>LR999975.1:8757500-10007500 GCA_905220455.2 Deilephila porcellus | reverse complement strand
ACGCTTGACCGTGTATTTATTTCTATAACTAGTTGTAGAAAGATTTATGATGTAACAAATCACAACGTTACCAATGTGATGCATAATTATCCACATGTATTTAATAGCGAAATAAAATACCGTATTAAATCATGAAATAATATCACCTGAGCGTAGAGCGCGCGGCTCGCTGTCCAGCAAAGAAAGCATAATCCTGATTGGCAGCCCGAGCCAACCCTTCCTCCGCAGAAGACACTAGATTCTCGGCGTCAGAATAACCTCGAATGTAAAACGCGTTCAACAGTGTATCTTTAGTAGACTGCAACATAACCAACAATAAAAAGCTATAAATATTCAATATCACCCTAACGAAATAATAATCACACTCGAAGTCCTAAACCCATATTCAATACTTGTGTCCTGGATAATTGAAAATACGAAAGATATTATTTACATTCGAAACAAACAATTAGGTATCTTGGTGAGTGCATTGAACCCGCGGCCTCTTGTTTCACAAGCAGATTTTTAGGCAACTGCGCCACCGACTCTGTCTACTCCTTATTTTAAGAAAACAAACAACTTATTACAGTGAAATCAAGCTTTAGAATTTTCCAAAACCCTGTTATAGTTTCAATAATCGAGAATTAGGAAACAGGACATTTTTGATGAACAACTCGCTAATAAAAATAATTGTATACCATGAGATACATCTGGTCCGCCCCATTTCTAATGTAGCCAATCTTGAAGTTGGGCGAGTGCAAGACGGCGGCGACGGTGTCCACGCTGGCCACGCGCACTGACAGCACCGACGTGATGAACGCCGCGTACGCGTTGTACGTCACCACGGCGAACAACAAGCACACTACCAACAACACACTGCCCGCCGCATTTAACGGCGACCACGCAGAACCTACAAAAGCAGACAATACTAAACAAATGTGATAATGCCAATACAGACTGCGACCGAAAACGAAGCCAGCTACTAGTTTTAGTGACTACAGACATAATGCAACTAAACATTTCACAAAAAGCGACTATTTTCTTGTATTTTTTTACCATCATCGTAAAAATATTGAGTGGTAGATACATAACCCTATATTTGAAAAACGAAATTGTACGCAATTGTTAAAAATCTGGATACACCTACAGGGCTCTGTCGAACATAAAACATAAATCTCATAACAGCTTCTTTTTTAGAAATTTTTAGTTGCATTGTGTCTGTAGTCACTAGAACTGCCACCTGGCTACGTTATCAGTCGCAGTCTGAATATATCCTGTATTTTACAAATAACCTATACTTAGTTATGATAATATTGGTCTATCAAATCGAAATAAATCGATTCTCTCTTGAGGCCATGTATTATTTTTACTGCGAGTGTTAAGATCTTGAAGTAAACTAAAACTTTTAGTTATTGTTCAACATTGAAATTCGAGGTCTGTATGCTTTAAAAGAGCGTAGGAGTAGGTGTTGTAAGTACAAAGTAATTGTAAGTACAAAGTAGTTATATGAACAAAGTACTTCAAAGTTAGTTATTTGTTGTTTTACTTCAAAGCGCATAAAATTTACGAACATTTTTTATGAATACCCACACAGAAAAGTTGCGCTTAAATGTAAACTTATACAAGACTTCTGGCTTGCTAACTTATCTAGTTATTATATATTCATAACACATTTTTGTATTATACCAAAATGTATGCGCATCTGGGACGCTTCACACTGAAAACAATAGGCGTGCCTTAAACCCACGACATGAAAAGTTTTGTTTCATAGAACCCGTGCCTAGCGCCGCATTGTCTTTGATGGTGAGTAGTGATCCAAACTTTCATCTTATTTATACTTTATAAAATGACGAGTCTAGCGATCACTGACTCTTGGTCTACTACAAAAATAGCTTTAAGGCCCTCTTTTACCGAGGTGTTTAGGTATTAAACGTCATCTCACTCCGCGCACCCGGAGCTCGGCGCACAGGGCACACTGACATCAGCCGATGCCACAGTTCAAATAAGTACAGCATGCTAACACACTGTGCCATTTCAATAATTTATTATGGACGCTCCATAGTTCGTACTAGGAATGTACACTGCCTATATATTTTATTTTACGTGGTTTATAATAGTATTTTAAATTATAATTTATTATATTTTTGATAAAATGCTTTATTATTACATTATTAATGTTATATGTTTTAATCAAATTTAATTAGTTTTTCTCTGAGCTTTTAATGCAGTGGTTGTTTACTACAGACTAAAATAATTAATATACACCGTTTTTTCTACTATACTTGGCACATCCGCGACTGCTGTCCGCTACTGGACATAGCCTCACCATTTTTTTCATAGCATACATCCTTGGCTATTTGTTATTTTCTGCAATTTATAACCAATGGGGTCCCATAATTTCCCCAAGTTATCGGTCGATCTAATGGGAGTTCTCACATTGCACTTTCCGTAATATAGTGCTTAGGTATTATTATCTATTGAATTTAATTAAAATACTGCATTTCTTCCCACCACGACCTGACCTGTTCAATCCCGTCTGTTCCGTCACTTCCCGATCGGTCCCGTTCCATCCATTCTCATCCCAAGCCTTTATGTTTCTTCCTATCCCATCAAAAGAAATATATCAGCTACCCGAGTAATTTTGACTATGAATTTAGAATATCGGCACTAAGATAAGGAAACTAAAAAAATATTGAATATTTGGTATATATTTCACATTGTCTATGCCTTGCAAAAAAGATTAAGGGATGAAATGGAATAGAGTGGGACAGATGAGATGGGACCAGTCAGATCCGGATTGCATTTATTTGAAATAATGAGACAGAATGTAACAGAAAGCAAAAGAGCCAGATGAGACGGGACGAAACAGGATGGGACAAGGGACGGTAGCTACTTTAGTTGAGTTTGTGAAGAATGCGACCTTTTAAATACGTTTTTTGTATTTGTAATTGTGAATTTAACTTTGATTTCCTTCTACATTTTTGTTGTCAAAATTCTTTATTTCCAATTTATTCCTTGTCATTCCTTATTGATAGCTTTTTCTATTAGTGGTTGTAAATATTTTTCTGGTTAATTATGTCTTGATTATTGAAGTGAAACTTCTTTATTTTATTTCATTAATATTTAAAAGTGCGTGGTGGCCTGTTGGTAACGGACCAGACGCGGCTGCCTACATGTTCACGGTGGTCGCGGGTTCAAATCCCAGGGCACACCTCTGACTTTTCGGAGTTATGTGTGTATTGATAATCAATCACCACGCACTTTAAAGGTGAAGGAAAACATCGTGAGGAAACCTGCATACCGTAGCGATTCTAAAGAATTTCTACGGTATGTAAGTCCGCCAACCCGCACTAGGCCAGCGTGATGGACTATATGGCCTAACCACTCTCAATCGATTCTCTCGATTGTAGAGTAGGTCCGTGCCCTGCAGTGGGACGTATATGGGCTGATATAGTATATAATATTTAATTGTATATGAAATATTTTAACAACACGTGGAGTGTAAGCATCATCAGCAGGCCCTCTCCACAAATTTAGGAATAGAGAAGTTTTAACGGGAATAAGAAGTTGTTGGTGTGGATTCTAAACAATTGTGCACCTGGCGAAGCTGTGCTGGGTCGTTAGTTTAGTATACCGAGGGACCGGGAGTACTTCAAGATAACCGTCATCCGACTTAAACGAATTATTTGAAAATATATAAAAAAAAAAACATTTCGGGCTATTTAATTCCACTCAAGCTCGTTTTAGACGGATAACTAAATATACTTTCGATTATCAACGGGATTTATGTATATCAATATGTTGTTAAATAGCTTAACTTTCACATAATATAGCAGTGCTACCAATATGACGAACAAAAAAAATATATCTACGTTTTTGAAGACGCAAATGTATGATAGCGTTCTCTCTAGATATTAAATACTCTAAGACGTAGATATTATCAATTTTTTTCCATACAATGACATTGTAATACTGAATCCATCAATAACTTCAGTTTCATTTGATATGTCATTCATATTCATATGTCAATTTTATTCCATGCAGTATATCAAATGAATTTATTTTTACTGTGGCGCATTTACGCTATTGTTTTGATGTATTTTGCAGTGACATTTCGTGAAAAAATCGGCGTGGGTCCAACGTCGATGACGCCTCAGCGTCGACTGACGAGCTGGTTCGAACGCGTGCATTGCTAAAAAATTTAGTTTTTATTCCTTCATAAAAAAATTACAACAATATTTAAAAATGTTTTCTTACAGATCCCTAAAAAATTAAAAAGCCTATCTTTTGACATAATTTTTACATGATTTTGATAGAATCTCGCAGTATAAAACGTGTTTGAAAAAGCGATTAAGACCTATATTTGAGGTGATTTTTGATCGAATTTATTATTATAATTTATGTTTCTGGCTTTACAGTTCCCTCGGTTATACTCCCAATTTTCCTAAAATGCTTGGTTTTTGCATATAATTAAGGTATCCATGGAGCTGTAGACGTTTAAAAAATGTAAAAATCGGTATAACCCGCCCTTAACATTAGAACTGAGCAATGCGCGGTAATTAATCATGTGCATTAATTATTTTAAACCGAACTTATGAAAATAATATGAAATAAAATAGTAATCGGTAATTAAAAATAATTATCCCGGTTGGAAATAAAAAAGTTTGTTAGTCCAATCATTCTCCCTATTCGGACGAAACTCTTTTGTGATATTTTGTGACGATTTTTTTAATTTCATGATTATCATCGTGTTTGGATGGTATATACATAGTTTTTCCTAAAGTATGCCCATTCTGGATATATCCGGTGTAGAAAAATTTACAATAGAAAACAGTAACTTGATACGTTTATTTTCAGATCTGTCCTAAGTTTCTTTATGACATGTCCTCTTAACTCCTAAGTAATAGTAAGTAATAATAAGAAAACCAACGTCAACCAACTCGTCTTTGAAACAGTGTGAAACGTCGTGGAGTGTTAGTGTATTTTTTTTCTGGGACACCATAAATCTCTTTTAAATGTTATGCTTTTTAATCTGATATACCTACTGCCGAGCTATTTGCAACGATTTAGAGGCGAATAGCGAGTCATCGTAAATGAAGCAGTATTTTTTTTTTCTTTCCGATGGTAGCACCTCTTTACGGACCAACCCACCCCTGAAGGGGCGAGGGTGTGTCGGAGCCTTCCGACCCAGCGAGATGGATGCCGCCCGTGGACGTGCCGGGCGGCCGCTGAGCCGGATCCCTACCAACCGATGCGCCGAAATACCGACTAAAACCCCGCGATGGCCACCATCGGTGCGCCTCGGAGCAAATGAAGCATTAATGCCCTTATCCACTTTAACATTGGATAACTCGAGATATAAAATAACTATACTTAATTGTACAGAAAGTGATAGTAGGGTTTTGTTAACATTATCTACAAGATAATTTTGAAGTCTTTTGACGAAAAATAATCCGAAAGAAAGGTTTGGCTGAAAATAACGTATAAAATTGGTCCTTCTAGAATTATATAAGTTTAGATAAAATGGTTTTTACCATTTAGGTTAAGGTTTGTTCACTACTTTTTCATACATTGTATTATAAGAATCAACAATTACCATGATAAGTTGACTTTTTATACTTGCATTATGATTACTAATAAAGATAGTTGCTTATAGTGATCTTGTGGTAGCCTCTAGCTATTTATGTTTTAGAGTAATAAGATCATAGAATTGTAAAGTGTAAAAATTCCCATACCAAGTTTTTGAAGTGAAACTTCTTTATCGGGGTTGGAAAAATTTTTGCGTTACGCGCCATCTTTATTTCTAAGTCACATTTTTGCGTTACGCGCCATCTTTATTTATTTAGTAAATTAGTAATACTTAGTAGTAATCCTGTGTATTGTAACTGTATTTAGTACGAATCCCACACTAGTGTATCATCCCACATTTGGACATAATACAGTGTATACCATTAGAACACATTACCCACTTCAGTAAGCCACACCCCCAACCGTTTCCAAGCCCCACCCAAAATTTTAAGTCCCACCCACTTTTTTGTAATTTGATCCTTACCCCCCCTCTGGCCTTCCCCCACCCTAAATCCAAAACAGTGCCCAATAGCCTCCCCACGAAACCTCCCCCCCCCCCCGCTTACCCACACCCTAAAAATTTTACCTCTCCCCCCCTACTCATATCTCCGGCATTATCCATCGTAGACCCACCGACCTTGGGTTCATTGGAACCTTCTCGGTGAGGGCTACAATCCTGCCCCAACAGAATTCCCGAATTCCCCCTCCACAACTTTCCCCACCCAAAAATATTTTAAGGTGCCCAATAGCCTCCCCACGAAACCTAATCTTGGCCAATAAAGGTCGTGGACCCACCGAGCTTGGTATCCTCGGAACCGTCTTGGTGAGGGCTACAAATTGGCCCTAATAGAAAACCCAAATTCCCTCAAAAATTTCCCCCCTCCTAAACTTAAACTTTATTTAATTTAGCTTTATTTTACCAATTCTGTAAATTTGTAAATAGTAGATCATTTTTCGAAAAATGATGTCATAAAGAAGTTTCACTTCTTACGTGTGTACACTAATACACACACATTTTTTTTATTTTCTTGTTTTGTCTACTCGGAGGCAAAAAATATTAATCTGCGCAATATGTAAATAAAAATATTTGCATTTCACACAATACAACAATAGTATCTTGTATTTTATATTTATCAGTGATTTAGTATTTAAATATAAACATTTTTTAAAGCTTTTGAAATTACAATGTCATGGTCATAGATCAAAGTGTTAACTGATATTGTATGCCTGTATAAATTATAGGCATTGTGACGGGTCGAAAATTCCATACCCATATAAGGTTTTATATACCAAATGTGGCTTTAATTGATACTTATCATCAAGTGCAATGTAGGCGTATTAACTACCTGGGATTAATTAAAATCATGTTATAAAAACCTTCTCGTGACAGGGTAACCAACTGAGTGGTTACAATAACCCCGCAATTTTGGTTGGGAAATAAGTGGTTTGGGTTTTTAGGACCCTCTTTATTATCAATATATTTTTTTCGGACCGTTCAATAACTAAGTTCAATAACTCTCAGTCTTTATATATAAATATATAAAAGGAATAGTGTAATGTGTAGTGGAATAGAATTGAGGTCCTTTTATATACCGGGTATATCAAGACTGCGACCGAAAACGAAGCCAGGTGGTAGTTTTAGTTGTTACAAACACGATGCAAATAAAAATTTCGCCAAAACAGTGACAGATATTTTTATAGTATTTTTAAAAAATCATCTTGTTTGTGTGGTAAATACCTAGTTATTGCGAAAATACTAATTTAAACGCTTACGTACCATTGCGTGTTTGAAAATAAAGAGGTGTAGATCATTATTTTAGGAAAACTATGTATACTATATCACCCAAATACGACGATAAGTAAAAAAATACAAAAAAAGGTGTCGATTTTTTTTTTGCTAAATTTTTACTTGCATTGTTTCTGAAGTCACTAATCCTACCCCCTGGCTTCGTTTTCGGTCGCGGTCTTGATATACCCTGTATAAAAGTAACCCAATTGATAAAAACGGAACTATCCAAAAACCTGAAATAATGTGAAAAGTAAATAATAAAAAAGTGTGTGTGTGCAAATCTCACACAACAAAAGTGAAACTTCAGACAAATAGCCTAGGAGAGAAAGAAATAAGTAAATATAGATTTTGTAAAAGCGGCATAATAGAATTTGGCATGCGAGAGAATGAGAGTATACCGTGTACCTATACCAAGTATACCGTGTTTCCTATAATCTTAGTTTCCACTGAATTTTGATTAACGGGGCTAAGGGACCCTCCGATTTCGAATTTGAGAACATTAACAGAACAGAATATTTAAATAGAACTTTGATATATTATATTATATGTATCCAAGTTATATCAACTGCTCAAAGTTATATGACTGCCTCGGTGGCGTAGTTGTATTAGGGTACGGTTACAAAGCTGAGGTCTCGGGTTCGAGTCCCGGGTCGGGCAAAGTGATATTGGATTTTTCTATTCATTATCAGTCCGGAGTCAGGAATTTGTGCCCGATATGGCGATAGGCTCGCCACCTATCACATCGTGGGACGGAACATACAAGGCGAAATGTGGGTGTCCTGGTGGGGCCTCTGCCTACCCCTTCGGGGATAAAGGCGTGAGTTTATGTATGTATGTATGTATGTTATATCAACTTTTTTCAGTTTGCCATCTTTATGTCACTTTTTCGTTTCATACATTTTCAAATCTCAACGATTTTATAAAAGTTTCACTTCAATTATGTGATCTCAGATGCATACTATAATTTTTAACCATTCATGGTGTGCTCGTACCTACACTATGTATATCTAATGGTTTCTTAATTTGACTTTATTTATTTATTTGTACCTTGCTGGCAGAGTATTCCAACAGACCAAATCAGAGCTTCAGTGTAACCCAAAGGGCGAACATTTCTGCGTACTTCCGAAGTGACCTTACTGATAACCACAGCAGCGAAAGACGCCATTAATGCTATTGCAACTACGCAACCGACCAGCTTACTGCTGAACGGAGCTAGGAATATGTCGCGCACCGTCGATGTCTCTTGATGGCGAATGTATATGTTGCACCTTCAACAACACAAAATCAATATAACTATACTCTCTTCTCTCTCTTCTCTTTTCAGCCATAGGAAGTCCACTGCTTAGCATGGGCCGTCCCCAAGCATCTCCACATTGACCTCATAACTACGAGTATACTTCAAAACACAATAAGGGCCACCCCTAATTTATGCAGTTTAAGATTGATTTTCGCTAATTTATCTTTTTAACTGAATGTGTTTATGTGCTTAAGACACTGATCATGGATTACATGATAAATATTAAAGAGTTCTTCAAAAACATTTTAAATTATTGTATTAAAGTTTATCCGATCTATATAGTCGATGTGTCTTAAATCTAGAGAAATTCGTACCCAGGAGTAGGATAGTTGAATAGCAAAGCTGACGTAATATATTTATATTTAGAATATTACTTACATTGTCTCAGCTACTGGGAAAATGAAGTCCAAGTCCTGATATCGAGACGTGTGTGCAGTGACAGGCTCCAACGCCAGATCTACGGAATGGCCTATGAGGCCCCCAAGCAGTCCCGTCCATGTTCCATCATATGTGCGGAAACCAAGCTTGCTATAATACCGCAACGATGGACTGCACACAAATAATACTTAACTCAAAACTAGTTCATTTAAAATACCAGCATTTTTAATCCTGCTTACGTACATACCACCATAGGTACGTACATACCACGCAGTTATACTTTGCTGAGTGTTATTTTATAAAAAAAAAAACATCATTATAAATATTATTATTAGTAAATTTACAGAGCTTATAAATATGACTACCATTAAAATATTACTGCAATAATGAATAACACCAACTTTACACATTTAATTCATGATAATGACTAGCGCATTAAGTGATCTCGGCTTTTTATTAACAAGTTACAATTGTCAACTTGTAATTGTTTCACTTACGTCGTATTGAGTCGCATTGTGACGAAATAAAGGACGTGATCCAAAAGCCCAGGAGCAGACGGACCGTCATCATCAACAGAAAGTGTACCATCTAAGCTTGAATTGCACCTGCCTACAATAAGTTCTTCACCCAAGAATTTGCGTGCTTCTACTGGGTAAGGAATCTTCATTTTAGACATCGATTCCTCCTGACTCCAGGTACCTGAATGAATAGAAATTAAAGCATATGTACCAACGTATATAATATGGATCGTCTACGATCTTCTGGTCCACAAATGCGAGGTTGCCAAAAAAAATAGAATAGTTTATCTCTCTTCATATTTTATTACATTGGCCATGTTTACTGGATTGCGAGTATAAATGCTTATTGTTTATACTACAAAAACATATCTCAATCAATGGGTTAAATAGATATTTAAAAAAAAATGAAAATTCTAATTTCGCTACACGCCAATGGAATTTATAAAACTTTTACAAAAAAGTAGGAGTTGACAGCTAAATCCGGAACCGTCCGGAATAAAGATAAAAATGCTCAGAGACTCGTTTGTGCATTGTGGCTTATGAGTAATAGCCCGATTTTACTGAAAACTGAATTTTTATTTATTATTTATTTAAAAGAATGGTCAAAGAACACTACTTGTCTCTTTAACAACTACACTAGTCCATTGATTGTTTATGTATTTAAATAAATGTGTGCAGTGAGTATTTATTTATATATATATGTATTTATCTATCTGTATGTGTATTTGTATTTATAATTATATCCATGGATGTTGTTTAATTTAATATATGTTCTTTTTTTACGTGTTTATATACTCATATAATATAATATTTGTATAAATTTTATCGATCAAGCTATATATTTTCTTTTTTTTCCTATTATTATCATTCAGACTTTATTGTAAAAGTACACTTAAGAGTGCCCTTTGTTTTTCCTTCTCTTATGTCCATCCCATGGTAGTCGGTAAAAGATTGCCTCGAACGATACGACCGCCATTTGTACTTTAATATTAAATATTCGTTTAGTTATGAAGCTTTATTTAGTGTACAAAAAGAATAAAATAAGTAGCGTTTGAGGATTCGATGGTTAAATTATTAAAATTAATTGTGCATGATCTTACCTAGTACACTGGCATATAAAGTAGAATTGGTTCGCACTTTAAAGTATTGCAAAATACATATTATATTCCCATGTTGTCCGTGGTCTTCACGCTGTACCTCCCATAAAAGTTGTGGACGGCTAAACGATAATTTGCTTATGTTTGTCATTTGAAAGCTTCTTGAATAGTTGTAATTAATGCCCGATTGAAGCAAAGGCGCAATGCTCCCAGAATGTTTGTATGTTTGGGCCCTAGAAAGATTTTTGTATCTTTCCGAACTCCGATAATAACCTCGATCATAATCAGTGTTGTGGCGATCTTCGCAATAATTGCAATTTCGTCGCCTGTTATGATTAGATATTGAATCCCCACTTCGAGCAACGTTTCTCCTCTCATAATTAAAGTTATTATCGCAAAGTCCTCGGGACGTTTTCGCCTTGTGGCTTGGATACGCCACGGCAATATTTTGATCGAAGCGAATTGATGTCGCATTTAATATACTATTAACGTTCTTAAAATCTTGATGTGACCTCGCAATTAAAATCCAATCATACGACACCGTATTCATTTCCAAATCATGCAACTATAAAACAAACAGAAGAACTTGGTTCGTAAAATATTATATTAAATTGATGTAGTATCTACCTAACACCAAAAGTGAAGGTTATTATTTATAGAAAATGGAGATATGTACATCACTGACCTTGTTTATAAGTTTTGTTAATTCCCCTGATGTGTTTCTATTGAAACCTGGATATATTATGATAATCCCAAGTTTAGTGTGTAAACGAGGATTACTGAATGAATTTATAGACACTGCTACACCATTTAGATTTAAACATTTCATAAGCCTCGTTGTGCTCCACTGACAAGCTATAAACAGAGATTCAATTATAAACACAAACAATATTTCTAATCAATCTAATTATATGGAGTTAGGGAAGGCAAAATGGGAGTGCCGTGCAAGAAGAAAGCTTTCTATATTTATCAAATGTGCGGCAAGCATCCTAGACTCGAAGCACACGGAGACATAAGGCTCTTTAATAAATAAGAACAGAAAGTCAGCACAGCTGGAGCCAGCTTGCGACTTGCTCAGGTGGAATATTGTGAAGCTATTGAGGATCTAATCTGTATAATACCAGTATTATTATTAGTATCCCCTTTTCCTGCTTTGTAATCGACTTATCTAGAATTAGTCATGTATTTTGTTTTTTATTAATAAATCTTAGTTTAATAGGTACCAGCTGTTAGCCCACTTATAAATGTGTATTTTTATTATGTTTCATCGTTTATGTTTATGTTAAGTTTTATTGTTGCATATTGTGATTTAAAAGGTGTATCTTTTATTTTAATATATTTAGTATTCTTATAGAGTTAGTAAATTTGTAACCACCACTGGTTAATCAAAATAAGTAAATACAGATTGTAAAAAAAAAACAATTTTATTTTTATACATAGACCAGCCATCAGAGGTAGGTTGAATTTATATTATAAAGATAAACAATATATTTCAAATTGTTTAAATGTTAATGGGCGTATGGGCAAGATGAAATTGTTTGTTTGAGTATGCATCTGTTTTAGATGGACAACAAATACACAAGAAGTATGCAATTTTTTTGCTAAAATGTACCTAATAATTAAGCTCCTCAAAGAAATATGAAATTCCTATCAAAACTTTACATCTTAAATGCAAAAACCAAACTAGGTTTCAACCAGTTTGAGTACAATGGATTGATTACAGTGAACAGCATGTAAGTTAAGCACCTGAACTATTTGCAGCCCTAGAAGATGGTAATATATTATGTGTCCATTTTAAAATATAGGGATATCTTATATTTTTTTTCCAGTTTTACTTGTTGAGTAGTTGCACAATTATTGTATATTTATTAAATATGTTTTTAATTACCCATTTTTTAACTCTGATAAGGTGTCTTTCAAAACTGATAGAAATATTTTTACTGTGTTGTTTATATAACGTTTGCATCATTAAGTTAAGCCTTCCATCTTGCCCGCCCTTCTTCTAATATAGTAATAAACGTTAGCCTGTTTAGCGAAGTAGGTACACTTTATAGTTTGTATAAGTTAATAATGTCTACAAAAGAACAATTCTCAGAGAACAATCACAACACTCTGAAAAAGAAAACATTGGCCAAAACGGCAAAAAAACAACTTGGAATACTAATTTTGAAATAAATAAAATATATTTCTATTGAATCGTTGGCAAGTGCCCTAGTCTGTTTGGATTGCTTTTTTATTGCTTAATATGGCAAGTGTTTTAGGGGAGACCAGGGGCGTATGTAAGTATTTTCAATTTTCTTGTAATATCTCGCAGAAATTAGTAGATCACAAAGTACTAATTACTACACATGGTATATGAGTCTTTCCGCCATCTATGATCACCAACTTCATTGCAACTGGTATTATAGATATTGAGAAAATATCCAAATAAAAACAGGTTTTTTTTTAAACCATCTTTCGTATTATACAGTAGTACATTAGTACATTGGTAGTGCCAGTGTAAAGGGATAATTGTAACATTTTTATTAAAAACAAAAATTGGTTTCGTTTATCAAGATATTAATTTTTAAACAGCCTTTTAAATGTTAATTTACCTAAATCATCATATTATGCAAAAAATTGGATCTATTTTTTTTTTTGGACTTCAAACTTGAAGGAGCTAAGAAATATCAACCTTTGCTGTTTGTCTGCTCTATCTTACCTTACCAGTATTCTTCCTTTTGACTGTTATTTCTAAGTAGAAATATAAAACAAAAAATGCTTTGAGATATCACGGACATAACTGGATAAAGGGATGAAAGTAACAAGTTGTTACTTTCGTCCCTAGATTTCCATTTTCCGCATTTTGACAAACACATGAACAGACCCTGAAAGAATAGTTAGATAGTAATTTTTATTTCATTGTTTACGCTGTCATAGAAAGAGTTATACTTGCGTTATTTTGTTCACACGTGATACGCAAGTTTAAACATACTATAACAAAAATAAGCGCAGTTGAAAAAACAGCGAAAAGTTACTTTGGGTGTATTTTGTAGCATCGACTTAGCAACAACTAGCGTTGTAGCTACAACTAAAATCTGATGACACAGCGCTGTAAATGCAACTTAGGTATAGAGGGGTTCAAAATGACCCATGGGCGCTATACAGCTCATCAGTGTAGAAAACTTTTTTAGAAATTCATTTGTTACATCCGTCCCGTGTTACTCTCGTCCCTGGTCTCCTCTCCCTCTCATGTGATGCTAGGCGACCCTGGACGTCGGAAATGCTAAGTGAAACTAAACAGCCAATATATTCAGATATGATGCTGTGTAAGCTATTAAATAGATAATCAAATTCTGGGGCTCCGTCTAGTCATATAAGGTGGTCTTTGTAATTAGAATAATAAATATTGCTTGCATTTCGAATTCGGTACATAATTTGCATTATGTATTGACGTTGGAAAGAAATTAATAATTATGAATTAATTCAACTTAAGTAGTTGGCAAATTACGATAGTTATCAGAGCGCTGAGTCACAGCGATTAACATCACTTACAATATCAAAGCTACTTTAACGAAAATACGTGATCAATATACGAACTCTCATTGACATCATATACAAATAAGAAAAACAAACGTGCTCATAGTCGCAGTTCATATAAGTGCGCTGCAGGCATATTCAGTACAGCAGTTCATCTTACAACACGACCACTGGATTGTGAAGTTTCATGTGATTTATTTTATGTGTGTTTGTATTATAAAGTAAGGTAAGCAAATATTTTATATCACTTATTACAAGAAAATTTTATTGGCCACACAAAATGCTAACAACAGCATTAAATACATTCAAACATTTTTGAAATTTTTTAAACAATTATAATTCATTGACACGAATCAATCTTGGCCGTACCCCACTTTTCAAATCCTAGCTCTATTGGTCGACATATTTCCCATCAATGGTGATTCGGGAAAGTTGAATTCGGAAATCTCAGTTCATATAAGTAACCCAATGCCGAAAATTGTAGAAATTGATTTTTTACAGTACTGTGCAGTTTAGTATGAGGATTTTCAAACCCATCATAGGAGGGATTATTTCAAAATCGGTAATTTTATTTTCAAATTTCGGGGAAACTAGAGATTACACGACTACAATAATAATAACGTAGTTCTTGCTGATATCAATCCGAAAATAAGTTTGTTATGCATAAATACTTAATATATTTTAAATACTAAACAGAAACCTCATGAAATTTCGCATATACGTTGTCAAGGATTAACAAAAGAATATTGAGTACTTCACATGCAGAAAACGAGTGCTGTTCCCGAGACACTGAAAAATATTTTTGGATGACTGCCCGAAAATACGTTAATCTGGCATAAAACGCGGACTGCCATCATGAATAAGTTTCATCTTAAAGCCTGCATGAAATAACTAAGTTTCTGTGGTATCTTAGACGAAAATCTCATATCGAGAAAAAAATCTGTTCCCGAGTTATCTGAAGCTCACGAGCAAAGCCGCGAGCAAAATCTTGTACTCTATAAAATTACAAATTAACAACGCTTTTCCTATTCACTTTATTCAAACGTGAATTCACATCGTTTAAAATAATAAAGCGCGCTTTAGTTATTATTGCAATAAAAATAAAGGATTTCAAATTACAATACTAACGTAATTGCCATGAAATTAAAATAAAATTAGCTTATTTGTTAATTTCTTTGTATAAAATATAAATGAAAAATATTAGTTGCAAATTGAGCACATTGTAGTCAATTTGAACGATAATACAAATGGTTCTCGACCGTTTGGCCGCAGACCGAAGAGGGAGTAACCAATGCCCCCCGTGGGTTGTGAAGGCTGGGCTGGAAGCGTTTCTTGAGATACCAGACTGGTTTGATCGGAAAATATATTATTTCTGTCTAATCATCGCTCTAAGATCATAAAGTAATTTACAACGCAATCAAACTTTTGCTAGCATAGTATTTCAAGATATCCCCTGACATTGGTAACTTAGCCGCCCGGATATCTATTTTATTTAAGTTTAAAATCATGCTGATTTGTTTCAAGTTTGTTTGTTTGTAATAATCATTTCAATTGTTATAATCGTCGTATGTTTTTGTTTGATACCGTTTCCGCATGGTTGAGATTTTCACATATTCGCTTAACAGTAATAATTATTTAAAAAATGTAGAGCTCTAAATGAAAGGTTGTTTGTCATAGACTTGTAATATTTTAAAATGATTAATTATGTTTTTAGAATTGTTTGTATGAAAGTATCTTTATGAGTGCGTATCATAATACACATTACACACTAAAGCTCAGTTGCATAAACTCACTTTGAAGATAACTTTAACTTTGACAATGTCATACATTTGAGATTTCAAAAGTATGGAATTGACATTTTCAAAGTCAAATTTATGGGCAAACTTAGTTTGTGTAATTGGCCTTATTGTACAAGATTATCCATCGATGATAGATCCATTGCATCATGCATTTCAACAAAAATCATAGACAAAGTAATACTTTAGTCGAAGACCCAAGTAACAAGTAAAAATAAGGAATTGAGTCAATTACATTCATTCTATTGTTGCTATTATTATAATAAGTTTTACCTTGTTCGAGATGAGGTGTATATACATTAGCTTGGTGCCACCCGCGCCATAATGCGTATTCCAGTGTGAAAGGCAAGGCTGCTCTCATGGATGCTGGACACTCCCCATAAATCGTAGCGGGCATAAGCAGAAACGCAATAATTTTCACACATGCCATTGGGTTATTGTCTCATTTGCTTTAATAATTAATTCCCCAATTTATTAATTAAGGAAATCAATAATATGTTTCATATCACCCAGAGTTGTAACAAACATTTGGGAGTCAAACAACACTTGTCACGGTGCGGGAATCGAACCCGGAATCTACACAGACAGTATCTTTACCAGATACGTCACGTAGGTTGCCAAATACATTTTATTACTTTACCCACACTTGCCAAACCTCTACAAACCATCGTATTTTATTTAAGCGTGTGGAAAAGACGTGTGGTAAGCTTAGTATGGGTTTGCAAACACTTCAATCTAATTAAGTAAGCGAGTGTGCTTGCTTCGAGTTTGCGGAAATTGGCAAACGCATGGTTGCTGTATAATATTAATAAGTTTGTAATTGTCCCGTCATTTCAGTATTTTACCCCAACGAATATGTACACACTCCACGAACTTAAAATAATAATCATATTATATCAAAATTCCAAATATATAGTCTCACTACCGGCCAATTCGGTCTTTGAAAGTTGTAAAATGACTTGTACGGTCTCTTTTGTCCGTACTGACAATAATTGAATTATAATTATTGTTCGTAAGTGAAATATTATACGACAGGTGCTATCAGCCTAAAACTATTAATCAACTATCGTGTTCCGTTATAATTCATCAAATATAACAATTCATAGGCACCTATATGAAAATGTTCAATTTACTATTGTCATAATTATGTAGCTTGTGACACACAGACAAATTAATTAATTGGTAGCGGCATACCAAAAGAGAGTGTGTCCATCTGTGCTAATAAATGTGTTATTTTTTCTAACCCTTACATTAAATTATATTGCTTTTATACAAAAATACTTTGGAATGTCTATGTATTTGTTTTAAGTAGAGGATCAATGCAAAGTTCTTTAACTTGATTCGATTTGACACGTTCATGCGCGAATAAAATTCAATAAGTAACCCGTATACTGTAGACACGAAGCTCTTTCAGTTACTTGCGAAATTCCTCAAGAAATAGTGAACACATACATCATTAGATTTTACACCCGTGCAAAATTTGAGGCTGCATTTAAACGGTTCAATACATAAAAAAGGAATTAAGAAACTACAAATTTACATTATTAGGTATATGCTTCTACTATAAAAAAACAAATATCAATTATATTTCGTAACATTTTATGCGAAGCAAAAACAATTTATTTGTTTTCAAATATTATCAATGTTGCAGATATTTCAAACCTTAAAGTAAATTGAGTTGATGAACCTGTTACAACTTTGAGCTTAACGTAACTTAAACACTCACCTAAAAACTTAAGGATTTAAAACCTTAAACTTTTCTTGCTTAACTTTACTCACTTAACTAACTCATGCCTTACGTGCCTACTTAAGTATTAACTACCTTAGGTACGTAAGGCCGTATTGTAAAAAAAGTATATAAGACGAGACCATGGACGTATTATACATTATATATTACACATAATACGTCCATGGACGAGACGCCACAAATGGCTTACTAAATGTTCCTTTGACATTGTTTCTGATACCCACGACAAAAGACTTGTATTGTATTTATGGGCTATAAGTGAGACTGTTGAATTTATAATTGCCTATTTTTTATTTTACCATTTTTACACCAGATTTAATATAATCATCATTCATTCATTAATAACAATAAACAGAAATAAGCTACTCGATCATAAAACCAGTCTCCACAGAATCAGACCTACCTACTGTACACATACATTTTTACTAAATTTTTATAAGTTATAAATTATTACAAACGTTTAAAATTACACCGAAGATGTTATTCGCATACTATCCTATATAATTACGCTCTTTTTGCCAAAGACTACATTTCCAATATGCTGAGCGGACAGTTAATATTCGCAATTAGGTGTTGCAACAAAGGCACGCAGGCGAATCAACGAGTTTAAATAATCTGTCGATTCTCTGTTAATATACATAGAAACGTTTCATCAATATTCTCTCTCTGTAAAAAATATATTTTGGAATGAGGAAAGGTAAAGCATTGGAACTTATACTCATAGTTATATATGCCTTACGCAAGACTTCAATGCTAAGCATAGGCTCATTTTCGAATCATCGCATTTTCAAATCTCGGTGAAATACGTCAATTTTTGATAAAACTGGCCAAGGATAGTATGGTACATATTTTTTGATAAAAAAACCCAAAATTATTTTAATTTTATAATATACCTACATTTATTATCGAATTTAGACTCAATAACCATGACGTAGGCTTTGCGACGTTGTGTATTAGCTATTAGCTAATGCTACAAAAATAAAGAAAGAGTAAACAGAAATAGGTATTTCATAGTCAGTTCCGTATTAGGAGGATTTATTATGCAAGTCGGAAAAAAGACGTGTAATATTTTTGCTTGGTTTGCAAGAGTTTGTTCCCAAACACTTGATCTATTCCACTAAACAGTGCGTTGTTTGCTGACTTTGAGACTACCGGTTTTTTTCATCTGTTCTGAATCTGTTTGTAAAAATTGAGAAATATATTTGGTTAAATTCATATCAATGTAAGATACAGAAAATATTTTGAAACATATGAAGTTACTTATAATGAAGCAATAAGGACATAAACTTCAGAAACTAACTCTTCAAGTATAAAACCATCCTTTATTTTATTCATTTATACTAATTTACCAACTTCTAACAGAAAAATATATGTGCCTTTTTATTTGTGTTTAACTTCGAAAGTGTGCCGAACAGCCTAAAGTTTCTGTATTTTCTATAGAAGTGCTAATTTTTTTAGATTAAACAAAATGGGTCGTCTCACTGTGACAAATACATCGGTGTTATATTCAACAACAATGGAGGATCAGATGAAACACAAACAAGAAGATAGTCAAAACAAACCCGACACCGAAAACTATACAGAGACATGTACCAAAGATCCTTACGACGAAGTGTTATTGGACGATCCTTTAATCCTCGCACCACTACGTAAACTGGAGAAAAGTTTAGGATTCATCACACCAATATTGTGGAAGAACGCATTTTTTATTACATCTTTCCACGTGATAACCGTGCTATGGACACTGTACGTTTTTAAATGTGGATTCAGCACGTTCAGATGGCCAACTTTTCTCTTTGGTAAGTAATTATTGCACAATATTCATCATAACAAGATAATTCGAAACATCTCATTCGTTACCATTTTGAGCTACAAAAAGTTCACAACTGTATCCTGGGTATGTCCAGACTTCGACCTGAAATGAAGCCAGGTGGTAGTTTTAGCGACACAATGTAACTAAAATTTTGCAATAAAGGCGACTGATTTTTTTTATTGCAATTTTTAAATATCATCGTGTTTTAGTGGTAAATACCTAGTTTTTGCTAAAATAATAATTTTAACCCATGCGTACCATTGCATCCTTAATAATAAAAAGGAACAACTACGTATTGACCACCCAGACACGATGATAAGTAAAACAATAAAAAAAGTAATTGTCGTCATTTTTCGCGTAATTTTTAGTTGCATTGTTTCTGAAGTCACTAATACTACCTGGCTACCTTTTCGGTCGCAGTCTGGATATACCCTCTCGGCCCGCCCCAAGTATCATCACTAAAGAATTCTGCATATACTCGCCACGCCTGGCAAAGGTGTTTGGCGACCGTAGGACGTAACGCCTCGCGCTGAAAAGACACTGTTGCCGTCGTTGAGTATTTATCTTGTAATTTGACTACGCCATACAATGGGTGAACCATCAATTGGCCTCTAGAGCTCCGTCGTTTGCTAGCAGGGTGCACCGCGAGCAGTTGAGTTTAACTCGGGCCCTGAAAGCTGACTTGTTTGATAGTACAATGCTATTTAGGTAGAGTATCGACTGACGACAGAAAAGTATTTCTCATCACTTTCCACATTATCTAAGGATGTGCTACCTCGAGCCAAACAAGTGAACCTAATGTCAAACAGGTAGCAGCTTAGTAATAAAGCTGCATTTACACGGGGAGAATCTCTCGCCTTGCAGATACGATTATCGTAAGGATATAAAAAAGTTGCATCGTGTAAACATTGTCAGAACTCAATAATCTATGGCGGTTACGTCGTGCGAAAATCGCATACGATTCTCGCCGCGAGAAACTCTCCTCGTGTAAATGGCACTTTACCCTCGTCTCGTCAGCACATTACTAGATATGACAGAAATTCTGAGAATTGACCTGCGTAATAAATGTTTTGCTTTTATGGTTTTGAAGTTAGTTTAGTGACTCTTTCTTACTAAACCTAATTTTACAAAAATATCTCTTTTTTCAACACAATTTATGTAGCACGTTTTTCATAATTCAAAAGATAAATTTGTGGTCAGGTTTATTTTCAAATTTTTTTTTCATTGCAATGAATGACTTGACGAGCCACGCTTGATGGTAAGCGATACGACCGCTCATGGACAGTAGCAAAACCAAACAACACCATGAGTTACAAGGCAATGCTTGGCATTCCACTGCGCTCGCCATCCTGAGACATAAGATGTTAAGTCTCGATATGTCCAGTAGTTACTCTGGCTACAATCTCCTTCAAACCGGAACACAACAGTGCATTAACACTGATGTTTGGCGGGAGAAATAGACATTGCGGTGGTACCTACCCAGGCGGCCTCTCACATATGAGAGACCTGCCACCAGTAAGCATATTTACGCCTAATAAATGTAGAGTGGAATGAAGTGGGCAATTTATTGCACTAGGGCAAAGCTAGGCTGTACCGTTTAGATTAAAAAGTTACATTATGTAATTGCTGGGCATTAAGAATACTTAACATCTCGGGATGATGAGCCCTTACCATCAGGAGACTTCTTCACGTGGTCATTCTCGCTAATTAAACCTTTAATATAGTAGTTACAATATCACACAGCATATAACTCTGTTTAAGGTACTAATTGGCTTTAAAATTTCAGGATTTTTCATGGGACAATTGGCAGGATTCGGCGTCACCGCGGGGGCGCACCGGTACTGGTGTCATCGTTCATATAAAGCCAAGTTGCCATTACAAATAATCTTAGCTTTGTGTTATTCTATTGCGGGACAGGTGAGATACATTCCATATACGTGTTTAATAACACACAAAATTTGTTTTTGAGGCTTTGCTAAGTCAACAATTATATTCAAAAATAATTTCACGTAACCTCTGCGGGCCATCGGAGAGATCCTTACATAATACTTGAAATATCTGGCACACCATATGCTATTAAACCCAGAGGCCAAAGTCTAGACGGTAGTGAAATTATGTTTTCTATGCTTTATCATTAATTTATGTTTTTTTAATAATCAATTTTTATTAAGGGATTTTAGACCAAATATGTCAGCCTCATAATTTCTGGTGCCGCAAAAAATTATCGTTATATTTTTTTTAATTCAACATCAAAGATCTCATATGTATCTACTATGTACTGTTTTCGTTTTCGAAAACGTTTCTATAAAATCCTGTATAAGGATAAATGATGATAATATAATTCTCGCATAACAGTGTCGATCGACGAGTGATCGCCATCTTGAGTTATATTGTAGTGACTTGTTTTTTTATTGCGAGACGACTATGCCATTCGCCTGATGGTAAGCGATACGACCGCTCATTGACAGTAGCAAAACCAAAAACAACATAAATTAAAAAGCAATGCTCGGCATTCCACAGCGCTCGCCATCCTGAGACATAAGACGTTAAGTCTCATTACGTCCAGTAGTTACTCTGGCTACAATATCCTTCAAACAGAAACAGAGAAGTGCATTTACACTACTGTTTGGCGGGAGATATAGACATTTCAGTGGTACCTGGCACCTGCCCAGGCGGCCTCTCACATAATATGAGAGAACTAAGTACCACATGTCGTGCCAGGATGAAATTAAACATAAATATAAAACAATATTAATTATTGATTTTCTTTACAGAACACAATATACGATTGGGTACGCGACCACAGGGTTCACCACAAGTTTTCCGAAACTTCGGCTGATCCACACAACGCTAATCGCGGTTTCTTCTTTTCGCACGTCGGCTGGCTCATGATGAAGAAACATCCGGACGTTCTTAGAGAGGGTGTTAAAATTGATATGAGTGACATTACCAACGATCCCGTCGTAAAGTTTCATACCAAGTAGGTAATTATTGAATCCATAATAATATATAGTTTTAATTATCCGTAATAAACATAGCTAAAAGAGCCAACGAGCTTACATCACAGATAAAAGCTGGTTTAATGTTTCTTATGTGTTTTTACTTCAAGTGTGGGCAATAATATACAATTAAAGTATTTAGATAATTATCACCTAGAAGATTGCTAATTACAGAGTTTTTATTTGATCAATTAAATTAGTTAAAGTCTTCTAATTTCAGACTAACATTATTTTCAGGTATTTTCTTTTGTTGAAAATCACTTTATGTTGGATTGTGCCATCAATGATTCCTGTCTACCTATGGGGTGAAGATTGGGACATTGCTGTTGTATCACAAGCGTTTCTGCGGTACATGCTTAGCCTTAATTTTACGTGGTCTGTCAACAGTTTTGCACATCTCTGGGGCAACAAGCCTTACGATCGGTACGTACAATTTAAACTGTTTTCCATTACCATTAGATATTTAAAAAACCCGTCAAGATTTATTTTTAAGCCCACGACAATAACATGGTATTTTTATTATCTAGTGTGACATTGGGTGACCTTATTATCGCACCAAACTTTTTACATTCAGGCTCAAATTATAGAATTTACTAGTCATATTATCAGTTTTCCACTTTCAACTTTTATACATCATGGTATAAAAAAATATTTTAGTGTTTCTTGGGGAACTATAAAATAGTGTTTTCTCGGTAGTCAGAAACTATGGTTCTTTCGTTCTCGTCAGACATATTGAGGATGTCACAGTCAAGATGATATCTACCTCATCTACTACGATCCAAATTTCATAATAGCTTGTATTTTGCCTATGTTAAAGGCATGCGCAGGCCAACTTTGAACTTTTATAACCCATGTGTGTATTATTAGTAAATTACCATGACTTTAACGGTGAAGGAACACGTCATGTCAATCCTGAATACCGAATACGATAGAGGTCATTGTAAAAAACTATAGAGTTTGTGAAATCCACCAGCAATCGATCTCCCGATTGAAGGGTCCTCTAGGGTCTCATGCTCAGCAATTCATTATTATCGAAACACTTGCCGAAAAATATATGTACATACATACACTCACGCTTTTATCCCAGAAGGGGTAGGCAGAGGCGCCACCAGGAAACCCACTTTTCGCCTTGTATGTTCTGTCCCACGATGTGATAGGGTGCGACACTATCCATATCGGGCACAAATTCATGTCTCCAGGCTGATATTTAATAGAAGAATCCAATATCACTTTGCCCGATCCGGGATTCGAACCCGAGACCTCAGCTTTATAATCGTACCGTAGTACAACTACGCTACCGAGGCAGTCTATATACATATAAAGTAATAACAATTTTTTGCGTGTGTACACACTGTATGGTCTATAATAATCTTCAGTTTCCTGACACAAGAGGTTCACAGAAGGACATTGTTCTCCCCGTAATCATACTCAGCATTAGATTTTAGAAGTATAACATTTTGTTTCTAAAAAATATTGTATTCAATTCCAGATATATAATGCCATCTGAAAACAAGGGCGTTTCGATAGTGGCGATGGGTGAAGGGTGGCACAACTACCACCACACGTTCCCGTGGGACTATAAGGCTGCCGAGTTGGGAATGCCTAACAACATCACCACATCCATATTAGACCTCTTTGCACAAATAGGATGGGCATACGACTTGAAAGAAGCGTCACCAGCTCTCGTCAGAGCAGTCGCAAAAAATAGGGGTGCAGGCCAAAAATAACTAGTGGATAATTAAGTATTTGTAGATAGTTTAATATTTCTTTCTAAGGCAACTGTTGAATAAAAAGTGTGTTGGTTTATGTAGTTATTAATAAATATGTTATATGTTGCACAGACTATACTCATTTTTGCCCCGTTGAGAGTTCAAGCCGTGTACCTATATCCTGTTTTGACCAGGCCGGCATTATATTGCCGACCGGAGCGATATGGCCTATCTGAACTAGATAAAATGAAATAAAAGAACCCATTTTCCACCTGTGGAAATTTATTGGGACTGCACTCTACTTACCGGCAAGATTGTATTTTTTCCACGTCGGCACGGTTATATAAATACATAATATTGTAAAGGATCAAAATACATACGTAATACAATTGTTTAGATATTATCTGAATTTATAGGTATTTTATGTATTGCTAAAATGAAAGGCAATCAGCACTACCTCTGCTCTCCTTGCCAGTTGTGTTAAAGAATGCAAACTATAAATTGAAGCTGGTCGTTTCTTAGAATGTTTTTTATTTATATATAGAATATTGTATTGACAGTTTGGTGTTTAGTTGTTTTCTATCTTGGTTCTTGTTTGAGGTCTTTGACGTAATAAAGTATTGATGTGCATATGGTGTGATTTTATATTTTCTCTTACAATACCACTGTGCTGTTCTCCGCTACAAGTTGCCTCTCCTTACCGCGCCTGTAATGTCATCGATATCAGTGATTAAGAATACAAAATAAATACTTTTTATATTATATCTACGGACAGAATTTAACTATAACTCTCCTCCGCCCTATTCTGTTAATAATTTTTTTAGAACATAATGTTTATCTTCTACTTCATGCATGAAACTAGATATATCTTTATTTATCCCATTACCATTCAATAAATTACCATGTAACTTTGGCAGGAAATGGTTGCATATAAAACCAAAATAATTTCAGATATAGTCTCATCAACTTATAAGGTCATACGCTGCGAAACCTAACAATGATAGAACAAAAAAATGATAAGTAGCTATACAATATTAAAGAATATATCAATATCTACAAAATACTTCGCGACACCATATATCCAATTATTGTAGTTAGGTCATTTTAAAAAGAATTTAATATAACACGTTGACTGTGGCACATGTGTTTTGTTAAATCACGACTTCACAGCTATCAAACGCCAGGCATGTCATTTACATAATCTCAAACGGGCGTTTGCAGTCTGCACAAAGGACTAAGTGCTCTAAGTACTCTAATACCATGTGCTTTGGAGCCGAGTTTCAGCCGACATCCCGGCGAAGCTAGGGTCATTTGCAAACGTGCGGAGCGAGCACCACTGACAATTGGCATTAACCATTCCATCCTTTCCTGGAGTTATTTTTTTTATTGCGATGAATGACGGTACGAGCACGCTGCTTGGCTAATGGTAAGCGATCCGAACGCTCATGGACAGTAGTGAAACCTAAGACCACCATGAATTAGAAAGCAATGCTTGGCATTCCGCTGCGCTCGCCATCCAGTGATATAAGATGTTAAGTCTCATTATATCCAGTAGTTACTCTGGCTAGAGGCAACAATGTCCTTCAAACCGTAACATCACAGTGCATTAACGCTGCTGTTTCGCATATTATGAGATCTCCCACCAGTGGCGGAGTCCCGGAAGAAGTACTACTTACTTAACAACTTTCCAAAAAAGTCAGTCAGTCGAAAAAAAGACTGTTATTTCCGCATATTACAACTCACATCTTAACAGTACTTAACTGTTATGATCTTTTAAGTATTGGGTTGTCTGTAAAAAATTTTGGTCGATTAGCAATTAGGTACGTCTTTAGGCTGTCGAATTGCACAAAGGATGAAAATGTATATTATGTAATATGTATATGATATCGTATAATGATGACTATGTATACTATTTGGAGGGTGTTTCTTAATATTTATTTAATATACCCATAACACATAAATATGTCTTTTTTTGTTTAAATTATCAAAATGTAGAACTAACGACACAGTACAAATATTTGTGCCATAAACTATGTCCACATACATGAAATAAATATAAATATGTAATATGATTTATTAGGTAGGAATAATTATCTCTATTAAACCACACACTTAAATTACACAAAATAAAAAAAAAATATTATTTTACTTTTAAACACCTTTTATTTCTGTTTTAACTTAGAAACAACATTCATATTATTTTTAAAAGAAGTCAACCAATAATAAATATTAATTAATTTACTCTAGCAAAAGCCTAAAATCTTATTACACAACAGGGAATACGCATATTATGTTATTATTGTTATATTTTTGCGGCTTTATTCATACAGTTTTAAAACCTATTTTAGTTATCGATTGGTTTGTCTTCTTCGCTCCAACTGAATTTAGAAGTCGTTCTAAAGGGACAAAACATTCGATAACTAAAATAGGTTTTAAAACTGTATGAATAAGACCCTAAATCTTTATTCACTGCGGCTGTCACGCACCGGGCGTGTAATATCCATACTTGCGCGCCCCGAGACGCAGTGAAGGTGTTATGTTAGGAGAATACTGTGAAAATAATATCTGTGGAGCAGTACACCTGAGACAACCTTTAAGAAAAGAATATTGTGATGTCAGAGACACGTAAACCAAGGAACTAAAATTATTTTTTATTGCATGCTCTTAGTGTATTTTTAACACCAATGTAGGTGGCAAAGGTACAATTCGACAGCAATGAATATTAAGAACAAAAATATTGACACATATTCCCTATTATCATATTAATAAAATGTAGTTCCTATGGATGAAGCATTCCATAAACACAATTTAAAAAATCACATTACAGCACCCAAAATAATTCTACATCCAGATAAATACAAACCTTTAAATTCTTTTTCTGACTTTTAAATTGTAGAGAATATTTTTAAGCATCGGCATATTACCTCAGAATACTAAATATTACATATTGCTCTATACTTACTGCTTTATATTAAACTGCCGCGCTGATTCAAAAGGGTCTATGTGTTAAAAATACTAAATGCTGTTTTATTACATTAATAATCTTTAAACCGTAACAAAACACAATATGTCGATAAAAAAACTGTATCTTCACTAAAAGTGCTTTAAAGGCGAATTACTAATTAAGACATAAAATAGCTTGTTCACAAATTCCTAAGGACATTATTTTCCTTACCTGTGTAATGTGCAAAATCCGAAAAGCGGTAAACCGTAGGTATACTAAAAATTACAAGGGACGATTGAATGTCGGAAAAGTGACAAATCGTTTAGCTAGTTTAATGGTGGATATAACTGAAGCAGAATGTATTTTAATCACACCGAGTAAAATCAAGCTTGACGAGTTTCTGGAGAATCTGGGTATGTCTAATTTGCCTTCCCGCAACGAAATTAACCCAAAATTAAAATGCATAATGTAAATTACTGTTTTCTTCTCTCCGTATCAAAATCATGAAATTAATAAAAATATAAAAACTTAGAACAAAATACAAGTCTTTAAGAGCTGAATAGTCATTGGGCTCATAGATGTAATGCACAACAGATTAAATTAATCGGGATTTAGCATGCTGGTTGTTAATCATATGAGAACAGGCGTCTCTTCACACTGAAACTTTTCAGTATAATCATTTTACGAGATGGTAAATAAACAACAATTTTTACTATATGAAACAAAAACCCATCCAACAAAATCGCACTGTGAAATATAAATAAATGCACTCGCTTAAGGAATTGAACATTTGTAAAATCTCTTAGTATGTATGTATTCATAACTCTAAAGATCTTCTTATGGTTTTATTATATGTATAATATAAATAAATGCATGTTATATGCCATGTGCCTTTTAATTCTATTGGATAAAGCTTAATTCCAGAGATAAAAATATACTGAATATATTTTGGAACTTCAATATGGTGCTACCATCCATTTTGTTTTAATTAGCGAAGCTAATTGCCCCGCGCATAGATTTAGTATAGCTAATACCTATATATATAATCATAGATTTGCAATGTACAAGAGATAAAAAGTTTTAAGTGGTTTGCGAGACCGAGATGCGAATCGAATGCGAGATCGAATAACACGAATTTGATAGTAGATTAGTAATGTATTGTGAGAAATAAATAAATGCTATTACATTCAATAAGAAGACTGGTAGATACCACAGACCGCCTTTCTGGTTATTTGTTCCATTAAAATTTATTTTATATATATCTCATACAATGAATTTTAGTTAACTGATATGGCTCTGGTAGGCATATCAATAGTTGATATGATAATTGCGAAAATGCATGGTGCCGCATTATCTAATGCGTATAAATGTGCTTTTCGTGCATATTCATATAAATTCGTTTTGGTCTCGCTCAAAATTTTGCACTACCGATCTATACGAACTACTTTATACACCCATCATCTCATGACTCCTTTTAACCGTTTATTAGAATTACAACAAGCATTACCAAAGCTAATTAGCATGTAGATTATGAAACTAAGCTTTACCTAGTTTTAATGTGACAATAATGTTGTACCACCCCACAGTATATGCATTAGGTACAATTGCTATTGTGATAAAACTGGTAAATATAAAATAAAATAATTAACAACATCTAATAAACTAAAATTCTTAGCAGATTTAAATGACTCAGTCTATACATAAAATTGTGACCTCAAAATTTCAGTCTTCAGTTAGAGAGAAAAATATTTTCTTCTCTTTAACATTATTGCATAATATTTCGTTATCAATTATAATCTTCGCCTCCTTCAATGGTCTCACATTGTCATCCCTTGATGTCTTTCTTTTGAGATTAACAGTTTTGCTTGAATATATACCATCGTTAATGTTTTGATCACTATTGGATATCTTTCTCTTTTTTGTCTTTGCAACTACAAAATCTAAGTCAGAAGAATCATCATCAAAATCAGCATAAATAGGCACAGATCTCCCACTTCTAGTCGATCTCATAGGCTGCATCCTTGAAGATTCTTCTAAAATTTGAATTGAAGGTGGCCATGCGGCAAAATTAATTGACTGCCTGGCTTGGAGATAATTGTTGATAGACATCAGTTTAATGTACACCGCCAAAGTCCGAGCTTTTTCAGCTTGTGTTATTGTACCAGGGAGCAAACTCCAAGGCATCCTCCTGTCTCTTACATTTAGATACTTTCTCTTCAGACATTTTTTTGAAGGACTGTCAGTTTCTTTTTGTTCAGTCTGAAACAATAAACCAGTTCAGAAGGGAGAATACACTATTGTAGGATGTTAGCCAAAACTTCCATGTATTTGTGCTTGCATATTTTTTACAGACAAAAAACGAAACAACTTCGAAAGCATATAATTACTTTTGTAGTTTGTCTGGCCTCTTCTTCATCCTTTAAGCTGCTTTTGGAATTATTAAGCGCCTTCAACAGATCGCTCATTTCTTCTTTACTCAAATAATCTTCTTCAAATCCGTAATCTGTAAATGAATAAAAATGTGCTTAATTTATCTTTGATTTGAATTTATTACATTGTTAGTTTCTTAGAATCCTCATTCGCTTAGCCCAATTATTTTGGGGCTGTCACACACGTGGTGTGTTTTTTTACATGCAAAATATGTCCGATCCACAGAGGCAAATAGTTTTACTATTATGTCTTATACTTTCGCTGCACAGCGGGCGGTAAGGGTCCGGCGAAGCGACGTGCCGCGCCGGTGACACAGCTTTATGGGACGTGTTGCATATCAACCTATACATTACAATTCCTAACGACCTATCAGCGACACGATTGTGTCGCGTCGCGTCGTGTCGCCGCCCCGTCCCGGCCCTTGTGTAGCGAAAGTATTCAAGCACTACACAGTCCTTTCGACTGCTTTTCATTAGTCATAAGTCAAGTGATGAGTGACACACAGCATAAATGATAGCAGCATTTCTACAATGGGGTATTCTACCCATTTTCAAAAAGTCTTTTAAGTTGTTCCTAAAATTAAGACAAACTATTTAAAAAATATCAAATTTTTATTCGCTCGGCAAGTCCAATATAAATCCATTTAAAATTTAAATTTTAAATTTATGTGCGCAAATATGTGAAAACGCTAGGCGCCATGTTCCTTTAAAATGATACGTCACTCAACCAGTAAACAACCTGTGTTAGTATAAGCTCTTGGACACCGGAGGGGGTATTCTACTTGCGGAATGACGTAGAATCGTTATCCATCACAGCGGCAGCTGTTTCACATCTTTTTAGGACAGATAAAAAAATTGAAATTTTCAAAACGAATTATAATATTTATTCCTTGGAAATAAAAACTGAAATTAACATATACTTATTGCTTAATGCTCTACTTATATAACTTTTATAGTTTTTAGATTTTTTCTTTCTTATAGTAAAATACCCCATTGAGTTTCATAATTTCTTTTGCATAGTTTGTTATTGCTTTGAGCAATAATTAAATTTATAATTGTTAATGAATATGTTAAACATTTTTAAAAATATATTAAATGTTTATTGATTCTTTTATGACCCTTTTCTTATATTCTGTAAAATTACTGTGTCCGATTCTTGTAGTATAAATAGCTGAACCAGGGGGTAATATTAAAAGTGATTATACCCTACAAGTGTGTTTTCTTGGATTGTAGAGCATGGAGCTTCTAACATAAATACTATATTTCTATTTACTTTTCTATGGATATGTTTGATATTGTTTATACAAAATGTTGACTGAGCAATAAGATCAATTCCTATACAATCAACTAATACATGCAAGGAGGCTCTAATAAAGAGACCACATACCTACGCTCGTCAGTATGATATATTGACAGGCTATTAATAATTTAGCTAATCATCAAGGGACACAGATAGCTAATGCAAATTAATAGATATTTTCCCCATAAATATGTTAAGTACTGCAAAAGCTCAAACAGTAATAATTCCAAGACTATACCAGTAAACTCATGATTTAATAATGGTGATTATTGAAGATTTGTGACCTTTAGCACCAACATTTGGTATATCGTAATTAGTGTTGTTTGGAATTTTACAGTTACATATTTATTCTAAGAACTGTTTTCGAAGATTAAAAAACCAACATATTTATTTAAATTTTGCTACAAATTATTAAATGTTAAGTACAAATAATAAATAAATAAATACACCCAACAGTCAAATACATAGTCCTGATCCCACACTAAGATCGAGTCTTGTGTCGTGGGTATCAGGAACAAGAGACTTTTCGGTCTCACAAACACCCAGACCCGAAACAAATACCTGTGGTTCACACATAACTAAATAAAAAATATTGTTTTTTCAGATTATATTCTTGAGACCCATGTTTTTGTTTGTGCACAATTCATTATTCACATGAAATATGTGGTCAATACACATGGGTTAGAGCAATAACATTGACTTATTATACACATCGTTTTCTATGTATTATTTTTACTTATAGTATTCATTTGGTGTTCAATGAATAAATATAAATGATTTGTTTGGCATTCTGATTTCCTGAGTATTTCAATAATGTACTTAAGTAATACATTTTCTATTTTACTATAATCCTAAAGAAATAATAAGTTAATTACCAGTTAATTGCTTTTTCATCTGTTTTACTTCAGAATCGCAGCTATCATCAGAAGAAATAACGGGATCCATATTATTTTAACTCAGTAAATTACGAATATATAACGTATGATACACTGCAGTTACATTTTAATGCTGTAAAGTAATTTAAAATTTGTGATTGAACACTTCAATTAATAAATATGATAATAGGGCAACCATGAAAATACTAGTGTTTATTTGTTTGCTCTTTTTATGATATTGACATTAGGACTGTTGATAAAATATCGATATATCGAAATATCGATATTATTATTAATAAATATCGATATTTATTACTAATACTTTTTTGGACGATATATCGATAGTTCGATATTGAAATGTAAATATCGACACTCAATATTTTTTTTATAAGTTTTATTTCATTTCGCCAATTATTTAATTTACCCACTGTTGTTATCAATTGGCTATTTGACTAATTTATGAAAAGTGTTTTAAAGTCTAGATATAATCACTCTATACCTCTTCAAACTATTAATTTATTTTTAAAGAGTTGTTTATAACGAATAAACATATTTTTCAGTTTTATCATCATATATGTCACCAAAACGGTAGGTCACGTGACTTTGAAAAAGTAACGTCACGCTTTATAAATGGTGAATGATCTTAGTGGCAGAGATGAATGAAAATTGTAAATCGTGACATCACACGCTGCACAATGACAGCTTGTCGTGTTTTGTTACATTTAATCAACAGATAAAAAATGGCTAACTTATTTTAGACAATTTAAATATTTATAATTTAGATAAATGTAAATAAAAATACCTATAATTATTGTTTACCAAAAAGCTATCATATGCAACACATTTTATAATTTATTGCCGCAACAGTCAAATACCCAATTATCATTTGTCACTGTCAGCGTTATTGATAGAGCTTTAGCATCTCTACTTTGTCTATAATCTATGGTCTGCGATTAGCAATCAGCGACGTTAAAAATATTTCAAGATTTATAGATCAACAAATATTTATAGATCAGCCAAATATTTCAAGATCATCAAATGCACTAAAATTTTGGATTGATAGTAGACATTTCACTCCTGTGCTATCAGAAATAGCTGTTAAATATTTGATTTCTTCTGCTACATCTGTAGCATCTGAACGAATTGCTTCTACAATCAATCTTTCAGTGCCTAATAATCGTATTAGTCAAACCGCTGAACACATAAAACAACGAGTATTTTTAAAAACTCTTACTGAGAAATATTGGTACGCATAATTGTTTTATTAAAATTGAACAATAATTAGAGAACCTTAGATTTTCTTACATTTTTAATTTAATTTGTTTAATAAATATACTGAATAAATTGACTGTGTAAATTATTTTTGAGCCGACTTACGAATATATTTTTAAAACAGCCAATAAATAAAAAATATCGATATATCGAAATATCGATATTTTTTTTCGATATATCAAACTCCGATATTGATATATTTGAAAATATCGATATATCGAAAATCCGATATTTTAAAAAATATCAACAGTCCTAATTGACATTTGACATCTGCAGATTGCTTGCTACAGATCATCCTGAATAATCTTCTATTGGCGTGTGGCGAAATTTGGAACTACAAATGAAATTTAAAAAATATATATTTAGCGCATTTTTTAAGATATGCTTACTTAAATAATAAACATTTGAACTCTTAATCTAATAACATATAATATAATCTAATAAAATCAGAAGAGAGAACACCTATTCACAAATCACAATTTCATAATATTCCAATAACAGCGCTTTCGCTATCAGAAGATCATAGACGACCTTGTAATTGCAAACACAGTGACATTTTTTTTTTCATTCTCCCTTTTAATGGGAAAGCTAAGACTTCCAACCCATACAGCCTTAATATTTATAGATTTAAAAATGGGCGCCGGCTATGTACTCTTTAGAGTGCGCTCTCGTTGTGACTCGTGAATCTCATGATCATAATATGGAGTGATGATTAAGGAGAAAGAATTCATTTATTTATCAGTAATAAGGGGAGATAACAAAAATACTGTACAGTTGCAAAATTGTATGCCAATACATTAAAATGAGATATAGTCAATATCCAGCTGTGTAACATTAAGATATTTACAGTGTGAATATAGCCGACACCAATTAGTGCCTGATGTTGAAAAATTAGAGAACACATGCTGACACATAGTCGCTCAATACTTACACTGAGAGTACGGTTTTAGCGTAATATAAGCAGTTCTAGTATAACTAAAAGAAATGTATCGAACATCAATATTTTTTAAATCACAAATTGTTAGTCTATATATCTGTGTACAAAAATTGAAATACCTACTACAAATGACGAGGCTGTATGGGCTGGAACCCTTTGCCTCACCGACAAATGGGAAAAGGATTAAAATAGTTTAAGTGTGTCAGTGTGTGTAATGTGCAAATGTGTATATAAGTGTATACCATAGATGTAGTATAACATAGATCGGCAATCTATCATTTTGAGTGAAACCAAAACAAGAATATGATAGTGTGCGTGAAGTTTGCATGTGTGCGTGACAGATAATGCTGAGCCCATAGATGTAGCATAACATAGATCGGCAATGTGAAAGAGATAGAATGATTTAAATCATACATTAAAGCGAGACGCATGATGCGACCATGCGTTTACACGGAGAGCGTTCTATAGAGATTTGTGTGAAAATATGTCATTTAAGCGAACGACAAATTTCGCTTATTTTCTTGATTTATTTAATATTTCAGTACTGAGCTACTTTTATTAAATGTAATTTATTATGGTGAGTTGTCCAGTGCCTGGATGTGATTGATTTTAGTGTAAAAACCCGAATAATCATAGTTTTTCATAAGATCGTATCACTTTTTTCAATGTTGTTTAGTGACGATATTGTAGAATTGTAAGACAAACCTTGTATGAATACCGGTAGAACAGAATGTCCTTATTCATTTTTTAAATGCGTAGAAAGCATCCATTGCCTATATAAAATGATATCATATACGTGAATTTATAATAATTTCAACCAACATTTGCTAGAGATTGATTGACAGTTTCGATCAATAATATTATGTCGATAAAAATAGTCAATGACCATAGAGGTTTCACTTCATTTTATAATCTCGTAGTATAACATCAATTCTATAATAACAGTTATTACTTCACTTTATTTATTCACTATTGATATTTGCTAAATATTAATTAATATTTCGTGTGCGTAATTTACCATTTCTGAGCCGGTTTCAAATTAACTGTGCCACGGAGGCTATCATTCTAATAAAACAATATAACATTAGATATTATTATAAGGAATGCTTTACAAAACTTGCCAAATAAAATTATTCTCAAATATGACGATTTATCTTTATTTACTTGTGTTTACGTATCTGTGTTGAAATAAACACAATCATTATTTTTCTGTTAAAATACCATGAAAAGTCTCATATATTATATCTATAAAATTTAATTTTATTGGTTGGGCCGTTAGGTATATCGATATGATAGTATCGACAGTGCATGGCGCAGCATTATCTGTCACGCACACATGCAAACTTCACGCACACTATCATATTCTCGTTTTGGTTTCACTCAAAATGATACATTGCCGATCTATGTTATACTACATCTATGGCTGAGCCATGCTCTGTCGATACTATCATATCGATATACCTAACGGCCCAACCAATAAATTTAAATTTTATAGATATATATGAGACATTTCATGGTATTTTAACAGAAAAATAATGATTGTGTTTATTTCAACACAGATACGTAAACACAAGTAAATAAAGATAAATCGTCATATTTGAGAATAATTTTATTTGACAAGTTTTGTAAAGCATTCCTTATAATAATATCTAATGTTCTATTGTTTTATTAGAATGGCAGCCTCCGTGGCACAGTTAATTTGAAACCGGCTCAGAAATGGTAAATTACGCACACGAAATATTAATTAATATTTAGCAAATATCAATAGTGAATAAATAAAGTGAAGTAATAACTGTTATTATAGAATTGATGTTATACTACGAGATTATAAAATGAAGTGAAACCTCTATGGTCATTGACTATTTTTATCGACATAATATTATTGATCGAAACTGTCAATCAATCTCTAGCAAATGTTGGTTGAAATTATTATAAATTCACGTATATGATATCATTTTATATAGGCAATGGATGCTTTCTACGCATTTAAATAATGAATAAGGACATTCTGTTCTACCGATATACATACAAGGTTTGTCTTACAATTCTACAATATTGTCACTAAACAACATTGAAAAAAGTGATACGATCTTATGAAAAACTATGATTATTCGGGTTTTTACACTAAAATCAATCACATCCAGGCACTGGACAACTCACCATAATAAATTACATTTAATAAAAGTAGCTCAGTACTGAAATATTAAATAAATCAAGAAAATAAGCGAAATTTGTCGTTCGCTTAAATGACATATTTTCACACAAATCTCTATAGAACGCTCTCCGTGTAAACGCATGGTCGCATCATGCGTCTCGCTTTAATGTATGATTTAAATCATTCTATCTCTTTCACATTGCCGATCTATGTTATACTACATCTATGGTGTATACTGTATTGTGTATTCAAGTGGTCGAGTGTATGGACGGGCGTACATGCATAATTTGCTTACTCGAAGTTGGCCTGTCTAAATAATTGGTGCTTGTTTTAGCTACATATTACCGTAACATTGAAGTATTGTTGTCAAAAAGTGTAATTGTTCATAAACAGTGTCCGAAATGAATGAATCATTTAATTTTAATTCATGAAATGGATGTTGAGGCATCTTTTAATTGAATACAATCACATAGTACAATGGAAGAAGAGATAAGATGCTTTGTTTGCAAGGAGTTCTATCGTGAACCAGTGTTGCTTCCATGCGGACATGCACTATGTCGCGCTTGTGCCGTAAATTTGCAAATCCACGTCCACGAAAACGAAGGATCAACAGCATCTAACGATTACCAGGAGGCCGACAAAGCTTCCGTTTCGAGCGAGACGGACAGCGGAGTAGTATGTGGATCAAGGCCTAACAGTTACGCGGGAACCCCGGCCGCGCCTTTATATCCGTCCCCAGTATTCAGTATAACGTGTCCGTTGTGTAGTAAGTTGGTTTATTTAGACGACAATGGAGCCGAAGGATTGCCTCCTTTCCGTGTTATGAGGACGATCGTGGAGCGCTTCGGCGGGGTGACCGGAGCACCGCCGGCCGAGGAAGCATGTCAGATGTGCGAGGGCGAGCGGCGGGCGGCGGTGGTACGATGCGAGCAGTGCTCGGTCCGCTACTGCGCCGGCTGCCGCGACGCCTGGCACCCCACGCGTGGGCCCCTCGCACAGCATGAGCTGCGGGCTCTAGGAACTACTTGTGCAGACCATGGCTCCCCTCCAGTACTGTATTGCAATACTTGCCTGATACCTATATGCCAACGCTGTCTTGCTGAAAGACATTCTCCACATGAGACACAACCTTTAAACACTGCAGCTAGAACTCATAAGGTATCAGATTTCCACTATTTCTTATTTTGAACTATTCCCATTTCTAGGTTTAATATTGTTATCTCAGTTTTTTTTAATAATTCAAGCATTGTTTTAAATATCTTAGTAACTTCTTCTCAGTTCCTAAAGCAATAAAACATATTTGATTGCTTCAGGAAAAACATAAACTTCCAAGAAAGTGTCTTTATGCAAGCTTGATCTGATGATTTTCACCATTTCAATGAAAAGTATTATTGCAAATTTACATAATTTTTATTTTGTAAATAATAAAGTTTTCAAAAAGACATCATAAATAATTTTTAATATGTTAAAATTATAAACCTTTTGTTGTGAAAAATACTATTTTTCAGTTACAATACAATGTTCTCCTTGAAAGGATTCAATATTACTATTAATTTTGATGTTCATATTAAATTAAATGTTAGATTATGGTAGGAAACATCTTTGAAGGATTTCATAATAATATAGTGAAATATAAAGGCAACATAAATAAGTCAAATTTCCATATTTCAGACTGAACTCTCACAATCACTTCACCAGTTGTCAGAACAAGCCAAAGCGATGACTGAATACATACAGCGAGTTAAAGGATCCGGAGAGAAAATTAATGTAAGTCATCCTCAACTTATACTTAATGGTAATCACAATGAAAATCATTACTTAATGATATGTAAGAACTTTTTTCAGGTAGCTTTTTTCATTTTCGTTTCATAAAATCTCAAATCCCAATGATGTTATAGAAGTATTCACTTCAACAAAATATTAATTAATCATGTTAATAATATCAATAAAAAAAGAGAAAAACATTAATACAAGGCGATTCAACAGCAAAGTGTTCTGTCCCACTCCCTCAAATTACTCACAAAAATTATTGATTAGTACTCATTTTGGCCATTAAAATACAAGGATAAATATCCTTAATGGCCAATAATTGTTACTTTTTTACTATACGGTATTGAAAATTGGCTTGAATCATATTATTCGTTCAATTTTGACAGCCTCCGTGCCGCAGTTGGTTAGACACCGCCTGTGAAACGAGAGGCCACGGGATCGCTCCCTGCACCGAAAACAAATATTTGCGTGAACCACAAGTATTTGTTTCGGGTCTGGGTGTTTGTGAGACCAAAAAAGTCTCTCGTAGTTTCTGATACCCACGACACAAGACTCGATCTTAGTGTGGGGTCAGGACCATGTATGTGACTGTTGGGTGTATTTATTTTATATGTTTATTTATATTTACATCATGTGAAATTGATCACAAAAACAGTGAAGTACAAAAGTGTGTATTAACAAACACTTGTAGTTAAAACATAAATTATAGATAAGTATGTATAATAATGTACTATAGAGAATAACCTGCTTACGGCTATCGAAGATATAATTTCTACATTTATAACAAATTTCTGGGAGTGTCACTGGTTAAACACAATGATAACTTATCAGATATATTATTTAGGGCGTAACAATAAACAATAATAGATGACTTCATACATGTAACGCATTGTGCGTAGCAATACAAATATAGATATCTACTTTATGATCAGTAAGAACGGTATTTGCACAATATAATAATTTTAACCAACTCCGACCGTATGGTGAATTAAAGTCTAACCCCTTCAAATCGCAAAGGAACTCTTTCAATCTTAGCGGCAATTTAATTTCTCCGAGCACTGCATATTGGCCTTATTGTTTACATTCATATTAAAAACATCCAATATTCCGATTCAAAACACAACTTGATATATAAGTAGGAACTATTTCTTGAAAAAAAATCTGTGGTTGTAAACAATATTTTCCATTTTATTAGTGTGGTTTGTAAATGATACACGAAGTTATTGAGTTTCGTAACTTGACGCCATTGAGATGTTAATCCAAGGCTATAGTTGCCTATTTCACCATTATGAATATAACTATTACTGTTCGCACAACCAGTTTTGTATTATGTACACATATCGCTACATTGGTTAAATACAATATTATATTTGATGCTAACAGTGATTTCCTATGAAATATTGTTTATTGCAACTTATCGCATCGAATAGAACTTACCAGCTATTGTAAACCAAAAAACAATACGTGCTGAGTGCAATAAACACCAAAGCCGCCGGCCCGTTGATACAACCCGGCGGCCTATAAGAAAATAATAATGTCGGCTACAAGCGTCCATACGTGTTGCCCGCCGACATGTTGGCGACGCAAGCCCTATGCTCCGTTGCCCGGCGACTCTCAACAACCTCATAAAAATGTTCCTCTTGCCACGTTGATGTTATGTCGTCGAAAAAGTTCCGTCCCGTGTCGCCAAAAAAAAAGTTGCCGACATAGGCACGTGGGTCGGCGGCTTTGGTGTGTAGTGCGCTTTATTAAAAACGTAAATACATACCAGATTCATGAGATTCTACTTCTAATATTTGTTTGAATGGTTCCAGGAATCCTGTGAAGAATTAGAGAAGCACATAAATCAATCATGCGCGGAAGTGACGCGCGCCATAGAGCGGCGCCGCGACGAGTTGATCCGCGCGGCTCGCCACTCGCGCTCACAGGCAGTCGCCAACATGCGCTCCCTCACCTCGCACGCCGCGCAGAAACTTCGAGAAGCCACGGCGCTACTACACTTCTCCATTGAGGCTTTAAAAGAATCCGACAACGCAGCCTTCCTTCAAGTGGGTTCTGTGGTGATTTTAACATTTTTCTAATTTAACATCAATCAGATTATGGAAACAATTACCTACCGTTTTGAGTAAAAAACGAATTAAAGGATTATTTTTTTGGTATAGATATTGAGCTACATAAGCACTGGTTGTCGTTCTATTGCTATGCACATAACTATATTTTAGAATGTGTGGTAACACTAGGTGGGGCACATTCTGTCGGCGCGCGCGCAGGAGACGGCGGCCGGGCTGTGCTCGTCGCTGGAGGCGCCGCCCACGCCGCCGCCGCTCACGCTCGACATCGAGCCCGTACTGCGCACCGTCAAAACCATCAATTTCATTGAATGCATACGTAAGCGCTTATTAACACGAAATATTCAATATTGCAACATGTTTAAAAAATTTAAATAACACTCATACAACTCTTATTTCCGTTGGAATGCAGCTACAGAAAATCATATGAAACTACCAGGTAATAAAATATACGTATATATATTTTTTTATCAACTATTGAAAACCCTTTGATGTGTCAAAAAAACCGCCACGCGATTTATTAACAACAGCGCATTTGTTTGCCTTGTTAAATATGGCCCACTATTTGTATCATCTTCGATAGCGTTCAAATTAACGCCTCAGGGCGCACGACCTTATTATGGTCGCAGGAAGTCGGTGGATGCAGGCCGTTTCCGATCGACCATGTGGAAATCCTTGGGGAGGTCTATATCGAACGGTGGGACTTTCTGTAACTTTTTTTTATTGCGATGAATGGCGAGTCGAGCACACCGCTCGTCTGATAAGCGATACGACCGCTCATGGACAGTAACAAAACCAAACAACACCATGAATTAAAAAGCAGTGCTTGGGTATTTCACTGCGCTCGCCATCGTGAGACATAAGATGTTAAGTCTCATGTCCAGTTACTCAGGCTATAATGTAATTCAAACTAGAACACAACAGTGCATTTACACTGCTGTTTAGCGGGAGTAATAAACATTGCGGTTGACTGAAGAGAGAGAAAGAGGAGGTGGTAAAATATGTAGGTGTGAGAGTGAGTACCTATTATGTGCAGCGCCGGGCGCGCCGGCGATGGCGGTGGAGGCGTGCGCGGCGCGCGGCTGCTCGTGCACGCTGGCGTGGCGCGCGCCGCCCGCGCCCGCCGCCGTGCGCGGGTACGTGCTCGAGCTCGACGACGGACTCGGCGGACCCTTCCGGGTAACTATTCCATTCATTTCAAAACTAAGGATAGGCCCTTCAGTTCATTTGGAGTATCAATAAGATAGCCGTGAAAATCGCGCCATGTATTCGATTTTTTCATAACTTCGTTGAAATAAAAATTTACATACCATAGAAATTCTCCATACTATAGATTGTGAGAATTTTTATGGTATGTAAAGTCGGCTAACTTGCACTCGACCAGAGTGGTGGACTATATGGTATTTCCCTTTCAATCGTACTCTCTATTTTAGAGGAGGTCCGTGCCATGCAGTGGGACGTATATGGGCTGTGACGGAGACAGCTTTTGGACACTTTACTTCAAAGTGCTGAACGAGGCCCTTACTATACATATTATGTAACTTTTTACATAAGGAAAAATACATCGAGGGAATTATTAGAATATTACAAAATAGAGAAAATATTCGTTTTGAACCTATATACATCACTTCCCAGAATTTAATCCTAGCAACATTATGAACAAATAGTTGTAAGATTTTAATAGCTATTTGTGGGCTTGTTTTAATTTTGGGTCACAGTTCATACAGAGTGCAATGTGCAGGAGGTGTACTGCGGGCGCGAGACGGTGTGCACGGTGGACGGGCTGCACTACGCGTCGCTGTACTCGGCGCGGGTCAAGGCCTTCAACGGCGCCGGCGAAGGACCCTACAGCGAAGTCATCGGCCTGCAGACCTCGCCCGGTATGTCACCCCTAATTACTTCTCTATTGACGGGAGTCGAGACGTGATAATCATAACATTGTTCTGTTATTGAGTATATTATCATTTTAAGATTCTCATCCGTAATCGAATTTTCGGCTGACAAAATCTATCAGGAAGAGGTTTGAAAGCTCTTTTCGAAATTGAATTTTCGGGTGCTACGGATTTTTTGTGTAGCATTATGAATGCTGTGTCATGTTTAGAGTAATTGTACGTTTCTATTATTGAGTATGTAAGTCGCGGAACGCACTGTTTTGCGTGCTTTATTGTTTTTGTTTTATACATACAATAGATTCGGCAAACGAACAAACACGTCACTTGATGGTAAATTATCTCTGCCGCCTAAGAACATCACAACGTTCAGATTATAGAGGTGTTGCCGGCCCTTTAAATCGCGAGGATAGCGGGTAGGAAAAAGGATGGGAAGAGGAAAGAGGCATTGGGCATCAGGCAATCTCACTCAATGAACTGAACGCGACTGCTAAGCTCTTGACGTCGATCTACTGTGAGACATTAGTATCCGGACGCCTGCCCTTTCATGCTGAGGCATTACTGACAACAGCCACTTAATGAAATGTAAAAATGTCGGTACTGTGCGCCGGTTTTAAAGTAACGAGTGTGTGTGTATGTGCAGTGGCGTGGTTCACGTGGGACGCGCGCGGGGCGGGCGGCGCGGAGGGCGGCGTGTCGGTGTCGACGGACGGGCTGGGCGCGGCGGCGGCGGGCTGGCAGGCGCGCGTGCTGCTGGCCGACCAGCCGCTGGCGCGCGGCCTGCACTACTGGCGCCTGCGCCTCGACCGCTACGACGCCGACGCGGACCCCGCCTTCGGCATCGCGCGGGCCGACGTCGCGCGCGACAAGATGCTCGGTCAGTCGCTACTCTTACTAAACTATAATTGATATAATTTATATACATTAGTACGAAGAAGCGTGGGACCGTGTCGCCATTTTTGTTTCTGTCTCAGCCATTCCTACGTACAGATTTTGTTCCCGATGTCCGCGCCAGCAAACAGCTTGTACACAAAATTGCGATGCGACGTCGTATCACAAGAACTTGCAAATTGATTCACATCGCGCATTCCTGCTTTTCCTCTATCTCCTTAGCAATAACAAATGCGCACTTCTTTTTACGATCCATGTCACGACATAGTTTACAAAATACGTCAAGTACGGTTGACGGTCGTCGAAGGAATGGTCACCCGAATCTTGGAAGGGAGACGCCTGCCGCACGAAATCGCATCGCAGCAATTCGTATCGCGCCGATTCGCAGTTTTGTGTACAAGCCATCTCGCAATACAACGAGCAGTAGTGCACATGTGCGGTGTGGCGGCAGGCTCGGACGCGCTGGGCTGGGCGATGTACATCGACGGGTCGCGCTCGTGGTTCGTGCACGGCGGCGCGCACGGCGGGCGCACGGCGGGCGGCATCGCGCGCGGCGCCACGGTGGGCGTGCTGCTGGACCTGGCGCGCGGCACGCTGCGCTTCACCGTCGACGACCGCCCACAGGTACTTTTCTTTTGCGATGAATGGCGAGACGAGCGTGCCAATCGCCTGATGGTAAGAGATACGACCGCTCAAGGACAGTAGAAAACCAAACGCCATTAATTACACAGCATTGCTGAGAATTCCACTGCGCTCGCCATCCTGTAACATAAGATGTTAAGTTTGAATATGTCTAGCAGATACTCTAGGTACAATTTCCTTCAAATCGGAACATAACAGTGCATTTACACTGGTATATGGCGTGAGAAATAGACAAAGCGGTGGTACCTAGCCAGGCGGCCTCTCACATTTGAGAGACCTACCACCAGTAACACGTATGCCAGTACTGCACGCTTGTCTTTACTCTCTACTAAATGAAATGGCAAATCAGAAGTTGAACGTTTGAACCTGAAGCACACATCTACGACTTTTCAAATTTACGCGTGTATAACCGCTCCCAAGTCTCAGGTTAGCTCTAAAATCAAGTTTTCGTGCGCCGCAGTCGACGTATCATTGCTCATTTTAACGAGGATGGTAATCATTTTGCGAAATCCTACTTTCGCGATATCTCCAAAAAAAATTCAAGCGTGTGTGAAATCCACCGTCGTGCTCTGGTGGTCAATTAAAGCTTAAAGCTCTTTTAATCGAGACCATGCTCAACAGTGGGACGTCCATAGACTTATACCTATATGATATGTAGAAGGACATCCTGATTAACGTATCGGCGCACACTCGAAACTACTGCAGGTAATAAAATAGTGACCTATCAGCGCGGGGCTGTAGTTTTGCTAAGGAGCAAAAAGTATTTATTGGGTTTGCTGTATCTATAATACATAGGATAGGCTTCAAGTTCTGGCGAGCAACAGGTTGAGTCTAACTGCATTGCTGTACATAAAATACGCGCACTCCGACATCGGTGGGTACGCAGGTCTGTAGAATAATATGCTGCATCTGCAATAAATATATCTATATCTTAATCTCTCTAGTGTAGCTATTTATAGTTTATAAATAAATACCTAAGGACATTAGTATTATACGTATAAATGAATCCATATTATATTGTATTACAGGGCGATATAGCGTTCACGGGACTTCGGGGTGCGTTTTACCCCGCCGTGTCGTTGAACCGCGGCGTGGCCATCACCCTGCAGCCCGGCCTGCCGCCGCCGCCGGACTTGCTCATGGCGCAACTCACTATCGAATAATATGCTCTAGTGAATTACTTCAAATCCCGCCCATTCTCCTTTCAAGTCTAAATTAAACTAGTCGTAGAATTGAACATTTTTACACACAATGATTTATTTTATTTTTATTGTATACCTAAAAACATCGATTCAGTAACACGTGGTCTTCAAATGAAATCGGTCTGATCTCAATGATGTATGATTATTTATAATATGCCATATTATTTGAAAAATCAATAATAAACGTTAGGTGCTAAATTTCAATAACATCGTGTGCATCATCATTCTGCCGTAAGTAATGCAATAACGCATCGAATTTATACTTATTTATATTTAAAATGTTGTAACCGCTCTGTAGACTAATATCCATATAAACGTAATATATTGATATAATAGATAGAATTAGGATAATAACCGTATTTTATCTAAAATACGAAATATAGTTTGCATGCGCCAAACGGAAGTGTACCGAGTGTACGATAAAATCGATGTAATGTCCAACGGGGTTCAATATTTTAATATCGCACAGACGAATGATTCCGACTGAACTTGGCTGCTAGTATATTGAAGTAGTTAGGTTATTCAATTGTACTTAAACAAGACAGGTATCTGAATACCAGTTAAGAAATATGTAGAATGATTAAAGAGTAGAAGAGTGGAATCAACCTACATTATTTCTGTGGCATTTCCATTACTTTTAAGGTGATCAAATTTAATGTACTACTGTAATATTTATATACCTACTGCGTATTGTATTGATATGAAGCCACCACATAATAATGGCTGCTTTACAATACCGACCTTGTGGATTTTTAAACTTGGTCATTTCTGTAATATTATGCAGCAGTCAGCTGATAGGTATTTGATAAAAAAAAAAAGAATAACCCAGTTTATGAGGGGACTACCATCTGCACTTAGCAAGGTGAACAATTGTACTGTTCTAATAATATTAACTCAAATCCCCTTGCGTTATGGTACGCTTTTGTCCTGCACACGTAATAGTTGTCGGTGATCGCTACTTGTGCAAGGTACTTTACCTTGGGGACCTGAATGTAACTGAATTCCAACGCTGATTTTGTGTACGCCATATCATAATTTATAATTAAATATTGCTTACATATAAAATATGTAGCGCGTTTAAAATTTAAGTAATATCAATCCTATGTTCGTAAAATATTATGAAAGCATGGATATTCACTTTATTATAACAAAACATATTTATAATCATTTAAGGTTTGTTTGTGTGTTTAATTTTAAATCATAATTTTATGTATGTACTTAAATTGACTGACTTTTATTATACACAATTTACTTACAATTACTTTGGTTTTCATTAGTATTTTTTTTTTTTTTGTATTTTTAGTTACCGTCAGTATGTTTATAAGTTGTGAAGAAAATGTCCGTCATAAAAATGCAAATAAATAAAAATTATTAAATCATACAATTATATTTTATCCATGAATATATACCGATGAATTTATCAAGTAAGCATTGATGGCTAAATAGTAACATCCGAACACATTGAGATGCCAGTTATAAGAATTTCAAACTTTTCAAGATCTCTACTGACAACTTCCCCCTCCCCCGTCATGAGCCGCACGGGAAATCGTGTGGGATAGTTAACTACGGTTACAGAGTCCTGAGTAGCCACTGAGCTTATAAAATCCATAGACCCATTATTACTCTTTAGACCAAAATTATGGGCTTGGACTTAAACGTCCTCAGACAGACCAGTCAATATTCACAAATCAGGCAGGTACACCATTAATAATAAAAACTAGCAATTCAATAGGCAGGCTCAATTATTTTAAATTTTGTTTACTATTAATGAAAGTAGAGCTTCATTTAGCTGTACTTACATAATGAAGAGTGAATATTGCTTAAATAATAACTCTTTACAACACTGAAAAGATGTTTTTTTTTTCACTGGTAGGTATTAAGTATAATTAGGGTATAATTAAGTACCTACTACGGACTATCTTCGTTTTCCATAGTTTCGCTAGATTACAAGGTAAAAAAATAAAAATAGAAGATGGCGTGAAGAGTTTATTTTCTCTTTTTTGGTCAATATTTCAACAACAATATACTTTTAATCGGAAAATGATCATTGATTTTAAAACAATGACACTGCAAGTATAAGTAAATGTATAATATTTTCGAGGGCATGATTTGTCCAAACTATATAATTATATTATAAACACTTCATAAAATCTATTTGATATGCTCTCTATTTTCGTTACAAGTACCATAAAATAATATTGCGCATTTGGAGATAAAATACCAAATAATAATACAGTACTACTAAACCCACTTGTCAAATTATCAACCTGATTTGTTAATTTCCTTAACACGACAACACACTATGCACGAGGCAGATACAAGTGAACACGATTGCCTCGAAAACATAAATCAACCTTTATCCAATTACACAATGGCACCCTGGACATTACAACTTCTTTAAGGCCTTTTGTGTTTTTTAACATCTTATTTTTTTCCTAAAAGCTGCATAAATCATCGTATTTTAACACATTCATTTCCCTCAAGGTGGAAGACAATTATAAAAGTAGGTACAGTTTCAATATTCATCTCATTAAAAGTTAACACCAAATGGCCATCATGAATTTATATCACAGATATATTTGTAAGAATCAATTTCACTGGATCCATTACATGTTCATGGTACCAAATTCAAAGACTAAAGCTGCATACATTTTCTTACACTGTGGATCTATCACTAACCAGTAATGCAATATGAAGTAGTTGAATCACAGTCTACTTTGTTGTACATGATAATGATCATGATACAGATATACACACGAAATTGACATTTCATAATAGCCTGGAAATGCAGGAGACAAAATTAAAAGCAGTGCCATTTTTCGAACTTATGAATTTCGTAAATAGTCTATTACATTTGATTTTATTTGACCAAATTTCTTGGAAATACTCTTCACTTGAAGTCCCGAAAGTTTTTTTCCCCAGAGAGCGAAAAAGCTTGTTGTTATAAGGAAAACTCAAAGCTCTCTAAATTAAATCCCCCAGATATAAGAATGCTCCATATCTTCAAGCCGCAAAAGAATAGTGCATTCTCTTATCTCGTTAATTTAGTCACAGATATCAATCAATAATAAGTTTCCAAAATTAAAATTTCTTTCCCAATAAGGTAAGAAAGGCAAGTCAGAGCTGGAACTACTATTGGCAATTTCCTACAAAATATTCATGTGCGAAAGAAAAATCAACTATAAAATATGAATTGTTTTTCAACTCATGATCATTGCCTACCAAAACCTTATATCCAGCGGTTAAAGCACACGCCCTGTCTGTGACTATCACTGCTTTAAAATAAACAATAATGTAATGACAATACACTTCAGCTACGTCATTGCAACATTCACAATCACTGAGAACAAATGATCATTGCTGAACCATTTCTATACCATCACTTCTTTTTTACCGATTTATATTTGTTCAAAGTTAGTTAACATCACTATGACTTTGCTGATTTAAAAAACGGCTTGATGCGACTAGACATTATTCCAAGCAGTCAGAAATAACATCATTGATGCTGATTTTAGTAATATTCCGAGATAATAAATGTTGTTTGAGCTAGACTGCTTACCTATCCATATCAGACTTAATGTGTTTTTTTTTAAGAAAAAGTAATCCTGTGCTAGCTCAAATCGTTTTTAATTATGGATAGGCATACATACTCATATCTGTGGAGTCTACCACAATTTATGTATGTTCTGACAAATTTAGATAGACTCCCACAGTTAATATTCCGATAAATATTTTAGGTTTTAACAATGAAGTAATCCACGCACAGTATCCAATATGGACAAAGAGCGCGTTGTACCTACTGTAAGTCCTGATGGTCGTTTTTTATATACACTTTAAAAAAGTAACCCATCGCGGGTTAAAGTCTTTTCACGATAACTATGTACACGCACATTTTGTTACAATAAATTCATTACACTTTTTACAAATAAGTTTTTTGTTTTTGTAATTTTAAACTATTTCCATTCACAAGTCAGCAAGTCCAGATAGTGGTAGCGTGCGTAAAACGCGGACGCGAGACCTTCGCATGGCGTTACTTGTCTGCCGAGTCGTCGTCCTCGGGGCGCGACACGTACAGGGCCGGGTCGATCACTTTGGGGATCGGTTTGATTTCCGTGCCCAACTCTTGCTCAATGCGGTGCAGGGCGAAGCGGTCATCATAAGTGATTAGATTGATGGCAATACCCAAATGACCGAACCTGCCTGAGCGACCGATGCGGTGAAGGTATGTCTCTGCCATACGCGGAAAGTCGAAGTTGATCACAACATTGACGGCTTGCACATCGATACCTCTGGTGAACAGGTCTGAACACACTAAGTTACGGCAGAGTCCCGCACGGAAGTCATGGAACACGCGATTGCGATGCGCCTGCGCCATCCGCGCGTGTATGTAATAGCAACAATAACCCAACTCTGTAATCTTCTTTGCTAACAGTTCCACTCGCTGAGTGGAATTACAGAATATTATCGATTGGTTTATTTGCAACTGAAAAAAAAAAACATTTTTTATCAAAAATAATGAACACAATTAAATATATTTCAACTCAAGTTCGTTCGCGGCTCTATGTGTGCGTGTCTTTGTAATTATATGCAAGTATAGATCATAGATACGTTTTTAGGTTGTCGAAAGCGCTATTGAATAATTATTTACGAGATATGTATACCCAAACATCTCTAAAATAAATGTCAATCAGGATCTGTTCCGGCTAATCTGCTTAACAGTTGCATCAATATTTGCGGGACTTTCACTACGAGTAGTCTTTTTAATGATGCGGAGTTACAACAATTACTTTAAAAAAAAATGTCATTCCAGAGCTTTTAGATTTTCATATCTTAAAGGAGGAGGCCCAATAGGTTGGTATGACAGTAAAGATGTTAAGGCTTTTAGGGGTTTTGAAATGTGAGTATCAGTGCTTGTAAATAAGCACTTCAAATTACATTATTTTGCTAAATTCATATTGTTTATACGACGCTTAAACCACAAAAACGAAGTTGCAGGCAATAGCTAGTGTATATAAGTATAAAAATACAACTAACCTTGGAGAAAAGGGTGTTTAAGCAATGTACTTTTTGTCTTTCTTGTACAAATGCATAATATTGTGTGACTCCCTTTAGTGTAAGTTCTTCCATTAGATTTATTTCATAGGGTTCCCTCAAGTGCTTCTCCATGAACTGTTTAACACTCAGAGGGAATGTGGCAGAGAAGAGCAAGATCTGGCGTTCCTTCGGTAATCTAAAAACAGCAAGTCGGTATAAAATACATAATATAATGTACACTTCGCCTGATTAAAATAGTGATGTATCACTGACCTTGATATAACCATGTCCAACATCCCTTTGAAGTCTTGAGAAAGAAGTTTGTCTGCCTCATCAAGAACCAGCATCCGACACTGATCCATTTTGGCTACTTGTTTATCCATGAGATCAATCATTCTACCAGGCGTAGCTATTATCACTTGAACTGAAAATAAAAACAGGAATTTCAGAATGTTAAAATCAAGACATAGTTTAATTACTCAATTAACTAATACATATTTATTCTATTTACCATTTTGATAAATACGCATTATGTCATCTCGGAGATTTGTTCCTCCAGTAGTAACCATAACACGAATGTCTGTATGCTTTGCCAGTTCAATACATATTTGTGATGTTTGGAGCGCTAACTCCCTAGTTGGTACCACAATTAAAGCTTGAATAGCATCTTTTTTTGGATCCACCTAAAATAATTGCCACAGGTATTTAATCACAAATCAAAATATAATACATTTTATGAGGAATAATGAAAACATTGTCAGTTAATGGAATTATCACTTATAAAAAGTGAAGGGGAATCCAAATATCTCATCATGTATTTAATATTAAATAATGTGAATTATTTAGTTAATATGCAGAATAATCAATAGCCATAATAAAATATGTACCATATTTTTGTTTAATTAGCATTTAAAACATTTACTTTTTAGAAATGCCATTTTTATCTTATTTCTACATAATAAGAAACTTGTGGTCATACCTGTTCTAACACTGGAATACAGTAAGCGCCGGTTTTACCAGTTCCATTTTTAGCTCTCGCAAGAATGTCTTTACCACTAAGCGCAATGGGAATAGAAGCCTCTTGAATAGGAGAAGGTTTCTCCCAGCCCTTTTCAAATATACCCATTAACAACTCTCGCTTTAGGCAAAACTCTTCAAACTCATTACCTCTTGTGTCTGTCACATCCTAAAATGCAAAATAAGGCTATTTTATTAACCAAATAAAATAAACTTATTAAACAAAAAAAGGACAATAATGTTACATAAAGTGTAGAGAACACATCTAAAGATCATTACAGGATTTTACAAAGTGTCACTTTTCATTAGTATGTATACATTATACAGATGTACATATATTTTAAGATAATCAACACCAGAAAAATTAATACATTACAGTGTTGTCTACCATATTTAACTTCCAGTATTGTTTCTATTTATTTTATCACCAACAACTGGGTCATGCAAGCTTCATATGAATCTATGGATGTATATAGTAAGTAAAAAATACTTAAATATAATGAACTACATACTTCAAAATCTTTTACATAAAAATAATATATAAAACTACCCTTTAATATGTCTGAGTAATCAATTATGTTTTTTGGGTTTATGTATAATTTTTAAAGTAAGGTAACATTTTAAGTTTTTACTTATCATAGCAATGCTGTATAAAATAATGAACATGAATAATAAAAGACACCATAAAAAAAGATGAAAGTGAACAATTCATGTAAAATTATTATTAATATTTCCTATACATTGTTATACTGTTAATTGTAAGTAATTGTTATCAGCTTATTAAAATAAGTGAGGCACTGCTGTGTAATCAACAAGTTTATGTAAAATAATAATAAGGGACAACAGACAAATGCTAACAAATTATATTTACATAACAGTAAAACTACAAGCAATATACACCCAAAATCGGTTAAATTGAGGTTGTATTTACTTAATATTGCAATAAAAGGATTTAAAAAGTTATTAATATTACTTACACTAGTCTTTATTCTTCTGTCTTTTGGGGGTATTTTTAATTTTGATTTCCATCCGATGTCATCGATACTTTTATCGACATCTCTGCAAAAAGGCCGCAAGCGGTTATAACAAAGCGATACGGGTTTCCATTACATAAACCAAACAAAGCGACGTATACGTACCCTTTATTTTGACTGTTCATACTATTTCCGACGTGATTACTTGAACTAATTCTATTTTCGGTCATCATTTTGCCAAATTATCCCAGGAGGGACGACTAAAATTAGAAACTTATAATCACAAATACTTGTCCAAGTCCAACACTAAACAAATTTCACGAAAAGTCACTTTTATATACATATGCTATTAGAGTTTATCACGTTCACCAGGTAAGTTCGGGAATATCTGCAACAAGAAAAGATAACACAATATAATAAACATCAGAGATAGTCCACTACAAACTCAAGTATCTATAGGTAAACGAGATTACTAGACGCGTCAACAAGCTAAGTGGTACAAATAAATAGAACTTTTTCTTTCTCACAAATATATAAGCCAACTAGCAACTATACCTACACAAATCTGGGCCCAATATTTTAAATTAGATTACCATTTCCAGTAAAAACTAATAAACAACGATCAGGATGATTAGAACGGATAAAGTAAAGTCATAAGATTTATCTTGAAACTTTAATATGGCCGCCATAGTAACATTGACAAGTCGCATAAGTGAGATCTTATAGAATAGCTTAGTGTTTGCGAAAATTCTCCATTTAATATGCCTTAGAACAAAAGACCATTAATTGCAATAAACTGAAACATACGTACCTTGATAAAACTTTATAAAAGACGAAGACACTCGATACACGACGACGACATTACAATAGTTTGCCAACCAAAGATAGATGTAACTGTTTTATGCAGTTGGCAATATTTGCATGATGTTTAGGCAGATTGGGTTGCTATTACATATCGAATCGTTTTATTTTAAAACAACAGTTATGTAAAATTTTCTTTAGGAATTTACTTTTATAAAGTAAATATATTAAAGCTAAACAACGATATTTGGATATTTAATACAAATGTATGGACAGATTTTTTAAAGACGGGTAACTGGCCGGCAATTCTCTCTTGACGGAGTGTTCGGGTCAGGTCTCGTGAATATTCCTCGAGCGAGAGTACCCGAGACCTCTGTATACACCCATCTAGGTTGGTAGCAAATGTGTTCTGCGAGAGGATGGAAATATCTGTGGAATTTTCTTTTTAAGAATCGATCTTCTCATAGAGATATCCCACCGTGTGCAAATAACATGGGTTCCACTAAAAGTGGGCTATATTTTTAAAAGGTCTGCGTTTTATATTAGGAACTGATATGAAATATAACGAAACAAATATACACATATCCCGTTACTTCCCGTCCTGTTACATCCCATCCCACTACATTCAGTCCCGAGTCTCGTTACCTCCCGTCCTGTTCCGTCATTTTCATTCATCATAATAAAAATGCTTTGTAATTCATAGCGTTGTTTGGTTTTACATAAGCAGTCGTATCGCTTACCATCCGGCGAGTGGCATGCTCGTCTCGTTATTAATTACAGTTTAAAAAAAATCCATGCGAGATAAAAAATAAGTGAAAGTGACACACTACTGCATGCACTTCTATGGCAATATTATGCAGTGCCACTCAACATTTCCCTCAGTTGGTCGTAGCCAGGCAACGCGAATATAAAAAAAAGTCTTATGGTGGTGTGTCATATGGTCGGCTATAGCAAGTTTTATTTAATTTGCCTAAAATACAGATTTGTTTCACCGAAAAATGATATTAAAAAAGATAAACAAAAAAACTATCCTGTGTCAATAACATAAAGATGAAATTTGAATCCTCTGCGATAAATCGGCAGCGCATAATATTGCCACAGAGCGCGTGCTGTAGTGTCACTTCCAATTTTTTCCTCACTTACGTGGTCCCATCTACAATTTTGTACACGGCCTGTCTTGGACCATCTCACCTGGTGTGTATAGCCGGCGTAAAAAATTTCAAGTGTTGGAAAAAAAAACAATGCGTGCATGTTAACATAATGTATTACCAATAATTGGAAAGTCGCTTTAAGAATATGACGTAATTTTAAACAGTTATTAATTTAATCGGTATTTTTTCGTGGTAATGATTTTTTTAAAGCTTCTCTGATAACCCCCTTTGCTTCACGTCACTTGTGTGTTGTATCTGTTCTACTAGGCTGTATGGCTCAGACCTATGCCTTTCCCTTGGGATGAATGGAAAAAACAACAACAACTAATGTCATCACAGATTACTTAGTACTAAATTAGACCTGAGTCGATCGATCATTCGTCGTGACCCGGGTCGATCATGACCCACTCGTATGGTGATCGAGTTAAAATGATTCGATCATTTCAATCATGTGTGTCGCAACTCGCAATTTGTTTGTATGCCCGAAAAACGGGTACCTAACAGAACAGTTGATGGCTAGATTAACGATATTGATAACAATACTATTCATTTTCTTATTGCTTTACTTAAAACTTACCTATTTTTTTTAATTTCATGTAAGCATGATAATATACATTATTAACTTTTTACTTTTAATATTAATAACATGAGCATGTCATTTACTATACTTATTTATGTACTCGTTTTCTTTCCGATTAAGAATCAAAACAACGAGAGAAAGAGTGAGATGAGGTGAATTTATGTCCGATGTTGTATATAAACGAAAAAGATAGAAGATGTTTTGTTTAATACGTCGTTGTGCGATCGAATGCACAACTCGATTGTTTGTTTGAGCAAGCAATTAGTTACGGTACGTGCATTGAAATAGAGTCCAAATTGGTTTAGTTTGTCACTTGATAATCGGATGAAATAAGATCGAATCTTTTCTAGAACCATGATTCGATTACTCGTGTTTAAGTTGCGATCGAATCATAAAGATTCGATCGATCACGATCGACACAGGTCTATACTAAATGTCATTGAAAATTTCGCTGAAGCCTGAAACTCATTGGCTGAAACCAGGCCCGTCCAACTTAGAACAAAAAAAGTTGCACGTTAAGCTATGCTAGCTATCTCACTATTTTAATATGAAGGGCGTTCATCTTTCTCTCTCTACACTCAATATTTTTATTAGTGTGCGTGCGACGTAGTATCTTATGTCACTAGTATTGAAATATCTGTTTGTTAAACGTATCTCGTTTGCCGCCATTTTCTATTGTGCCTTGATCAAGCCTTAGTACAGCGAATCTTATAATTGGAATTTAATAACTTTCTAATCACGGATTCTGGTGCTACAGTTTGCAATCAAAGGCGGTTTTTTTTCCTTTTTATTAATTTTGTGTGCTTATGTTTTCGTAAAAGATAAAATAGCCATAATCACCTTAGTGTTTACCGGCTCAAACGAGTGTTATTTTATTATTATTGAATTTGTGTTAAAATACTTGTTATTTTTGTAAGAACTATGGTAAATAAGTGCATTGTTCCCGAGTGTGACACTCGAGGACCAAATAATAAATATTTTTGTGTTCCCTTCACAAACCAAGCAAGGTGGGAAACGTGGTTAGGGTTTTGTCCATATTTACAAAACATACCTTTTATTAAACGCAGCCGTATTCGTTTTTGTCATAAATATTTTCTTGCCGAACATATTAATGAAAAATTAAAATTAAAACCTTGTGCAATTCCGTGTTTAAACTTGAATATAAATTTAGAGAAACATTTAGAAATATTAGTGATCAAGGCTCTGCTAATGTTGCTGCTATTAAGTCATTAATATCAGATTCTAATGCTGAACTTTTACGTAGTAATAATTGCGCGAATGACATCTGCTACAAAATTAGCCCCAACCAATTATATTATAACTATGATGTACCTCATTTGTTAAAATGTTTTCGTAATAATTTTCAGAAAAAGCATCTACTCATTGGTTATCAAAGAGCAAAGTGGGAATGTATAGAAAGTCTATACAAATAGGATGGCTTTGGTGGCCGAGCAAGAAGCACCAAACTTACAGAAAAACACATAAATCCAACTTCATATTATGACAAAATGAAGGTAAATAATTAAAGTATACAATTTCTATCAATTCTGTTTTGAAGTGGTCACTTAATCACAAAAAGTGATTAATATGTCAGAAGTTATATATTAGTATAGATTTTATATTGTTTATTATTATACAATAATTAAAATGCACATACATTACAGGTCAAACTTGCAGCCCAAGTTTTTAGCCAGCAAGTGGCCACATCAATACTAGTTTATATGAAGAGTATACAACATCTCCAAGAACATGATTATTCTACTTTTAATCTTAATGTTGATAATATTTTTTTCACAACAGAAATAATTACCTTCATAAATGATTTGTTTGATAGTTTAAATGGTTTTGGCCGATATGGTAACAAATTGACACATGCATTGTCTTGTAATTCTGAACATATAGATTTCTGGAATGAAGCTGTAAAAAAATTGTGCCTATGCGTTTTGACTCTCCCAATCCAAGGGAAGCAAAACCTCTATCACTGAAGCAATATTGCAATATTTGTAATTAAATTTGTATTTGCAATTAACTTTTGTTAATTGATTTAAATATTGTCTTAAATTTAAAATTCTTTGATTAAATTTGAGTGTTAATGCTCAAGTCTCCTTTCAGGGTGTAAAATCATTTTAGTTTCAATTCAAGGTTTTCTTTAAAATAGTCCTTTGTTGCCAAACATTTTCTTACACCTTAATATGAACCAACTGATGGTTGTCAAAATATTTATATATGTTAAACTGAATGCCAAATAATAAATGTAATTTAAATGTAGAATCCTGAAATAGAAATTTGTTTGTTTCTTAATCATATTGCATCCAGTATTTTAATATTCATTTTGCTTGTAAATGTGCCTTTATATGATATTACCAATTATATTATTATGCATGGAATGTCTCACATGTTGCAATATTTGTAAACTTATTTTACAGTTTTATTTTTTTGTATTTTATATTAACCAATTTGAAATGAATTATTTCGGTACATTAGAATGAAAGTCTGCAATGATGTATTAAATTTAATAATGACTGTTTTTAATTAATACAAATAGTATATTTGTAAGCAGACATTGTTCGCAATACACTTCATTGTAATAATGTCCATAGCAATTCTTTGCTGGAAATTGTAATAAATTAAATTTTATGCTTTGAAATATTGCATAGTAGGATCATATAATAGTTTGGTTATTATATCTCTACTCACCTTACATGGTTTAAAAACAAAGTAATTTTCAATATGATTATCATTTTGCTAAGTGTAAAGCATAATATTATGTTGTTTTAAACTGTTAATACAAATCATGCATTTGCACCTTTCATATATTTTTATTGATTTGCAATGTAATGGAAGAGCAATTTCGATCATATCTTTAAATCATGCCCTGGTGGACCATGACCTATCTCAATCGTTTATTGAGGAGGCCCACGTATAGGAGTGTAAGGTAGAGTGAATGGATAAATATACATTATTGGATTTCCTCAAATCATTGAATCCAACATTTTCGTTTTTATTGTAGAATTTTTAAGAAATTGTATCTTCATGATTTAAAAAAAATATTATGCGAAAACTTTTTATATGATTTCAAGATATTAACATTACATTGTATTCAGACTTGTTTTGTATTCGATTTAATAATACATTTGTAATGTTACACATGGAATGGCTTCCGTGGTGTAATAATTTGTAAATTTACACCATTATTTAGTTAAGTATGTTGTTTTTAGCACGCTTTTGCTTTAATGTATCTAAAGTTAACCTAATGAAAACGTTTCATTAATTTACTAGAAGCCTGAACTAATTTGGGTAAATTTATTTCGCCAACTAGGTACCATGACCCAGCACCTTAATGTTTCTAAGGCAGTTTCATTGCATTTTCTATGAATACCAACCCTGTAGTTACTAACATAAAGAAACTGTAACTGTAGTTGCTAACATAACTTGCATTCATAAATCATAAGGCTTATAAAATTTAAAAAAAAACCCTTATTAATATTACGCTTATATCAGAAAAAGCGTTAGGCGTTAATTGTTAAATTTATAGTTACAAGGAGTCTAGAAGTAAAATTTGTGATAATAAGATTTATAAGTAACATATGTAACATTTTTTCTTTCCAGAAACAGGTAAATGTGATAAATATCATAACTTTTAATTACTTTGAAACTACTATTGCCATTGCCAATCATTGCTTTAGCGGAACAGTGTATACCAATTGTGCGTTCTGGCTGACTTTACGTATCTCAGCTGTAAAAAATGACCTGTAATATTGTGATTAATTGATTTTTATACATGATTTGTGAACTTCTCTGAATTTAACTAATGCATAATCACTGTATTGTAAATATAATATAAAAGAGCAACGCTAGAGTTTCATGCCCGTTCTTCTCTAGCGAAGACACCCTTGTGAACCGGGTGGTAGAGAAAAAAGTGACAATCTAAGTAAGGATTATTTATGGTTTTTTAGAATAACAAATTAATTTAATTCTCATTGTTTATAAATAAAGTTATTTATTTTTGAAGTTTATTTTATTTATTTATTTTATAACCAATACCTGAATATACAACTACCAAAACCGGTAAAAAAAACCGGTAAGTTTGAGGCACTGATGCCAACCGGAAAATAAAGCCATCCCTAATTAAATTAAAGATCGGTATTTCGAAAAAGTACCGATTGTCACAGCACTGCTTCTCATGTATATAACCACCGAGCGAAAAGAACAGTAGAACATCCTGTCAAAATATGTACTGGATAGAAAGAGATGGACGATTAATTATGAATGAATTATATAACATAATATAGACATAAAGTACATGTTTGGGCTTTCGTTGTGTGAGTTCCCTTAACGTGTTAAAAAATTTGTATGGAGTCGGCCGTCTGTCTTGTTTAATAGTCTGTGGCTGAAACACTGAGTACTTAAAAATTAAACAATACAAACAATTTCATATTCAATTTATGTATGACGTTGCTTATAAAATAAATGATACGATCGTAAAAGAATACGGCTTTTTTTATTGTGTTATACATTTTTTGTTCGTAGCTGTATCATCATGTAAGTATCTCCTCTACTTGGTATCTTGTATTATCAATGTACCTTTTAACATATTATGAATATACATACTGTATTCTAGATATAAAATTTCATTATGTGGAGGCATGGGTTGGGAGAAAATGTACTATATGGGATTAGATGCAATGCAATGGGTCACCATAAAATTGCATCAAGAAACCATAATACATAGTATATTATCATGTTAAAATTTAAAATAAATATTGTCTAATTTATTGGGCAAACTATGACATTAATTCTACTTAGGTATAGGTGGGTCGGATATAATTAATACTAGGGGTGGGCCTGGCTCCGCCCAGGTGCAGATACTTTTTGTATCCAGTTCCCCCATATTAGTTTTTCTTATTAATCTTCCATATAAAGACATTGATTGGTTATAAATTTATTTTATGTATAGATAGACATGACTGTGATGAAAGTTATTTTTTCTCTTCAGGACTGAATATTGGAAATCACAGGCACGAAAATATTGTGAGTTCTGTAAATGTTGGTTTGCTGATAACAAAGTGGTAAGTGTTATTATTTAAAAAATATATAAATATACATATATAGAGAAATAAAACAATAAAACATTTTGGTTTTATGTTGCAGTCAATATCATTTCATGAAAATGGTAAACGCCACAAAGAAAATGTTCAAAAGCATATCTCACAGCTTAGCAAAAAGAGTGCAAAAGATTTCAAACAAAAAGCCAAAGTTGATAATGACATTAAGAAGATGGAAACTGCAGCGATGGCGGCTTACTTGAAAGATGTACAGAACAATGCTGATCTTACCTCTCAGGTAATATTTACAAATATGCATGTTATAAGATGAAAATCTATTGATAGTTGGAACTAAGTGTAGTAAAACTAGATTTTTATGTATTAAAATAATTAAACTATGTATATACAATGAGTTTAGGGATAGGGTATACCACCAAACAGGCTAAATACCTAATAGTAGTTGTATATTAATATTAAACTTGCTATAAAGCTTTAAAGTACTTGTTAATACATTTTGAATATATCTGTATGTTATCTGTAACAAATATTAATGTAGACTTGTCATAAGTAGTGTGTATAGCTACATATAAAATACTAAATATCCATGGCTTAATAGCAAATTTATTATTTTATTTTGCCATTTTTATAATTACAACAAAAATTTTAAGCATCCTATATGTGTATGTATATGATCAAATAGTAATAAAAGATATTGCAGTAATGTGATAAAATTTAAGCAGGAGAAAACCACATTCAAAGCTTAAAATAAGATATGACATTTTTTTTTTAAATTAACAGGTTTAAGTTTGATAATTTTAAATGCAACAAATATTTTTTGTCTAGTCTAATGATTTCTCATTATTTAGTTCTGTACCTCATTATTATCCATATCCTTGAATGGAATGGGATGGCTAAATATTGAAAATTTACCTAATCTAGAAATAAATTATACCCCAATATTGAGGTGACTGCTGATAATGTTAGGGATATCAATACATTAGATTTACAACTGACTTAACTTAATAAACTATCTATATATTTGTGAGCAATTCTGGCATGTCTAAGCTCAGTAGCTGTTTTTTACAATTTGGTTCAATATTTAAAATTCACTGTATGTTTTCTATTACTAAATGTTTGTCAGTAGATACAATAGTAGTGAAAACTGATATTAGTGTGGTTTATCCAAGTACCACAAACAAATATACATTTCTGAACATTCCAGAGTATACGTGAGATAATAGAAAAGGAGGGTGGCCCGGAGGGACAAGTATCTCTAGTTGTCAACAGCAGCAGTAGCACAACACACAAGACAACAGCTCCAATATGGCATGAAGTCAAGAATGATGATGGCTCCTCATACTTCTGGAATACTATAAATAATGGTAACTATTTGTTAATAGTTTTCTGTTTGATTTTATGGTTTTGTGCTTTGCTGATTATGCTCTAATATAAATATTTTTTAAAACAAATAATTGTTTCAAGCCAAGTACATCTGCTTGGAGTCAACAGTGCCGGCTAACATACGAGAGTGATTTGAAATCCCGATTTGCCAAAAATAAAATCACCCATGCTGGGTGTAATTAATTTGTGGAACAATAAAAAAAATATTGAATAAGTAATAAAATCACAAATTAATGGTGATGTATTTTATATTATAGTGCCTGCCTCGGTGGCTTAGTTGTACTACGCACGGTGCGATTACAACGCTGAGGTCTCGGTTCGAATCCCGGGACAGGCAAAGTGAGACTGGATTCTTATATTCATTATCAGCCTGGAATCAGGCATTTGTGTCCGATATGGCAACAGGCTCGCCCCCTATCACATCATGGGACGAAACACAAAATGCAAAACGTGGGTGTCATGGCAGCATGTCTGCCTACACCTACTGGGAAAAAGACATGAGTGAATGTATATATGATGTATGTTATGTTATAATCACAATTATGCCGTTATTTTTTCTTGTTATAGAAACCACGTGGGACACACCAGATGAATATCTGTCCCTTGCAGATCAAGAAAAACAAAAACTAAAGGAAGTAGAAAAAAGAAAGAGAATTGACAAACAAAAGTAAGTGGATGTGTACGTATATAATTTTGATATGGATATTCCATGTTTGCGTGTTTTATTGGATATTGAAATTGAAATTCAGTGTCCCTATTTATTTAGGTTGGAAAAGCAGAAAGTAGCCATTATGGAAGTGAAAGCTCACATGGCCCGTGAAAAAATGAAGGAGCTGGCTGTAAAGAAAGACGAGCCAACACCAACTATCAACAGTGTGGGGAGTGCCAACTACGGACCCGCCCCGCGCGCCGCCAAACCATACGGCGCATGGACACCTATAGTCATCAAGTATGTTACATGTCACATTACTATATGTCATTTAGAACCACCCCCAGTGTTATAAACAATCAATAAATACACCTAACAGTCACATACATAGTATTGACCCCACACTAAGATCGAGTCTTGTGTCGTGGGTATCAGGAACTATGAGAGACTTTTCGGTCTCAGAAACACCCAGACCCGAAACAAATACTCGTGGTTCCCACAAAAAAATATTTCAGTGCGTGAATCGAACCCGTGAACTCTCGTTTCACAGCCGGCGTCTAACCAACTACTCCACGGAGGCTGTTAAAACAATATTCAAAACATTTAAAACTCTGGCTTTCATAACATTTTATATATTCTTGTTACAGAAAAGTAGAAAATATAGATTTGCAGTTACCAAAACCTGATAAAGCACCAGCCCCTCCTCCTGTAATAATGGAGCCGGAGCCAAAAATACAATTCAAAGAGAAAAAAGTGGCGTCCCTCGGCGAAGGACCCGTCGAATTCAAGAAACGGAAATTCAACAACCCAAAAAAAAATATGCGACAAAAATTAGATGATGACTGATTCACATAAGTGCAATTAAAATATATTTTTGTAAATATAAAAAATGTTTTCATTGCTGTCAATACTAATTACATGAATACACTCACGGGAATTTACATTACATGGCCCACAGAATAGTCGAGGATATTATTGTAGACAATACCCAATTAACATTTTTAATGAGAAATACCTTTTTTTGTGATGTTACGAATGATTGTCATGATTTAATAGTTTTAGCATTACAACGTTGTTTTACCGTCAAATATATGTTTGTATACCTACAAGTGGACAAAGTCGGGGGCAAAAGCTAGCCAGACTCAGAGTAAATTAATCCAACAATTTATTTCTACATTCGTTTATGCAACGTGCCAATTTTTTTTATCTGGCAATCAGGATTAATACTCAAGTACATTTACCTAAAAAAGAAACATATCGGTTGTGACCGCTATTGCAATATAGGCTTGTGACGGCAGTAAAATGTTCACGAGGACATAGTACGGGTTAACATAGGTACCGTAGAAAATTTAAAAAATTTGCACTATATAACCTTCCTCACGATGTTTTTCTACACCTTGAAAATGTGAGGTAATTGACTACCAATACACACATGAGGTGTGCTCTGGGATTAGAACCTCCGAACATCGTCTTAGCAGCCGCGACCGGTCCCTTACCAACAGACCACAACGAAGTTCTAACCTGATTTAATAATAATAATTTTAAATTGTAAATATTGCACATATCACCTATCGTATCCGCTTCACAATATCACAAGAGAAATAACCGTAAAATGAATCCCTACTCATCCTTAAAAAAACTTGTCCGTTAAAAACACGATTATTTAAACGATCAATATAAGTAGGTACTTATGGAGAAACGGTACGGATTTGGAGATGTGTGGAGACGGCCTACGGACTAGTGGGTCAAGAGGCCTCGCGCCTTGAAGGTTTATGGAACTTTTTTTTAATAGTATTCTCAGGTACCGCCATGAGCAAACGGTCCATCTAATAGTAAGTGATTACCGCCGCCCATGAGCATTTACAATACTTGGATCGATCGGACATCTCTAAATGGTAAGACAAAGGGAAGGTAAACGCATTTAACCTCCGTTAATCTCACTCACCGAATAAACAACAGCAAAGCAGTCACTTCACGTCAATATTCAGTGAGAAGGCTGAACCCCGCTCGAGCCGATGCGCGTGATTCTATCTCTTACTAGAGATTTGTATTATTTTAATTTCTTACTTGGTATATGACAGTGAAAATAAACGACTTCACTGCTTGACAATATTTTATCGCTTGAAATGAGGAACGGTGGAAGACCCCGAGGTGATCAGAGAACTTAACACTAAAAATCCCAGGGCATTAAATGAAGACATTTCATTTAATTGATAATTTTATATTTATTTCCCAATAATATTAAGCACCCACGCTTTTTAACAATAATATAATGCAATTCACAAAGCTTTCTAATCTTAAAATCGTCAACAATAATTATTTGCTTTTTAGTTGATCTATTACTAAAGCGGGTTTTTATAACTTTTATTTATTGTTAGTACCGTGATTATAACTACCGCGAGGTCATATTGTAATTGGCAGTCGGCAGAATATAATTACAATAACGTACAAGCAAGCGAAGTGTCGGACGCCCACCCACAAGGTGGACGGACGACCTGGTTAAGGTTGCAGAAAGTCGCTGGATGCAGGCCCTTCCAACAGGTCCATGTGGAGATCCACGGGGGAGGCCTATGTTCAGCAGTGGACTTCCTGTGGCTGAAGAGAGAGAGAGAATATGATTTTAATATTTTCCTGAAATGTGCTGCAGTACCTAACGTCAGTATGTTCGATCAGCAATGAATAGCTGTAGAAAAAATAGATAGTAAAAGTCTCGAGACTTTTTGTGCCGCAGAAGTGATTTTTTGGTCATACAAGCATTCTTTCACTGATAACTCTTGTCTCTATACTTAAAAAGTGCAATAAATTCCATCCAATTGCTAAACAACATGAGTCCATCGTAGGGGTTTAATGCCGAAACCCTCTCACACGATTTAGGCGACGCGATGGCTTGAGCCTAGCAGCGGACCTTAGCTGAGCCGATTTAGATAGTTAATATTAGTTTTATAATTACGTGCACGCCACAGCATGAATACCTTAAGTGCTTGCTTTAAGGCGGTACAGCATTGACCCTTATTACACTAATTACGTAGCAATTTCAATCATTATTAATTGATTTTGATACTTATGTGTTCATTGAGTTATATTAAAATTATTTTTAAGCCGTTATACTCTTGCATTAAATGGGGAAAAGGCACAATCTTGCACTATCCTACCCTATACGTACATATTATACTATATAATATATATAGAATATATGTATATACTTACAGAGGTACTTGTGGTTATAAATATAAATATTCGTTTGTTATGCGAATTCTAGTTAAGGAAGAAGCAAGTAGCAAAACGTTCCTTTATTTATTTCTCTTTCTCTCTCTCTTCAGCCACAGGAAGTCCACTGATGAACACTGGCCTCCCTCCATTTATATATATACGAGTATTTAAGAGGAACCTGATTGACTAACTGACTGACCTATCAACGCACAGCCGAAACTACTGGAGCTAAGAACTTGAAATTTGACACAGGAATTTCTATTGTGACGTTGGGTAGCACTAAGAAGGGATTTTGGGAAATTCTACCCCTAAGGGGGTGAAAAGGGTTAAAAGCTGTTGTATGGAAAATCTAAACCGTTAAAGTTACAATTGTCAAACTTGGCAGTTTAATAAGTCATTCAAAAACAAAAATAATGGCTTACTTAATTTGTCTAAAAATTAAAATTAAAGGGGTTAAAATAAGGGTTGTAATGTTTAGAAACAGGGTGATTTCCTTTCTACCGGATCAACACACAGCCGAGACTACTGGAGCTAGAAACGTGATATTTTACATAGGGGTACCTATTGTGAGGTAGACTAGCACTAAGAAGGGATTTTGGGAAATTCAGCCCCTAAGGGGGTGAAAAGGCTATATGGAAAATTTAAACCTTTAAAGCTACAATTGTCAAACTTGGCACTAAAATTATTCATTTCAAGACAACATAATTGCACCTTTTGTTTATCTAAAATTAATCCTTAAGGGACCAAAATAAGGGTTGAAGTTTTGTGAAAAACTAACTGCCGGATCAACGCCCAACCGAAACCACTGAAGCTAGGAACTTAAAATTTTACACTGGGATTCTTATTGAGATGTAAGGTAGCACTAAGGAATGATTTTTGTATAATCAACCCCTAAGGGAGTGAAAAAGGGTGAAATACTGTAGTTTGCAAAATCATAATTTGCAACACGCAGACGAAGTCACGGGCAAAAGTTAGTTTATTTATAACATTGTATTAAAGCGATATACATACTTGTCATTAATGAATTAAGCACAAATTTGTCAACGCCCAAATTCACGCAGAAGTATAATAGGTACGTGATAAACCGCATGACATTATATCAATCCCGGAGATACATAAAAATAGGCTCGGGTTTTTACAAACATTCATCCATCGAATCTTCTACGCTCCCATTGTTGAGTCGGTGATCCGGGTTCTATATGGAAATGACGTACAATTAACGTTAATGCGACATTGTGTAGGTATATACAGTATTTTTACGGACATGGTTGCGCGTTGAGGACGGTCCGCCACTCATTAGATTTCCAGTCACGACCGGGACTACCTATATAAAGGGGCAGAAGGATGAGATGCCAGTAATACGTTATCATCGCATCATCCAGCATTGTCTCGTCTAGTGCCTCCTAGATTGGCTCAGTGCTTCTTATTTATCAACTATAAACCAAAACATTCAACATGTTCAAATTGGTAAGTCATATTATTATTCGTTATTATTGGTATTTAAAAGTTTTGGTATATTAATTTAAAGTTAGTAAGTTACAAATTAATATTATGTGGGAGACATAATATTATTTCGTATGGGACAAACGTCAATTTTATTTCCGTCATTATATATAAAAAAAAGTAAAATCAAAACAAAATTACAAATCTATAATTCTTTTATTGTGTAATATCTAGCTGGAGTATTCTCGGAAGTTCAAAAACCCGTACTCGCCAATCAATTCTGACAACGTAGCCTGTGAAGTATCAGAATTGATGATATGAATTAAATGAAAAGCAAAAATAACGAAAAAACCTAACAGTCTAATAATACTTATTATTTTGTCTTGGAAAAGAAGTAGATATTGTCCCGATCCCGATACCTATTAGAGAAAATTGAGCAAATAGGTACCTCGCCTTTAAAAATCTTTTTTTTTTATTCATCTTCTATGAACCCTCAAATTAAAAGGAAATGCAACCTAAGACAACTGATAAGCAACAAGTGTTTGAAGTTAGAAAATGTAATTCGGAAAACAATATGTTCAAGTAGAGATCATGTAAGATATTCTGTCGTCGAAAGCGCTGTTGCGCCAAGTAATAAATATAGTTTTCCTCTCTTCACTTTTTATTACATTAGACTTCGAACATTAGACATATTAATTATGAGATTACGAATATAAATGTATGTTGTTTATATTATGAAAGCATATCTGAAACAATCCGCTAACCAGACAGTTTAAAATTTTATGCGTGGTTCCAAATTTCGCCACACGCGGTCTTAAGTTAGGTGACATAATATAGGCGTTGTTTTTTGCAGGTGGTGTTGCTTGCATTCGCGGCTCTGCTGCTCATCAGCCCCGCTGTGGCTAAACCCCAGGTGTTGGTAGACTACGGGTACTATGCGCCGGCCTACTACAGCACACCCTACGCATATTCTTACCCGTACGCGTATGCGTACTCTTACCCCCTAGCCTACTATTAATTCAATATTTCCTTACATACTAGCACCACCGACTCCGTCGCCATATAGATTGTTATTAAAAATAAACCATGTTCATATCATGTGAAGAAATGAATGTAATTTTATTGCCATACCAAATTGTAATTAAAAAACTATTCCAACTAGGTGGATACACAACTGTTTAAAGTGATGTAAAACCATGGACGTATTTGTATAATACGTAATAAAACATATTGCGTGTACGTACCTAACTCGGTTATATTTTGTAGAAATGTGGAAATTTGGTAACGAGCTTTACAAATCACCCAGACTATTAAGAAAAGTGCATGTGTGATTTTTTTAATACACTACGTACCCTCTTGTGATAATGTATTGACGAATAATTATTTATAATTAATAAAATATATTAATAAAAGTTATTTTTATTTTTAAAATAATCCTTAAAAACAACTTAGTTATTTCAAACTAAAAAGCAGTAAACATGGGTATATTTAAAATGACTATACTTATGACTACACCACATAAGCACAAGTGAAAACGAATCTTAATTTTAGGAAATAAAAGGTACCTATTAGTTACCTTTTAAGTTTAAGATGAAAGAAAAATAAACTAATGGTAGGGGAGAGTCCTACAGTACCGTCACCTTAAGGCTTATCAACAAAAAAATCAAAGTTCTTAATGTTAAATATTCAATACCTCCTGATATATTTAAAAGAACTATTGTGCTATTAATAAAAATAACAAACAACCAAATCGTTTAGACAAAATCAGCTTTATTATTGCAATTCCAAGAATAAGAAAATACAGACTAAAGAAAATAGGCCTACAGTATCGGCCACTAAGAATGTAACCATTTAGGCAATACAATAATCGCAAATATACTGATCGGATAGCTCCGATATATTTGCACAAGCCTCATGGACCCAAATTTTACAGTTTCCGCACCGTATCCAATCTTCTTCATGACATTCAGCACACAAAGGGCAAACTGTCTCTTCTTCAATCGGTCTGTGAGTAGAAGGTAGGTTTTCGATTGTATTTTTTTTGTTTTCTTACTGACATCTCTTGCTGACAGTAAAGTCTTACCTTTTCTATTACCACCTTTTCCTGAAACTGAAAACTATTTCTTTTTTTGTCTATTTTGTTTCCCTTCCAGCATCTTTTTGTACGGAAAACTCGTTATAATTTCACTTATTTCAGCTTTACGACTTCATGCAGTAACTCTTCATTTTCTCTTCACTAATTCTGTCATTCAGCGTTTTTCGGGGTATCTAATAGCTTTCTGCGGCTTGACGTGCACTCATCTTGTTATTCAGTACCTTTTCTACAGCTTTATGCATATCTGCCGGATCTCAGGCGCCCTTTTTTGCCTCGTCCGACCATCATTTGTATCATTTGGCATTTTCGTGTATTAAGTAGTAATTTTTGCAAGTAATGCAAACCTTTTAAACTAATTTAAGGAATGGCTGGTACTGCAGGACAGCGTACTGGCCGGCACTGGAGGAAACGGAAAAAATAAGAGTTTCGATTTCAGATGAAAACAAACGTACAAAGGCTGAAATAATATTCGGTTTTTAATAGCCATATAAGCATACTAAACTTACCAGGATATATTTTTTTAAATTGAATCCCTGAACTTCGAAAATCACCTACAGAATTTTAATTACGTAGCATACATTCATCGCGCGCAACAGAAATCTTTACACTGACAGTAAACCGGTTGTGACAGGTAGACGCCGCGTGGGGCATATACTTGCACGAGGGTACCGCACTAAATAGCGTAAAACTGTCAGTGCCATCTATTATAGATTTAGAGAATTTGTAACTGGCCGGTACTGTATGCCGGCCGGTACTGTAGGACTTTCCCTTATACTTTACTAGTATTTACCAGATTGTCAAAGTAATGTGAAGAGCCTTTATAAAGAGAAACTCTCGCTTACAACGCAGATGTGGGTCCGCTGAGTCTAACAATAAGATAATAGGATAGTTGACTATGATGGATTTCGTACCTATATTTTTATATAAAACACAAATATTATTTAAATTTAAACATTTCTGTCAAGAAAGCATTAACGTAACTTGTAACATGAGGAATATCTTACTGTAAAGCGAAACAACTACTTATAGCGATGTCACAAAATTTGCTGTGCATCACTTCCTTTAGTGTTATCAGTAATAAATATCTAATCATAATTTGATAATGGGCCAAATATGTCTATTGTTTACGTTGGTCACATATAGAAACACTTTTATAGCATCTCTATTCGTAAAATTAACACAACTCGCCAAGGAAGCCTAACTATCCCTATGCAAAGTGCGTAAAATAGTACTTAATATCTTATGTTTAGAGTTTTTATGATATGCAGGATTGTAAGCGATACTGATACAACTGTTATTATCTTTGTATGTTATTATAGACTAGTTATTTAAATAATAACACTACCGAGTAATGATTTATTCTGGTGGAGGCCTATTTCCAGCAATGTACTTCCTGTGGCTGAATAGATATAATGATTTATCCAGATTGCTTGTCTGGCAGACTTAAATAAAGCCATATAAGTATTCTAAGTATAGTTTTGAGAGGAATTTCGTATTTCTTTGACGTCGAGCTTATTGATGTAATTTTAGCCTCAGCTGTCGCAGTTTGAATCGTTTTTTCAGTCCAAGAATCTCTATTGCCCAATTTCGTATATTCGTTGACCATTTAATGACCGTTTCAAACAGAAAAATCTCAAAACAACAGTTTCCATCTTACCGCGATACCCGTTGGTAATAAAAAAACAGTAACAATAAAAAAAAACTTTTTTTTTTGCCTTTAATATCAATTTAGTATAGTAGGTACTGTAAAATCAATTTTAATTCAATTTTATTCCAAAAATAATATCCCCGAAAAAATCGCTGCTTGCGCAATTATTTGCCACAAAAAACATGAACCCCATGTACACATCGCCAACTAGCACCAACGAGGCTGAGTTTTTGTTCTTAAACATAAGAGCTTTGGGTCTCTGTGTGCTTGGAGACACGGATGCTCATCTTGCCCGGTCCTTCCATCTTGCCCTCCCTTACTCTATACTAATTTCGACTTACAAGGATCTTTTAAAGTCAATTAAAAATAGTATTTTTGCCAATAATAGTAACACTTTAAACAGATTGTTACTGATACATACGTGTATACATATTGTAATCAATTATACCAATTACCGCATATTATGCAACCAATTAATGCATAAACAGCAGTAGAAACGGAGTTGTATTTCATATTTATTCATTATGGAAAATGTCGATCTAAATACTCATCTAGAATATCTAATTAAAATCGTTATTGTCATTATTGCTCACACAGCATACGTAACAATGTAGGCGTTATGAGCCCGTATGTTGCATTTATGCATGAATTGATCATCGGTTTTTTTATCCATATTCAAAATGGACCCTCTAATTCATTCATACTTACGTGTTAGTACGCGCGTAGAAATGTTATCAGGCGCCCGACGCCCGAAGATGACATACGCGATGATACCATAATTATGGCATGTGCAAGGCTACACCGACCTGATCACATTTGTATGCTGAATTGTGTTCCAATGTTTTGACAACACAATGCTAATCCGCCTTGGGAATTCCGCGTGATCTAGCGATTACAATTCAATCGCAACCAAATATAGACAATGAAAAGAAAACGCAATAAATTAAATAATCGTTATAATTATATTGTTACGGAGTACTTCATATCTACATACAATAAATAAGGTAGGTACAGTAAAGCTCAATGGAAGTGTTCTAGTTTAACAAACACTTACACAGTCATTCTCGTAGCAAATAATAGTATTACCTAATAAATAATAATGGTTTATTGCTGCTTTTTGGTTGTACAGTAAAAATAAAGGTAGTTTTAAATTCAGGAAAACCTTCGCAGAAAACAGAAGAATTCTAGCAAAGACATGTAATTCCCAAGGTTCGGTCACCGTACCGAGACACATCTTTGTGCGGCTCACAATTAATAATTGATTCGGATCTGGGACCCAGGTGCTGCAAAAGACCGAAGTCTCTCGTTTCTGATAGTTTGTATTTTAATGTAGAGTCAGGATTATGCGTGTGACTGATTGGTATGTTTATTATTATATTATATTACTACATTTTAATTCAAGAAATACTATCAATTTTTCAATTTCATGTTAATGTTTGCAATGGAATGAAAATCATAGTAGGTATAGTAAAGTAAAGCAGCTTAGGATATGACATTGTTTTTTATATAAAGTTTACTACCGCCTATGTAAAACTTAGAATGAAACTGCACAATTCACAAGGCAAATGAATCGAAACGAATATACATACCGTGAATATAATATCTATATAAACAATTTTTCTACGCATTACCTACATTTAGTATTGATATCTAAACATCATTATATTAATGATACACTCTTTATATTTTACCAATTACGCACACGATAATTTTTATTATCGTGAAATTAATACATAATACATTCTGAAGAGGATACGAACAGTTCCGATAGTATATGAGCACTAATTATCCATTTATAGCACAACACCGACACCATTGATTTATTTCATTAGAATGTCCTACACAAACGGCCAGCAAACCCACTGGGACAAGAATCGGAGCCACTTGAAGGGTCATCAGTCCACACGTTTGATAATGTCACAAGTGAGTGTCAGCGGGGCCGAGTTAGGCAACCTCCAGGTCAGAGTCGGAGTCGTCGGTGTAGAGGCGCGGCGCGGGCGCGGGCGGCGCCACGAGCGCTGGCGGCGAGCGCGCGGGCGACAGCGCCTGCCGGGGCAGCAGTGCCGCGCGCCCGCACGACCGTTCCTCCTGCAGCTTGCGCAGCCGCTCCTGCTCCTCGCGCTTTTGCTTGCGCCATTTCGCACGACGGTTCTTGAACCACACCTGCACAATTATTAACTCAACTTTACATTTTACACATTATGCATCGTAGACCTATTTCAAATATCTAGGTCCGTTATTGTGCGCGCATTACGCATTCAATAATAATATCTAGAGACGAATGTATCCGTACAGTTGGATGTGAGTATGTATTTAAACATCATATTATTTCGAACATTGTGTGACCGATACAGAAATACAATTTTCCTAAGCTAAAATGTAGAGCATGAAATCATACCACAAAAAATCAAATACAAAATGTATTGAGGTATTCACAAGCCGATATTAAATCCTTACATCTGTTGTGAGGCTGTGTATGATCACTACTTTATAACTCTGTATAACATAAGATTAGTCGCGGACAATTGAGACGGCCCAATTTCGTTGTAAACATTGTTCGCGTTACTGGACTACCTACGTGTTTAAGTGAAAAAAAAATGCTTTGTAGAATTCTGGTGAAGGAATCATTGATATTTGTCGGTAAGCTTGGCGAGTCTGTCGGCGCTTCCAGTCGAGTGGAGACCCACAAACCCGCGGTGTTCCCAGACTGCGGGTGGCCTCGGTAGCAGCCCATTGTGGCACCTCGCCGTCACAACACCAAGCGCTCTCTATTTTGACTATTTCTATTACACTTTTCATTGATCTCGACTTGTTACTTAACTATTCACTCCAAAATATTCACTCGACTCGTTTCATATCTTCCGCATGATTGTGATTTTCTTACTAACCTAATTGAATTGTATGTCGACATGTGCACATAACCGTGAAGTTTCGTGTTCGGAATAGCAGTGTATTTAAACGAACAATAAGTAGTTTGAAATGTTAGTCTTTATTCAACAAGAGGAGTTGGTAGCGCAGTTGGTAGAAAGAAGGCAATTCGTTATTGAACTGCAGTTTAAAATATTAAATTTAAAGGCTTTTAAACCCAGTCAGATAGTGGTTGCATTAATTGGTACAAATTTCGAAATTATTTAAGATTTCAGAATCTTAGGTTCTCAGTGTGTTAACCCCTTGACCGTGGTGGTATTTCCTAGACCAAGGTAAAACAGCTATTTAACATACATTTAAAAAAGACATACAAAAAGTAACGAGTCTCAAACAAAACCATTATATAGTTTACATTAGTTATACAAAGTATTAAAAATAATAAACGCAGTATATTTCCAGTGTAATAAATATTACCATTATCTACCCACACCATGTCACGATTTTCATATTAATTGTGATGTCAAGTGCAGAAACTAGCTCACAAATCAAATCATTCAATATTAACCATGGAGAAAAACCCATCGTAAATAAGTGGCTAATACATATTAATATATCACTACTTCGTCACTTGCGGCTCCCCCAAAGATAATTTGTAAAAAGCTTTAAATTAATCGTCAACGATACGTCCATTGTTGAAGTTAATTGCATTACAAGAGGCGGTTGGTAGCCGACAAAAGCCCCATTAAGTTTCGGTAGAGATTGACTGGGTTGTCGGGGCTCGCCCGCGCCGCCGCCCATTTGACACCACTCGAGCGGCAAATATGCGCTGCCACTGGCAGACTGTACGGCGACTTCTTGCACGCACACGCTAGCTACTCCGCTCTCCAGCCGCTCGCCAACACTCTTTTGTTGGCCTTACAGCACAATGAGATTAGCTCCCACCGCTTTTGTACTCCGCTGATTGTTTATTGTTAAGTCACTCGTTGTTTATTATAAGCAATCAGTTTGCCACTTACTCAATATACATTGATACGGTCCAGATGTTCCATATTTTCGTAATACTTTTTTAATTTATATCATAATCTTCGCCCTAAAACCACATGACCGATCAGTTAATATAGTTAATAGAAATTGGCAGTAATAAAATTGATAACTTATGTTTATTATTTACCCACTAGATTTTGGTCCAACTTGCTCCCGTTAATGATGGTGTTGTGAATGAATATAGGTTATCAGTCTTTAGAGAAAGCATTATTGTAAAACGGGAAGTTACTTTTCTTTCTCTCGTGAATTCTTTTACTTGCTGAAAGTTTCTATATCGTTTTCTATACGCCTAACATGCAAGTTGATTGCTACATTTTATGAAGACGGGTGGAAAACATAAATCGTGAAAGCGGTACCAATAAAAAAATCACATTTGCATTAAATTATTAGTAAGGATATTTTGAATTTTGAATGGCACATCGGATAACTCTTCATATGCTCTACAATGGTTATAAATCTCAATGTGCTTATAATAGAAGTGAATTGTAAGAGGCTTAATAAATATTGAACTAAGTGACGAGGTATGTTAATCAGAGCATAAAGAGCTTTTGAACTCTCCGAGGTGGAAGTTAACAGAACGGCACAGAGGCGCTCACGGCAGCTATGTGCTATGTACATAATACGCAGCCGCTGAAATCTTCATGCGCTCTGTGCAATATCCCCTATTGTTTTAATAGCAAGCGTCCGTATAGAATTCCCAAATTCCATTGTACGGGGAAACTGCAACGTTCTGCCACTGAATTCATTATTTCATCGGTCGCTTCGACATTGCAAATAACCAATTCAAAAGTTAAACCGGTTGTAACTACTGCTCTACAACCAAGCAGTAATGCGAGTAATTGTAACAAGAAACATTTTTCATGACTTTTAAATGTAAAACCAATTCGGTCAATAAATAGACGAGATTACAACTTTACCCGCTGCGTTGTTTTTAAGAATCGTTGTTTAGATATGCCATTAAACGAATGCAGATACGATAAAGAGTACCGTTTTTGTGTCTACATAGGTACGTTATAATATTTTTTGTATTAAAATATTGTTTAAGGGAGAACATTCATTAAGTATGGTATTTTTTTAAATGAACTGCTTTGATTTAAACCAACTTGTAACTTTTATAATAATCACTATATTGTAAACTTGTTTTGAAAAGAGGAACAATAGAGTTTCTTGCCCGTTCTTCCCTAGTGAAAACCACTTTCCGAACCGGGTGGCAGATCAAAAAATCTAAGTAATGTTGAACATTTTAATGGGTTCCATAAATTATTTTCATTTTCAATAATCTAAAAAATATATTTCTAAAAAAACAAAGTTTAATACTTAGCGAAAGGAAAAAATAACTTTGCAGTCCTGATTTAATTTACTGTGGATAAAACTTTAATGACGATAGGTCCTTAGTAATTGCTTGCCTAATATTTAAGTGTTTGTTTTGCGAATTGTACATAATATTATTTGCTGAGACAATGTATTAGGGCGAGCGCCGGGCGCCCGCTGGCTATACCTGTCATGGCTTAACGCTTTCATAACGGCTTTCCATTTAATCATAACTATGGAAAGCCACATTAAATAACTTCAATATTACAAGCATTTATAAAAGATTGAAGAAGATTATACTGATTTTACTGTGAGATGCAAAGTAATCAATTCTCCACGGAGTAGAACAAGAAATAAGTATTTGTAACAGTAACCACAAATGCAGTTCTAGATTCTGGAAGATAAAGTCTAACTGTAGGAGGAATTTTGGTAATCTTTCTGCGAAATATGTCCTCACAAACAAATACTGATTCAATGTTTAGAATTATAGTGTAAATTAAAAATGGCATACAAAGTGTATCGGATACTCGGGTTTAAAAAAATCTAAAGTCGTCAAACTTGATATCAATTACACTTCCTGAAGACATAATCTCTCTTCGATGTACCAGGTGGTTCACTGGTAAAATAATGAAAGTATTCTAATTTTTTACCACTATTGAGGGCAATTGCATTAGACTAAACATATTCCGACAAATTGAGAACCTCCTCCTTTTTTGGAAGTCGAATATTCGAAACAAACGTAGGCCACAAATAACACTTAAAGGAAACAAATACAACTTAGAATCCGAGTTTCATCTTTGTCAAATCGGAAAGATAATGAAGGTAATGTTTGTGAATTTAAATGTCCGTTGTAGGTATAAAGGCCGTAACCGTATACCGCTTAAATCGTGTGAACGGCGCCGGTGGGGCTCGGAGCAGCGCGCGGCGGCGCGGCGGCGGCGAACCGAACCCAAACTTATTGTAATAATGTTGTTAGAACAAACACCGCGCTCCCTCCGCCTTGTTTGAGATTACAATTACGGTTTTAGCGAACTGATTTATTAATGGACCGCCTGATCCGCCCTTGATACTTTAATGTCGATTTAATTTGCATGCGCTCGGCGCTAGCCACTTGCTGCTAAAATTATTAACTCATATTGTATACGTATATGTAGTAGCAATCATTGAATATTTTAACAAGCTAATGCTGCTTGGATCCTGCAAGGCAAATAATTTGTTAACTTTAACGTAATTAATATCTGTGCTCGTATCGTCACACACTCGCTCGTTGATTAATGTCCTAGGAAGCTAAAATTTGGCACGTTGCCCAGGATTGACACAGAAACATCAAACAAATTATGAAATGAAAAAAAAAAAACTATAACTATCAAACTATGTATGTGACTGTTGGGTGTATTTATTTATTTATTTATTAAATATGTAAATATTTTACCCTAGCCCCACAAATAGCGAGGTAGAGTTCTCTACCTACATAATATTTTTCATAGCGATTTTCAAAAAGTGAAATATGAAATGATAACTACTCGTAAAGTATTACATAATAAGAAAAACGAACCGGTAAAAAGCGAATCGAATAAATCAGGTACATAAATAAATACATTCAACATTCACATACATTGTACTGACCCCACACTAAAATCAAGTCTTGTGTCGTGGGTATCAGAAACTACGAGAGACTTTTCGGTCTCACAAGCACCTAAACCCGAAACAAATACCTGTTGATCACACAAACATTTGTCTCGGTGCGTGGATCGAACCCACGACCTGACATTTCACAGTCGGCGTGTAACTAATTACACCGAGGAGGCTGTCATACAAAGAATAAAGAACTAGGACATCTTACAAAAATAAATTAAGTCCCTACAAAAATATTACTTGTAAAGTAGGTTGGCAAGACTTACAAGATCGTAAAGGTTTTATTGTAAAAAGTTATTCGTTCTCAGGCAGAGCGAAGTCCCTAATACTGCAAGCATTAGCTCTACAAACTCTACACCTCAGCCAAAAGTGTGGCGCGGCACTCGGTAGGACTTATGGTAATAATTCAAATGGCTAGTCCTCAACTTGAGTATTCCTGTATTATACAATAGATTCATATTTTCTGCTACCAAACCATGCGTATTAACCAACAGGTAGAGTTTGTAGAGTAAGGACCTTGGCTCTTCATGGAATCTAATAACTGTTTCTTAGTGAAAAGTGAAAACGTTGTGATGTTATGAGATTTGAAACTTGAAACCATTCTTCACATAAAATATTTTTGGATATCGTAAAGACAATTATCCTTTCGTATGTAGGTACATATATTTTATTATAGTAATATATTTCATCACCTACCTAATATAAACTATATCTACCTGCCTATCTAAGAAGTTAATTTAAAAAGTAAACATAAAGAAGCAATTAATATTGAAAGCTAAAGGTAAAACGATATGCTACACTGGAGCGTAATTAGAGAATTTCATTTCATTTTATAATCCCAAACAGAGTTAAATCTTTCACACCTGTCGCATTCCATTTCTCCATTAGGAGCGAAATGCATTAGTCAATATTACAAACGCCATCCGCGAGTATAATTCCACAAAGGGCACTTCAAATCACACCCATCTCTTTTCGGTTGATGTCAAAACATTACTCCTCTCCACCGCCGGAGGCTGGAAAAGTATCCCCTCGTGTCTGTCACTTCGTATCAATTACCGCACGCAAACACCCACGGGCGGCCGCGGACGCGTAACGTCGTATCGCGCACAATGCGCCAAACGAATCCGAATACAATTGTCAAAAGAGCGCTGTAGTAGCACCGCAGCGCCGCGGCAGCGCCATGCCACGCCGCGCCGCGCCGGCAAATAAAATAGCATTTTAACGCGTCTCGTTTTCCTGACAATATAACTCGTAAAACATTAGCCGTAAGCATTAAATTCGCCGAGCCGCTCCATCCAAGGGGCTCCCGGAGGGTCGTTCTGCAAACAACGCGCTCCCCTAAACGTTATACTTTGAAAACAATAATTTGTATTGCGTATCGAACGCGTCTATAAATAATAGAGTGATACTTCAGCCGACGACGTGACCGCGATCGCAATTTTGAACTCCATTTAAAATAACAATTCGATTCGGACAAATAAACTTATGAAAACAAAAACACTCGTCAAAGTTAATGTGTTTATGCAACTAAATAAAAGATTATCATTTCTATCTAGCTTTTAGTAAAAACAATATGATATAGTGGCTCTACTGAAAAAAATGTTTTGAATAGAGTCTAAAACGAAAGAGTTTGTCATGTTAACTTTTATAAGTCTCTATCGTTACGTATAACTTACAAACAATGGTAACAGCATGGCATCTAATAAAGTCGCGCGCATAAAGAATTGAAAGATTGTGTTATCAACGTTTCGTTAAACAATGAAAGAAGAGTAACAAGCGTGAAACGAAGCAGAGCGGAGCTCTTTGATCAGTTGATGCCGGCTGGCTGCGCGCCGCTCACTGCTCGCTTCATAAAGGCGTTATTACTTTCAGTCGACGCGGAACTGGAAGCGCACGCGGCAGGACAAAATGGCGCCGCTTTATTACTTAGTAACACATTACCGACCTATCTGTTTTACTATAGCTACCTATTAGCAGATAAGTCCTCCGGGTGGGAGGCTGCAGGATGACAAGAAAACGAGCCGCCGGAGGGCGGAGCGACACGCCCACTTTTTCTTGTTCCTCATTCCGTGAAAGTGTATTATTGTTACTGTCATCTGTACACGAAACATCTGCTATTCTTAAGTATCGTTTTATTACATTTAACGCTAAATGTAAGCCTTGCGTAAAATTTCTTCAACTCTTTATCAAACCTCGTCTGTGTCTAGTTTGGATTTGAAGCTTGAGAAGTTCATAGTCCCCCTATGGCTATGTAGTAGGTATAGGCCTATATTCTGCTACCTGGATGGAGAAGAGACTGAGACTGAGCGTCTGAACATAGTATATCATCTCATAAGGGCGTAAAAGAAATTCTAATCGTACGGTTAGGATTTTTCGTTTGTAGGAGCTGGCAAGATAATCAAATATTTTGATTTGATATTTTGATCAAATGTGGTTGAATGTCAAGATCACATCGCATGGGTCGCCCGCCGGTGCGACGTCTAATCTATATAAATACCTGGATATATTTGTTAATTTTTATAGTTACACCGCTAACGTTGTATGTCGAGCTTAGCGCCTGTTAAAATGATTATTACTAGTTAATAACTCAGGCTTACGTGCCACAACAGTCACTAACTGCATTGATTGCTCAGTGCTCACTGTTTTGTCCAACGGAGGAAAGTGATGTAGAGGTGTAGATATACAGGGATGTAGATATGCAAAAATTTTATTTGCATTGTGTCTGTAACCACTAAAACTACCACCTGGCTTCGTTTTCGGTCGCACTCTTGATATGGTCGTAACCGATACGACCGCTAATGGACATGGGCAAAACCAAACAACACCATGAGTTATAAAGCAATGCTTGACATTCTACTGCGCTCGCCATCCTGAGACATAACATGTTAAGTCTCATTATGCCCAGTAGTTACTCTGGCTACAATGTCCTTCGAACCGGAACAGAACAATACATTTACACTGCTGTTTGGCGGGAGAAATAGATATTGCGGTGGTACCTACCCAGACGACCAGGCTCTCATATGTGAGAACATATGAGAGCCAGTGAGGTGGTATTTTCATGATATTTCATAATCCGGTGACTTGAAGCCTCTACGCTTCTTACTCGTATGTTCTTTATTATTTATTTTATATTCAGTATACCAATGAGTTACATAAAACGAATGGTAAAATCTTTAATTTTCATTCATCCGGAACAAATTATAGACCCAGAATTATAACTTGAACGGCTTCGCTTAATGCTTTAGTACATACTGTAGTGTGTGTGGCAGTGAATTCACAGATCCCCAGATCTATTCTTGTGGGTGAATTGACGTGTGTACAGGCAAGGTACAGCAAGGTGGTCTGTAGTTTTGTGCCTACCTCACGCCTCACCTACTTTACTAATACGAACTGAAATTACTCACACGTAAACTTCAAAATAATGAATACCTGGAGAATCCACATTTGTTAAGCAAAAACGTTACTTCTTTTTTATTGTCATAATCTCCCATTATCCACTTATGTAGGTAATAAGATAAAAATTTAGTATGTAATAAATGCAGAATTGAACAATAGACCCTTGAAGCTGACTTTTTCTTTTTCAGCACGACTATTCGCCTACAGCCTGTTGGCGAAAAACAAATGTTTTTATCTGATTATCCTTAAATTATAGTGCTTAGTATACATAATACCGATTTTAAAATATCAGTTAATTAGTTACTTATAATTCGATTATTATAACTGCATAATAAGAATTCAGAACTTACTTATCTTGTGCCTATTAAACCATAGTTCCATGAATTTAATTAATATCGATCATAGCTTTTTAGAAGCCACCCCTCCAGCTGGGAAGTAATTTAAGTAAAATTTAGCCAATCGTCACACAAACATTAACATACATGACGCAACAGTTAGATACTAAAACTTGACCAGTGATTACCAGAAACTACGCAGAAACTTTTGGTTTGACAACACTAAGAATCGAAACGAATATTTGTAGTTTTCACAAATATTTACTCTCGCAGGCTGGAACTCGCGGCATCTCGTTTCACAAGCAGCTTCATAACTACCTGCGCAACAGAAACGATCAAGATACCCCAATGGTTTTACGGATTACATATTGTATGCATGTCCTGCTTTCATTAGATTATTGTGATTTAATTAAGAATTTCAATGGAAAACATAAAGCCGGCGGTAATGAATGTAAGCCATCCCAGATTTAATCAGACAGTTGTCGGAATAAGATCAACATTGACATGGAGTCGGTGCGCCCGGGGCGCGCCCGCTCTCTTCCCGGCGAATGGCGCAAGTCTAGATTACAACTCCGTTTCATAATTAATTTGTGCAAAGAGTTGAACGTCTAAGAACACAATAGGAGATTGCCATCCACCCTTCTTGTCTCTTAGTTTGCACAAGCGTACTTCACGTTCAATATTTGCTTCATATATTTTTTACAAAATCGTCGGTACTTTGCGAATATAATTCAACTGAACACACAAGGTTTATTTATTACTTACAATTCATTCACAGAAAAATATGCTCAGTACACACAACACAGTTTCAAAACGAAATCAACATTCACATGATTTAGTCGAGAGCAACATGAAGATTTCAACAAAGAAAAGCACGCATTGTGATTTATAGACTTCGTTCTTCAAAACAAGAACTAGTTTCGAATCGATCTACCTGTAGAAACGGGTATTATTTACTTAGTTACAACATCTGCTGCATTATACCTACTATACTTGACGCTCGTAAGTTGCAAAATAATAAGTGCTCAGTCATTGCCAAGAGTTTAGAGAAATCTGTTAAACCGTCTTACCTACTGATATTCAAACAGTTACTAATAAACGCTCCTTTTTAATACTAATATAAAGAGCCTTTAATTAGAATAGAAAGGAGAAACAAAACAATGCGGCAAACCGAGCACAATTTTAGGCAAGTGTTGTGATACTAAACAAAGGCTTTTTAATAATGCAATTTCCAATTGGCGCTGCGCAAATACTAGGGGCAACAACGAAGCCGTGTGTACAACAACGAAAAATACACTTTTACCTTCCTCCGCTCGGCATTAACTGTTGAAATACCCTTTCAGTATATGATCTTCATTTGGCTGATTCGTGACATAGTATAGAACGAAAAGAACGGTTTGATTTGATATAAAAACGTTAACATATAACAAACTCCATATGGATTTTCCCATGCACCCCTTAAATTGTTTCATTGCAGAAATCTTTATAATAGCAAAAGGGAATATCGTGCAATCCTAAAAGTGTTATAATAAAAGGTGTCGGATTGTAAAATTAAAGTGTAACGCTGACAAAAGAAACAAGGGCTTCACACAAAGAGTAACTTTATTTGATTACCCAAGCTGTAAGTTACATCAATCGGAAAAAACTCCGTTATCCGGGAAAAAGCCGTAGAAGTGACCCTCATTAGCCGTATTGTTGTGCTTTTATCGTTCCCTCGCCCGCGATTCGGGCCAGCATAAATAAATCAAATTTAATTAACTCAGATTAATTTTCGCGGCGCCCGTGCCCGTCTCCGCCGCGCCCGTCTCCGCCGCGCCGGGCGTCCCTTTTTATTTGCCCTTAGGTAAAATTCTCCTCTGTTGAAAATTCCACCCGCCCGCACCGATTTACTATGGATTCCTTAATAAAAAGTTTACACTAAATCAAATTTTATATCGACCTTAGCTCGCTGTCGTATTCGCAAGCCTTACAAGTTGATTAAATTAACTTTATTACATTTATCTCTTAACTCATCGACAACTGGGCTTCGTTTGTAAGGATAACTTACAATATTTCGTGGCTTTGCTTAAATTGGGGTTGAGTATTTATACTTTTACCAACTTTAAAAGGGAATTTATATTCAAAGCTCTCTATTTTTTATTGAAACGCCTTTAAACAATATTCGATATAGGTAATACCGTTAAGAGCTGAAAAAACAACAAATAACTTAATAAGCAACATTAACTTAAGTGTAATCAAACTGTTACCAAATGCACTGGAGTCCCAATATACATAGTATCTAATATTTAAATGTCCGACACATTTATGACAGCCACACACACTAAGACACACTCAGAATTTACCCGAAACACTAGCCACTTGTAGCGGGTTTTTCAGTTCCGTGTACAATGGTCATTGTCTGAGCGATTGCGAATGTCCTACCACCACCAATAAGGCTTGAGATGTTCGTTTTGAATAAACAGTATTGTGGAAATAATAAGAATGCTTAAAATATTAAACAATTCAGGCACTGATCAACACCAAATCAGTCAAAAAGTTCGCCAATCACTCTTGTTCATTTTTCTAATCGTGAAAATAGTATTATCTATTTTTAAAGGAGATAGACGCACGTTACCGTGGAGGCAACAATCCCAACATAATACATATGTAATACTCGTATATTGTTTAATATAACACAAGCGTTTTTTAAGAAACGCGCCGCGTCTAAATGCTCGTATTTCTTAAATAAAAGGATTCTTCTCGACTTTTTCGTTTTAATTAGTCGTATTTAAGCTATCAATTGTTTGAATACAGAAGTCGTTTGAAAATTTCTTAAAAGACTAGGCTTTACACATTTCAGATAGAGTTAAAAATTATGATGAGTTCCTTTTTCAGATAACATTTTCCAGGGGCATGTATTCAATTACAACAAGAATACTACGATGAGAAGAGTTATCAAAGGCAGCAAATCCTATGTATGCAGAATAATCAACCCATGGTTGTCTGGCAGAAATTGCTTTGAGCAATAAGACCGCCCTTGTACATATTTTTTCGGTTATAATGTCTACTTATAATTTAATTGGTGTATCACCATCATTATCATCATCATCATCATCATCATCAGCCCGTTGCAATCCAGTGCTGGACATAGGCCTCTCCCAAGATACGCCACAGATCCCGGTCTGCTGCTTTACGCATCAAGTCGCTGCCGGCCCTCTTGTGCAAGTCGTCCCGCCATCTGGCCAGAGGCGTGTATAATAATTGTTAAATAAATATATAAATAATATATATTTGATTGTTTAAAATATGCACTAATTTAAGTAGATATAAGGTGACACGGGTCAACCAAAAATAGCTCTAGTCACTAATTTTAAGATAGCTACTAATCTTTTTTTAACACGGAGAAAATCCTCTTGGATTCCTGTTTCTCTTAGGGTTGGTACACAGATTATGTTGGATTTTTACCAGTTAAAAACCCCATGATCACCTTCGAGACAAATTAGGGACTCCGGAATCACACGAGGACTTCACCAAAGCCCTTTAGCGCGTTGCTAACAACCACTAGGTACGCGAGGTGAGAAAATATAATTAACCACCCTTCTCTCTGGCGTCTTTGCGGTATTTTTACAGCGATACAAGCCCCCATTGACTGCTTGAAAAACCAATATTAAATGAAATACCAGACTGTCCCTGGCTCGATGTACCAGCGCGGTTTATTCTAAATACTAACCTTACTACCTAGTTACTCTTTGTAATATGCATGAATAAAAAGTTTTTATATTATTCAAGTGAGGCCAACGTGAGTTTGTTAACTGGAAAATTTATTTAGCTTTGGAAAAGTTTCATTTATGATTTATGTGCTTTGTAATGCCTGCGTACCTGGCCTGTTCCAAGAATTATAGGTACCAAACATTTTTCTTTCAACAACTTTCTGCAACTTCCATTGATATAGCCACTGTTGTTTTAAATACGTTAGGTGATTATGTAATATAAATATTGGAGGATTGCTTTACACTTCAAGTCACAAATGGTGGTATAAGATCTGTCGAGCAACAAAGTTGTTATTTTACTTTATTTTAGTAAAGGGAAGATAAAACACTGGTAGTCACATAGGTCTCTCATATGTGAGAGGCCACCTGGGTAAGTACTACCGCAATGTCTATTTCGGCCGCTAAATAGCAATGTAAATGCCCTGTTGTGTTTTGGTTTGACGGACTCTGTAGTCAGAGTAACTACTGGACATAACGACACTTAACATTCTTATGTCTCAGGATGGACATGGAGGTACAGTGGAATGCCGAGCATTGCTTTGTAAATCATGGTGTTGTTTGGATTTGCTACTGTTCATGAGTGGTCGTATCGCTTACCATCAGGCGAATGGCATGCTCGTCTCGCCTTCTTCCTTCGATAAAATATACAAATGTATCGAAGCTTTCTTCGCACTAAAAAAATAGACTACTTACCTATAGGGAAAGTTTAATTACTGTGAGATTAGGAGTAAAGACGCGCACAGTGTAAATCTAAATGTAAGTACAGATAGGTTTGTAATTTGACTTGTAAAACGAGCAAGAGAAGAATAGTTACGTGGGACCTTAAAAGGATGATTTACACATAATAATACAACGAACCACATTTGGGAAACTACCAGTCCGTTGCGACTTGCGACCGAAACAAAGAAACACTTCTTCAATCACACCGCAATAAGCGAGAAGAGTATGAATCTGGTTTATTTTCACAATTACCTATTTCAGATCTGCGACTTTGTTAACATCTTGAAATTAGACCCGCGCGTTTCGAAAGGTTTCAAAAGGAAAACACTCGCCTATACCTACAGCTTGATATATTTGTACCAATATAACGGTTGAATGGCTAATAAGACCGTTGCATACGATATTCATGAAATAATTTATTTGAGTGAATGTAAAAGCACAAATTCACAATATTTAACAATCGGTGTTGGGCCATGTCTGATGTAAGGTTCCGTAGTTGCCCGACATTATATGCTGACGTAGAAAATTTTTCTGCTTCGGAACTATGATCATAAGCTTTAATTGAGTCCACGTTTTATCGGCTAATAACTAATATGTGTATACGGTATTCCCAGGCGAAATTACAGCTTTCTGGTAGTAAGTGTATCTGAGTTGAGCCGCGCATATATAAAGAGCGAAACGGACATGAAGAAACTATAAGGGTTCCTTGTTGACTATGGAACCTTTAGAATTATCATAACTTAAAATGGCAAACATTGTTCAATACTTAATACCTATCATTTTAATCGTACTTGCTCCTTATTAGGAATTAACCTATACCGATTTCCTAAATAAATTATTGATAATTATCAATTTTATTTAATTAAATAAAGAATTCATTTTTAGGTATCAGCTTATCGAATTAACTATAGAGCGTGATATTATAGCGAAGGTAACGAATTTGCATCCATAAATTTATTTTAAAATAAGTAACATTAATTTAAGTTAAGTCCGCCCACATACCATTTGAGTATGTAATTTAATAAAATAAAATAAAAATAAATAAATTCCTGAACTGTAGTTTATGAACGATATCGCAGTGTGTAAACTGAGCCACACCTTATCGATTTTAAAACCTTTATGTCTACAGGCCGTCATAGCGATTTGCGCAGTCGGGTGCGGATAAGTATGTGTGTAAACAGTGTTTGGGCTGGTGACCACCTCCCGAGCTCGTCTGGGTGGCGCACCGTCGAGTGGTCGGCACACACTCCAACTACCAACCAGTGGCGAAGGGTGGATTTTTAAAAAAGGGAAGCCGACAAAAAATATTCAAGTATTTACCTCACATAGCGTTGCGCATGCTGCTGTTCTTGTAGTGGAATACTCACTATAGTCCGTGACACTTTCTGATGATTAGACTATAAGTTACCTTTACTATGCATGTAAGCATTAAATGATAATACAATGTCTTTCATGCATGACAAAGGCGGCTTTGAAAAAAGCCTTTGACAGCGAAATGAAGGTGTATGCTATAAGGAACAACGCAAAATCTATAGAAAAGAAAAACTTAAAGCAACAATCACTAATGTAAATACATAACAATATAACTACAAACTTCCTTTCCTCAAGGCCACTTTCTGTCAAATATCGAATTATAATAGTTAATTGCTCCCTATGAGTGACATCCGGCGTTTTGTCGATCATGGCAGACACAAATAAAGCCCTATCTATTTGCGATTTAATCTCGTCGCGTAATACCGATGCAATACAATGTATCAAATCATTTTGTATATCCGAGGAAAGGCCAGAAAAATCGGGGTTTTGCATTGATGAACAATGCTCAAAATGTGAATCGATCACTGAATCGTACGTACTTAAGTATGATAATATTTCGATATAATTACCGCGGTTATCCGACTCACGGCTTTCGTCGTGGCCACGAAAAGCTAGCTCTTGTTTACCTAACAATATTACGGTGTCAATGAAACGTTTCATTAAATTACGATTACGGTCTACTTTTTTATTATGAAATTCAAAGGAGATGTTAAAAAATAACTCTATTCTACTGTTCCCGAAATCATGCAAAGATAAACAACTACGTATATGCTTCTCGGTTTGGATATGTTTCTTTGCTGAATTGCCTATGTTATTCATTTCTGAAAATCCTGCACCATTCCAAACGTTCTTTGAATCTGAGAATAATAAACAAGGAAAACAATACAATCTATTTAGTTTACAACTAACTGTTAGCCACGTATATTTTTCATACAAAGTATTATGAAAATGCTTGCAATAACCATCGTTTCGTTTATAATCAATTGTTATATCTGGACGAGCACGGCCTAAATTAATAACATGTTTCTTATTTTCAAAACTTAATTTTGTAAAACAAGTTTCGTCAGACAACAAATAGTCTGTCAGACAACAGTCGATGTGTATTAACGCGGCCATAATTGTATTTATTGTTAAAAATGTTAATATATGCTGTTATATACGAAATTATGTATGAAAATTATGTTTACCTAACTTTAATGTATGTTAAAATGAATGTCTGAAATCTGAATACACTAGTTAATTATGTACATACCTCAAAGTAGACACCACACTACACTACACTGAAATTTACACTAAAATACATTACACTCACTACAGTATTGAATACTTTCTAATAATTAGAAACAAAAAGCGGGAACTGAAATTACAGTTTACAGTACGAAGCTGTCAATGTACTGTCAATAATAAGAGATAACGCTTGTAAATAAAGTAGACTCCGCAAATTGTATGTCATAATACTGGCTAAGTGTTCACAATGCATGGCAGCATTATAAGACGTGCTGCGTCTGAGCGGCTTTTTGGCGTCATAAACACGCCAAACTAAACCTTAAATCGTTTCATGAATAAGGTATAAATTCACGTGTTTCCGGCGATTTTTTAAATATAAAGAAGCGGTTTTGACTAGTTTTGACACTCGCGTTTACGAAGCTTCAGTTACGTCACATCGTTAAATAAAATGCCGATGCTTAGGGAGAGGAATTCTCAATAGATGTCGCTACTTGTAATAGATCGACATATGTCGTTGAAAACAAAATGTTTTATTTTGGTATTATTTAGAATTAATATTTTTTATTAGTGATCTCTGTTTATACAAAAGGTAAGCCGGAAATAATTCGCATGTATTAAGGCTTCGCCACTGCTACCAACACCGGTAGCCCACAAACATATCCCGAATCACTTTCAACATCCCAAATTCTATCAAGAGTACGTCTTTCCTTTTAGTTCAAACAATTACACGGCCACATTGCAGTCAGCTTTCGTAAATATTTTATTACTTGTGCAATGATCAATATTGTTTGAAGTGTATTTTAGAGTTTAGACCAGAAAATACAGCGCATCGCGTCGGTTGGTTGTGCAAGCTCGTTATGAATTAACACTATTCATTAAACTAATTTATTTAGGCCTCGTGATTTACTGTTATATTATTTTCTATCAAAAATCATATAAATGAGGCTGAAGGGATAGTTAACTATTGTCAATCGTAATATAAATACTTACATGAAATATTTAAACAGCTCTTTATTAGCTTTATTTTATCTTAGCTTTTTATTTCTATGGGCTGTTTTGTTCTTTGAAATTATATTAGTACACTGAAATAAGTGAGGTACAAGCGTGAAAATGGATGTTACGGTTGGTTAAAATACTATGACCTACATAACAAAAACTCATTAAAGAGCTAGTGATTAGCTAGATAAATTTTTACATTATTTAACTTCCCGACGCGGATTTCTTTACAGATTTCGTGGTCACGGGGCGGACTGATTTAAACTATTTATTTAGGTATCACCATAATACTTATTTAAAATCGTTGAATAATTTAAGCAATATGTATGTTATATAAATTCCATATAAACTAAGTAATTGAATCGCAGACACGTGGCATAGCTTCTTTCCCGGCCACCCACATAGTTAAGTTCTAGTTAAATAGAAAAAAGCCCCGTCATGATTGTTGACATATTGGCCCTTCGCTACTTTAAATGTTATGGCTTGTTAATCTCACCGTGACAGTGGATAGCGTGCACGAAGCACGGTGCTATGTTCCAATATGATTTTTAAATAGTTAGTTTAGTTAAACAATTCCTTTTATTTCCCTGTCGATCCATCACTATTAATCGGTTCCTTATTAACAATAACTAAATAGTCTTCAATATATTCAAAGTTTAGACTTACAAAAAGTTTATCGCAATAAAATTTATAGATTTTATCACATTTTTATGAGTAGTCGCGGTACAAAAATTACCTAAGGGGTAAATTGGCTCCTAATAAAAATATTGATGTGTTATGTTTGACGTCGTTAATGCGTATATACTAAACTTTAATACTCTATTATTTTCGTCAACTACACATATTATGTATGTCAAATTTATACATTTTTTAATAACCTACATTTTCTCACTGGTAGGCCAAGGTTTCCTACAACGCCTTTTTTGCCCAATCTGTTCTAAGGTGTAGAAACTTTATTAATGTCGTGTAGAGACTGTCTCACTTACTAAACAGAAAAACTGTTATTTTTCGTCCATATTTCTACCGCATATTATACAAATAAGGGCATAAATGTAAATGGCATATATTTAGTCAAAACTAAAACCTCGTAGAGAGGTATAAACATACATAAATGTCTGAACATTTTTTGCCGGTAAATGTTCTGAATATTAAAACATTCTAGTCCACAATACCCATTTTTATTTTTCAAACAAGGAAACCTTACACCACAAAGGTGAAACACTGGATTTCCTTTTCTGCGCGTATTAAGTATTAAGTAGATTTGTTATTTTGTACTTCCTTTATAGAGACTTTTGTGTATTAGGTAAATACAATGAATTATGTACTTACATAAAATATTATAATATACCTAAAAAGGTAAGTACAAACTGTGTTAAACTCACTGCTATAAGGCGCGATTCCATATTCCATTAGGCAAGTAACTTGTATGCAAATTGCATGCACAACACTTGAACAAACCTACATACTTACGTACCTATACAAAGTACAACCTTCATGTAGATAGTTTGATCTTTACATTTTTATTCAAGTGACGAGCAAATTGAAAGCGCACGAGTAAGTTGCATGTGTCGAATTGCAAACGACTGACATGATGTCTTTCACTGTACAAATTATCGAAACATAAAGGCTGTTTGGTGAGGACTCGAGAAATTTTAATTCGGCAAGCAGCACGTCGTCCACCCGTGATTTCCTACTCAATTTTAAACGTCTCCACTTGTATTCAATTAAACCTTCCATGCAATTGCTCTCGAAAACATGTTTCCAATGTAAGCAACTTGTACGCAAATGTGACGTCATACTTGTATACAAGACTTCCCTAATGGAATCGCGCCTTTATAATGTTACTCTTAAGCTTCGTTTGATGGGACGAACGACATTTCCTTGAAAGATTGTCATAAAAAAATCAAAGATCTCCCCATTATGTCTTGCCCGTATACTTTATTTTTCCTAATGTTTGTATAAAATAGTGTATGATACGTAATATTAGTGAATTAGAAACTAGAAAGTGAAAGTGGATTATTTGTGTTTATCATATTTCTATGAGGTTATTGCTTATGGAAAATTAAATAGAAGTCCATATGCGGTCGGATTAGATGGTCATATTGGCCGATACACGTAAGCGCGGTGCCGCCGATTTTGGCAGTAAGGTGCGACGGCGGTAAAAAACGTAAACACAACCATCATTTCTTTAATCGGTCACACAAGGCACATTGAGATAAACATAGATACATACCTCCACCCTCTCCTCCTTAAGGTCGACCCTCAAAGCAAGTTGTTCTCTAAGCACAACGTCAGGGTAGTGCGTTTTGTCGAAGGTACTTTCTAGTTGTTCTAACTGTTCTTCTGTGAATATGGTTCGATGTCGCCGCTTGCGCTTGGGCGGCGGGCCCGCGAGCCCGGCCAGCGCGGCCGCCGCGTAGCCCCCGTACAAGCCGGCGTACCCGCCCGCCCCCGCCACGCCGCCGCCGACGCCGCTCACGCCTGAAAAGCAAACCTCCTTCACTACTCCAATAATATAAACACATTCTAGATAAGCAAATTTCACTGAGCACGCTAACATATTATTTTAAGTAATAAAGAGGCAATCTTTGCTGACCAAGTGACACTCTAGTTTATCTCGTTGCGTCGGTAGCCGTATCTTTGGGATTTCAAATATATAGAGTTGATCATAGGAGTTGACGTTGTGAAAGTTAAACTTATCGTCAAAATTACATAATGGAACTGGACTTTAATGTCACTTATTCTCATTTATCTAAATCGAACGTTTTTAACCGACTTCAAGAGGAGGTTATCAATTCGTTGGCTATTATTTTTATTATACAGGTGGTCTGTGCTTAGTAGGTACTGGAGGGTTATTCACTGATACAATTCACACTTCTGTATCGCGAATATATTTATATTCGATATATAAGTAGGGATAAGATTTTTTACATCTAAGCTTTATCGAAGTCTTGATTTCACAAGGCATAAGATAAAACTGTGAGTTACAATGTCAAAGGCCTACATAAAATGTTAGGCATAATCCATGAATGCTAGAAAGACATATTTCAGTTAAATTTATGGAAAATCGAATATTTTTAATTAATTGAAGGTGAACAGTAGGCAGTAGTAAACAATCCACGGTGGTAACCTACTTGCTTAAAGAAATGCAGTTTTCCATCACGTATTAAAAGTTTTATAAAAGTGTAACACATCGCTGTACAATCCTTATTTATAACTGACTGGATTTAATTTAATTACGTCTAATAATGTTCGCTTGAAACGAAGCAGAATTTATCTAGATAATCATCAGGCCATTAATACATTGACATTTTGGTCAGTTGTCATTGGACAGTTAATTTTTCCTACTTATAAAACATAACATATTATATCATAACATTCACCCGTAAAAATACCTTAGAAAGACTTCGTCAGTATTTGTTAAAATGTCCACATTTTTTATATAGAACAATCTTTCAGGCCTAACACTACAGACATATACAGAATGTAGATAAAGTTATGGAGAATTATAAAAACTCGTGTTGAGTAGGGGACATGTCAACATGAATAAGTATTAACATGCACCGGAGCAGGCGATGCGTAAATATCCAAGCTTAAAGTCCCTGAGCTCCCTAGGCGCTACAAGCGAACCGTTCAAAATATTAACGCTACAAATAAAAATTGAATATTTTTGCATACTACCGAGCTCGCCAGAGAGGTATTACAATGTATTATTTCTTAAAGGAATATAAAAGCTTTTAAGGCCCGGGGCACGTTGCTAAGAAGACGCTATCAACGGCTTTCCACACGCCACTCTCTGCAACCACGCGACCTTCCGACTAAGCTTTATCGATTTTCAGTTCAGCACACACTCCCAGTGAAACGGGTGTAGCAAAAATCATGATAAAGGAAATTGTGCAGACAATGCTTTATAAATTATGCGGTAGGTTCCCGTACGCTACTGACAAATGAACGGGGATTGGGGAATTATTTGCTTTTATGATATTCCTTGCGGCACTGGAACCTTTGATTCTAAGTTGGAGTTCATCCATGTTCTGTTACCGGTCTATGTGCCACATTACTCATGTATTTTTATGGCAATATGGAAATCTAAAAAAATATGGTTGATTAAAATATACCTACTTATAATTTTGTAATTATGAACACCTGCTCAAACTGTTCAGATAGGCGAAGGTTGCTCTAGTAGCAACTATAGTTCATCATCATCAACCCGTTGTAGTCTACTGCTGGACATAGGCCTTGCCTTTCCTACCTGTAAATCCCACCGTAGATTTTAATGTTCACAACATAAAAATGCTACTTCTGGACTTATTAAGCGAGGTAACTATAGAAAGCGTATATTAGGCATATCGAAAGTCTGTACCTGTTTCTGTATATTCCGTCTAAAATTTCACGATGTCGTCGATATTTGTCATGACTATTCCACACAATTCTATGACTTGCGGGAATAAGTGGTTAATTGTAATTTGAAATCAATACTACAAATTGGGCACCACACAACTGCTTCATAAACTAATTAATATTATTATAATAATTATAAAATAATTATAATAATACACCCAACAGTCTCATACATAGTCCTGACCCCACATTAAGATCAATTAAGTCTTGTGTCGCAGGTATCAGAACTAAACTAAACTAAATTAGAATTATTTATTTATTACTTTATTGTACACCATGAAAAACAACTAAAATATACAAAATGCTTAAATATAAATTATCGGTTTTACAAGTGTTGGTCTTATCGCTAACGGAGACGATCTCTTCCAGACAACCTTTGGATGGAGTAGAATGAACGGTAGATAGAAATAGAAATAGAGGGTACCTATTAGTTAAATAGGAAAAGAAGAAGAAATTTGAATTATTTATATTTATAGTTTTATTATTATTTGTATTAGATTGAAAAAGTGGCAAATGGAAATATTTCAAACACATTTCTATACTATTATTATAAACACAGTGAGAGAGAGAGAGAGAGTTTGAGAGCGGATTCGAAAAAGGCTTCGAAATCGCTGCACTAATTTTAATGTTTGTCGCTGATACATGTGGCATTTTGAAAAAGACATAGGCTGCTCATTATTCCTAATTCTTTATTCAAAGCGAGACGGTGACAGATTGTGGGTTTAAAATAATAATTACTCAGATTTATTTTGAAAACACTTATTTCAACGATTTTTTTAATTTTCTCTTATAGGCAGAAAGGTGAGTGCAAAGTTTGTAATACAACTCATGTCCATCTGGTCAAACTTTGCCATGCCATGCCGGCGCGGTAAAGCGGCTACACTGTAAATGATGGTAAGTGCAATGCAGTTCGAATAAATAATTATTCAAGCTTCGTTTACAGGAAGGACCCTAGGGTATTGGAAGTGGGGATCGGGGAATGGGATGGTAAGGTAAGTACCGTAAACCTTATGGTTCAAGTTGAGGTAGTGGCGACCACACAACTAATCTTATGACAAAAAGAAGGGGGATGGATTTAAGCCAAAAACAATTGCATCCGTGTTTAGCCGGGCCGGACAGTTAATACTTATATAATGAGTAGTGGACTCATGTCATGGCTCATTTACATTTATGGTTTTAGTTCGATGCGGGGTGCAGTACAGTACTTCCGCTAACGCATGCTATACAACCCGCATACGGGAAACCCCATGGACCGCGGGAACTCCGACAATATTTTGGTTTTACCGCGTGCGAGGTAAAACGCATACCGAACGCATAAAGAAATTATTTTAATTGACATTTATACAAACCATTTTGATTGCAACCAATCCGTTGATATTGATAATCTGACTTCAATGAGATACTATAATTATTCTGCATATTTCCATTTTATCAAAATGAAAAATATACAAAATTATGTGCTTTACATTGTATAACTTAAGTATAGTTAAAATGCAGTCTATTCGGCTAAATCCGAAAGTAGCTAAATCCGATACTAACTAAATTGTTATCAGTATCAATAATTTCTTTAAAGAAATCTGAGTCAACCGAAGAGTGTGGGCAAATTGTCATATGCGGCTGGTTGAATGCTTTTGGAACAAAATATGGTTACTTACTGCTGTATTTAATAGTCTTTAGTGATTTTATCGGAAATCCCCGATATTCGGATTTACCCAATAACACCACATATAATGTCCGTATTCTATCTATAAGCATCCTTTTTAATCGACTAAAAAAAAAGGGGATTATCAATTCAACCTGTACGTAATTGTAATATTGTTAAAATTGCACAGTTTTTGGATATGTTAGTCTATACAAGCTTCTTAACATGTGTGCCACATTTCATAAATGTATGTATGTCTGTATGTTTCTCCATGCATATTTTAAAAACTATAAGTGGGATTGCCAAATGTTTTTAGTTAGATTAGTTACAGTCCAACTTAGGAGTGTAAGTTTCATCAAAATCGATTCAGTAGTTTTTGTGATAGAGCAGGGGTGTTCAATCTTTTTCAGTACGCGGTACACATACATGTTTACTATTTTATCTCGGCATCCTAACCTATCGAGATGGTTGAAATGTACAATGATACTAGTTAGTTAGGTAAAAAGGCACAAAAAAATTCATTCAGAGAGAGGGAAAATTTCTTCCGGGCCCTCCTCAATTTTCTACGGCGCACACTTTAGGGAATCATGAAATAAAGATATTTTAATCATTTAATAGGAAAACGCATAGTTGTATTAACAAAAAAATAGGCAAGAAATTAGTTTTAATTATTACTATAGAAATGGAAAAAATTAAGAAATAAATAAATCTGACATACGTAATTAATTATGCCAACTATATTTTTGAGATTGATGCTAGCTGGAAGATCATAAGCTTAATATTTAACATCACGTTACAAACTACGCGGGTAAAACCGCGGGGCGCAGCTGGTTCCAAATATTAAGGACGAACCAAGAGCAGCAATTTACCTTGTCACCATCCCCAATCCCTCCTTATAATCATTATCATGAGTTATATTAAATAAAGCGTGAATAAATATCTACACTCTACTAACTTTAATTGAGCGATAGCGCAGTCAGTTTAAGATCAGACTGCCAAACTCGTGGTTTCCGGTTTAAACTCTTTGCACACCACTGGCTTTCGAAGTTATGTATGCATCAATATTCAACGGTGATCATATTTAACGGTGACGGAAAATATCTTGAAGTAACACCATCAACACATGTATGTAGTTTTTCTAAATAATTTCGCAGGCTTATGGAAACTACCAACCAAAACCTTTACAGACTGCTTTTTACCTTTAAGGTAAGTATATTAATCCTTAAGTATAGGTATTAAAGAGTTTTCCTACCACGTTTCAAATTATCTATATCTATCTATACATATAATAAATTTGTAACCTATCGATGTCTGTACATAGAAGATAAATGAGAAAAACTAATATGCAGGGTCTGTATTAACGTAATAGAACCCTAAACAATGATTTTTAGAATGTTTGTCTGTTTGTCTGTGCGGTAGTGCGCGATGAACTCAAAAACAACTCAATGGATTTCGATGAAATTTTGTATGGAGGTAGTTGACACCCTGGATTAACACTAACGGGACGGAATGGGATGGAAAATTCCAAATAAAGTTAATTTTATATAAAGTTAATCACACAGACGAAGTTTGCGGGCAGAAGCTAGTTATTAATATGTCCAGATACTTAATATTTCATATAGTTTGCATCCAGCTTTCTTTCATGGAGACTAAGTTAGGAATAAAAAGCAACCAATGTAGTTCTCGTAGGTACGATCTATCTTTGTATAAAAGAACCATTGCAATTGGTTCAGTCACTTTTGTATTTATGAGGTTAGTTTGGATTTGGCAGTCATGAGCGTGTTCCAACATAATGAAACTTCTGAAATAGCATTAAATTAGTTCGGAAAATTATTCTGGGACACTATTTTAATAGTAAAAGTGGGAGCGTCAACATCTTGCAATCTCGTTAACGATAACGTAACCTTTTATTACAAATAATGTCAAAAATAAGTTAAGCAGGTATCCTGTTGTTTAATTTCCTCATAGAATTTCAGAGACCGCTTCAATAGAATAAAGAAAATATTTTCAAAGGACTTTTTCAAGTAACTTGCGCAACAGCGGGGATAATTTTGTCGACCTTTAGTATTATTTCATAATGTAATTTTTAAGGATAAGAAACCTGCTAATCTCCTCCTTCCGATAGCCTGGAGGAGACCGAAAGGAGGAGTATGCCGGTATCACAGACTTTCCAGTCCGGCGTGCTTGCAACAGCGTAGATCCACAATCCTCAATCCAACAGCATACAAACTAAAACTCTCGGTGACTGTCACCCAAATTAAAGCCGGCACCGTATACGCCAGGACGTAAAGCGCCCCCATTAATTAATGCGCCTAACCGGCCGGTGCAAAAACTATATCAGTAACTAGCGGCCCATCCCAGCTTCGCCTGGGTGCATATATCTTTTGATTCCACTCCACATCAGATAGATGTTATTTTTTCACGTTCAAACTCTTGTATACCTAAACCTTTTGAAACCTAAACTCGACGTAGCTATTCTACTGTCCCTTTTTCTTTAAACTATGACCTGTCCGCCTCAATACCGTCCCGTCCCGTCTGTCAAGTCACTGATCCATCCCGTTCTTTCTCTTCATTATCCATCCGGTCTCATCCCGTGCCTTTACATTTCGTCCTATCCCATCAAATGCAATCTGTCAACTATCCCAGTCCTATACCGTCCCTCTTACTCTATTCTATCCCATCTCTCTAATAATAGTGTGCCTTACGATTTTTTGACATTAAAAACTTCAACGATTGCGGATTAGCAAAATCGGATCAGTAATACGGGTGTTCCAGCAATTTTGGTTTCCATACAATATGTCATCCCTTATTTCACCTGCATAATGTTCTTTTACAAAATTGTTGATATTTCAGCTCTTTATTACAAACGAAAAATAATGGCGATTTTTCGTTTGTAATAAAGAGCTGAAATATAATTTTTCATAGAATTAACTGAAGTGATTTCGATTTTCGACACAACATTCTAACCCTTTTTTCAACCCCTTTGGAAAAAATATAGCCTATGATACTCAGGGATGCTAGACCTTTCTAACGGTGAAAGAATTTTTAAAATCGATTTAGTAGTTCCGGAGATTATGATAATGTGTGATTTTAAATGATACTCGCAGGTGAAGGATAGGACATTGTACAAAATTGTAATAAAATGACTTTCGATCTTAAAAAGAAGTTTAGTTTAAACAAAATAAATTTCTGAACTCACGCATAAATATTTGACAACCAATTTAAATGTCAATCCTTTTTCATTAGTGACATTAATCTACATATTTAAAATAAAAAATACGCCATTATCCGAATATTGTGGATATATGTTGTCGATTCGAAACATTTATTTAAATACGTTCTTTAATTTGAGGGAAGAGTTTACTGTATCGACAGGATGAACATTAAAAGTTTGACAGTTACGAAACCTATGAACATTTTGTACGGGAAAATATTTTATGTTTATTTATTGTCACGTTCCACGGGAACGGGATAAAAAACATTCTATGTCCGTCTCCTGGCTCTAAGCTACCTCCTCACTAATTTTCAGCCATATCGGTAAAGCCGTTCTTGAGTTATAAATAAGTAGTGTAACTAACACGACTTTCTTTTATATAAGTACCTGGGTCGAATATGGCCACCTTAAGGTTTGTTATCCTTTTTTAATAATAATAATGCTAAAACAAACAAGTTTTAGCACGTATTCATGAAGAGTAGCTATTTATCTTTACAACAAAGGTAAACAATACAAGAAATTTAAAAGAAAAAGAACTTTTACAACAGCATAGAAAAAAAAATTAAATTGGCCATATTTTCGACGGGGGAGGTAATTATGGCCACATATGTGGCCATATTTACTGTACGAATTAACCAGTTTAAAATCCTTCTAAATAAGTGAAATAAAAGTGGATATTATGTTGTAATAGAGCATTTATTTATAAGATATTCTTTGGGTGACAGTTATTAGTATTAAAGATATCAAAATCAACAATGATATATTTTTTTTAAACTTAAAATGTTATTTCGTTCACAGAATGTCTTAACGCATTTACGTAGTACACGTTGTGTCAATGGGTATCCCACATTGCATAATCGAATAATACGTGATGCTAAAATCTTCTCTTGTTCAGGATTAAGAAGTGGTTTCCGGCCCAAAGTAGATTTAGTCTCCTTTTCTTCTAGTAAATGTCGTCTTAGAGTGCGTCTTGGCACATTTTAATGCTTTGCAGCCGTATACACTTTCATTTTACCGCTTTTGACTGCAGTCAAAGCTAGTTTCATAGATGCTTCTGACCAAGTACTTCGAAGCCCTTTAGCCTTATAGCGTGCCATGGTCTAAAACAAAAAAATGTAAGTTTCGGTACCTATCGGAAATATGGCCAAACGATGGCCATATTTGCAGTCATGCATTTTTTTGTTTTAATACTCAAGAATGAAAAACACACTATTACTTTGATAATTAAACAAGGAAATATCAAATTTCAATAGTCACACAATATCCTAATGTGATTAATAAAGATTCTTCTTTGAAAAATAACAAAAGACAGGTGAATACTTACTTAATGTTTTTATAACTTCAACAGCAGTTTTACTTTAATTGACGCTGGGCGAGTACTGGACGCGCGGGAAGGATAATAGGTACGTCGTTCGGATACATGTGACACTAGCGACAATTTATGGTAGCGTTCAGATATTTACAAATTTTCGTGTTTGGAATAATGGTAGGTGGCCATATTTTTCGGCTGGCCATATTCGACCCAGGTATATAGATTAGGACGTAGCCCAGTCAAATAAGGCAAAACGGGTTAACCTGGGAATGAGACATAATAAGCTGTAAACTTGTATAAACCTTTATTTTTGTATTCTAAACAGTGTCTCAAAAATCACATAACATCTCGTCGCCGCGTCGCGAGGTATCAAAATGTCAAAGACCCCAAAAAAAATTTTTTTTTTCATTTTTATATCCCTTCCTACGATTTTTATGCATATATTGGCATCTATTACAAAATTGTAGAGCATTAAGTTCTCTACAGATTTAGTTTCCAACATTTTTGTGCGATTGACCGTTTTAAGAGACAGCGCGTAGAGCGCGTGGAACATTATTAAATAGGAAATTTATCATAGGCATGTTTGTTAATTAATAAATATATGAAAAAAAATGTCTCGTCTTGTTATCAGATGGGTGAAGGTCGTTCTTCCACGGCTCCTCTATTGCGTGTGTCGAACTTACGGACTAACAACTATTTGTAGTTAGAGATTTCAATCGGTGGTTGAATTAAACTCCACATCAACATTACCGACATAACATACTTTATCCTCAATATAAGGATCGGGTTACTTACAGTATCCGTCTTGTTAATCCTGTGTCACAGGCCATCGTCAAATCCAAGTTCATTACAATACACGAATGTAAGTGTTCTCGTTAATACCAATTATTTTATTAAGCGTGGGACATACTAATAGGGTGCGTCGGGTAACACCGTGACACAAGGATGGAAGGGGTAACAACGTACACGCATATTATATTTTATAGGAGTTCATGTTCTTACCTCTACGAACTACTATCACGGTTTTACCCCAACGCACTATATACATATGAAATGATGAAAAAATACAACTTATGGAGACAGTCTGTTAGTCTACCACATTAGCCTTATGCGTTTGGAAGGCTTCACATACCTACGAAATACTTGTGGAGAACTCTCGGACATTCAGATTTCCTCAGGATCTTTTCTTTCAATGTTAAAGCAAGCGACTCTTAACTAAGAATGCCGATACCGTTTTAAAATCTGCAGCGTAAGTATGTATGTCAACTTCGGTAACTTTGGTTTAGCAGTTCCGTCCTCGGCCGACTAGGTTCTCGCTTGCTTATCGCTCCAAATGTCTAAGCAGGTCTAGGTCTTCAAATTGGTTATTAATAATTTCCAATTTTCTGTATTTTTATACAGGCACCACAAAGTGATCAGTGATTAGAATTCACCTCATGGTAAGTATAACGATATCAAAATAGAATCACTACCGACGAGAGATTATTTTTTGACTATCGACACTATTGTACAGGTATACCAGGGTCGATTTGTCAGATAGTTTCAACAATTATAGACTTTATCGCTCCATTACATATGTGTCTGTTCTTTAATTAGGTACTTGGTTATAGACCAGCAATCATAACTCGAGCGAAATTTAATTGTTTGACAACAAGTGATTTATTTATATATGCTTTATTGTGTACCAAAATTAAAGAAACTTAAAAAATACTTAAAAACAAAAGGCATGGTTACAATAGGCGGCCTTATCGCTGCGATCTCTTCCAGGCAACCTTTGGATGGACTGGATTATTGCAATACCAAATTACAAAGGATAAGAAAAGAAAAGAATAATAGATGTACGTGCTGTATGTTAATTTACATTAAATACATAATAATACGCACTTTAACGGTGAAGGAAAACACCGTGAGGAAACTTGCATACCGTAGCGATTTTAAAAAATGTCTAGTTCGCACTAGGCCAGCGTGGTGGACTATGTGGCCTTACCACTCTCAATCGATTCTCTCGATTGTAGAGTAGGCCCGTGCCCTGCAGCGGGGCGTTTATGGGCTGATACAATATAATAATATATACCTACGTACAATATAAATACATACATAAATATACAGGGTATATCAAGACTGCGACCGAAAACGAAGCCAGGTGGTAGTTTTAGTAGTCACAAACACAATGCAACTAAAAATTTCGGAAAAACACCGACAGATTTTATTTAAATTTTTAAATATCATCGGGTTTGGGTGTTAAATACCTAGTTTTTGCGAAAAAAGGAATTTGAACCCTAACGTAACATTGCGTGTTTGAAACTAAAAAATTAACATATTACTTAAACAACATAGATACTAATGCATATTAAGTGATCTTAAATACATGCGTCTAGGATATTACAGTACTGAGTTATGCGATGTCTGAACAATTTTCTACTATCTTAAACTGATTTCTTTAGTTCATTTAATGATTTCTACAATATAAAAACGCGTATTCGAATCATATGAACAAAATATGTAGCAGTACACAATAGTGTATTCAAATTCGACCCTATTAGATAGAGATTGAAGATAGTAACTTTGTTAGCTACGGTCCGCGTAGCATGTGTGGTCGTGACTTGCGCTGAATTTCGTAGCAGGTAGCTTGTAATGTAACAACTAATATTAAACATATCATTATGTATTGTAACCGACTATCAACATGCATTGCATTAAAAAACACAATTTTTGCCATTCAACATGTCATGTTGAGAACATTGTAAGTGTTCAGAACATTAGAATTTACTGTTCAAATTAATTAAAGGCGGTTCTAGATGACAAGCTAGTTTATCTCGAGTCTCTATTATCTGTCCAAATCATTTTGTTAATTGCTTCTTGATCAGATCAACCACATAACTATCATACTTTTATATAATAAACATTTCAGTAAATAATGATATAAGCGAAGTGCATGCTACATGACTAAAAACTGCATGCACCATACTGTATGACTGTACTGACCGTGAAAATATTTTCTGTGAGTGACAAACGTACCAAAAAGGTCGTGAGCTCTGTGGAAGGGCGTGTTGGCCAGGTGGTGCAGCTGCAAGGGAGGCATCGGTGGCTGCGGGCGCGGCGCTAGGATGCTGTCGATGGTGAAGAGCGGCGCCGGCGGGCGCTCCGGCAGCGCGCCGCCCAGCAGCAGCGCCGTGCTCAGCAGCGCGGGCGCCTCGCGCGGCCACGCGCCGCCGCCGCCCGCGCCGCCCATGCCGCCGCCGACGCCGCCGCCAGCACCGCCGACACCGCGCAAGCTCTGCGGACTCGCCACTCTGCCTGCTGCGCGCCACGCACTCTCACCGCGAGCCGCGCGCACCACTCCCGCGCGCCGCGCCGCACATCATCACGCACTTATTATACTTATACCGCCGATTTACACTCAAACGCGTCTATGATTATATAATTTTAATGTTCCCTAAATGTATACCTGAATAAAGAACCCGAGACAAATGGGCACTGCACACAAAACGTCAGTCGGTGGAACAGTACGGCAGCACGGAGAGATAGAGAGCGGCGCGAGATGCGATTCCGAGCGGTGGGTTTGAGTGAGTCGCGTGGAGCGGGTGCGCGTCCGGAGCGCGGCGCGTGTGTGGGGTGCAGGAGGGCGTGCGCCGGGGCGTGGTCACGCAGGCCCCGCCCCTCTCACGGCTTAATCATTGTGACAAAGCGATGTTCCCAAACAGTTCATGTAATAGTAATATGTGTATCCCCCTCTAAAAGTAATCTGCTATTATCAAATCCATAGGTATGTTATATACCATGACGCCAAATTGAATGGAGCGCTTTACTTTCAATTAATTGTGATTCATATGAAACATAGTTGCCCAATATGAATGTGATGTTAGTCATTTAATTACTGTCACGGTAAAATGTTTTGAAAGTTATAAACTCTCACAGTAGTTTTTAGTATTAGTTTTAAAACTTTGGCGGAATTTGCAACTGTTGAGATATATTCTAGATATTTTTTGTCGAAAGGGAAGTCTTCGTTCCGGTTCTCTGGGTAAGTTCCAAAGGGTGTCCCAGGCCTGCCAGCTCGGTGCACTTGCGAGTGTTGCAGACAAGCTGCGTCCCTAACAAATTCTACGAAACTTGCCGAGTAACACTCCTCAATGATCATCACACGCTTTATGGGCGGCACCGGACGTCTCAGGGTAGGAGCCTCTTTATTTTTTCGACCCCTCTAGTTAGGTGGCCCAAATATCCCTCACTTACTCACAACGAGTTTGGACGCCTGTATAAGGTGTCATGAGAGTCCACGACAGTTACAAGGCAACAGGCAGCCGCAGTCGGTGACGAACCCTACAATGTGCCCTGCGATCTAGATACACAGTGAAAATAAATATTTGTAACATAACCAAATATTATTTATTAACAAAATTATGTGACCTTTTTAATCATGAGGTATAAAAAATTTAAACTAAATATAAACCAAGATGTTCATGAAAACAAAATAATTATAAAGTTGCTCTCTACATACATCAACTGTTGATCTCTCGGCTCGGATTTCTTATCCCACATTGCACCAGTTTGCGTTGAAACCACAAAAACAATATTAATTTAAACTTGATGTTTTTTTCAAGATTGACTTACTATTAGTAAATATTAGAATTTTCCCCGCTTTTAGATATTATTCATTGTGGCAAACGCGACCAATGCAATGTGTGGTTCTAGCTTTATTTGGCCTAGCTGTTTAACAGGCTGCGCCATACACGTCCGTCTATGATAGTATGATTTATAACTTGATTGTAATATTCACAATTAATAATTATTCAGTTGAGGTAACAATTAGTCACATTCACATTTGGTAATATAAGTTGTACCTGTGTATTACCCCCACTGCATTCCACTGCGAACTATCAAATCATTAATATACTGATATGATACTGAATTTATAGCGTGTGCTTAATCATTTGATGTATCTGTTACGTCGTTTTAGTAAAGGTGTTATGTGTGAGGAGGTTTTTAAGATGCTAGAAAACATTTTCAGTGGCACAATTGACGAGAAACTGGGTGTGAAGCAGCGTACCAAACGAAAGCTCGAATATATTTTTTATTTTAGGTATGCGCAAGTAGGTCAATTTCTTTCGGATCTTCTTTCGACATTTTCTCATATGATTCCGACAACATTAGAATCTTGTCTAGTGTGGGGTTGACAGCAGTCGCCGCTATGTATGTATGTGTTTGTATTGAATATATAATCCAAACGTTGAATATAAAGTTACCAAAACTTTGATCTTGTATCGTAGGCTACCTTAGCTCAATGTTTAAACTAATCTTTATAATGCGTAAGCATATGCATATTCGACAAAACTGAGTTAAATTTAAACTTGGCACAGCAAATCCATTTACAAAATCATTAGTGTAATTGGGCGGCTTAGCGCCACCTACGTAGCACCGCGCAGCGACTCCATAAGCTTATCCGCCTTCTCGCCGGCACTGCGTCGCGGGGCGCGCGCTGTGCTCGCCCTCACTCCTCGTCATGTGACTTGTATTATCACGACAGCCTTTTTGTGACAATTGTGAAGATGCAAGGGATTAGCGATGTCTAACCTAACAGCGAACAAATGGAGACGGGACTTGTTTTGTCAAATGTTGCGCCCGCGGCGTTTCACTACGTGTTCGCCTTTTTGCAGCTTATCAGAATCATATGACAATAGCAATTACCCGCACCGTGATAAAAAACTTACAGCTTTTTCGCGTATCAAAAGAGCCATTGGAAGCAAACAGAGAATTAACAAAAAAACTTTTACTGTCTGCGGAAAGGCTAGTCGCGTGAATCTCTTATTGATCGTTTGAAAGACTCTTTTTAATAACCTACTACTTAATAATATCCTTCCACACGGGACGCATGTATTTTAAATCTATTTGTTTATTATCATTGGTAAAGACTTAACGTATCACTGTCATCTGTTTCACAGAATACCAACGCGTTACTTTGTACCTTTGCAGTCGTGTTTAGGTTATTCAGTGCGAATGCCGAATACCCCATAACATCTAGGATCTAGCATCTTCTTCTTTGCATCTTTGATCACGTCTGAAGTTAATATTGTTACTGGTATTCTTCAAAATTGTGAATATCAAAAAGCGACGGTAAACAGTGTGATCAACAATGTGCGACATACTCACGCACATTTGTATACCGCGTTTCGGGTTCTGTTTATGTGTATCTGGCTTCAAACGGCCTCACATTATTGTATCGTATGTGGAACTGCTTTCAAATTGCATTTGAATTAAACATAAGGTGCATTGCAAATGATGGTTATCTCTTGCCAGTCCGCTCAATTATCCTCACTCCGTTGATTAAATTGTTGTCGTGTTATCATCGTTGATATAGTGACAGTGGTTTCAATGACGTGGTGTTGTGTGTGCGTGTGCGTGTGCGAGCGGGGAGAGCGCAACGCGGCGGGCGCGCGTCCGCCCGGCCATGGCTCTTCGCAAATATTGACAAAGGTGGGAGCACCGTGCAACGAAACCCGAGCCTATTTCTGTTTACCTGTAATTGATGTAATTAGTCGTGTCGGCCAGCTGGTCCGATGAAATCTCCTAGCCAATGTTTGAACAGTTAATATAATACTTTCACGGGCCGGAAACGTCTTAACGGTGTTCTATTCCGGCAAATATTGGTCACTCGACGATGCGTGACACCAACTCCAGATTAACTACTGTGTTACTGTAGCTTCTTTTACAACGCATGCGGTTAAGGGTGTAATCTATTTATAATAATTTTTAAGCACAAAATATGACTTGAATCAAATACAAAATTTATAATTTAAAAACCCCTTATCAATTTAATGACATGTCATCTCTTCTTTAATAGGTAGGTACCATTTTTCTCTTTTTTTTAGTCAACCTGTATTATATATGTTATCTATGTTGGCTATGGACAATGAATTACAGCAATTTAAAAACACACGAAATTTTACAATAAATTAATAAGTACAACATAGATTTAATAAGATCAATATACCTTTATTAGCTAAGCAGTATTTTTGATATTTAATGGAGTTAAACAATGCAAATTGATATGTAAACTCAATAGTAGAAAATGTGACAGATTTGTTGGGACCCGCCAGTAAGCAGCTGCTGTCCCATGGTACCAGCTAATGGAAAATTAACTCTACATAATACGACGATTATCCGCGTATGACTTAATACAGGACGGTCACACAAAGAGCATAAGCATTAAAATAGCTAACAATGGCCGGGATTATCCGGGCCAACCTGAGCCCCGACAATGTGTTGTTTAAACCGCCTCGCTTATTATTTATGTGGGGAACTGAAATCAATCGAGCTGCGGCCCACATGCGATATGTCTGCGCGCCTTATGTATTACTTAATTAACAGCTTTGTAGGTTTGGACTTATATTTTTCGGACTATGTGCGAATCCTCAGCGTGCTTTGTAGTACTAACGGCTTAATGGATTTTCACCTATAAGGTGTAGATTGTTCTTAAAAGTAGGAGAAATATTAAGTATTAAAAAAAAAGTAAAGTCTACTCAAGTCTATTCGTGTTCCATTTTATCCTTGAACAAATCGCCTATTATATTAGTCTAGTAGGTAAGGAATTAGGTTATTCTACATAACCAGAGTTGACTTTAAGTTTTGAGTGAATTACACTCGAAAATCTGGTTAGCCGTGCACTTTTTTTACATATGTAGGGGAGAGTCCTACAGTACCGTCACCTTAAGGTTTATGAACAAAAAAATCAAAGTTCTTAATGTTAAATATTCAATACCTCCTGATATATTTAAAAGAACTATTGTGCTATTAATAATAATAACAAACGACCAAATCGTTTAGACAAAATCAGCTTTATTATTGCAATTCCAAGAATAAGAAAATACAGACTAAAAAAAATAGGCCTACAGTACCGGCCACTAAGAATGTAACCATTTAGGCAATACAATAATCGCAAATATACTGATCGGATAGCTCCGATATATTTGCACAAGCCTCATGGACCCAAATTTTACAGTTTCCGCACCGTATCCAATCTTCTTCATGACATTCAGCACACAAAGGGCAAACTATCTCTTCTTTAATCGGTCTGTGAGTAGAAGGTAGGTTTTCGATTGTATTTTTTTTTTGTTTTCTTACTGACATCTCTTGCTGACAGTAAAGTCTTACCTTTTCTATTACCACCTTTTCCTGAAACTGAAAACTATTTCTTTTTTGTCTATTTTGTTTCCCTTCCAGCATCTTTTTGTACGGAAAACTCGTTATAATTTCACTTATTTCAGCTTTACGACTTCATGCAGTAACTCTTCATTTTCTCTTCACTAATTCTGTCATTCAGCGTTTTTCGGGGTATCTAATAGCTTTCTGCGGCTTGACGTGCACTCATCTTGTTATTCAGTACCTTTTCTACAGCTTTATGCATATCTGCCGGATCTCAGGCGCCCTTTTTTGCCTCGTCCGACCATCATTTGTATCATTTGGCATTTTCGTGTATTAAGTAGTAATTTTTGCAAGTAATGCAAACCTTTTAAACTAATTTAAGGAATGGCTGGTACTGCAGGACAGCGTACTGGCCGGCACTGGAGGAAACGGAAAAAATAAGAGTTTCGATTTCAGATGAAAACAAACGTACAAAGGCTGAAATAATATTCGGTTTTTAATAGCCATATAAGCATACTAAACTTACCAGGATATTTTTTTTTAAATTGAATCCCTGAACTTCGAAAATCACCTACAGAATTTTAATTACGTAGCATACATTCATCGCGCGCAACAGAAATCTTTACACTGACAGTAAACCGGTTGTGACAGGTAGACGCCGCGTGGGGCATATACTTGCACGAGGGTGCCGCACTAAATAGCGTAAAACTGTCAGTGCCATCTATTATAGATTTAGAGAATTTGTAACTGGCCGGTACTGTATGCCGGCCGGTACTGTAGGACTTTCCCTTATGTATTTTTACCCAAATATTACACTGCTATTAATGGAGCTGGATGTAAACAGGTTTTTTTATGATGGCAAGTTACCTCCGCTAAAAGGTTATATACATACATAAACTCACGCCTTTTATCAGAAGGGGTAGGCAGAGGTGTTACCAGAACACCCACGTTCCGCCATGTGTGTTCCGTCCCACGATGTGATACGGGCAAGTCTATCGCCACATCGGGCACAAATTCCTGGTTCCGGGCTGATAATAAATAGGAAACCCAATATAATTTTGCCCGACCTGGGATTCGAACCCGAGACCTCAGCTTTGTAGTCGTACCGTAGTACGACTGGTGGTGGTGGCGTAGTTGTACAACTACGCCACCGAGGCAGTCTGTTATGTGTTACGACTATTCTGTGGGCCATGTAATGTAAATTCCCGTGAGTGTATTCATATCCAAATTATCATAATCAAAATCAACAAATTGTTCAATAAGCAAAAAAAATTAAACATTTCTGGAACTTTTCGGATCTAAGTTTAATCTTTTTTTTTTGGACCTCAACTTGTCCGGAGTATCAATATTTGCTGGTTTCCTGCTATATCTTACCTTTCCAGTATTCTTCCTTGATTCTGGATATTATTCGCCTACGCTATTTATAAAGCCTATTATTATGTTATAAAATATGATTATGTTATAAAATATGATTATGTTATAAAATATGATTATGTTATAAAATATAGGTCTAATTGCCGTTATAATTATGTTTATTAGTTTATCTGACGCGTTCATTTATTTTAGGAATATTTTTGAAGCCATGCAAAATGTGCTCTTGAACGAAGAATCATTTAAAATTATTTTTAAATATATGTTAACATAATTAAATTTTTAGTTACCCGTAATTCATAAAAATATTGATATTAAGAGCAAGAATAATGTGAGTATCGTCGGTGGGGCAGTAACAAGATTGTGTGATGTAGGGCTAGGCTTCTTAACTTCTAATCTACATAAGTACGACGCCCTGCTTGCATAAGAGCATTAGTGTTTCTGTATTACTGGAACTAGAACTCCACATACAGGAAATTTATCTAACCTAATAGGCTTGCTTTAAGCTTGTGTGTGTTCATGTCAAATATACTTATGTGATATCCTTAATTTATAACTTATACTTGGTTTAGAAAATGAAAAGGAGACGATATTTTGTTACTAGTATTTAAGACACAGTCTCAGTAATTACATGAAAACAGACAAAATAAATTTTAATTTTTACTCTCTCTGTGTCTCCCCTTTTATTTTCATAAAAAAATAATCCACCGCTGATATAGACCTCCCTCAAGGAATTCCATAGATTTCCATTTATATTACTGAACATAAATATTTTTCAATTATAACGACAAAATTAGGTGTAGATACTATACAAATATATAGAAAAACATGTAGGTACCTACTATACAAATATAAAATCAATCAGCATAAGCAACGTCGAGCGAAAGTGCACTGGAAGGCCACAACGGCCTTGAAATCTTTGCGATATTATGAAAGTGCACCGTTAGAAAAGAGTTCACCAGACCATGTCGTTCATGAACTTAACTCTATACAATATCTATACAGTTACTTGCTCACGTTAAAATATATGGAAAATTACCTATACAATATTTTACAACTATATTTATATGATACCTACAATTACCCTTAAGAGTACATAGTTAACAGTAACGTACAATGGTCAAGTAGATTGTAAAGAATTTCAAACATAATATTTCTATTTTATGCTTCTAAGAGGTTTACTATAATTTCATTACGAGATTTTGCTTTCATTAATCATCGAATGGGTATTTACCAGATCACTTTAAGAATTCTAAAAAACATTTGGAACCTATCTATATAAGTTTCTAGAAATATGTACCTACTTTAATATATTGCTGAGCTATGAAATATAAACTTACGCAAGATGAAATACCCAATTAGCAATATGATAGTGGCTTCGAAAAACTAATCACAATTTAATTCGTTGGCATGTAGGTACATGTGTTATGTGTATAATAAATGTGGTTTTGTATTTTGTTTAATTGCTATATCTTACAAACAATGTAATAGGAGAAACCATTGAATATAATTGTCTTATTAAAATATGATATGCACCATGCGTCGCTCTACACAATCCTATTAGCAAAGTCGCTTGGGGCTGCAGTCTGCACTGACTGCTGTTTTATGTCTTTACTTAGTCATCCGTATACAGGTGTTTAAGTAGGGCCTTGTTATTCTTCGCACAAAACTATTGCAAGATATAAGATTCAAGATACTCCATTAACCAGACATTCATGACCGTTTGTGATGGAAGAAGAAATCTATTTGTTGGAACACAACGCCATCTAGCGATCCGCGTGGGAACTGCGTGGACAGCTCAGCGCAACGATTAAAAAATATTTTTAATTTTAATAGATCTTTTATAGATTATCTGGATTCAACTCATTCTCTAGTTTTTATATCATTCATTTTTCATTCGTTCTAACGTATTTTTCTAATACGCATTCGTTTTTAAAGACAATGTACAATTATAATTAAGTATACATTATAAACGTTTTATGGGAAAAAGGAGAATTTCATTTGAATATCCTGCCGGCCAAGATTACAAACATCATACACAAAACATTGGACCTTCGATCCGAATTCATTACATTCAGCAGCAAGTAACCAGTCATTGCCGGTAGCCGGAGAGGACAAAGCACATGGAGTAACCAGGCGTCAGCATCTGAGCATCAGCCAGCAACGGTCAGGTTATCCATCACTCCTCTATCCCTTTCTTGTGCTAATATCGTATCTGTGCATTTCCAGAAGTTCGATCTGCGTATTTGGCGCACAAGGTGACCCGACTCGTAAGTACCTGTGTCTTTATATACCACCAAAATGAGTGACGATGAGTGCAAAGTTAATATTAATGATCTTAAAAGACAACGCGGGGCCATCAAGGGTAGACTAACCCTTTTTGTAAATTTTATTAACAAATTAGACAAGTCATGTGTAGATTCCGTAACCAAAACTCAAGTGAAACTACGAATGCAAGCGGCATCTAGTTTCTTGCACGAGTTTAATCAAATTCAATCAAATATTGAACGTTGTATAGACGAAAAAGATTTATTGTCCCAATTAGAATACAGGGATGCGTTTGAATGCCAATATTTTTCGAGTACCGCCGTCGCAAAATGTTTCATTGATGAAGATGAACAAAATGAATCGAAAAACTCTCAGTGCACTTTCAGTAAACCTTTATGTGTTAAATTACCACAAATAAAGTTGCCTGCCTTCGACGGATCATACGATCAGTGGTTGGAGTTTAGGAACTCATATGTAACCATGATACATGACCGCCAAGATCTAGATTCAATTCAAAAGTTCCACTATTTAAAATCGTCTCTCAGTGGATCTGCATTACAAGTGATTAGTGCATTAGAATTTACGGCCACTAATTACATACACGCTTGGGAGTTACTTGAGAATAGATTTCATAATAATAGATTATTAGTACAAAACCATGTGAAGTCATTGTTTTCTGCCCAATCACTCAATAAAGAATCTGCGGCGCAAATCCGGAAATTGATAGATACTGTGTTACGCAATTTACGCGCACTTAATTCTTTGAAGGAACCCACCGATTCATGGGACACGTTGATAGTATATTTAATTGTTACCAAATTAGATACGGCCACTGAGCGGGAATGGGAAACCTATAAAGGTACTCTATTTTCGGATTCGCGTAAAGATTCTAACTCTGTAAAACTAGACGATTTACTTACATTTTTAAGGAATAGGGCGGATATGTTAGATATGATAAAATCGAGTAATAAAAGTAACACTATGCATTTCCAAACCAAAAATGATTCAAAGGCATCATACGATTATAAAAAACATTCCAATGCACAACACACTAATAGTTATAAGTGTACTACATCGGGTATTCAGAAGAAACGTAACAACTATACATGTCGGTTATGCAATGGTAGTCATCCTCTCTATTCATGTGCAAACTTCCTTAACATGCCTATAAAAGATAGGTTACAGTTTGTGACATCGAACGGTATATGCCAAAATTGTATACGTACAGGTAGCCACACAATAAATGAGTGTGTTTTCGGTGCCTGTAAGTTATGTCGTCAAAAACATAACACATTGCTGCATGTTGATAATGACATCAATACAAATGTAGCGCCACAATCGTCAGTTAACAATTATACGTCGTCACAGTCATCTGTCTCGCACTGCGTGAGCGGAACAGCTGATCAGATTGTTAACCCCGAGTGTAAAGCGTTCACCGGCGTAAACGCAAAAGCATTGCAGACAGTTTTGCTGTCAACTGCGTTAGTTGAAGTAGCCGATTCGAAAAATAACCACCACACAGTTCGTGCGTTACTTGATAGTGGTAGTCAAAATTCTTTTGTAACAGAGAATTTATGTAAGCGATTAAACATACCTATTATACAGTCCATGATACGTATTAGCGGCGTGGGAGAAACGATATCACATGCCAATCAAACGTGTACAATTAATATGCGTTCAAAATTATGCGATTTTAAGACCGACTTGCATTGTTTAGTTATGCCGAAAATCACTGCGCGTATGCCTGCGCTAAACGTAAATTATGATTCTATGTGCATACCTACTTATATTACACTCGCCGATCCTTCGTTCAATATCTCGGCAGAGATCGACATATTGATAGGCGCGGACGTATTCTGGTTTTTATTAAATGAGAATAAAATGATTATGCTGGAGCGTGGTCCATGCCTACAAGATACTAAGCTGGGTTGGATTATATCCGGTCCTGTTTATGATAAACATATGCGTACCTTAAACACACCTACAGTGCAATGCAATTTTACCCAGATTGATTCCCAATTACGTAAGTTTTGGGAAATTGAGGAAATAAATATTCCTCGTGTTTTCTCTTTAGAAGAAAAAATATGCGAGAAGTTGTTTAGTGAAACTACTCAACGCGATAAACAAGGTAGATTCTCGGTCAGAATGCCCTTGAAACAATCGCCGGACGTGTTGGGAGATTCATATAATAGTGCAAAAAATAGGTTTTTGTCATTAGAAAATAAATTGCAACGTTCATCACAATATAAAAAACTTTATTGCGAATTTATGCGGGAATACGAACAGTTAGGGCACATGACACTTTTATCAGACAATATTGACGATGTACCTAAACCATATTACATAATGCCTCACCATGGTGTTTATAAGGAGAGTAGCATGACCACAAAGTTACGCGTAGTCTTCGACGCTAGTGCAAATACGACTAGCAATAAATCACTAAATGATATTCAACACGTGGGGCCTACATTACAAAATGATATTTTCTCCATTTTACTTAGATTCCGACAATATCGATATGTCGCTTGTGCAGATGTCGAGAAAATGTACCGACAGATTACAATTCAACCTGATCAACGCAATTTACAGCTGATTTTGTGGCGGACACACAGTAGTAAGCCACTTCTCGTGTATCGGTTAAACACGGTGACGTACGGGACCGCGTCTGCTCCATTCCTTAGTATTCGGTGTTTAAAACAGCTGGCGAATGAATGTGGCGATGACGTCATTGCGCGCGTAATCAATGACGATTTCTATGTCGACGATCTGTTAACGGGCCATGACGAATTAGAGGTTTTATTAAATATTTGCAATAAAACATCTCAAGTATTACAAAGCGGTTGTTTACCTTTACGGAAATGGACTTTTAATTCTGTTGTTAACCCGGAAACCTGCAAGAATTTAAGTATAGGTGAATTTTGCCAGTCTAAGACATTGGGTTTAGGTTGGTCTAATAAAGTCGATAAATTATATTTTACTTCTGATTTAAACACGTGTCAAAGCGATAAAATTATAACTAAACGAATAATTATGTCAATTATTTCACAGATATATGATCCATTGGGATTAGTCGCGCCGGCTATTACTACGGCTAAGATATTATTACAGCAGCTGTGGCTGAGTAAAATTGATTGGGATGATGAGGTTCCAAACAATATTGCGTCCATTTGGCATAAGTTTGTGCATACCATTAAGTATTTGCCCGAGATAAGCGTTCCCCGTTACGTATTACAAGAAAATGTTCAACGTAAAGAATTGCATATTTGTACCGACGCCTCGCAGGTGGCATACGGTGCGTGTGCATATATACGTTCATATAATGATAGTGATAACTCACCGGCTACGGTGCGGTTATTATGCGCCAAGGGTAAAGTCGCCCCTATAAAAACTGTTAGCATTCCACGCCTTGAACTATGTGGAGCATTAGTTGGAGCAAAATTATATAATAAAATAATTAATTCATTAAACTTAAAATTCGATAAAGTATATTTTTGGACTGACTCCACTATAGTGCAGGGCTGGCTTCGTATGTCACCACATCAATTGAAAACCTTTGTGCAAAATAGGGTTGTGCAAATAAACGATTTAACAAGTAATTCGATTTGGCGACATATTAAAGGCAAGGAGAATCCTGCTGATTTATTATCTCGCGGTGTTTATTTTGATGCGTTAAAGGACGACCACTTTAGTTTTTGGTGGTGCGGCCCTACTTTCCTACGCGACCCGACGTCGAGCTGGTTGACAGCAGCGTGTGATGAAAATACTTGTACTGATGTTGATTTACCGGATGTGAAACAGCATATTACGTTAAATTTTGCTTCTTTGGATGCGGATCTGACTTTTACATTTGAGAGGTTTTCATGCTTTAATCGTTTACAAAGAAGTTATGCATACGTGTGGCGGTTCATCGACAATGCACGCACTTCGCGCAGTGCACGCGAAACCGGCTCATTAACAGTCAGCGAGATAACAAAAGCTGTGCAAGCGTTAACGCGATTGGTTCAAAAACAATCGTTTTACGATGAATATCATAACCTTATACTTAATTTACCTGTAAAGTATAAAAATGATAAGCGCATCAATAAAATCTCAGGCCTAAATATATTTTTAGATGAGAATAATATTATTCGTGTAGGTGGTAGACTGTGCAATTCCCAGTTTAATTACGATAAAAAGCATCCTATGTTGTTGTCTGCAAAGCATCATTTTACATGGTTGTTGTGTGCATACGAACACAAAAGATTACTTCATGCTGGGCCTCAGCTTCTGGTTTCTACCATGCGTGATAAATGGTGGGTACTCGGAGCGCGGAATTTAGCTCGGCAAGTGGTTCATAAATGCGTTACTTGCACTCGCATGAGAGGAAAAACATTAAATCCACTCATGGGTAGTTTACCATCCGAACGCCTCGAATCAAATTTTCCATTTATTAAATGTGGGGTAGATTATGCGGGACCTGTGTTCGTTTTGAATCGAAAAGGAAGAGGCTCGACTTTAATTAAAGGTTACATTTGTTTATTTGTATGTTTCACTACCCGCGCGGTGCACTTAGAGTTGGTTGGTTCATTGTCTACGCAGGACTACTTATTGGCACTTAAACGCTTTATTTCACGGCGCGGTAAACCTTATCAAATATATTCTGATAACGGAAGAAATTTCGTAGGAGCAGAAAGAGAACTATCCGTTATTTTTGAGAATAGTAAAAATATATTAGAATTTGCTAGCAGTAATAATATTCGTTTTAACTACATTCCGCCTTATTCGCCTCATTTTGGTGGTTTATGGGAGGCAGGTGTAAAGTCATGTAAACACCATTTAAAACGGGTTGTAGGTGACGCAAAATTAACTTTTGAAGAGTTCAGTACGATATTAACACAGATTGAAGCTCTCTTGAACTCCCGTCCCATGTCTCCTCTTTCCGCTGATCCTATTGATTATTCCCCTCTCACGCCAGCTCATTTCCTTATCGGCCGGCCGTTGACTGCGCCTGTGTCCGAGGATCTGACCACTACGCCAACCACCCGTCTGGTACGATATAAGCGGCTTGAACAACTGCGACAACACTTCTGGAAGCGCTGGTCCAAAGAATACGTGTCAGAACTTCAACGTCGAACCAAATGGATGACTAACCGAGATGACATCAACTACAACAGCCTGGTCTTAATAAAAGAAGACAATCTTCCGCCATTAAGATGGAGAATGGGCAGGATTATCCGTTTATTTCCCGGAAAGGATGGAATTTCGAGGGTTGCCGAAATTCGCACCGCAACCGGAATCATCAAGCGCGCCTGTTCCAAGATTTGCCCACTTCCTGTGTGTACCGAATGAAGATGGACGCCGATTTATGAAGTCTTCAGCGGTTGGAAGATGGTTCTTCCAAGGCGGCCGGCATGTTGGAACACAACGCCATCTAGCGATCCGCGTGGGAACTGCGTGGACAGCTCAGCGCAACGATTAAAAAATATTTTTAATTTTAATAGATCTTTTATAGATTATCTGGATTCAACTCATTCTCTAGTTTTTATATCATTCATTTTTCATTCGTTCTAACGTATTTTTCTAATACGCATTCGTTTTTAAAGACAATGTACAATTATAATTAAGTATACATTATAAACGTTTTATGGGAAAAAGGAGAATTTCATTTGAATATCCTGCCGGCCAAGATTACAAACATCATACACAAAACACTATTCTATTAGTAAATATAACTACCTATTAAATTTCTTTAATGACACAATTTGAGAACAACATAAAATAAATATACCCAACAGTCATATACATAGTCTTGACCTTAAGAACAATTAAGGTCCAATTGCACAAACTAACTTTACCCGTACCTTTGACTTTGAAAACGTCAATCCCATACATTAGCAATGTCAAATACGTCACAAATGTATGGTGATGACATTGTCGAAGTCAAGTTATGGGCAAAGTTAGTTGGTGCAACTGAGCCTAAGTCTCGTGTCGCCGGTATCAGAAACTACGAGAGACTTTTCGGTCTCACAAACACCCAGACCCGAAATAAATGTTTGAGGGCCGCACAAACGTCTCAGCACGGGAATCGAACCCGCGGCCCTTCGTTTCACAGCCGACGTTTAGCCAATTGCCCCACGGAGGCTGTCAAGAACTTTAATTCCTTATTGCTTATAATTTATACTGATTATTTTAGAAAACTTTTTGTGTAAAACATTACTTTGTTATACATACCTGATATAAAAAATAATTTTATAAATCTTTAAGCAAACAAGTGCATATTTTAGAAAACTGAGCTGTTCGTAATGCTCGTGAACTCATAAGCGTGCATAATCAATCTGAATACTCAAACAGATATTTGCCGCACAAAAAATACTCTACACATAAACCAGACAAGAGAGAGGATTAAAGGTGGTTAGTCATTCGGAAGAATTGTTTAACGCTATCCAAATAAGGGCCTTCGTACACCAAACGAGCCGCTAAGCAGATAATTTTCGATCGATTCGCGCTTACGAACTGTCAATCAAGTGTATGTATGTGAATGAGGAGTATTCGTGAGTTCACAACAATGCTATTCATGGCGGCTGGGGTTTCCAATCTCAACAGAACATGCATTCGACCGTAACTCGCTTTAAACTTTATATTGAATGAAACATTTAAGGATTACCAATCGTGGAGTATTATCATGTCACCTACTGAGCTATATTGCCATACTGCATTCAAAATATACTTCTCAATTAGTCAAAGTATGGAAATAGCCAAAATAAAAACGAGAGTGCCAATTACTTTAATATCATCAGAGCGCTGCAGCGACACAAGCGTCGTTTTTTAGTTCGTCCATGAACTAGTGCAGCGGGACTCTTGCGGAATAATTTGTCCACCGCCTTAGACTTTGCACTACAAGTGTCTAATATAAATAGGCAATCAACGTATCAGAGGTCAGTTACAACCGGACTTCCTCTCAACAGTCACCTCTTGGGAAGTGCTCCGGCAATACTAAACATGAGGGTACTTTTAGTCGTAGGCGTTATGTGCCTAGCGGCTTTTTGCACTGCCGACGAGGCCGAGGACCTCGCAGTGGCCGCCAGCGGGCACCATCATGAAAGCGGGGGCGGGCACGAACATCATGCGCACCACCATCATGATCATGGCGGCAAGGGCGGAAAGGGACACAAAGGACACCACCACCACCATAAAGGAGACCATGGACATTACGGTAAACACCACCACGAAGGACACCACCACGAAGATGGAGGCGGCCACAAGAAGCACTGGGACGAGCACGACCACCACGGTGAACACCACGAGCACGGACACCACCACAAGGGCGGCAAGCACGGACACCACGAGCACCACGACAAGGGCGAGCACACCGACGGCTACCACAAGAAGTACCACAAGGACCACTTCCACAAGGACCACCACTTCCACGACGGCCACCACGACGAGGGAAAACACCACAAGCACGGACATCATCACGGACACCACGAGAAGCACGGTGGCGGACACAAGAAGGGCGGACACGGGCACCACGGACACCACGAAGAGCATTACGGCAAACACGGCCACCACGACAAACACCACTACGATGAGGACCACCACGACCACAAGGGACACCACGGCCACGAGGGCCATCACCACCACCACGCCGGACACGGCAAGAAGGGCGGCCATGAAGACCACAAGGACTGGGGCTTCCACCACGGCAAACACTAAAACGTGTTCCCATAATTGTTACGAATTGTCACTTGTTACTTATAAGAATGGAGATTGTTATTGTTGTTTTAAATATTTTTGTACGAATTAAATAATTTTCTTTGATTTATTTCATGTTATTTATTGCTTTATCATATATCCTGTATAATACAGGTACTTAACTACACAAATTTTAAATTTTAAATACATATTGTATCCATATTCCACACAACACTAACATAACTACTAGACATATTAAGACTTAACATCTGATGTCTCAGGATGGTGAGTGCAGTGTAATGCCAAACATTGCCTTGTAATTCATGGTGTTGTTTGGTTTGATATTGTCCATGACCGGTCGTATCGCTTACCATCAGGCGAATGGCATGCTCGTCTCGCCATTCATTGCAATAAATAAAAAACACTAGGTTGGGTATCATTCATCACTGTTATCAAAACAAAATAAAAAAGTCTCATCTACAAACGATACACAAGTATATTCTATCGTCTATTTTAATTTTTCTATAAACGTCGTTTCTAAATAACTTAAGTGCGCAAACATACATAATAGGATTTTATCATAAGCGATGTGTCAAATTGAGACCGAATTTAAAAAATGTTTCTTTCTATTACTGTATTCTGTAACCTCATTCTAGTTTCCTCTAGATACCTTAAATTTATACATTCGGAGTAATCAAGCTAATCCAATAATATAAATAATATAACCGCGAGTGAATACGCTGTCTGGAACGGACTGCACATATCATCAATTACATAGTAATTAAATTACTAATTAACTGCATTGGAAGAAAGAAAAAAAAATGATAAGAAGGGGTTTAATGCTACTGCTACACTTGCGTAGCGCGCAACATGTTAACAACATATAAAAAATATACGAGTAAGCAAGTTGCAACATTCAGTAGGTAACGGATTAAGTTCCGCAGATGTGTCGAAAATATCGCTGCCCGAGTTTTCGTGTAACGTCTAACCACAGTGTCTAACGCCGTTATGGCGAGTAACGAGTTATCTTATGACATTATCGGCGTGATGTTCAAATTTTTTAATTAATGTTGAGTGTTGATATTAAAGCATTAGGACGCAGAACCTTTAGTACTATTGAATAATTATACACTTAATTACTTATACACTATAATTATACACTGTGGTATTATGTAATTTTTAATCAGATTAAAACAAGTTGTCATTGCATTTAATTTTTTTTTTTTTTTTTGTAAGAATGCAGTATGCCAAAATTATATGTAAGTAGTATTCCAAAGCATGTACATTAATTTAATTTGCAATAAGTATGTAATTGATTAACATTTCATAAAAGAAAATCTATACAAAGAAATAAGACCAAAAATATCTATATGTTCTATATCAGCCCATATACGTCCCACTGCAGGGCACTGGCCTCCTCCACGAGTACGATCGAGAGGGTTTAGATCATTTAGTCCACCACGCTGTCCCAGTGCGGGTTGGCGGACTTTACATACCGTAGAAATTCTTTCAAATTGCTACGGTATGCTGGTTTCCTCACGAAGTTTTCCTTCTCTATTATAGTGCGCGATGATTGACTATCAATACACACATGTAAATCTGAAAAGTCAGAGGCGTGCGTGTGTGCGTGTAACGATTTTCATTTTTGTTTTCACCTCTGGTTAAACTTAAAAAGGGGCGTAATATGACTCGTATTGATGATGTAGCAATTGGTGTAGATAAAAAAGAATATTTATTTGTTACGTTCTTTCCGTGTTAATTTCATACCTGGTCTCCCCTACATATATTAAGTATCCAATGTTTTTTTACTTGCAAGTAAATAAAATTTTATTTTTGTGTTATTTACATCGATTCTTAACATATAAGTACAAGTGGGTCGTTAGAAAATATAATTAATGATGTACCTAGTTTTGCAAATGATTATTGTTACCAGTAGCCTCCACTGAACGTAGGCCTTCTCTAAAAAAATTATAATAAGAAGGTAATTTTTCCCACATTTGTGTACTGCGTGGAGGGGAGTGCTTATGTGTGGTATTATTTTTTTATCACAGCGATGTAACTCGATAATTGACTCCAATTAAAGAACATTTTCCAATTTCAACACACAATATGAGAATCTCATTGATCATTCTTTACCTACTTTAAATAATAACACTATCAACAACGTTAAACTAACTGTTCCGTTTTATTTAAGTTACTGCTCGTATTACAATATGACATTTCGTATACAAAATAAGCAATTAAAATATGATAAAATAATTGTACGGTACCTTCGCGGCATCGAATGGAATCGCAACCTCTCTTTATAATACAAAATGTTACGTAGGTTTGAATCTATTTCGCTTCATGCAAAAAATAACAATTGACATAGCTACGTAAGTAACTACCACTTTAGAAACGGCAACAAACGGTACTTCTACTAATATTTTTAAATATATCTAGTTATTCAGAGAAGAGTGGCATAATATGGGGGACAACTATACCCAGCATTGGGACCCTACAGGCTGCGGATGATGATGGTGATAATTATTCAAACCTATATATATTTGTAGTTCTATTTTTATCCAAAGTTTATTTCCCGCTTTCTCATGGAAAGAGGTAGACAATCATTCGTAGAATTTAAACTTTTCCTATACATATGTTTCCTTTCTAATTGATTTCGTTACAAATTAATATTGGTACCTCACAGACTCATCAGACTTCCGTGCTCTTGCTTAATGCTTAGTATCATTTCATTGCGCACCACGTTTGACCCTTACTCACGGAGTTAACGATACTTGAGCGGATTAATTTGTATTTAATGTAAGTTGCAAATGCATTATAAATTATTGAAAGCAGTTATCGTTATCCCCCAAATTCAGGACAAGTAGTAAATAGTAATTCATTATACAATCTACAGGATAACATAATTCAGTATCACTGAAGATATTATAAATTGAAGTCTCTGTAACTCCGATGACGCGTCATTTCGATCTCGATCGTGCAATTCTGTAATAGGAACAGTCCTCGACAAAATTTTAATTTCCAGGCATTTTAAAATTGTTCACCAAATTAGCCACTAAACAAAAAACATCCCTCCATTAAAATACTTTCGACCAACCTCGTGATCTGGATTAAATATTTTTGTAATTTAATCAAATGTTACCTAAGTATTGCAACTCAGCGTAAGTAAAAATGCTGATATAATTCAAATGGAACGATAATGTATTTTAGAGTTCTACAAATATGCTGAGTGAATTTTTCAAGTGGATGGCCTAATTCCAAATTATGCGAAAAAGCAAAAAATACTGAAACAAGTCACAAGCCCGACTTTGATGAAAATAAAACTGCATACTTGGATTTTTGGAAAAATAAATATTCCTAGCGAGGAGCAGAGTCCAATCCTTTTGAAAAAAAAACAGATGCTGTATTTTAACACTAGGTACTCGTTAATGTTGTTAATAAGGATCAAATTCTGGGAAGTAATAACATAGGGCAAACTAAAGGTAAGAGGTCATTTTATTTCTTCCGTAAGCTAATCGTAGCTAGTCTCCTTGCATTGGTTTCTGAGATTAGCGCGCACAAAGGCACAGCAAAACTGATATAAAAGACGAAAATTCTAATAACCATTGGTTTTAGTTCTAATACGTTGATAGTCCCACCATAATACATTTTTTCTTAAATCTTCTATGTATAGACATCGATCAGTAACTAATTTATTATTTATATAGATAGAAAATAAATTGTGTATGGGGTGTGCATTATTTTTCATAACAAAGGGCGACAGAATTCCACCACGATATTTATCCTCAGTCTGTTTAAAATGTGGCTAACATGGACCTTCGGAGTCGCTCAGTGCACTTCTGAACCAGGACGCCTCACAGAAAGTGATTCCAAGATGGGCGCCGGCATACGTGACCTGTGTCAGTTGCGAGCGCCTACAAACGAACGAACGTCCGAACTAAGTTATTGGAAGCGCACCGTTCCACCTAGTCGCCTCCTGCGCCAGGGCTTGCAGCAAGAAATTCTAAATTAGATTAATACCGCGTTAAAAATGGGTGCACATAAATTCCTTGATATTTTCATAGCTATACAATCTTACATGCTAAAGTCGACAGAAAACTGAAACTCTACCATGCACTGCTTAAACACAAGCAAAAAGCTGATTAGGAGATCAAATTAGTGTGGTTAATTTCCTTCAGAATATCCTATCTATTAAGTACCTAAATTAACTATAATAAACCACGAAATAAATCAGCAGATATGTAAAATGAACAATAATAGATTATATTGTCATGGTTTTAGGCCTAAACAAATGTCGCAATGATCACAAATTGCAACGCGCGCCGAGCACGCTGTTTGTAGCGTCCTTGTCCGATGGTTTCACCAACTGCAACCAACAATTATAATGATATAAAATGCTGCCTCTAGCACCAGTAAGTCAGTTCCGCGGCAGTATCCAAATATTCAACAAGCAGTTAACCACAAACAACTTAAAATGCGGACACTAGCCGCCCTCATCCTGTTGGGATATGTTATAGTATCATGTTCTGGTCGCGAGATCGACCGGAAAGAAACAGACCTTGTTGCTGCGGCAAGTCACCACAAAGGTCATCACCACGAGGAAGGAGGCGGTAAAGAGCATCACGCTCATCATCACCACGAGCACGGTGAAAAAGGACACAAAGGTCACAAAGGACATCATCACCACCATAAGGGCGAGCACGGTGACCATCACAAGCACCATCATGAGGGACACCACCACGAACATGGAGGCGGCCACAAGAAACACTGGGACGAGCATGATCACCACGGCAACCATCACGAACACGGACATCACCACAAGGGAGGAAAACACCATCACAAGAAGCACCACGACAAGGGAGAAGAAACCGAAGGCTACCACAAGAAGTACCACAAGGATGAGTATCACAAGGACCACCACTTCTACGATGACCACCACAAGGAAGGCAAACATCATAAACATGGTCATCACCACGGACACCACGAGAAACATGGAGGAGACCACAAGAAAGGCGGACACCACCACTCTGGTCATCACGAACACCATCACGGCAAGAAAGGACATCATGACAAACATCATTACGATGAAGACCACAAGGGACACAAAGGACACCATGGACACGAGGAACATCATCACCATCACCACGACCATGGCAAGAAAGGTGGCCACGAAGACCACAAACATTGGGGATTCCACCACGGCAAACACTGACAACCTTTATGTTAAGATAATTTGTTATGTATACTTTGTTATTATATTGTTCAACACTTCTGTAAATAAAAAAACTTTTTTAATTTTTACTTAAAATAAATAATTTAAAAATTACTATTAAACACTGCCCCATGGAATTGATACGATCATTCTATTACGTTAGAATAATAAAATGCATAAAGCAAGTGGTAAAACAAATCAGTTACACTTATTATTTGCCGGAGTTATCGATCTAACGGAACTAATTCTGTTTGACCATAGCCCCAGACCGATGTCGTCACAAAGTCACTCGTCCAGAAATCTATAGCAATGATTGCCAAAGATTTCCGTAATCGACAACAGATGAAAGCGTTGTTATCTATAAATTCTAAGGCAAGAAAAATTCGTGACACTACGGTCATTGCTACGCAAGCAAGTACTTCTAGGCTTCTAAAAGGACCACATCAGGTGAGTTCTGCATATGAATTTGAATAAGTACTTTAGTAATATAAATTATAATACATGCTATCATTTACAGATATGAGGGTCCTACTAATTATAACATGTGCACTACTATCAACACAAGCTCGCAATGTTGGCGAAACGAAAGGCGAAGCATTGATTTCACAAAAAGCAGAAACAATCGCAACTTCTGGAACAGATCTATCTGCTGCTGGCAGTGAACCCGTGGACCAGGCGCTTGCAGCCACGGAGCAAAAAAAATCTAAGGATAGTCATCACGAACAAGGCGGAGGTCACGAGCATCAAGCGAAACATCACGAAGACCATGGTGAGAAAGGAGAAAAGGGATACAAATCCCATCACCATCACGACAAAGGCGAACACGGCCATCACGAGAAACATCACCACGAAGGCCACCACGACGAGCACGGCGGACACAAGAAGAAACATCACGACGAACATGACCATCACGGTGAACACCACGAAGCCGCACACGGACACAAAGGAGGTAAATTCGGCCACAAAAAAGGACACAAGAAAGGCTCAAAAACAACTGGCTTCCATCACAAATCGCATAAAGATGAATACCATAAGGAACACAAGTTTTACGACGACTTCCATAAAGGCGGCCACCACCATAAGCACGGCGATTTCCACGGACACCACGACAAGAAAGGTGGACACCATAAAAAGGGTGGTCATCACGAAAAGGGACACCACGAGAAGCATCACGGAAAGAAAGGTCACCATGATAAGGGCCACTACGACGAAGACCATAAGGGCCATAAAGGTCACCATGGACACGAAGAACACCACGCCCATCATCACGACCACGGCAAGAAAGGCGGACATGCGGGAGGCAAAGAATTTGGATACAGCCATGGGAAAAAGGCCTAAGCAATACTTTACAACGACGTTGTTCCTCTTGTTGTTATATGTTTTATATTATGATTTTAAGCGTGTCGAATATCATGTGTGGTTAAATAAGTAATATACAAAATTGTTTTCTGATGTGTATTTTATGAATAATTTTAACGAGTACTTATTTTTATCATCTTATAAGATGACACACGAAAAAATAATGCGCGTTTAAAATTTTAAAACATAACTACTAGTCTAAGATAAAATAAAGACTAGTCATCAAAATGAATAAAAGACATATCAATAAATAAAAAAAGTTTTTGCTACACACATACCTACAAAATACTTCTCCCATTTTGTTACACTGGTTGACAAAAATTCTTTTAATAAATTTCATATTTTCAGCTATTAAAATTAGATGTTCTGAAAACGATTTATACATATTTATCTATTTGTATTGCTCTTATTTTTAAGTAGTTTATGAATATTTTTAGCGAATGCACTTCTAAGGAATACTAAAAATCCTTAATACTTAGAATCACTCCATTTAAGTGGAAATAAATAATTTGCAATTTTAACAACAGTAGAAAAAGTCACAACATTTTTTCTCATTATCAGAGCCATCTATATTCTTGACACTAGAAAGTATGTTATCAGCATTGTTCTCAATTTTGACCAGCCATTTGTGTTCAGAAAAATGTCCAATATCATAAGCTACCTGTCTGCTATCCATCTTTGTGGGAAACCTACTTGCAGAGCATATTTTGACTCAACAAATTGCACATACATGGTCTCCTTGAAAAGGCTTTTGAATACATTTTTCAAACTTAACAGCTTACATTTATTTCAGACGATTTAAACATTATCATGTGGATGAACATTTGTTTTCGTGACTGTATAATCCAATTCTAGAGCGACAGCTTCTGTCGCACATTTCATTATTGCATTGGGTGGATATCAATTAGCTTACATTAACATTAGAATAATTTCACAATATTTAAATTATTAAAAGTATCAACAAAAAAACAAAAAAGTACATGTTACAAAACATTTATTGGAAAGCAAAAAACTGGATGACAATCTACAACAGTGCCATGAGGGGAGCAAGATGATCAAATTCAATTTTTTCTGTAATGTTCTTAGTTTTGATATTTTCATCCTGGTTGGCAATAAAGATGAGATTACCTTCATCTCTCCATCCATATTTCTTGACCCAGTGCTTCAAAGTAACATCTAGAGGAGAAACAAACCAATAATTATTAATTACCATTGACATTATTATGCATTTGTCCTCAACCTTCACTTACAAGAGATTTGAGCAGCATGACATTCAATTATATTGCCATTTGGAAATAACGATTTTAATTCACAATATTATGTAAAACTTTAAAATTTTTGCATACACAAAATTTTTAAAATATGTTTGCAGTAGAATATATAGTGCAAAAAACAAATGTTTAAGAATACAAGCAATTTTGTTTATTATCCTTAATGAGTTATATTTTAACACAACTGAAATACTAATTTTAATGGTTAATTCTATCAGTCAACATTGTCTATTTGATTGTTATACTGGGTATAGCCAGACTGCAACTGAAAACGAAGCCAAGTGGTAGTTTTATGGCCGAGATTAATAAACGATCTCGATGTCTATCTAAAGATCGATTGTTAAAATAGGCCAATGGGCTCAAGGTATTGTCGACACGCTCACATTTGATGTGTTCTGATTGGTCTATTTTCCGGATCGATCCTGAGATAGGGATTGAGATCGCTTATTAATTTTGTGCGTTAGTGGTTACAGATACAATGCAAATAAAAAATTTAGTGAAAATAAGCGACATAATTTTTTTTGCAATTTTTGCGAAACTAGTAATTTGAGCCCTTGAGTACCATTGAGTCTTTAAAAATAAAAATTTAAGGAAAACTATGTATTTATCAGCCAAATAAGACAAGTAAAAATTTCCAAAAAAAATCGACAATTTTTTTTGCCCTATTTTTGGTTGCATTGTGTCTGAAGTCACTAAAACTACCGCCTGGCTTCGTTTTCGGTCGCAGTCTCGATATACCCTGTATACTGACTGGAACTAATTACATACTGTATGTGATATAATATGCTCTATAGAATATGCCTGAATATTCTCATTTTTAAAAGAATATGCCTGAGAAAACAACTGGCAATATACTCCCCATACTTACCATCAATGCCTCCAAGCAAGTTAGCCAAGTTATTCTTGTCAATTGTTTGGAAGGTTATGCCTACAACATGGCACACAAATTTCCTGATTGAATCATGGAATCCACTGATACGACTGCATAGTTCTGGCATCTGATGAACTCTATTCCAAAACTGAGCAAAGTCACATTGCTCTAAAATGTCAGCTAGATATTTTATCTGTGAAATTGTCTCATTTTCCACCTAAAACATTAATACAAATAATTTAAGGTAGATCATTAAAACTAATAAATGTGTTTTTGAAAATATTGTATTAGGAATGAACAAATCTAGTAGCCTATTGATGACAAACAGTCAAACACCTAGTTACAAATATACTAGTCTTATCTCATGGGTATCGGACCCTTTTTAGACTTAAAGAAATATTTATCATAGTGTGGGGATCAAATCCATGGCCTATAGACCTAGTCAGGTTTTATGCAACTGTGTAAAAATTCTGTCAAATAATGGTAACAAATAAATAGATTTTTTTTCTTTTTTACCATTGTATTAAATCCTATTAAATGCCTTAGCACTGCTTTAATACTTACCACAGATTCAAGGAGCAAACACTTGCATAAGGTAAAGTCCGTGTGTGGGAAATTGGTTAGAGCCTTCAAGAGGATCTGACATGTAATGTCGGGATTGAACTTCTCGGGGTTGAATTGGTACAGTTTCAATACAGCTAAGTTAGCTTCTAAATCGTAGGTATTATCACGAGACTGCATTTCCACATATCTCTCCAGAGTTTCCAAATTAGCTGGGTTGTATCTGCAAAAACATAAACGACGTTCTATTCCACGCAAGTAACGATGGGTTCAAATAGATACAGCAACTAACTTACCTTTCTATACTTTTAAGTATAGTGGCTACAGTTTGTTTCATTGTTTCAGCCATAATTTAATGTTATTAATTATATTTTTATTAAATTCCAACCATATAACCCCAAAAATAATCACGCGTGACGTTTACATAAAGACTTTTTAAAATGTAGTTTTCATCAGTTTCAAGTATTGCAAGTACACAGCCAAGTCCCAATCAGTAATTTAAATTTAACATGTTCAATATAATGTGAAAAAAGAAATAAAATTTTTTAAACTTTGTAAAACAGCGCTTTCGGCAACAGAAGACGATTTATATTGTACACATCAGAGGTAAAGAGAGAAAAACTGTTTTGAATATTTAGAAAACAGCAGACAATATCGCTTTTGCCGCCAGAAAAACACAGACGACCTGTTAATAAGTGACCATAAGTGATGTTTAGTAAGAAAATCTGAATCCTAGACAAAAACTTTATTAAATAGTTAACTTATTTTCATCCACGCAAGGAAAATAAAATAATTTTTAAATTTTATATGTTTTCGGGTCCTGTTTTTTTATTTACTTATGATTTCTGGCTGTATGGTCATGGACGTTAGTAAATAAAAAATATCTATGGTTCGGACGGACAGACAATCACATTCGTTTTTGATGACCAGCGCAGCAGCATTTTTGATTACATTTACAGACTATAAATAAATAAAATATAAGTTAGAAATTACACTTTTTTATATATTATCAAGCCTATGATTTTAAAATGTCTGCACTAGCAGAAAAGTAACGAAATAATCATTTAGTTGGGTTTTTCTATTCATTATCAGCCCGGAGTCAGGAATTTGTACCCATATGGCGATAGGCTCGCCCCCTATCACATCATGGACGGAACATACATGATACAAGGCGAAATGAGGATGTCCTGGTGGCGCCACTGCCTACCCCTTCTGGGATAAAGACGTGAGTTTATGTGTGTATGTATGTAGAGATATGTTAAGTGGAAGTTGGTAACACTTGGTAACACTGATGTAAGCCGTCAGTCTGTGGACTATAGTGTATTATCTATGCTGTGGACAGATTTCAGAAATTGACAGAAATGTCGTTTGATGGCGGCTGTAAACTGTTGTGTGTATTTTTAAAAGTGTGGCCCATATTTTAGAGTTAAATAAGTATAACAATAAACTCATAAATAAATGTATTCTATTTGAAGTTACTTTTATGAGAACTGCATAACGATAGTTTGTACAAATAGCGTGACTGAGAAATACATATTTGCGTGGACTGTGGAATAAATAACCACCTTCAAAATGGATCAAATGTTACCCAGTCCCTACAATATACCAGGCATAGGTACCCCGTTACATCAGCCAGAGGAGGACCAGCAGATTTTGCCAAATGCTATGCAACAACAACAGCAACAACAACAGCAGCAGCAACAACAACAACAGCAACAACAGCAGCAGCAACAGCAACAGCAACAACAGACGCAGCAACAGTCTCAGCAACATTCTCAGCCGCTAGGGTCCTCGCCGCTCGTTGGATTTGGCACGTTAATTATCGGGACGCCGCAGAGGAACATGTACACGTACGCTCCCACGTCCAGCTATGCCACGCCGCAACAGATGATGCAGCCACAGACTCCAGTAAATTGCTCTCAAATTTTATACTTAATACCCTCATTTAACTGCACCAAATTTGCAATAATGTAACATTTCTAATAGTGTCCGCTTGCAATTATCCTTCACCTACATATGTGGGGCAGGTGGTTGGTGCACAATGGTGAAGTACCAGGGATTTTATACATATATCACTTGCTGCTATAAATTGGGAACCATTACACATACAGTTAAATGCAGATTTAAATTTGTAGCTAATTTAGATGTATACTTTTTAAATGTAATGAATATAATTTTTGTAACCATTAAAGCTCCTATGGAATGTAGTAATATTTTTTTGTGTATATTACAGCAAAACATGATGTCTCCTCTTATTACTGGGGGAAGTCTTGCGAGCCAACAAATGTTGAGCCAAGGCAGTCCAGCACCAATGACCCCCATGACACCGCATTCAGCAGATCCTGGAATACTACCACAACTACAGTGAGCACAATATATTACCCTTCCATCAGTTATTATTTATATTAATTCATATTAATAGTAAAAGCAAAACAAGTAATAATCATCAGTATTTTAAATAGAAAGTACTGGTTTCTTAGGTTTACGAGAATGTGACCCAATGAAATAGAAATAATTTTTACTGATTTTATCACAGATTTGGTTTAACTTTTACATATTGGCTTCTTAGGTTTACGCGAATGTTACACATTGAAACTACTGTCTCTTGGTTGAGTATGAGTCCAATAATATCCATACATCTATCAAAGTATATAAGAGAAGTGTACCTCACTATACATTTTTTGAAATATTATATACTATGTTAAAATATTATAATATCTTCAAACTTGTGGTAAACAATATTCAGTATTTACTATGTTAATAGAATACTACCTTGTTCCTTCTTTCTATTTCTATACATATTTAAAATATGAATTATCTACTTTTTCGTGATATACTAAAAGGTTATATTCTACAAATTTACTAAATAGTTATGCTGAGATAACATTTAATTCAGTAACATTGGTTAGTGATCATAAAATTCCCATTATTTTCAGAAACATTGTGTCAACAGTTAATTTAAACTGCAAACTAGACTTGAAAAAAATTGCATTACATGCTCGTAATGCAGAATATAATCCTAAACGATTTGCTGCTGTCATTATGAGGATAAGGGAACCCCGAACAACGGCTTTAATATTTTCGTCTGGCAAAATGGTGTGCACTGGAGCCAAAAGTGAAGAAGACTCTCGACTTGCAGCAAGAAAATATGCTAGAATCATTCAGAAACTTGGTTTTACAGTAAGTTTTTATAATATTTGAGTTTAATTGTTAGTATATTATTGAATCTAAATAGGGAATATAAATGTGATTTAAATATATTATTTTTCCATTTTTTGGTTTAGAATTATATCTACATTAATAATTATTGATATAATTTATTTTTGATTAAGAGAACAATTATTTATTTTAAAAATGCATATGATAAAGCAGGAAACTATAAAGTATTTGCAACATATTTTGACACCAAAATGTTTAATGTAATGATTAACTTAAAACTGTCAACATGTTTGTACACGCCATCCAAAATCTATTGCCGTATGGCGAAATTTGGAACTACAATTTTTTCCTTTCTTGACATCTGTGATCAGTCGCCTAGACTATAATCAGGTAAGTTGTATGAGATTGGGGTTTGGCAAGATAGAGGCATCACTCCATCTCCCCTTAGTAAAACAGCATGTTGGCTCTCTTGAGTCTTTTGAATAGGTTTGGTTTCAAGAGCTTGCCAGTCATTGTCTTTGGGTGTATTAGTAATCGACTCTTGTAGTTATTGGAGTAACTTCTTCTAGGATGGTTGGGATTTCTAGGTACATGAATTTGTTAGGTTTGATAACTAAATAAAATTCGTCTATGAATAAGGCAGATAGACGCTGCCTTACTGCTGACTGGGCGACCTACGCGAGCGTCTGGTACCACGATCAGTGCGGCATCTATGTACTATTACTCTTGTATCTCCTAAGCTTATAAAGATAACATTCTACAACTTTTAGTATAAAATTAATATATTATTAGCTTTATTTTACAATAAAAATAATTAACATTTTTACGTGCCAAGTTATTCCAATTCTGATTTGAAATATTTACTTCCGGTTTAATATAAGAAAAAAAAAGTAATTTGTAATCTCGAGTAGAAATAATAAAGAACTGTATTTTAACTACATAATCTGATATATATAGTATTTTATTGTTAATTTCTTCAATAAAAAAAATCGCTTCCAAAAAACCCTTTCACTAAGTTTTCCAATTCTTTCAACATCAATAACTCAAAAACTATACCACATACGAAAAAAATATTTCGTGTTCACGTTCATACCTTCTAGTAGTACAGATAAACAGAAAATGAACACATTCTGGAACCTCACTTTTTTTTTGCTGTCCGCTTCACGTGAAATGCCCCATATGTAAGAAAGGAGATAGTCGTGCGAGGATGATCCTTTCCCACAATTTTGACAACACAGGCGTCAGGCTAATAGGGCGATACGATAAGGCTTCGTTGGGCGGTTTGTCAGGCTTTTGGATCATAGCAATCTCCGAAATTTTCCAAAGAGCAGGTATATGTGAGGTTCTGAGGGTGGCATTAAAGAGGATGGTCAGAAAGACAATGAACTTAGGGAGCTCCTTTAGTAGCCTTGGGGTAATCAGATCAAATCCAGGAGCCTTACTAGGATCCATTTTGCCAATTTCTCTAACCATCTCTCTTGGAGAAGTAGGATTTAATGGCAGGCATAGTTGCAGATCCTGCTTTAGTATGTGTGCTTGGCATTCCAATCTCCTCTAGCGATGAAGCGGTTGCCCAGTGATGCAAAGAAGTTGGAGATGATTTTTTTTTCTTTTATTGTGTGGCGCTGTGGGCAGTATATCGCAGACAGGTTTAGGGGTCCAGAACGATCCTCTACCCTTACAGTTGTAGCTTGGAGATAGGGGGTTGTAGTGGGTTCCAGTAGGCAATGCTTTACACTGCTTTTGATAACTATCGCAGTACCAGCATGAGCTCCACCATCAGGATGGCAGGTGAGGTATACATAATATCCTGGGATGCATATTTGGCTTCTTGATGTAGTGTGCGATTCGGATATGAGACAAGCGTCAAGCTTGTTGGTTTTAATTATCATCTCTAGTTCATATTTGTTTGGGGCTAAGCCATTGATGTTCCAAGTAGCAATGTTTAGAGAGGTCATTTTGTTAGCTTAGAGACGAGAGTAGTGACAAGGCTCAACAAGGAGCTAATTTGTTAAATTAACAGATCTTCTGCTGTTGGGCGATGGCACCCTTTGCCAAGGTGGAGGAGCAGGATGTTGAGGGATGTCTTCCAGTAGAGATCTTTCCGAAGAGTTACTTGTCTCGCTTGGATCCTTTGAATTAGCAGTTCGGGAAGGTTCAGTCGGTCGGGAAGCGATGACGAGCGTTGTTTGTTGAATAGACTAGGATGGAATACTTGTTGAGTTAACAATTTTTGTTTCGGTTGGGGGTTTTTTGGGGGATTTGAGTTCCTTTTTGTTCCCACGAGAAAGGTCGAATTATAGGTCATTCACAGGGTAACGCCCGGTCCTGTGAGAAGGCACAATACAACGATGTGAGCCGGGTCCATCGAGGGTGGCGCTAGTGATTGGATTCCCACAGCCATTCATCCTATCGGCGCGTCTCCCACCTTAGGATTGGGGTTATTTTTTATGGAGGTTGTCCTCCTCTTGGTCCGGGCGATTAAGCCAGGGCCGCCGCTCCTACTAGACATGATCGCAAGTTTACGGTTATTAGAAGTCATTTCCTACTTCTACGGATGCTGACTGTTAGGCCTGCATGGTAGGTTAGTTGACCGCCGCCTGCGACCCGGCGTTGTTGCTCATTTAGCACCACCCAGGGGACACGTGTAGGGTGGGCCTAGGAGAGGTGCTAAATCCTACGGACGCGAGTAACATTATCCCCCTGGAACTTCAAATAAAAATTAAAAAATATATAATATTTAACAAATTGTTTGAGATATGATTTCATAATATAAACAACCAAGCATTTTTACTCATAAGCTAATATTATTAACATTACAGCTAATAGTATTGATTGGTTGGATATCCTACATTTAAATTAAAGATTTTAATAATTCGTACATTTATTTTCAGGCAAAGTTTTTGGACTTCAAAATACAAAACATGGTTGGCAGTTGCGATGTTAAGTTTCCCATTCGCCTTGAAGGCTTAGTACTTACACATGGACAATTCAGTTCTTACGAACCGGAACTTTTTCCTGGACTAATTTATCGAATGGTTAAACCTAGGATAGTGTTGTTAATCTTTGTGTCTGGAAAAGTTGTATTGACTGGTGCTAAAGTGCGTGATGAGATATATGAAGCATTTGACAATATTTATCCTATATTAAAAAGTTTCAAAAAACAATAAAATTGTTCATTTTTGTTTTGTACATAATATTTTTGTAAATTAAATACTGATAAATCATTATATTTTTTCATTATAACTCCTGCATAGCCCTATATATTGCGAAGTAAGCCTACTTCCTTAGAATAAAATCATAGATCGGCAATGTATCATTTTGAGTGAAACCAAAACGAGAATATGATAGTGTGCGTGAAGTTTGCATGTGTGCGTGACAGATAATGCTGCACCATGCTCTGTCGATACTATCATATCGATATACCTAACGGCCCAACCAATAAAATAAAATTTTATAGATATATATGAGACATTTCATGGTATTTTAACAGAAAAGTAATGATTGTGTTTACTTCAACACAGATACGTAAACACAAGTAAATAAAGATAAATCGTCATATTTGAGAATATTTTTTTTTTTTTTTTTTTTTTATTGCAATGAATGGTGAGTCGAGCATGCCATTCGCCTGATGGTAAGCGATACGACCGCTCATGGACAGTAGCAAAACCAAACAACACCATGAATTACAAGGCAATGCTTGGAATTCCACTGCGCTCGCCATCCTGAGACATAAGATGTTAAGTCTCAATATGTCCAGTAGTTATTTGACAAGTTTTGTAAAGCATTCCTTATAATAATATCTAATGTTCTATTGTTTTATTAGAATGGCAGCCTCCGTGGCACTGTTAATTTGAAACCGGCTCAGAAATGGTAAATTACGCACACGAAATATTAATTAATATTTAGCAAATATCAATAGTGAATAAATAAAGTGAAGTAATAACTGTTATTATAGAATTGATGTTATACTACGAGATTATAAAATGAATTGAAACCTCTATGGTCATTGACTATTTTTATCGACATAATATTATTGATCGAAACTGTCAATCAATCTCTAGCAAATGTTGGTTGAAATTATTATAAATTCACGTATATGATATCATTTTATATAGGCAGTGGATGCTTTCTACGCATTTAAATAATGAATAAGGACATTCTGTTCTACCGATATACATACAAGGTTTGTCTTACAATTCTACAATATTGTCACTAAACAACATTGAAAAAAGTGATACGATCTTATGAAAAACTATGATTATTCGAGTTTTTACACTAAAATCAATCACATCCAGGCACTGGACAACTCACCATAATAAATTACATTTAATAAAAGAAGCTCAGTACTGAAATATTAAATAAATCAAGAAAATAAGCGAAATTTGTCTCAAATCTCTATAGAACGCTCTCCGTGTAAACGCATGGTCGCATCATGCGTCTCGCTTTAATGTATGATTTAAATCATTCTATCTCTTTCACATTGCCGATCTATGTTATACTACATCTATGGTTATAATAATGTGATGATAAGATTTTGTAATGTCTGTTATCCGACATATATTTTTTCTGCACACTCGCTTAATTTTTACATATGTGTATACCATACAGTATTTTTAATATAAAAGGACGCTGGTACTTCAAAAAGGTAGATAAAAATGAGTGGTGCTGGGCCACCTTTTTCTGCCCTCCTTTTGGCTGACATTTGACAGTTGTCCAACATGCACAGAATATTTGAAATGGAAAAAGAAAAAAAAAATTGTTTGAGCTATTGAATTCCACTCAAACTTGTTTTAGACGGATAATACCAAATATCCTTTCGGTTACCAAAGTAATATAAAGCAATTTGATAAATAATTAGTTAAATTTTTATTGATATAGTAGTGCTACCAACATTGCGAACAAAAATAATCTTTGTTTTGAAAACTAAAATATATCACAGTGCTCCTTTATCATAAATATACCTACTCTTAAGGGGTAGACAAATATTCTAAAGAAAATTTGTTTAACTTCTGTTGTAATCAAGACATGTCACGTTTAAATTTCTTATAGTTCCCAACAGTAGACAGAGAATACGTTCCCAGGGCTTAATTTCTAAGCTTTTAAAAACAACTGTCTGTCAAGACGAATCGAGAATGTTGATTTTTTAGGGTGAAAAATCGATTCAGATTTCAGTCCTATTTCATCAATTTTTTGGGTCGAAAAACTGATTCTTTGATTAATCGTTCATAATGAATCCTCAGTCTAACGTCAACTGGTAGCATCTCTACATAATCTGTATTCTGTGGTCAACTGTCAATATCATAAATTGTTTACGTTTTTACATCAATTTTTTAAATTGAAATATAATACAAATTATTTAAATAATACATTTAAATAAGTGATAGAAATTATTTAACTGAACATTATTTATTGCCATAATAATAATAATGAGAAAAGATATAGAGAAAGAAGCTAGTACGCAAGTTCTACAAAAATATGGAATGTTTTTTAAAACTCAGTACCAAGAATTGTCATCGATTTGTAAAAATGAAACATGGCATGAAAATAAAACCTATATGCCTATCCAGCTGGTTATGGCACCCACCGAATTGATACCGATCACAGAGTTAGTCGCATCAGACAACACATTGATGACTAAAGTTATAAGCGTTCTAACATCACTTTGTGTTGAAGTTACGAAACTTAAAAAAGAAGCTTTTGAAAGGTAAGTCTGTAAATCAATGTTCCTTCCCACGATGTGATAGGGGGCAAGCCTATCGCCATATCGGTCACAATTTCCTGATTCCGGGCTGATAATAAATAGAAATCCAATATCACATCGCCTGACCCGGGTTTCGAACCCGAGACCTCAGTTTTGTAATCGTACCGTAATACAACTAGGCCAATGTATTCATAATGTAAAAGTATATTTTGCATTGACTCTTATTGGGATTTCTAGAAGATTTTGAAAAAATACTTAAATCAAGGAATTTGTCTTTTGAGGTTGCACTGTGTTATGGTGTTTATCTTACATTTAACTGTTACGCTTGAAAGTATCTACAGATTTATAACTTGCTGCTGTGTATGTTAGATATATTTCGAATTGTAACTAATTATTATTGTATTAAATAACTTCCACATTGAACAAATCTAATTAAATAATTAAATATGTTTCAGTGATTGAATTTTGTAACAGTTTCAATAATGTGCATTTATTGTTTTAGGCATTTTTCTTACTTGTCAGTGTATGAAGAATACAGCAATAGTGAAATGAGTTCACAGATGGAAATGATATGTGCCCTGAGTGCGTTTGCTACAAGATGTGATGACACTCTGAGGAATCTATGCAGTCAAGTGTTTGCTATTTTCACTGAGGGGACTATTAATTTAAGTAAGTTGTATAATGGTTTCTTAGATTTACGCGAATGTAACACATTGAAATAAAACTATTTTTACCGATTTTAAACCAAATCGCGATAAAATCCGTAAAAATAGTTTTATTTCAATAAGTTGTATAACTTATTTGTAACACATGTTCATTGTTATCATACCAATGTATATTATATCTTACAAAGTACCTATGTATGCTAAAATTTTAACATGTAATATTAAAATCCATCTGGTCCATGGCACTCTATCCCATCCCGAATTGCATAATATTATATTCACTAAATTATTATTTTTTTTCAGATGGCATTCAATTACACTATGTGATTAATCATATAGGGGAAATATTCACAATTCTTGTTCTTATAGAAATCTTGATATCTGGCACATCACTAGCTACAAATTGGAATAAATACTGCAAGTCTTTGAAGTTACTGAGTTCAAATCCAAAGAAAATTGATTTATCTGAAGATCAATTTAATGCTTTATTGGGAGCCGTTAATAATATTACATCAAAGATTATGAGTGATGATATTGTGCACAAATCTTTACAAAATTTATTGACATTGAGGAAAAGCTTAGTTGACAAAAACTGTTCATTAATAGCTACAGAATTTTCTCAATATCTAAAACAAGCTGTAGTCAATCTTGACAAACTTGCGCAAGAACAACCAAATGTTGATAATATGTACAAATGTATTAAAATCAATGCGTTATTTGTCTTGTCCTCACATATATTTGGAAATATAGACAAGAAAATTTTTAGATCTTTAACTGAATTGAATACAAAGGTTTGTTTAAAATTGTAATTAGTATAATTAAAACATAAAATCGAGTAGATTAATAATAAATTAAATCATTACACTATCGTATATATTTCAGGCGCACAGCATCCACGTGATTGGGACGACAATTTGGTATCCTGAGCAATTTCTTCAAAGACAAGTACCTTCATTATTTGCTCGAAATGAGAAATTGTCACAGTCTATGTTAAAAGCTCGTCAAGCATACATAACCACTAAGAAGGCGAGTTTACCTCGTGATGTTGCAAATGTGCATGCAGTTTGCACTCAGTGGGTTTTAAATGTAGAAACTATATTTTTCGCTGACCATCACAAGCTCAGCGCCGCAGAAATGAGTTTGCACGCTAGAACACTTTTGGACGGCCTGGCTATCGCCTCCAAAACGAATCATGGAGTTCTGACATTAATTAATTTGCATCTATCGCTTGGGATTCCGTTACCAAAAAGTATGCTGATGTCGCTCTTTGAAATCATGGACATGTTAAAAACAATTCAAAATGTTATTTCTCGCAATCGAAACCAAATAATTTCTTCAACGAATATGGTAATCCAGCATCTATTATTCCAAGCGGCATCATCTATATTGGAAGTAAAAAAGACATTGGTATCGGACAAAAATTTTGCTAACAAAAGACTGGATGAGCTCACATGTATTGTGATCGCTGAACGGGCGCTCCGAGGCGCACCCACTACAGAACGCAACATTGCTGCGAATATTGCTTTGAGCTTTATACCCGATGCGACATATTTAGAAGATAGCTATGCAAAGCTTGCCATATTGTTGGATAAAATTCAAATCTTAACAGGATTCTTGAAATCAATGGAAAAGTTTTGCGACTGTTCATGGTTGTTGTGGCATCAAAATGTAATACCAATTTATTTTCAACAAAACTTTAATATCCAATTGAATGCATTGAAATTAAAATACTTTTTTATGGCAATGGAAGATTGTGTAGTATTTCTGCACAAAACTGACAAACAATATGGGATTAATAAGTCAGACGAATTCCTCGACACTGTTAAAAGCATGGTAGATAACAATGTATTACGAAATACAAGTCAAAATATAGAAACGAATCTGCGCTTGCATATACATTCCCATTTACAGCTAGACGTTGTGAATCCCTTTTCGTTTGAAATGACAAATAAGTTATTGCTTATTGCAGATAACTTCAGAATTCAACAAATTTACATGTCTGTAGTGCCATCAGTGGAACACTATCTTTCCACAATGTATTACAACCTAACGACGGTTGTATTATCAGATTGGAAAACATATGGTGAGATGCGGCAAATGGCAAAATTTAAGTTCAATCTCAAAACTGTGCAAGACAATCTACCCACGCAAACTTTAGAACAAGGCTTAGATGTATTAGAAATTATGCGAAATATCCACATCTTCGTATCCAAGTATCTTTACAATCTAAATAATCAAATTTTCATTGAAAGAAGTAGTAACAACAAACATCTCAATTCCATTAATATCAGACATATTGCAAATTCTATAAGAACACACGGTACGGGCATAATGAATACTACAGTTAACTTTACGTACCAATTTTTGAAGAAAAAGTTTTTTACATTTTCGCAATTTATGTATGATGAACACATCAAGTCAAGATTGGTTAAGGATTTGAGAAATTTTAAAGAGACTGCTGACCATGACGGAAAGATGTATTCTTATAAAAACGCAGAAAAATTTAACAAAGGTATAAAGGTGCTTGGATTAACTGAAGACGGTCAAAGCTACCTGGATCTATTTCGAGATCTCATAAGCCAGATTGGGAACGCAATGGGATATGTTCGGATGGTCAGATCGGGAGGTCGGCACTGTTGTTCTGATGCTACCATTTTTTTACCGAGCCTTAACAATGTTCAATCTTTCGAAGAGCTTTGTAAAGAAAACGGTCTTGGAGTAAAAACACTACAATCAGCCGAAAATTTGGATCATAACATCAACAATCTGATTTCGAATTTCATTCAAGGAACTGAGTATTTTAAATTACTTGTTGATGTTTTTGCACCAGTATTTCGAAACCCAAAAAATGTGCACCTTAAAAATTTCTACATTATTGTACCACCTCTAACATTGAATTTTGTAGAGCACATGATATTGTCTAAAGACAAGATGTCGAAAAAGAATAAAGTTGGTGCATCTTTCACCGACGATGGTTTTGCGATGGGCATTGCGTATATACTAAAATTACTGGATCAGGTAATACAAAAACTTAATATTACCTAATAACGGTATAATGTGTTAATTGGTTTATGTTTTAGTTCTTAGAAATTTTCTTAAGTAATCTTTTTGTATAATTGTAAATATATTCAGTCCTTCAGGATAAATCTTGATCCTGAATCCGACACGTTAACTTTTGGTAAAATTACTTGCTTACTCGATACATTCCTTATTTTTATTTATGTATTTTACAGTCCATTTCTGGACCTAGGTGTCTCCAATTGCACGCCATCGAACTCGATCCTCGGCTTCTGTCATGCATCTCATTGTTTAATGTTGTATACTATTGTTTGTTTTTTTTTTTCAGGATAAGAATTTCGAATCGTTGCATTGGTTCAATTCAATTTGGAAGCACATTATAAATGAAAGGGCATTACTTGAAGAACAAAAAACTAAAGGGTCAGTACAATTACAGCAAGCTCTAGCACTTACTGAGAAAAAATTGAAAACACTAGAAGAAGAATATAAATTGCTTTACTACAGTCTTACAAGTGCAAGAATATTTTTTCGATAGTTATCCACAGCACAGTGAGTTAGTAACCAACACTTCCGTCAGCATTTTACAGTCTTGTCATTTTATAGCTTCCGCGGCGCGGTTGGTTGGACGCCAACTTTAAAACAAGAGGCCATGCGTTCGATCCACGTACCGAGATAAATATTTGTGAGCACTAAAGTCTAAAGCGTTTGTTTAGGGTCTGGATAAAAAATCCAGAAAAATCCAAAAATTTTATGTTAGAGCTGGCAAACAAGCAAACAGGTCACCTGATGGTAAGTGATCACTGCCGCTCATGAACATCCCACAAAGCTTGGATCATAGATGTGTTCCCGTCCTATTAAATCGGTAGGGGACCGGCCATCGGGAAGGAAAAAGGATGGGAAAAGGAAATGGGTATTTCAAATCCGGCAATCTCACTGGGCGAACGAAACGCGACAGCGAAGCTGTCGCTTCACGTCGTTTTTCCGTGAGAAAGTGGTACCACCCCGGACGAGCCTGCTTAGACGAGCCTTCATGCCGAGTCATGACTGACAACAACGTGGCTCTACCACAATTAAATGTTGATGAGACCAAAAAGTCTCTTGACTACCTAAACAAAATCTGATACCCATGGCATAAAACTTTAATTTAGCTTTTGGGGTCTGTTCTATATAAATGACTATTGGGTGTATTATTTTATCCTCGATAGGTCTCGAGCGAAAGGCTTGTGCCCGAAGTGGAATCTGTAGTTTATAAGGTGTATACTTCCGTTTAGATCGGTGGACAGTAGCAAATCTTAACTCCGAGATGATGAAATTGTTTCACCCGGATGTAAACCTTATTCTTTCGAAATTAGCCATAAATCCACGTGCGTCGCTAATTTAACAACAACATGTTGACAAACAAACTCATGTTCGCGATTTGCACTGCCACGGCGCGGCGCTAAAGCTCTACCTATGAGCTCTACACTAGTGCGAAACAACACGCGTTACATGGAGTGAGCCGCACGATGGATATTTAATAAATTCGTGAAGAATTCTATTAAAAAAATATTTTATAGTTACTAAATAATTATGTACCAATGAGAAGATAAATTATTATTTGAAATGTAATTATGAAATGTAAAATTATATGAAATAAAAGAAATTTTTATTATATGTAATATTTAATCATTTGTACTATTGATAATTTGGTGGATTTCCACCAAAGCTCCATATTCAAGATGATCTTCTAACAATTTTGCATGGTTCATAATATTTTTATCAGCGTTCTCACCTTGCAAATAAGAAACAAGCCTTTTAATAGCTTGATATGCATCAATACTGGATGTAGACTGTGAGTTCCTCTGAAGTGATAATTCCTTTGTATACTCTGTAGATTGTGATGGCAATAAATTGGTGCACTGAACTTTATTATCACAATACACAAATTTATCTAATGTTTGTGGACTTACACCTGCATTTAAATTAATGTCATGCATTTTACACCATTTTGAGAGACTGCGATGATGATCAACATTATCATTTGATTTGAAATAAAGACTGCCTTCTCTCCGTGGCAAGGTCAGGTGCTGGATGAAAATGCTTGAAACATTATACCATGCACAACTCATCATGTGTATATAATCCACTATAGTGAATTGGTCAATATCTTTGTTACTCATAACTGTTCTAGTGATCTGTAGTTTCCTATAATTATATTTAAAAGATTGCACTATTTTTTCAATAATTTTAGAGGCATAGCTTATTTTTGATGTATTGATAAGCTTTATATTTTCAAGATCAAATTGTTCTAAAACTTTTTCTGGTATATCTAATAATAAAGAAATTGTAGATTTTTTCATTTTCAATTCAATATCCCATTTTTTTAAGTAATTAAACAATAATGCATAGTTAATTTGTGGACAATCACAGTAATAATAATTAACAGGTAAGCTGCCCAGATGCATATCTGTCAATGAATCTACTCCAGCTACAGCTAGCTCTCTTTTGTCTGAGCCAACTGAATTAGTCACCATCAAAACAGACACATAATTATCAGCAATCACTCCATTAACATATTTGTTAAAGTCAAATTTATAAAGTAAAGCACATGCCATCCCAAAATATATGTCTTTGACATCTAATTCATGTAGAAATAATAACCACTGATCCATGTCTTGTGAAGTGCACTCAATATCTGAAGTATACTTAGCTATATTGTATCTTATTCTGAAGTCCAGTAGCCAATTGTCAGTACATATAGTTGCACAATCATCTTTTATAGTTTTTATAGACTCTCTTGCTTTATTGTGCAGTTGTTCTTCTGTTACAATGTTCCCTGTTTTTATCTCTTGTCTCAGCCATTCTATAAGAATATGATCAAGGTTGGCACAGCGAGCATGTTTTTCTAATAAACTGTATTTCTGTGTATATTTCCTCAGTATAGATTCTTTTTGTTTGTAAATGTACGATATAGTTTGTATGTGGACACCAAATTTTTTTGCAACATCCGATTTACATTGGCCGTTGTCTAGAGCATTAATTACTTGGAGTTTCTCCAGTGGATCAATTTTGTTATATCCCTTCCTAGGATAATCTTGTATGAATTGAGAGGAATCTTGTGCCACATCGCAATTGGACTCGTAAAACGACATTCTTCGTAATTTCCTGCTTTGTTTATTGTGTTAGTATATTTATTATGTACATCGGTAGTATAATAGTATTCTTGCGCCTGGCGCGCCCTTTATATCGTAGAGTGTATTCTCGTTGGATATTAATGTCTGTGATTTTTTTCTAGCGTAGTTTAACAAACCGTTTTCCTTTTTTTACATCTCCGCGGCTATTAAAACGATTAATTATTTGGTAAAACTAGAAATTCCACATACAATGAAAACTGACATTTGACAATCATTGACATTACCCAGATATTGACATATAATAGATAGAATTGCCAGTTGCCATGTCCAGTGTGATGTAAAAAACAGAGTGTAAATATTTATTCTCAGGTAACTTTAATCCAGTTCGCAAAATTATTCTGATGTGCTTAGATTTCTGTTGCATAGTCGGTGTATAGATCCATAATCGATTCTTCGAGTATTTATAATATATAGGGACCGCTGGTACTTCAAAAACGTAGATAAAAATGATGGTGCCATGCCGCGCCGGGCCACCTTCTTCTGCCGTCCCATTAGCACCACCATTTTAGTTACGTTTTTGAAGTACCAGCGTTTCAGTAGACAGTAAGTATTCTTTGCCTTCGATTGCTCCCTTTATGTCGTAGACAGAGTTTAAAACTTTATATTACACATACTCAATAGCAATGGTACTCATTTTTGTGCTAAAAAACATTGATTTAAAAAACTAAGGATAGGCCCTTCAGTACATTGGGAATAACAATAACATGTCCGTAAAAATCGCGCCATCTTCTGTTAGATTTTCGTGTAACTACATAGTAGGTTAAAGACTCCATTCGGAGTGAACGACGACGTAACCTGATTTCGTCGACAAATTCACTCCGTCGTTGTTTAAATAAATGAAAAAAACTTGATTTGGTTACTATGTATATCGATGTCAGGAAAAATGATTTCTTAACATTAAATATGTTATGTGTTAGTTATGTATAAAAGTAATAGGCGAAATATAGTGTACTAATTATTATTAATAACCGCAATAAAATATTAATAGTGAAGTATGGGCTTAAAGTAAAAAGAAATAATTTAATGAATGTTTTATTCAGTTGCTATTTTCCTTCAAATAAAACAATTTTCTCGTTGTTATCGTTGTTCAAACGTTGTTCTCGTATGATACGACTCTACACCTCATTCCTCACAGGTTCAGCAGGAAATCAAAAAAAATAAGTAACGTCTTAAAATCAATATAATAAAATCCTATTTTATTCAGCGGAACACATTTAAATTTGCATTATAATATACCTATATTAATATAATATAGTGCAGAATGTTTTGATGACGGCCAGGAAATCGTTTTTTAAACAATCCTGAAATATATGTTAAATTAACTTAATGTAATATATATTTTTGAAGTGCGTGGTGGCCTATTGGTAACGGACCAGACGCGGCTGCCTACATGTTCACGGTTGTCGCGGCCCTCGCGGGTTCAAATCCCAGGGCACACCTCTGACTTTTCGGAGTTATGTGTGTATTGATAATCAATCACCACGCAGTTTAACGGTGAAGGAAAACATCGTGAGGAAACCTGTATACCGTAGCGATTTAAAAAAAATCTACGGTATGTAAGTCCGCCAGCCCGCACTAGGTCAACGTGGCGGACTATATGGCCTAACTACTCTCAATCGATTCTCTTGATTGTAGAGTAGGCCCGTGCCCTGCAGTGGGACGTATATGGGCTGATACAGATTATATTTTGTTACTTACCATTGATGAGAAAAGTTATCTTTATTTTTGGTAAACTCTCGGTCATTTTTCTTGCAACCACGCACGATGCAGTAAGCGTCGATGCAATAAGGCATTTTAAACATTTTAACGACTACGCGTAGACCAGTGCCCCTAGCCGGAACAGTTTGCAGTATCGTAATAGAATAGTAATAGTAAAATGTTGTATGGGAATTTAAACAGCGCCATTGTGAGCGTATTTGGAACTAAAATTTCACAGCGGGAAACGTTTACTTTACTATACGAGAATTACTATACGATACTTCAAAATGTTCCGGCTAGGGGCACAGTGATCTGTGACGTAACTACCGCTGCACTGGAGGGCGCGCAACACTTTCGTCGGAACACTTTCCGCGCACTGCGCCCTGTCCATATACAGGTTGAATTTTTCAAGTGGGCGTGGATGGCCAAATCCGAAATTATGAGGAATTACGAAAAATACTGAAAGGAGTCACGAGCCCGATTTTGATGAAAACTAAAATATTCCTAGCGAGGTATCGAACCCAGTGATTTTGAAAAAAATAACACATGGTATATTTTTCCACCATTTGGTAATGTTGCTAATAAGGATCAAGTTCTGGAAAGTAATGACATACGGCAAACTAAAGGAAATAGGTCATTTTAAGCAAAATACTATTTTTCCTCCGTTGCCTTATTACCTAGTCTCCTGCGTTGGGAGTGGAATAATCAAGAAATAACACATCTTAATTGGTCGTTACGACTATTTCTAACATTTTATGACAGATGCCTCGCTTGGTTAGATTACAATGACAAAGCTACATCGTTGTTTATGATTACTAATATTTTTTTGGAGGCGTCTAATAATGAAGAAAGCATATAAATGGGATTTGTTTAATACAAAAGCGCGAATGACACTACACATATGCATCCACCAGATAATCTAACATTATTCATTGAATCCACGTTTAAATCACAGAATTTAACATCTTGGGTATATTTTTTATAAAATATCTAACAAAATATGACAAATTCTAAAATTCCTCATACAACGCGGGAGGCGAGGTGTTAAGGTTACGGAAGAAAAAATTGAAATTTGCTAAAAATGAGCTCCTTCCTTTAGTTTGCCATATGTCATTAGTTGCCAGGATTTGATCCTTATTAGCAACATTATGAAATGGTGTAATAATACAGCATGTGTTATTTTTTTCAAAATCATCGGATTCGATTCCTCGCTAGGAATATTGATTTATCAAAAATCTCAAGTATGCAGTTTTAGTTTTCATCAAAATCGGGCTCGTGACTCCTTTCAGTATTTTTCGCTATTCCTCATAATTTCGGATTTAGCCATCCACGCCCACTTGAAAAACTCACCCTGTATATACGTCAATGCTAAAAAACGAGAAAACACCATATTTTTCGTGACTTTTTACTTTTAATACATTATTTTCCTGATTCAGGATCTATGGGGACTTTTCAGATTTCACGTATTATAATGGTGTTCCTCTCTCTCTTCAGTCGGTCCCTCATTATTGAGGATCGTGACTCTCAATTGTCTTGATGACCTCTCTCCACAATGGTGTTCCTAACATTCCCACAAATTTTTAGTTCTATGCTATTGTTCTAGCTTCACTTCTTTTTTTTGGTCTATATTGACCGACGACTTTAGCGTTGCTAAAGGTGCTAAAGGAGCCGAGCACGAGTTGAGTACAAGCCGAGCCGCTCTACTCGCGGTGTCAAGTGTTGTTGGAGGCTCGTATGTCACACGAATACACGAATTTGTGCTCTTCTAGCGTAGACGCAGCTTATTCATTTCGAGACCACGTCACTTTGACATAATCATCTCCTCCAGGCGCATTAGCAACCTACTATCTCACAGGAGACCGACGCGACGTGAAGCGTCAGCTTTGCTCTCGCTTTTGGTTCGGTGAGTGAGATTGCCGGATGCCCAATTCCCCTTTCCTCTTCCTATCATTTCCTTCGCGCTCCCCTCCTAATTTGATGGTCCGGCAACATATCCATGATCCCAGCGTTGTGGATGTTCATGGGTAACCTGTTTGTTTGCCGGACCTATGCAAAAAAAAAGATGACTTTTGTCAAAAACTGTGATTTTATATTTACCTATATGGGTTGGTCAAAAGCCTTGAAAACTAATGGTGCACCCAAACCACTGTTGTTTTTTGTTGAGCAACATTAGCATTAAGTAACCATCTATAACTTATGTTGCTATTAGTGTTTTTTAAAATCAAAAGGTTCCATTATTGATTTATCGAATATGTAGTTTCAATTTTCATCAATCAAAATCCACCCTAGCCGTCTTCTGCGTAATCTTAGTGATTTTCCAAGAAAGGAGACATTTAATGCCTTTGTTTCATCTATTTTTACTGGTCATCCCAAGTGACAATCTGCGCAAAGAAACTTCCTGTCATAATATAAAGAAATAAAAAAATGCAGCATAGTATTTTATTTGTATAGATTTCTTACATATATGTTTTTTTTTTCAATGACAAATGCAAATCTGTTACGCTAATACATAAGGCTGCGCCCACGATGGCAGCGGGCCGGCAGCGGCAGAGCGGGTAGGGGGGCGCGGTCCTCAGACGTCAAACCTAATGCAATCGTGGACCGAGCCTAAACGTTTTGTACTTATTGTAATTTAGTATGTTGTTATTTGGGCTCTTGAAAGTCATAAAAAGCTCGCAAATAAATTACAATTACATCTACGAATGTTTTTAACGTAGTACCTACTTAAAATACTTAATAAAAGTAGGTAGTCATGCTTAGTGCATTAAAAATTATACAAAACCAGTAATAAAGTTTTATCCAAAAACATTTTCTTCTGTCATACCTTTATATACATAATTGTTTTTCTAAGCTTTTTAAGGTCAAAAGTAATACTATTTCAAATATCGACGACACATGCGTTAGTCCCATGTGCTGCTACAAAACATTTAATACAACTAAGTACTCATTAAGTGCACAGAAAACAAGAGTGACTTATATTACTTAAAGGACAACTAAATATTTCTCTTTATGAGTTAAAAATGTAAAACAAATATTATGTTTATTACTGTACAACAATAAGACGACACAAGAAGTATATACCACAGGAGCGGCACTAAACAGGAAAACGTTAATCCATCGAAACACGGTGCGCACGATATACAATGATAATATGTGTACATATTTATTGGAGTGAACGTGTTGCACTACAACACTGAAGAGCTGGTCGGCGTCGGAGATGGAGGTGGTATACAATGATATTATAGAGGTGTAGGGTGCGTTGGGGTAAAAAATAGAAGTTTACGTTTTTACTCCTTCCATCCACGTATTACGGTGTTACCCCAACGCATCCTATATTAATCGGAGTGAAGGTATTGCACGTGACTCGCGCGGGGAGTGCGGCGGGGAGTGCGGCGGGGAGTGCGCGGGGAGTGCGGCGGGCGGGCGCGCGGCGCGGCGTCAGTCGGCCTCGTGCTCGTGCAGCTGCGCCAGCAGCGCCGCGCGCCGCGACTCCAGCTCCGCGTCGCTCCACGCCGCCGAGCCCGCCAACCTACATGCAGACAGACACGTGTGCCATAAAGCTCTCTATTGTGATAAATATTGTGCGGTGTTCTCTCTATTTTTATGACTACGGTTAAAATTCAATATGATACTTTGTCAAAAATCGTGATTTTTGTTTTCACGATTTTTGCTCACTCCTTATAAGACATAGACACGTATTTTTATCGCTAGTTCGGTTCGAGAACTTACCTGAGCGGTAAAAAGACTCGTACCTATACGGGTTAATCAAAGGCCTTAAAGACTAAAATAGCGATTTTTTCGATTTTTAATGGTACCAGGGGTGGTTAGAACCGTGTAGTTTAAATTAAATACCATATTATGTCAATATCATGTATACATGTATCCTGTTATTTCTGTGGCGTTAATGATTTTGCTTATTCTTATGATATATTTACATACCTAAATTGGTTAATAAAACTGGTTGTCAACTATGGAGTCATTGTTTAATTAAAGAACAAAATTATTTTTGTAATGGATTATACACGGGTTTTTCAACCAGAGCCCATTGGAACCCCGAAATTCACGGATCTTCTCTAAGGATTCCGAGTATAAAGAACAATTATTAAAGTGATAAAGTGAAAAATGGAACCCATCATCCCATTACAATTGACCAGACATTCCAACATCAATGTGAGAAAAATGGGCCCAAAAATGAATTAAAAACAAGTTTAATTGTTTAATTTACATGTCGATATATGGCTAGGTCGTGATAGCCCGCAACAAGGGGTCGAGAAACCTTGTTGTATACCTTTCTTTTTTGTCCTTCTTGTCCTTCTTCTTCTTAGGTTTGTGTTGGTCGTCGTCGGGGCTGCTGGGCGCGCTGCGCTTGGACTTCTTGTTCTTGTGGCGCGTCGGCTCATCGTCGTCCGTGATGCCTCCCTCCTCGGGCGTCGGCGATTTCTTCAAATATTACATGAACACAATGCATTAATAAATAGATAAGCTGGTAATAAAACATATATGTATACTGGTGGTAGGTCTCATATGTGAAAGGCGGCCTGGGTACGTACCACCGAAACGTCTATTTCTCCCGCCAAACAGCATATAAATGCATTGTTGTATTCCAGTTTGAAGGACATTGTAGTTAGTGCAACTACTAGACATAATTAGATTTAACAGATCTTATGTCTCAGGATGGCGAGCGCAGTGGAATGCCAATCATTGCTTTGTAATTCATGGTGTTGTTTGGTTTTGCTACTGCTCATGAGTTGTATCGCTTACTATCAGGCGAATGGCATAGTCTCGTGCATAATGCTAGTCTCGCCATTCATAGAAATAAATAAAAAATCATCGTACTAGCATGGAGTCTAAATTGCCATAGATGAGATGAACGATTATTTGGACTCAGCCAATTTACGAGATATAAAATGAAATAAAATTCTAGCAGCGTATATACCGGGGCGGGCGAGTGTTTTCGGTGTTTCTTCTTGGTCTTCTTGTGTTTCCTGGCGTCGTCGTTGGTGGCGGAGGCGTGGCTGGGCGCGGGCGACGCGGAGCGCGCGGCGGGCGACGCGGAGCGCGAGCGCGACTGCAACAACACCTTCACTGCACTCTCGCCCTCATTCATACATATATTTAAAACCTATTTTGGCTATCGAATGTTTTGTATGCTTCGCTCAAACTGCAGTCTAAAGTTGTTCGAAAGGGACAAAACATTCGATAGCTAAAATATGTATATTTCAAATCTGTCTATGAATAAGGCCGTCACTGTACTTCACGTCTATAGGGAGCGCTGTCATACATTTCTTCATAAATATACATATTATTGTTCGTAATGTAGGTAGCACTACTAAGCGAATATTAAGCTAATTATTTAACAACACATTGCTATAAATTCCGTTGGTAACCGAAAGTATATTTGGTTATTATCCGCCCAAAACGAGTTTGAGTATTCAATAGCGCTAAAATATAAAACTAAATACCTGTTTAAATAAATTTTGCGTAGTCCAAGCTGTCAAATAGGGCTATAAGGCAGGAAAAGGTGACCCGGCACCACCATTTTTATCTACGTTTTTGAAGTTCGTGCACTCCCGCTAGATAAAATACTCTACGACTGCACTCTTGCAACGGAGATTACATCTATCTATGTCAAATTACCACCGAAATTAATAAGCGAACCTTAAACCTATCTATGGATAGATCCTGAAAATAAACCAATCAAGACATACGAATAAATCTTTGACGCGATTGGTCTTATTTTAAAAATGTAATATTTCGGCCGGTATGTGTTTGACTCATGTGATTGGACCGTGTCTAAAAATCTCCGCTCCGCTCGTCACAGCTGCAGTGGGAACGCAGCTTAAATCATAATAACTGTCGTATAGTTTCGATAAAGACCATAATACAAAGTGTACAATACCAGAGATGCGGAGTGTGATCGCTTTTTCTTCTTTGATCTCTTCTCTTTGCGCGATTTGGCGTGGTGGTAATGCAGGCAGCTCTCCTCTTGCTCGTGCTGGAAATCCTTTAACAATATCACCGCTAATATTAATACAATTTTAGTTTAGGTAACTTGAAGAATTATTTCATGCATGATGTGGGTGTTTTGTAATGGAATTTCAAAATTATTTTTTTTATAATTCTAAATAAAGATAAAATTTCAAGTTTATACACGGCATGTCAAAATACCCCAAAGTTGCACTTGCTTCAATAATTTTGTAAGCTTACTTTATAGATTCTGATCCGGTCCTCTTCGTGCGGCACCGCCGCGAACTCCGGCGCGTTTAAGTCAATTTTTTCTTTGACTTCGTTCCAAGAGAGCAAATGATCCACATTGGCATCAGTTAAAGCCCATTTAAATGCACTTTCCACCTTCTTTTGAGCTTTGGATTCTTCTTTTTGTCTCTCTTTTTTTCTCGCCTCTGCCTAAAAGAAAAATAAAACTTTTTTAAGTCACCTTTGTATCAATGTAGGCGAGTGTGAGCTAATAAATAAAATAAATAAGTACACCCAACAGTCACATATATAGTCCTGCTCCCACTCTAAGATCAATTAAGTGTTTTGTCAAAAACTACGAAAGACTACTCGGTCTCACAAACACCCAGACCCGATATACTTATGAGTTGTGGGGCTCACAAACATCTGCCTTTATGCAGGGATCAAATCCGCAGCCTCTGGTTTCACAGCGGGCGTGTAACCAACTGCGCCACGGAGGCTGTCGAAGAGAAGAGCGCGTACCTTCTCGAGTAGTGAGTTGTACGTGAGCTTGACGTTGCCGGCGTCGAGCGAGGCGGACTTGCTGTCCTCGCACACCACGGTGGCAAACTCCTCAAAACTCGTGTCACACTTCACCTCGAAATCTTTCTCCTTCAATATCTCCTTTATAATCTTCTTTTCGTCGTGGAAACGTGCCTTTAAGTTCTCCACGTAGAACTTGAATAGATCGAGGGGTGTGGAACCACTTTGACCTGCAATACATACATACATAGATATTACTCTGCATAACGTTAGCTAGCTGGCAGTAAAACTCCAGTTCAAATATTATAGTTCCAACTCTTACGTACATTAGTCTGGACACTCGGGCAAACAGAAATTATTTAAAGTGATATTAAGGTATATTATGTATACATGTACCCATTATATGATCAAATAAATTAGATTCAGGCATCATTTCCTCATTGCAAAAAGGCACTACGATTAAAATTTATATACATTCATACATAAACTCACGTCTTTATCCCCGAAGGGGTAGGCAGAGGCCCCACCAGGACACCCAGATTTCGCCTTGTTGGTTCCGTCCCACGATGTGATAGGGGGCGAGCCTATCGCCATATCGGGCACAAATTCCTGACTCCGGGCTGATAATAAATAAAAAAATCCAATATCACTTTGCCCGACCCGGGATTCGAACCCGAGACCTCAGCTTTGTAACCGTACCGTAATACAACTACGCCACCGAGGCAGTAGTAAATTTATATGTATTATGTAATAATGAAATCTTACCCAGCATAGCTGAAAAACGCATATCAGCTGAAATGACCGGATACAACTCCACCCACAGTGACATAGAGGTCAACTTGCCTTCCTCGTGTAGACTATCCAGTAGCGCCTACATACAAATTGAATTACATAGAAAAACACTATTCAATAACATATTTTATTATATGAACCACAAAGTAAATAGCCTCAATGTTCATACATTACCAAAATATGTCTGGAATTATTAAATATATTTATAAAAAAATATATATTATAAAACTATTGTTATCTATCAATTGAGTGCAAATTATTCACGCTCCATGATTTTTAAACTTGAGTTATACTGCTGGTTTTTGTTTAAAAAGCAAAATGATGTTTTTTTATAATGGATATATCCCTTTATTTAGCTGTATTTAAGCGCAATACAGAGCAAAACCGCCGACGCGACGACATGTGTGGGCAACTTTCTGTCTACAGGCTAGTAGGCGGCTTCACTCATTCATCATCATCATCAGCCCTTCTGCGTCCACTGCTGGACATAGGCCTCTCCCATAGCACGCCACTGGGCTCGATCTTCAGCCCATCGTCGCCAACCGCTACCTTCACTCATTGCTAGTCGGAAAATGGCATTATCTATCGTTAACGGCACATTAATAATTTCTTATAGGCCGCAGGGATAAAAAAGAATCAGAGCCATCATCAAAGCCATTATTATTACTATCCCCGGTCTTCGGTATTGAAAGCGTTTTCTTTTCTACCTTGTATGCATAATATTAATATGCATCATGGCCGAGCATGGGCTTCCCTTTATATCGCGCGATGCATGATTTGTTTATAGTACATGCAGGAATACAAATTCGGGATTGGTCGTTGTCGCATAAAAAATTCTAAACACAGGTGGAATTAAATATAGCGTTTATATATTTACTAAAAGGTGTATGAAAAATAATTACCAAAAAGTTGTCTCTATTCTTTCTCTGTTGTCTCTTGTTTCGTTTTTTAAGCTGTTCTCTTTCCTGTTGATATTCAGCTTCTAAATTTCTTATATGCTGTTCAAATACTGTAACATTAAAAGGAGCGTAATTTAGAAATTCAAAAAATATTATGTATACAGCCAATCCTATAATATCTACATACTTGGAATCTGAACTGTATGTTGGTAGCAAACTTGGTAGTTCATTACAATAATTAAGAAACGGTTGCAAGTAGATTAATTATATTTCCTGACTGACACCATTTTTGTAAATAACAAACATGGCTTGATATAGAAAATATTTAATCTTATGACTTGATAACCTAAGCTAATGCTTTTATGACTTAATAACCCAGAGTCTAAACTAATGCTTGATTTTAAACAAATGAAACTAGTGCAAAAGAAGGTAATGCTTAATAATAACCATAACTTACCAATCAGAGCATCTTCTTTGTCCATGCCTAACAAACTTACGTCATTTTTGAAAGCAGAATTTTCCAACAGCAACACCTGAGCTTCACTCCATGTACTGCTGTATGTTATTTCACTCATATTTTCCAAAACCTAAAATGTAGAAGTGCATTATTTGTTAAATTCATAACATGGCAAAAATACTAGTATATTTCAACAATGTTTACAAAATATACTTGGTGTACCATATAAACTGCTAGCTACCTATCTGTACCAGTCACAGTTACATCAAAGGATCGTAATATTAAGCACTCTGGATCGCGTTTTTTTCGTTCGACTGGTAAACGAAATAGTCGGGACTTGAGTCAAATCGAACACAACAGTTTTGAGATGATAAAAATAATTCACATGGAGCTAAAAATATAAGTATACAAGTATTAAATGACCGACCACCGGCGTCGCTATTAAGATAATATAACAAAAAATCGGGTCCAACAGACTAGCGGCAGAGCATTGAGTGGTGAGGAGACACTCTCCGTGCGTCGCTGCGGAGAACTAACGCTGCCGTCGCAGGCTTTGTCGCACTCACACCGTACTATAAGCACAGCTGCACAAAGCCTTATTCGAACGTAAATCACAATACTACGTCGTCTTAGCCACACACTAATGGAACACTCTATAATATCTACAATTATGGTTTTTACATCTAACCATATATCTAAACTATTAGAAAATATGTATGCTAAAAATGTTCAAATCATGCAAAATGATACTCACTTGAGCCAGCATCTTCATGTTACGTTTCTTTAATGTTTTAGCTTCCTCTTTCTCCCGTTTAGCTATTGTAAATATACAATCCTCGAATATATCTCTGCGATCTGCGTCGGGTACACACCGCCATATCTACACATTATCAAACAGAAATATATTACTCTTTATGCTACGCAGAAAGCCAGTTTGCTCTATTGTACATATTTATAGTGAAAAACTTTACTTTAATATATGTATTTCGATAACAAAACAAAGTGAATAACTAAACAATCGAAAGCAAATACAAGTGGAAGCAATATTAACGCACAGGGGATAAAAATATAGATCGTATTGTAGTAAATTCATTGATTACTACGAACCTCTAAGTTGTTGAACATTTCTTCACATTTGTAGTATTTTGTAAGCGATGTGACGCGATCACAACTCAACAAAAACTCTTCCAAATTTTCGCGATTTTTTTTAGTCTTTAATCTGAAAAAGTATTGTATACACGTCAGTCTGGTTAGAAGTTAGTATATACTAAAACGAAGGTAAATAATTAAGCTTCAATCTTTTAAAAAGCTGTAATGGGTATAGACGTTTTATTTCCAACCCTACTTCTATCGACATTCACATTTATTTTTTAATAACAAAATAACCAGCTCATCAATGTGATGCTCGCTCAGAAATATTGGTGCGAAACTTCCTTTTGAAAAAATCACCTTTCACCAATATTCCCTCATATATCTTTACGCTTAGTATTTATAGTCAGTTTGCTTTAAAAAGGTTTGGTATTCTAGATGGCATGCAGATGTTGTATTCACTTTATGTTCATACAATTGGTTGTGGTGGAAGTACTTCAATTTTGGACACGTACCTCTGCTCCTCTCTCTCGTCTTTAAGTTTCTGCGTCTTGTAGGCATTGAAAGCTTGTTTCTTTTCATTCAACTTTTTGAATGTGGCATACCGTGGATCTTTTGATATAATCTTCACACATTGTTCCCAAGTTGCATTTGATGGAACATTCTAAAACAAAAATTAAGTGACTTAAAATAGCGATTATGCATAGAACAAAGTTTTGGAACAAATGTAAGTGCGTGGTGGCCTGGTGGTAACGGACCAGACGCGGCTGCCTACATGTTTACGGTGGTCGCGGGTTCAAATCCCAGGACACACCTCTGACTTTTCGGAGTAATGTGTGTATTGATAGTCAATCACCACGCACTTTAACGGTGAAGGGAAACATCGTGAGAAAACCTGCATACCGTAGCGATTTTAAAGAATTTCGGTATACAAGTTCGCCAACCACCCGCACTAGGCCAGCGTGGTGGACTATATGGCCTAACCACTCTCAATCGATTCTCTCGATTGTAGAGTAGGCCCGTGCCCCGCAGTGGGACGTATATGGGCTGATATAGATAGATAGAACAAAAATATATTTAGCAGTTCCTTTATAAGTATATGTTATATTTTTAACAACATATAATGTTATATATTTTCGTCTACTCTTTTTTGTAAAATACATTATAAGAATTTATGGATGATTGAAAACTTACTCTATCTCTTAAGAGTTCTTTGAAGGCTTCAATCGCTTCTTTCTTATCTTTATATAGCAGTTCTGGTGGTTGCTCTGAATTGTCAGTCGCATTGTTAGAAGGCGGCGCCGCAATTTCCTCGGGCTTAACTGAAAATAACACACACTTTCAATATCTCCCATCATACAATAAGAGCTCCTCACAGCCGGCGACTATGTTCCCTGGACATATTCGTATACAAAATGGTTATTACTTCGTACGGATATAGAAAGGATACAAGGATCTCTATCATAGAGGAAGCATATGTCCTGCAGTGGGATTTACATGGTCTAGTTAATTGTCATGTCTCCGTGGGGCAGTTGGTTAGACGCCGGCTGTGAAACTAGAATCCTCGGGTTCGATACTCGCAACAAGGCAAATGGCCCACATGTATTCGTTTCAGGTCTGTTCGTTTGTGGGACCGTGAAGTCTCTCGTAGTTTCTGATACCCACGCCACAAGACTTAATTACATTTGTTATATATTCGTTTGTTACAAAAAAATCTGTACAACATTATTTACTTGATCTAATTATGGAGTCGGGACTGCGTACCTATATGACTATCGGGTGTATTTATTATTTAATGTGCAAACTCAATACAACGAGCCTCAATATAACGCATTCCTTGATGTAACGAATTTTTCGAAATCCCCTAGAACTCCCCGTACGAGCTAATGCAAAATAAATTTACTACTTTATCTATTTAAATCTATTTTGTACATATTGTACGTATAAAGAAACATAACATTACGCATACAAACCTTATTATAACAAATTAATTGTTATAACGAATATTTTCTAATCGTCTTCAGTTTAGTTATATTGAGGTATCACTTTATGATAGTGGATCTGTAGATCATATGATACTCACTATCTTCAGGGATGGGTATGTTGGTGGTGAGCGCGCTGACGGCGCTGGCGGCGTGGCTGGCGGGGTCGATGGCGGCGAGCGTCTTGGCCATGGCCTCGTCCAGCGCCGAGCTGGCGGCGGGCGACGCGGGCAGCGGCACCAGCTCCAACCTGCGGCGCCGCGCACTCGCTATACTCATCGTTTCAAATGCTTTCGCAACAAACTCAAAGTCTAAATATTCTTTATTCAAGTAGTCTTTTACGAGATCTTTTGAATCGTTAATTTCTGCTACCACCGCTTCGGAACGTGTTGTAGCTGTGAAGAAGAAACGGCGCAAGAAACTCCCTCAGCAACACGAACTGTCTTCTTTTTCTTTACAACAATAAACCTTATTAAGATAACCGGAATACTAGAATACTTGATAGAAGAGTGAAAAGTCGACCGACGCGCCCAGAACATTTGTAAGCTTTAAGGTTGTAGGGGTGCGTGCGCTCATAAAAAATTAATCTGAATATTTTTTTTTCAAAATGCGCTAACAAAATATACCTACCTTCAATATAATACCTTCTACCTTCAATATCTTCGATATAACTACAACTTTATATTTATATTTTCCACTTTTTAAAACAAATATATGCACAGATAATAATACTTTCTTTATGTTTCATGTCTATGTTAACTCTTATATTTGAGTGGTGAACAGCAAAGTATAATAAAATAAATGGTAAACGCCTTATCATAGTATATATATCTTCTTATACAGTGAGATTTCTTACTGAGCAGCTTCTTCAGCAGCTATTTTGTCTTTGATGTCCTGCAAGTCTTTGGGTATGACCCAGCTTGATTCCTTTGTTTCAATGTTATGGTAATACAAACGGCCAGCATCAGTTGTGTACTCTTTCCATACGCATGCCGACAATAGTTTCTGCAAAATAATGTTTTTTATTCAAGTAAATATCATTTAAGATAATGTAAGGAATACTCTGTAATTATTAAAAGATTCAGAACATATTTCAACAAACCCTTAATAAACATACACACCCCAAACACTGATAAATAGAACAGAAAACTTTAATAATATGTATAGGCGTACAAATAGGCGGACTATGTGCAATAACTTTGAGTGGGAAACTTATTTAAACTATCCACAGACATTTGGGTCAAGATCTGAACTCTGACATGATATAACATGATTGTTTTCTCAATTATGTATAATATTAATAAATTAAACATGGAATTTCTATGGTGATAGTTAGCTAATAGAAATTTTTACAAACAGCTTTCTGCAACACAACAGTAAGTATAGTGACTCTTTCAGCACAGGGCAACAGTTTATGGTCAAGGTTTTACCATCACATTTACATTTTTAACAAATGCGGTCGTGTTTTTGCATTTTAACCAAAATGCTGATTATTTGAGACAGTTACCCAATATGTGGGTATACCCACACATATCACGCCATTTTTCCTAGAAGGGTTAGCCAAAGATGCTACTTGGATACCCACGTTTCGCCTTGTGTGTTCTGTCCCATGATGTGATGGAAAGCGAGCATATCGCCACATGGGCATAAATTCCGTATTACGGGTTGATAATGTATATAAAAATTCAATATCACTTTGCCCGACCCGGGATTCGACCCCGAGACCTCAGCGTTGTATTCGTACCGCAGTATAACTGCGCCACTGTGGCAGTTACCCCATGAACAAAATATCTCTCATAACAACATAATGCTCACCAGCTAAAATTTTCTATATTATTTATTATATTACAGAATAAGCTAAATAAGGAGAATGGATGTGGGCTGATTCCAAAAATTTGATTTGGAAATTCTATGTCCAGCAATATTAATGAATTCATTACATAGAACAAGACAAATTAATGTAACTTACCTCTGCAGGTGTTTTCAAATCATCTGGTTTTTCCCATAGACTCTGTTTTGTAACAGAATTGTAATAGTATGTACGGCCATCAGGAGCTCTGTGCTCCGACCATGGACTGCTCTGATTTGCCAATGGTGCTATATCTGGAGCGGGAGCAGTTAAATCCTTAAAAAAATACAATTATTTATTTATTCATTTATTTATTTTATTTATTTAAGGATCTCCAACGAAGGATACACGGCATAATATAATAGACACAATGGTGTAGCATTATTATGGTTTAAATAAGAATTATTAAATAAGAAATGAAATATTCAGTTTTATATTGCCAGTAACCACACATCCATCACACATGTACATCAAACATAGTGGGTGAGTGCAGTAAGCTTGTGTGCAGTAAACATTGCTGCAGTCTTCAAAGCTTAGGACAAATCCACTAAAGAAATTTATTTTATTGTTTGGTGAATATGTTGAAAATACAACTTTGCATTGATATATTCAACCAGGCAAAACAATTAACAAGAACATATTTTAATTGATAAATCAATGATTGCAATGTTAATCGATTCTGCAAAAGAATTGGTTTTATTTCAAACCAATGATTTGTTACCCATCTCTATTCTATTTCAAATAAATATCTTCTAATAGTAATTGGAGAGAAGTACCCAGTAAATAATAAGGTGTCCCATACTGTTGACCAATGTTGTATAATGTATCTGTATCACTTTGTAAGTATACTTACTGGTTTATATGAAGGGAATCCTGGTGGTGGCATCGAAAATGGTGGTATCATTGGTGGGAACCCCATTGTTGGTGGTAGACCACCCATATTTGGTGGCATTCCAGGCACTGGGGGCATAGCTACTGCTGGAGGCATTGGTGCAGGAATTCCACCTAACATTGGAGGTGGCAGAAGAGGTGTTGTTCCTATAAGGCCTGGAGAGCTTGTTCCTGTGCTTGGTGGTTCCTGCAAATAATTCAACACGCAACTTAACTATACAATTCACAACAAACACTAAAACCAAAATATCTGATATAAAATTTCATTTGTTATAGCTTATTTCAGCTTTATCTGAACAATATCTATACATATAATAAAAATGTAAATGGTCGATGTCTGTACATGGAAGATATTTAGAAATTTTAACGCGAGGGGTCTTTATAACAGCAACAGAAGCAAAACAATTTTTTTTTTGAATTTTTGTCTGTCTATCTGTATGTTTGCTTGCGCATCACGCAAAAACTACTGCACCAAATGAGATGCGGGTTTCACATGTGTATTGCTGCTGGTTCAACTTAAAAACTGGTATATGTTGCATTTACATACAGGGTGTTTCTTTTTGTTTGCTTGCACATTACTCAAAAACTACTGCACCAAATGAGATGTGGTTTTCACAGTTATATTGTTGCAGGTCCAACTTGAAAACTGGTATATATTTCATTTACATACAGGGTGTTTCTTTTCGTTTGCTTGCAAATTACTCAAAAACTACTGCACGAAATGAGATGCGGTTTTCATATTTATATTAATGCAGGTCCAACTTAAAAAGTGGTGTATGGCTTATTTACATACAGGGTGTTTCTTTGTATTATGGAAGATAAATGAGAAAAACTTATATGGGGGTCTGTATTAACATAATAACACCAATGATTTTTAGAATTTTTGTCTGTTTGTCTGTGCGGTTGTGCGCGATGAACTCAAAAACCGCATAACGGATTTCGATGAAATTTGGTATGGAACTAGCTGACACCCTGGATTAACACTTACTCTACTTTTTATCCCGGAAAAATTGAGTGTTCCCGTTGGTTGAGGAAGGAATTCCGATATATTTGTTACTTTTTATACTCAAAGGAATGGGATGGGATTGGATTACATGCCTTGAGTGAGAATGAGCTGGGACGGGATGAGAAATACCAAATAAAGTTAATCACGCTGACGAAGCTTGCGGGCAGAAGCTAGTGTAATAATAAATAGTTGTTTACACATATTCTATAATAATAGTTTCAATAACAATTACAAAACAATAATTGTAATTAAACACCTCATTGGTCTTATGGCATAAATAGGCTCTGGATCGCCGGGTTCTCATTTCAATTCCCTAATTGAGCATTTCACTTTTACTGACTCACTTGAGTAGAAAATCTCATGTGGATGGACTTAAGACCGACGAAGTTCATCGGCCTTTTACCTTCCTTAAGTGGGCCTAGAGTCACATCAGTAACCTAAGTGTAATTTTTAAAGATAACAAGGGTGTGTATTGCAATTGAATATTGTGAAATTATCAAAATGATCACATTCACTGTTTTTTAAAACGATGGATGCCCTGTAACAATATTCAAGTTGGCACGGAGAGCAGGGCCGGCTCAGTTACATTGACCATTGAAGAAATCGAATAAAAGTGCAAAACTTGAAATGACAAAACTTAATCAATGACCTATGAAAAATAACCATTATTTTGGGTATCTAAATAACTAAAAGGAGTATATTAAACCACAGTTATTTGAAAAGAGTCTCGGCATTTTCAGAATAGTAGGATAACCAATCATAAATAAAAACTTACCATGGTTAGAACAATTAATTGTGTTCTTGCGCGGTTAGCTCAAGAATAGATTTACAATAGCTAATAATGCATTCTCTTTTCTTTCCCTTAATTTCTGAAACAACCAATTTGTCTCACAATTTGAATTATTTTATAGTACCTCACATCAACATTTGCAACTTTGGTTTGATACACAGCACAGACTAAGGAGTAAAATACACAGTGTACACAGATTAGGAGTGAGGCGTATTTATCATAACAGATATAAATCACAAGTATTCGAAAATAACAGATAACAGTTGTTCTTGCGATGTCAAGATATCTGTTCTTCAATATCGTTTAAAATTCACCAATCACCATTCTCAAGTTTTCAGTATTTTCAGTATTCGATAACAGTTACACCCGGTCACTAACATAGCTTGAAATAACAGAACAGCCAATAAAAAATGGAACAACTATTCTTGTCTTTGTCTTTTGTATAATATTGACATAAGCTAAAACGAGACACACCTAGTATTTATTTGCAATAAACCACAATTATAGTAAGCCGTTTCTTATGAAGAAATCATAGATGTAGTATAACATAGATCGGCAATGTGAAAGAGATAGAATGATTTAAATCATACATTAAAGCGAGATGCATGATGCGACCATGCGTTTACACGGAGAGCTAACTATAGCGATTTTGTGTGAAAATATGTCATTTAAGCGAACGACAAATTTCGCTTATTTTCTCGATTTATTTAATATTTCAGTACTAAGTAACTTTTATTAAATGTAATTTATTATGGTGAGTTGCCCAGTGCCTGGATGTGATTGATTTTAGTGTTAAAACCCGAATAATCATAGTTTTTCATCAGTACGTATCACTTTTTTTCAATGTTGTTTAATGGCAATATTGTAGAATTGTAAAACAAACCCTGTATGTATATCGGTACAAAATAATGTCCTTATTCATTATTTAAATGCGTAGAAAGCATCCATTGCCTATAAAAAATAATATCATATACGTGAATTTATAATAATTTCAACCAACATTTGCTAGGGATTGATTGACAGTTTCGATCAATAATATTATGTCGATAAAAATATTCAATGACCATAGAGGTTTCTCTTCATTTTATAATCTCGTAGTATAACATCAATTCTACAATAACAGTTCACTTCACTTTATTTATTCACTATTGATATTTACTAAATATTAATTAATATTTCGTGTGCGTGATTTACCATTTCTGAGCCGGTTTCCAAGTAACTGTGCCACGGAGGCAGTCATTCTAATAAAATAATAGAACATTAGATATTATTGTAAGAAATGCTATACTTCTATGCACCATTTCATTTTCAAAACCCTGAAACAAGACATTGTTTATTTATCATATTTAGATATGGTTTAAAATTTGAAGTTCTCCTAGTAAGAAACACTAAGGTAGGTGATTGTGAAAAGCTTTAGTTTATTAAAATCTCTCCCTCTCTCCAGACACAGGAAGGCCACTACTGAGCATAGGCCTCCTGCAAGGATCTCCACATCGATTTGTTATAAGCGAAGAAGCATCCAGCAACCTCCTGCAACCTTAAAAAAGTCCTCCGACCACCTTGTATGCAGGCGTCCGGCACTTCCAAGTTTACTTCAAACCTCAATTGACATAAATAAGTTTCCTAGTATACAGAATAATAAAATGTGTTGATTATTCTCAGTTTTATAAGATCTACATATCCATTACAATATAAAAAATATTTTTATTCAGGTGAACAGACCTTTACAAAACTTGTCAAATAAAATTATTCTCAAATATGACGATTTATCTTTATTTATTTGTGTTTATGTATCAGTGTTGAAATAAACACAATCATTATTTTTTTGTTAAAATACAATGAAATGTCTCATCTATATATATAAAAGAGGAACCTGATTGACTGACCTATCAACGCACAGCCGAAACTACTGGAGCTCGGAACTTGAAATTTTGCACAGGGATTCCTATTATGACGTAGGGTAGCACTAAGAAGGGATTTTGGGAAATTCTACCCCTAAGGGGGTGAAAAGGGTTAAAAACTGTTGTATGGAAAATCTAAACCATTGAAGTTACAATTCTCAAATTTGGTAGTTTAATAACTCATTTAATAACAAAAATAATTGCATACTTTATTTGTCTAAAAATTAACATTAAAGGGGTTAAAATAAGGGTTGAAATTTTTAGAAACTGGGTGATTTCCTTCCTACCCGATCAACGCACAGCCAAATCTACTGGAGCTAGAAACGTGAAATTTTACATAGGGGTTCCTATTGTGACGTAGGGTAGCACTAAGGAAGGATTTTTGGAAATTCGACCCCTAAGGGGGTGAAAAGGGTAAAATACTGGTGTATGGAAAACCGAAACCGTTGAAGTTGCAGATATCAAACTTGACTTTTTAGTTACTCATCTAGAAACACGAAGAACTGCATACTCTCTTTTCTTATAATTAACCCTAAAGGGGTGAAAATAAGGGTTGAAGTATTGTAAAACCGAACTGCTGGATCAACGCACAGCCGAAACAACTGAAGCTAAGAACTTGAAATTTTACACAGGGGTTCCGATTGTGACGTAGGGTAGCACTAAGGATGGATTTTTGGACATTCATCCCCTAAAGGGGTGTAAAGGGTTAAAAACTGATATAGGGAAAATTTAAACCGTTTAAGTTACAATTGTCAAACTTGGCACTTAAGTAATTCATTCTACGACAAAAATAATTGCATATATTGTTTATCTAAAATTAACCCAAAAGGGACGAAAATAAGGGTTGAAGTTTTGTAGAACCGAACTGCCGGATCAACGCCCAGCCGAAACTACTGAAGCTAGGAACTTGAAATTTTACACAGGGATTTCTTTTATAACGTAGGGTAGCACTAAGGAAGGATTTTTGGAAATTCAACCCCTAAGGGGGTGAAAAGGGTAAAAAAAAAATGTATGGAAAACCGCAACCGTTGAAGTTGCAGATTTCAAACTTGACACTATAATTACACATCTAAAATAAAAAATAAGTGCGTACTCTGTTTACTTAAATTTAACCCTCAAAGGAGTAAAAATAAGGGTTGAAAAATTTGTATAGAAAATAAAACTGCTGAAGTTATTCTTATGAATATTTAACTTTTGTCCCTTTCGAACGACTTTTCAATTCAGTTTGAGCGAGAAAACAAACATTCGATACCTAAAATAGGTTTTAAAATTGTATATGAATAAGGCCGTTTATCTATTGATCCGATTGGTCTCAAAATCGTTTTGAGCTCCGATAATCTAAATTTGTATTCAGAATTGAAAATGTTGGCCATCATTTTGAACTTTTTATTTATTGATCCGATTGGTCTCTGAATCGACAACTGAAGGACCCATTGATCCGATAATCTAAACTCAGAGCAAGAAATAAAAATGCTGCACGTTGATTTTTGTTAAAAGTTTACGTAAAGGTTATAATGGCATAGTTTTAGCGATATAACGTCTACATTATATTAAACACGCAGACGAAGTTGCGGGCAAATGCTAGTATATCTATAAACTTTTATTTTATTTGTTGAGGCCGTTAGCTATATCGATATGATAGTATCGACAGTGCATGGCGCAGCATTATCTGTCACGCACACATGCAAACTTCACGCACACTATCATATTCTCGTTTTGGTTTCACTCAAAATGATACATTGCCGATCTATGTATATACTACATCTATGGAAGAAATCCTCTTTGAAAAGCGAATTCTTAATTAGATTGTGTTATCTGTTATTTGGTTGTTTCATGTATCTCTCTCACACCCATTCGATAGGCTGTTGCTAAAACGAGAAGCACCTAGTATTATAACCCGAAAAATAGAAAAAGTAATCTAACAAGAAGATATCATTGTACAAACGTGACTTTTAAATTAGGTCCTGTTATCTGTTATTTCGCTTATCTATCTATCTCGCTCATACCGGCTTTGTAGACTGTTGCTAAAACGAGAAGCACCTAGTATTATAACCCGAAAAATAGAAAAGTAATCTAACAAGAAGATATCATTGTACAAACGTGACTCTTTAATTAAATCCTGTTATCTGTTATTTCGCTTATTAATCTATCTCGCTCACACTCATTTCATAGACTGTTGTTAAAACGAGAAGCACCTAGTATTATAACCCGAAAAATAGAAATTGTAATCTTACAAGCATATTAACATCCTGTGTTAACATCCTTGAAAAGTGACAAGTATTTCTAGTCGTATTATGAGTTAACTGTTACTTAATTTGTGTTCGGAAACACTGCAGGGCTAATGTTAGCATGATTATTTTATTGTCTTATATTATTTTGGAATGACAAGTGTTGCTTCTTTAAGTAGTCTTGTTTAATAGTCTGTGCTTAAGTAGGTATATAACTAAGTAATCTGTGGTATATAATATAAATTGGTCAAACAATTTGCATTTTTTATACAAGGTAAGCGTGGCTTTACTCCTTAGGTGACCTAAGTAATCTGTGCTCCTTAGTCTGTGAGCGTGGCTACGCTTCACTGTGACATTCTACGATTTTAATTTGTATTAAATCTTCGCATTATTGACTTTCAAATGAAACAGGTTTAGTGCGCATCGGTTGAATTTATTCATGTTAAACTTAAAAATATCTATTTTGTGTATTCGATTTTGATTGTTTTATTATGTGTATTTGAAGTTTTGTTTAATTTTGATTCTTATAAAGATTTTTGGTACTGAAAATTTTTAATAATAGTTCTGATTTATATATAATGATAAAAATTAAAGCAGCTATTTGTTTTAAAACCAGAAGGCGATTGTTTTGATTTGTGTTTAAAATTATCATTTTACTTTTTTTTTCTTCCTAATGGGCCGTGGTTGAAAAAAATAACAGTTGTTATTTAATAACAGAAATTGGTACCTGTTATTTTTGTGTAACAGTAACAGTAATAACAGATATCATGTTTGTCCTGTTATAACCCACCCCTAACACAGATTACTTTCATATTGATCACAGCTCGGAGCTAAGGTGAAAGGAGATGGTCCAGAAATGTATGGACCTTGGGCCATAGTGCTGTACAGTACATGAAATATAGTTCGTGAAATTGGCTTTCGATTTCCGTAGTAATTACTGTTATGCGTTGCTTAATAACTTTATACAAAAATAAATATCAAGCCAAGAACAGCAACACTACAAGCAATATGGCGACAATAACGGCCATATTGTTTTGGAATAGGCGAGACGACAGTATCAAAAAATTAAAGATTTTATGTTTTTAAGGGAAAATACGTATTACAAGGATTTCAAATGATAATTCAGTTTTAATCTATACTTGGAGATTAATAAGATTTTAAATAAAATCAAAGTACAATATATAGCAATCGGCCATTTTGACAAAAACGCTCTTCACAACGCATGATGTCACGCCTATGTAAACATGACGCATTCGCTGCGCATAGACCACAGATTTAGTAGTACGCAATGACATGTTTACCTAGTAGTGACATCAAAGCGGACGCCATGACACCTACTAGCGTTTTTTGTGCACTATTGAAAAATTATAAGAAAAATGGCTTAAAACTGTGTTAAGACTTTGTTAATTCTTGAAATATAGATTTTTTCGTATATAATAAATGTGTGCCCATATTTTAGAATTTAATTTGAAAATCATTCGTCTCGCCTATTGCAGCATGTCAAACACTTTCGTTCTTTAACTGAAATCATGAAATATAAATATAATAATAAAAGTGACGCTTTTAACAACGTATATCATCTTTTGACAACTTATGGACTATAGTATCAACAGATAAATATATAGAAAACAATTATATAATTAGTAGCGGGTTTTTAAAAATAAGACATATATTCAAGTTAAAGTTATTGGGTTTGCGCATTTTTGAACGAAATGACAATTAGGCATCATGGAGGACAGATTATCGAAGAAAATATTGCTTCTGTACTAAAACAATTACATTTTTGTATAAAGCCCCCCGCTGTCCAAGAAATCTTAATGTATTTTATTTGAATTCCACATTTTTTTCTAGTATTTGTACTAGACGTACACAATACGGCCCAAAATGAAACATCTCCTTTAACTATGGGACATATCCATCTGAGTGACCTAAGTAATCTGTGGTCCATGGTAAGACGTCAGATCGACAATCACGTCAACTGTATTTTTTTCGAAAATTTATTTTATATCGCCAATGTGAACAGTGAAAACATAATAGTATTGGATAATATACAATGAAACGCTAATAATGATTTCGTATGTAGCCCAAGTGCTAAATTTGTTTGCCAGAACTGTTTTAAACACAGTACATGTGTCGTCGCTTATTGGAAAATTTATAATAACTTTAGCAACATGGATCTCATCATCTATTCTCAAAGTGTTAGATGGTATTGTCTCGTTTATACAAATTGTATACGAAGACAATGTTTCGATATTCACAGAAGAAGTTCCAAACTCAGTTAACATCATAACAGAGACAGTTCATGAGCAATTATATGGAATATGGAGGGTGATATCATTACTTTGCCATGATGTATATAAACATCTTAGTGCATTCATATTGACTATATCACAAGTAGCAGATACTTCATTCTTGATAGTCGGTGAAGTGTTGTTAATGTTGATTAAATTGTTATTATTTGTGGGTGACACAATATGGTTAATAGTAACATTTATTCCTGTGCATGTGCCACAATTGTTAAGATCAATGCTGAAGAATATAACTGACACCACAGTAGAGGTCATCATTGACTCTTACATGGCTCTACTGAAACTTACAAATTTTTTAACAGAAGTGCCTTTGGAATCATTTATAGGTCTAACATTTGCTATTGTGGTAATACGCCTTTGTATACATTTTAGACAAAACATTCATATGCAAATTATATTGTTTTATTGGTCATTCATCAGAAACTTCCTGTATCTATATCATGCATTTTACAATTACATTACCAATTCTGAAATAAGAGTAATATCTCGAGTGGCTAGTGGTGAAGAATTAAGAACAAGAGATGTTGATTTAGTGTCGCAGGATGTTGGTAATGCTGATGAAAATCAAGCAGATTCATTGTGTATTATATGTCAAGAACGAGTGAAATGTGTACTGACATTACCTTGTCGCCATATATGTTTGTGTGCAGAGTGCTGTAGAAGACTTTATGGATACCAACGAACATGCCCTATTTGCCGGACTTTCATTTATCATTCTGTGACTGTCTACTTGTGACAATTATAATATTGGACTACAAGGAAAGCAAAACATTCCTAAAGGAACCACTAGCTGAAAACATTGACAGTGATAGCTTCCTATGAGAATTTGATTTGATTGCTAGGCAAGTAGGTTTGATTAAATGATATAAACCAAATAGTAACCATGATTGTTTAAATGTGTTAAAGTTTAACTGAATGTAGAAGTGTACAGAAAAAGGTAATTTTGTTGAAACTTAAAGTGTACCAATCATGTTTTATTTAATTTCAAGCTTTTAATGTTTCTGCAAATAGAATACTGTTTAATCAAATGACAAAACAGTTATGAAGAAATTGCATTTTTATATAAATTAGTCACAATAATTATAGGGATATAATAACAATTGTGATGCTTGTAAAATGTAAATTTTGGATAGATACTCAGAATGTTTATAAATTTTACTCTGAGTAACCTAAAAATTAGCCATTATGTAAATGTATGTGATAAATAAACATTTTTTTTTTTAAACTTTATTCTTTGTAGTTTAAAAACTCGAATTTCATTTCGACTAGAATAAAATTCTTATTACTTTACCATGACTAAAAACTGTACAGCACTAATGCTTTATTTTGTATACAAATGAAAATTTTGTAGACTGTGCACAAGTTATGGATACGAAATTGAAATGCCTTAATACTGGTAATGGTGAGATATGCCACAAAACAGAGAAATTTTGGACAATGTGGCTAGATGGGAAACATTGAGTAATGCACAAGATATTTTATTTGATTTAGGGTGTTGTGAGGCAAGTTATAGCCTGTACTATACTACTTGTTTCTGATGGTGTATTAAATACATTAACTGTGAAATCAAACAATGCGATTTAATAAATTTCTGAATCTTCATAATGTACCCCTATGAGCATGTCTTGTGCCAGCACGTTTATATAAAGGTATAACAAGCATATCACTACTAGCTTACCTCTGTGCACTATACCTTTTTATACATGAACACCTATCTTAAAAATAGCTTCCTCAAATTACACATTTAAAAACATACTTATAACTATTTACATATTTAATTATTTAACTGCAATACTACTTATTCTTATGAGTTCTATTAATTACAAGCAATACTGGAGCTTTTAATATAGTATACACTACAAACATGTCATTGCATGAAACTGTTTGTTCCGACTTATTAAATGTAAATGAAATAACACTATGTATAAAAATGCTTATATTATGAAGATTTTAGTAAAGCTTCATATTTATTAATTTTTATGTCATGAAAGTCTATTTCGGGACATTCCCAAAGGGTAAGTATTGATTTCTAAGCTGTCTTCTATACTCCTTCTATGCCTCGCATTCAAGTTAAGATCTTTAAATGATATTTGTACATCTTTGAAAGCATTCAACATGAATACTGCTGTAGTCACAACAAAAAATCCACATAAACATCCCAGTATATTTTCAAATTTCATATGTTCCCATTCTTTGAATAAGATACCAGAAGCTATAATGACTAACACAGTAAACATGACATAGTACACAGGAGTTACTACACTAATGTTGAATATGTCCAGGGATTTGTTCAAATAATTCATTTGTATCATAATACACACAATTGCACTAATTAGAAGCAGCCAGAACACACCATATGAAAAATTATTTACCTCTCCATTTATACTCTCTCTTACACCCAAAGCCACACCTTTGCAAGACACAATAGTTAAACTGCCAATGGCGGAACACAATAATAAATATACAGTAATATTTGTATTACCAAATCTTGGGACAAATATAATATAGATGATAAAGCTCATAAAAATAATTGATGCTACATATGTAACAAACAAATAGTCACATAATTTTTCTACTAACTCTTTGAAATGTTGTATTTCCTGTGATTTTGGTGAATGTATCACAAAAATAATTGATCCAATGATGCAGAGAAAACAACCAACCTGAAAATTAATTTTTGAAAGAAATATATATTGATTTAAATTCCTCTTTGATTATTATATCTTATTCATTGTTAATTAAGTACTTATACCTTTCCTATAAAGTTGAGTTTTTCATTAATAAATCTTGACGAAAGTACTGCAGTTACTAGTACACTAAGTGCACCAAGTGGAGTGACCAATGCAGCTGGAGCAAAAGCATATGCCAGAAGATTAGCTGCTTCACCAACACCCACTGTCAACAAAAGTACTCAATATATGATGTGATTTTTGCAACTTCAAATGCAAATTTTTGAAATTTGCAACTTCTTACTTGTAATCAATCCAAGCCACCACATCCACTGTTTGAGATATGCGAATCCCCCAGCTGATGCTCTTAAATTTCCATTTGAAGAAACTTTCACTAAAGCTATTTTCTTTATAATAAAACTAGATCCAATAAAAATACTTGAACTAATAGCAAGTCCCAAACCAATGGCAAAAGACGTATTATCATAATCTATTCCAACTATGGTTTCTTTCGGATTCTTCATTGTTTAGGAAATGCTCGTGGTAGAAGTTTTGATGTAAGTTTATAAACAACAAAACAAACTATTATATTACGGACTGTAAAACTTAGCTTGATAATTTTGACAGCTCGCAATAGGGATGAGGGTAGTGTATAATCGTTAGTGAATCTATTCGATTATTATTTTTTGAAACTTGTAATCGATAATCGCATGATTAAAGTATGGATTTTATAAAATAATTTCTTTAACCTTCTTTATTTATAATATCAAAAATAAGTTGTTACTAATTTAAAATTTAAAATTACATACATACATACTTAAACTCACGGCTTTATCCCCGAAGGGGTAGGCAGAGGCGCCACTAGGTCGCCCACATTTCGCCTTGTATGTTCCGTCCCATAATGTGATAGGGGGCGAGCCTATCGCCATATCGGGCACAAATTCCAGATTCCGGGCTGATAATGAATAGAAAAAACCCAATATCACTTTACCCGACCCGGGACTCGAACCCGAGATCTCAGCTTTGTAGTCGTTTTCATGATATCAGTACTGTTAATGAAACATATTTCGCCAATTAAGAAACAAATGATTTTTATATTAACATTATTTTTTATGTATTGTTTTCATATCCAATCCGATTATTGATAGTCTGTGGTTATTCGTTATGCGTGGCACATCTCTAAGGGGGCGGTAACCATCCATGAAGTACAGTATTTATCTGTATGACATCGTAACAAAAAGAATGCATAACTTTATAGGCGTGAGCTGTCAAAATTATCAAGCTAAGTTTTACACAATGATTAAAGAATAAAGTTAATCATTGGTTTTACCATAGATGTAGCATAACATAGATCGGCAATGTGAAAGAGATAGAATGATTTAAATCATACATTAAAGCGAGACGCATGATGCGACCATGCGTTTACACGGAGAGCGTTCTATAGAGATTTGTGTGAAAATATGTCATTTAAGCGAACGACAAATTTCGCTTATTTTCTTGATTTATTTAATATTTCAGTACTGAGCTACTTTTATTAAATGTAATTTATTATGGTGAGTTGTCCAGTGCCTGGATGTGATTGATTTTAGTGTAAAAACCCGAATAATCATAGTTTTTCATAATATCGTATCACTTTTTTCAATGTTGTTTAGTGACAATATTGTAGAATTGTAAGACAAACCTTGTATGTATATCGGTAGAACAGAATGTCCTTATTCATTATTTAAATGCGTAGAAAGCATCCATTGCCTATATAAAATGATATCATATACGTGAATTTATAATAATTTCAACCAACATTTGCTAGAGATTGATTGACAGTTTCGATCAATAATATTATGTCGATAAAAATAGTCAATGACCATAGAGGTTTCACTTGATTTTATAATCTCGTAGTATAACATCAATTCTATAATAACAGTTATTACTTCACTTCATTTATTCACTATTGATATTTGCTAAATATTAATTAATATTTCGTGTGCGTAATTTACCATTTCTGAGCCGGTTTCAAATTAACAGTGCCACGGAGGCTGCCATTCTAATAAAACAATAGAACATTAGATATTATTATAAGGAATGCTTTACAAAACTTGTCAAATAAAATTATTCTCAAATATGACGATTTATCTTTATTTACTTGTGTTTACGTATCTGTGTTGAAATAAACACAACCATTATTTTTCTGTTAAAATACCATGAAATGTCTCATATGGGGCATTTCACGTCAAGCGGACAACCAAAAAAATATGAGGTCGTTAATTTTGTTTATACTCTGGTCAATTCTACTTCTAGGGGACGTGAATGAGTACACACAATTTTTTTATTGTATGATGCTTAATTGCTGAGTTATGAGCTTTTAAAAAATGACTAACAATGAAATCACGAATTTTTGGATATATATTATGTTTATCAATTAATTCGTAAAAAACACTAAAAAGTATTGTTTCTTATAGTTAAAAAGTTGAAGTTTTTATTTTTTTTCTAGAATTCTAAATTTGAATTTTTTTGAGTATAGTAAACCGGAAGTGAACATTTCAAATCGATTTTTGAGTAACTCCGACACTTTTTTTTTTAAATATTTTCTCCTTGAATTAAAGCTTTAAATGTACTTATTCTTCACAAAAAAAATTAAAACGTGATCTCCAATAGTTTAAGAATTAGAGCATATAGAGTACATACACATAGCTATGACAACTTTCTAAGCAATCGGGTTTATGCGCTAACATGCTAAATTACTACGCAATTAGTATTTTATTCCTTCATTCTAACATGGATAAATATAAAAATAAACGATTTCTTTAATTCTTCACAAAAAAATTGCCAAATGTTTAAGGTTTCCACCAAGACCATCACATGGCCCTTTTCCATGAGCGGTGGCATGGAAGTGTAATTGCGTTTCTTTCTTAAAATCTTGTTTGAAGTAAATTAGGATCACAAATTATCCATCCCTAAAGGAGAAATTCTCGTTCAATGTGATTTTGCCGAAAATTATAGTTTTGTCGTACAAGATTCTGCCCAATTATTTCATTGGAATAATGATGAAGCCACGCTTTTGACATCTGTTTATTATTGTAAAGATGGAAATGACATTAAACATGGAAGCATCATAATGATGTCAGACGATTTAAAGCATGAAGATTTTAAGAAAGAAGCGCATTTACACCTCCATGCCACTGCTCATAGAAAAGGGCCATGTGATGGTCTTGGGGGAAACCTTAAACTTTTGGCAACCCGTGAAAGTTTACAGTCTACGAATAGCGCTATCACTACAGTTATAAGATTATATGAATGGCCCAATTCATAATTAACTGATACTTCTATTTATTGCTGCTCGAAGGAAAGTATTCAACAAAAGCGAGATTTCCTACGAGTCCGTTTTGCTTCCGCTATCACCGTTCCAGGAACTAAACAAATGTATGCTTTTATTCCAACCAACGAAGGCTTATGTGTAAAGAGAATTAGTGCTAGTGCGAATAGTAAAACTGTGAAAATTACAAAATAAATCTCTCCATTTTATTTTATACTATTTCAATCTCAATTAGTAAAACCGCTCTAAGTCTTAAACTATTGGCGATCATGTTTTAATATTTTTGTGAAGAATTAAAGAAATCGTTTATTTTTATATTTTTCCATGTTAGAATGAAGGAATAAAACACTAATAGCGTAATATTTTAGCATGTTAGCGCATAAACCCGATTGCTTAGAAAGTTGTCATAGCTATGTGTATGTACTCTATATGCTCGAATTCCTAAACTATTGGAGATCACGTTTTATTTTTTTTTGTGAAGAATAAGTACATTTAAAGCTTCAATTCAAGGTTAAAATATTAAAAAAAAAAAGTGTCGAAGTTACTCAAAAATCGATTTGAAATGTTCACTTCCGGTTTACTATACTCAAAAAAATTCAAATTTAGAATTCTATAAAAAAAATAAAAACTTCAACTTTTTAACTATAAGAAACAATACTATTTAGATTTTTTTACAAATTAATTAATAAAGATAATATATATCCAAAAATTCGTGATTTCATTGTTAGTCATTTTTTAAAAGCTCATAACTCAGCAATTAAGCATCATACGATAAAAAAAATGTGTGTACTCATTTACGTCCCCTAGAAGTAGAACTGACCAGAGTATAAACAAAATTCACGACCTCATTTTTTTTTGGTTGTCCGCTTGACGTGAAATGCCCCATATATATCTATAAAATTTTGTTTTATTGGTTGGGCCGTTAGGTATATCGATATGATAGTATCGACAGAGCATGGCGCAGCATTATCTGTCACGCACACATGCAAACTTCACGCACACTATCGTATTCTCGTTTTGGTTTCACTCAAAATGATACATTGCCGATCTATGTTATACTACATCTATGGGTTTTACAGTCCATAATCTCTATTGTGTAGACTATTGTGTAGAGCTGTCAATAGTCTATTGTCTATACATGGACACCCGAGGGGATAACCCCTGAGAGCTGTCACATAAATCTTGTCATGGAGCCTAACCCCTCGGGTGTCCATGTATAGACAATAGACTTTTGACAGCTCTACACAATAGTCTACACAATAGAGAATAATAGAGAGCTGTCCAATGATTAAAGAATATAAGAGGATGACGCACAAATGTAGTACTATATAATAAGTTATAGTTATGTTAGGAGTATCGACGCGGAATTGTACATTTATGTATCTGTCTCATTTACACAAAGCTAACTTGTCCCTTAATGAAAGAGACAAATAATAACTCCATTGTTCCGAATATGGCAATATTTTGTTCACTAACCACACTGGGACCGCCCTTGGCCCAAAATGACGCCATTTTTCTTTCCTGTCAAACTGTGGCGTTATCTGTCATTATGAGTAAACAAATCTGCACAATCAAATAATTTCGATTTTTTTATTGTTAATCTCGTGTCTTAAGTTTGTTAAGTTTGCTTATTAGATTAATTGTAAAGTTTTTAAAATTCCTCGGTGTTATGTGAAAGGATGCGAGTCGAGTTCAAGCAAAAAGGACCCCAACATTTCTTTTCATAGGTTAGTAACTGTTTTTACGAAATAATAACAAATATGTGTCTAAATTTACATTTTGGGTTTGTTTTTATCATTTATAATTGTTTAAGGATCTTGTTGATTAAATTTTAGACTCTTCTAAGCGTTATTTATACAAGTAGTACGAATAACAACCGTATTGTTTGTTTACACACAAGTTTAGGGATGTGATACGAAATTATTCATATCGATATTATCATTTTTAAATATTTTGATGTTTATTTTTCAAAAAAAGAAATAATAGGATATATATATTCAGAACGATAAACAAAGTGAAATTAAAAATATTTTAAGATTACCTATAAACATACAAACCAGGACAAAATGGATACAAAAAATCGGAAGACACTATTGGAACCCTCCAATAAATACATTTATTTGTTCTTTACATTTTGAAAAAGACTGCATCATGCATGCATAAAACAAATTAATTTACCAAGACTAAAAGATAACAGCTTCCCAACAATATAAGTGAAATTGTAATAATTATGATATTTTACCTAATAATCCTATTAATAATAGAACTGTTAATCAACAAAAATGACATGCAAGATAATTTTGACAATTGGTAGTATATTGTCTAATGTCCTGAAGAACCTTTTAATGAACAGAAATAGTTTTATATTTTATTATTAATTACTATAATTGTTTATCTTAACCAACACTTTCATATTCATTGATTGAATTTTAAGTGAGACATAATGATTTTCCTCGTCAAATAATAGCAATAAAAATCTACCTATGTTATTTTATTTTATTTAATATGTATTAAATGTCCTGATAGGTATTTTTGATTTTAGCAAAGAATGCTGCAACTGCAATGGTGCAAGCAAATTCTAGATATAAATAAAGTTGTATTTTATCTCACGTGTGTATTATTTGACACAAATCCAATCCAATCATCAGGTAAAACTTACCCATGAAATAAATCATACTATGAAAAAAATATCAAAACATCGACCTATTTTTATCGGATTTAATTTTTAATGACTTTACCGTCAAATCCTAAAATCCCCTGTTTATACCCAATTGACATGTATAGCTACAATTAAAAATGTTATACAAATTTATACACTGATATTTACGTAAAATCAAAGTTTTTCAGTCGTATTTATGCCACTGTTGATGCATCGATGTCGATAGAAAATTTGATACTAGCGTATCACTATTTTTAGGGGCGGAGCCGCCGCCATGTTTAAATATCAAAGTGACCCGTGTCAAGTGACCTTATGCGTTATCCTCTATATTCTATAATCATTGGAGCTGTCACATAAATCTTGTCATGACGCCTAATATGAGCGTCATCGACACCGGAGGGGCTAATATGAGCTTCATCGACACCGGAGGGGATAATACGTCTTAGACCTGAGTCGATCGATCATTCGTCGTGACCCGGGTCGATCATGACCCACTCGTATGGTGATCGAGTTAAAATGATTCGATCATTTCAATCATGTGTGTCGCAACTCGCAATTTGTTTGTATGCCCGAAAAACGGTTACCTACTGAACAGTTGATGGCTAGATTAACGATATTGATAACAATACTATTCATTTTCTTATTGCTTTACTTAAAACTTACCTATTTTTTTTTATTTCATGTAAGCATGATAATAAATATTATTAACTTTTTACTTTTAATATTAATAAGTTGCAAGTGCAACTGAATGGATTTCAAATAACATTCAATCACGCGTCGATTCGTATTTTTATTATATAAATTGATACGATAGACGCCGCCGCGCAAGCGATCCCGCGCAATTCATTTCTTTCCGATTAAGAATCAAAACAACGAGAGAAAGAGTGAGATGAGGTGAATTTATGTCCGATGTTGTATATAAACGAAAGAGATAGAAGATGTTTTGTTTAATACGTCGTTGTGCGATCGAATGCACAACTCGATTGTTTGTTTGAGCAAGCAATTAGCTACGGTACGTGCATTGAAATAGAGTCCAAATTGGTTTAGTTTGTCACTTGATAATGGGATCAAATAAGATCGAATCTTTTCTAGAACCATGATTCGATTACTCGTGTTTAAGTTGCGATCGAATCATAAAGATTCGATCAATCACGATCGACACAGGTCTAATATGTCTATGGCTGCATCTTTAGTTTCAGCTCGACGTGTAGTTGACGTCATCAGCTGTCAAATGACTTGGTAGGTAGGTCGGAACTCGGGACCTACATTATAGTTAAAACTACAATAATTTCTGTGTTTATTTTAAACCTGTTGTGCGTTGGAGCTTTTATTTCACAATACAATCTTTACATTTCCTCAAGAAAATTTAGATTATAATGCGATGCTACCTCGGCGGCGCAATATTGGAGGTGTGAGTGAACGACACATTGAAAGTGAATTAGACTCTTACAGCAAACTTGATAAAAAAGGTCTTCAGCATACTGAACATAAATTAAATCAAACTATCCGTGCAACGCCTATCAATAATTACTTTGAAGTGCAATCGCAAGAAGAAGATATCGTATTCAAAATACTTGAAGAGTTTGTATTTGAACCAGTAATGGCAGCCAGAGACAGGACAAATGAATTTATATCAACGGTGCGAAGTCTTCAAGGCCGAACGCTGGCCAGGCCGACTGTCAGAGATGAACGTAAAGCGGCAGTACTAGAAACATATTCTCAATTTATGAGTATGGCAAAAGTTATAAGTAAAAACATCACCAGCACATATGCAAAGCTAGAAAAGTTAGCATTGTGTAAGTGTATATGCATGATGACTTTAATACTTATTAGTGTGTATTGAGTGTAAGCTTACTAATATTATGTATTTTTAGTGGCAAAAAAAAAATCATTATTTGATGACCGACCAACAGAAATACAGGAATTAACCTATATAATCAAAGGAGATCTCAGCTCCTTGAACCAGCAGATTGCCAGACTGGGTGAGATGCCCAGGGGACGAAGAAGCATGCACAGCCATTCCTCAAGTGTTGTTCTTGCATTACAGTCAAGACTTGCATCTATGAGTAATCAATTTAAACAGGTAACTTCTTATGTCAATTGATTGTTGCATTTATTAATTACACCCAACATGGTAATACTAACTAAATTATTTCTTTAATATAGGTTCTTGAAGTAAGATCAGAAAATTTGAAGCATCAAAATAATAGACGCGAGCAGTTTTCAAGGGTCACACCTATAATAAAAGAAGTACCCTCCTTACTACAAGATGAAGTTAGCATAGATTTAGGTGAAACATCAAGTCTACAAGCCCAGCAAGTGGCATTGCGAGATGACACAGATTTATATGTACAGCAAAGAGCAGAAACAATGCATAACATTGAAAGCACTATAGTTGAATTGGGAGGCATATTTCAACAACTTGCACACATGGTAAAAGAACAAGATGAAGCAATAGGTAGAATTGATACCAACATTCAAGAAGCTGAAATGAATGTGGAAGCAGGTCATAGAGAAATATTGAAATATTTCCAAAATGTGACTGGGAACAGAGCCCTTATGTTTAAAGTATTTGGTGTCTTGATATTCTTTTTCATTTTCTTTGTTGTAGTTATGGCTTGAAGATAAAATGTAATTATATCAGAAAGTATGTAGTCTGCTTTCATTTATTTTAATCCCGCAACAAAGGCTTAGCTAGAAATAATTAATTCAGGGTAAAAGAAGCAACCGTCATATTATATTTAGTGGACTATCAAAATAATAATACAATTAAAGTAGAAAGTTTTAAAGTTATGCTCATCTCTATTGTAGTGGACTTTTCCTTATTGTTATTTAGGCTAATAAACTTCTAACTCTATAATTTATACAGAAAACATTGTTTTTTGGTTTTGGACTTTATTGATACACTAATGGCCAATCTTGGCTCCGCCCGGGTGCAGATAGTTTTTGACTCCAGTCCACATCAGAAACATATTATTCAGTGTGACTATCATCCTCTATTTCCTTTACGGGCTTTACCCATTCTGATCCGTTGAATCCCGTCCCGACACATCCCGTCTTTTCATTCCTCATAATAAAATGCGCACACAATAGTACTTGAATATTATTTTGCTGCGGACTTGTAACTTATTTTAAAACCCATATACCTACCTCCTAAAATATTAATTAAAAAAAAACTGTCAGGTCAAGATTGTTCAAAATTTAATAGGTACTTTTAATGAATAACTTATTTAATTGGATAAGGTTTAATACCATAAGAATAAAAACCCATTTGCAAATAATTCATTATTTTAGAAAAAATCTGATTAAGTGCCATTAAAGAGGTTGTAAGTCAATCTATATAGATATACAATAGACATACGCTATCGCAGACTTTTTTTATGACCTTTTTAACGTGGTTGTGCAAAATAGTAATAGATGGCGCGATTTTCACGGACATCTTATTGATACTCCAATTAATATAGGTAGTGAATGGTCGCCCAACTTTAGTTTTTAAATCAATATTTTCTTGTACATCTTGTAGTGTATACACGCAAAAGGTTGGCGAGCATTCGACTGTCGACCATGGCCGAGTGAACAGCTTAACCGTTGAGTGCGGATATACCTACACCTCATGAAGTATAAAGTGTGTTTCATTGATTCCTGAAGTACTACACATCTATGGATGCGTAAATGTAATTTGAATACCAGGATGTAGGCCGCTTCCAACATGTGGCTGTGGCAGTCCTGGTAGTCTATGTTTAGCAGTAGACTAAAGGAGAAAGGGAATAATACGATAGGCAGAATTGTGGATCGATTTCGAGCTTGTCAATTATACATAATATATTACTTTATGAATACTTTATTGTACACCACAAAAAATATCAGCACTAAAAACATAAAGACCATACATACGTTAGCATTTTGATTCCAGTAAATAATTTAATCACCAATGAATAAAAAAATATTGTTTATTAATACAATTTTTTTTATAACCGCCATTAGATAAATTCGATGGTTTGTTATAGATTACAAATACATAGAATATTAGTTTGCAAATAAGTAGGTAATGAACTTTCTTCATTGACTTAGATATCGATGACTTTCTTTGAATAATATTTCAACTTTTTTAATTTGCCTCCTTAATTCAGTCTTCAATATTTTTGCAATATATTTTTTTGCGTTGATCATCTAGAACTCGACTACGATCTTCTGGAGCTCGAATGCTTTGTCAAAAAATTAAAATAGTTTATTTCTCTTCACATTTTACTACATTTAACACGATAATAGTATTAGATTACGAGTATAAATGCTTGTTGATTATATTATAAAAAACATATCTCAAATAATGAGTTTCATAAATATTATTAAAATTTTATTTGTAGTTCCAAATTTTGCCACCCGCCAATAGAATTTAGATGATTTGTAGCCAGTTAAGCGGCGCGGTTTACACGTCTGCAATGAAGAAAGCGGCTTCCGCTATACATTAAGACGGATAACTGGAAGCAGATCATAATGTTACACGCCAGAGAATTCACAGAATAACTATCGTAGTTTTGGTCCTTGTCGGTTATCAATATGATATTGTTTAACACGTCTAGTATTTTAAGACGCCACAAAAATTCACTATTAAACCTATCTTTAAAATGCTGAGATTTAAGCAATATCATTCATCATTATAGCAAAAAATAATCATGTAAACTCTAACAATTACACAATTTATGATCCACAGCTTAGACATTCGTCTTTGTTTTGTAAAGAACATGTTATAGCAGCCATGTTAGCTTCATCCGCTTCGGTTTTACCATTTGCTTTACTTTTGACTTTAGATTTGTCTACCGTGAATTGAATAGCATTCGCTGCAGGTTTCGTTCGCAGATAGTACATTCCCGTTTTCAAGCCCATTTTCCAAGCGTAGAAGTGAATGGAGGTTAATTTGCCATAATTAGGTTCAGCAACATGAATATTGAATGATTGGCTTTGATCTATGAATGCACCTCTGTCTGCCGCCATTTGAATTGTAGTCTTAACTGAAATTTCCCAAACTGTTTTGTATAAATCTCTAATTTCTTTTGGTATTATCTCAATGTTTTGTATGGAACCATTGTTATGAATAATGAGATTCTTCATGTCTTCGTCCCACAACTCGGCTTCTGTCAGATCATGTAATAAATGATGATTAACAACTTGAAATTCGCCAGATAAAACGCGTCTTTGATAAATATTTGAAGTAATTGGTTCAAAAGACTCATTGTTGCCTAGAATCTGAGCTGTAGATGCGGTGGGCATAGGAGCCACTAAAAGGGAATTTCTAAGACCATGTTTTGCAATTTTTTCTTTCAGTATGGTCCAATTCCATAATTCAGTTGGCGTTTTACCCCACATTTCATATTGTAAAATCCCTTGACTCACTGGGCTGCCTTCGTAAGATTCATACACTCCATGTTTCTCAGCTAATTCACAACTTGACTCGAGTGCACCATAATAGATTGTTTCGAATATTTGTTGATTAAGTATTATGGCTTTTTCACTATCATATGGAATGCGCATTAGAATAAAGGTGTCGGCCAATCCCTGCACGCCAATACCGATAGGTCTATGTCTCATATTCGATTTTTTAGCTTCAGGAACTGGATAATAGTTGACATCAATGATTTTGTTTAAATTTTGAGTTATAATTTTTGTGACCTCTTTCAACTTAGTAAAATTAAATGTTTTATCTTCATTTACAAACCGGTTAAGTGCTATTGATGCTAAGTTGCAAACAGCAATTTCATCATCTGAAGTGTACTCTACTATTTCAGTGCAGAGATTACTACATTTAATGGTTCCCAAATTCTTTTGGTTACTCTTGCGATTACATGAATCTTTATACAACATATAAGGCGTTCCTGTTTCGACTTGAGCTTCTATAATAGCCTTCCACAAGGCCTGAGCTTTGACTTGTTTTACATATCGTTGTTCACTTTCATATTTTTCATACAGTGTTTCAAATTCTGTTCCCCAACAATCTGCTAGTCCTGGGCAATCATGGGGACACATAAGGCTCCAATTATCGTTGCTCTCAACTCTTTTCATGAACAAATCAGGTATCCATAGAGCATAAAATAATTCCCTGGCACGTACTTCTTCCTTTCCCGTATTTTTTTTCAAATCTAAGAATTCAAATATGTCTGCATGCCATGGTTCTAAATACACCGCAAAAGCTCCTGGTCGTTTGTTGCCCCCTTGATCAACATACCTTGCAGTATTATTATAAACACGCAACATAGGAACAAGGCCATTAGAGACTCCATTTGTCCCAGCAATGTATGTACCTTTGGCTCGTATACAATGAACATGAACTCCAATACCTCCAGCAGATTTGGATATTAAAGCACATTGCTTTAGGGTGTCATAAATACCTTCAATGCTATCATCTTTCATAGCAACCAAGAAGCAAGAAGATAATTGTGGCCTCGGTGTTGCGGCCGAGAATAGAGTTGGACTGGCATGTGTAAAATATTTTTCAGATAGTAAATTATACGTATCAATTGCAGCATCTATATCTTCGCCATGAATTCCTATTGAAACACGCATCAACATGTGTTGTGGCCGTTCTGCAACCTGCAATGATACATTAGTTTAAATTTTGTGGTTTTTATGCGTTTAAATAAAGTAGGTAAGTATTTCTCCCTGTAAAATTATCTTTAATTTCTCATTTTTATACCTATCACATAGTAATGGCAATTATTGCTATTTTCAAAATAACTTCATCAACTTGTGAATTTGCAAGTCGTAGCAAGTTATACATAGCAGCTATTGCTAACTTCTTAAATATTTAATGATATAAGTTTCATTATGCGACAAACCAACATTTACTTTACATTTATATCAGTGAAGTTCGTTAAGAAAAATTAATGAGACATTGATTGCAAGTAGCATTTTTATTTTCTCCCTCAACATCAATATAGTAATATCAATATAATAATAATTCCATATAGGGTTCCATCGCCCTAAGTTAGCCTTTGCCACAGTTTGTTATATAACTTATAATTTATACTGTTTATATTTGTATTAAAATCTTTTAGATAACACTAACAACCATTAAAAACTATAATACACAATTTCACTATGTGATAATGTTTATTACACAATAAATTATTTTAATTATTGTTTAACAACGCAAACCACGAATGTAGTGAAAGTTAGTAGAAAAAAATAACACGGCATCCGCGGTAAAACACAAGTACGCCTGCCGCCCAAATCAACCAATATGCGTTTATGCAACAATCGCTCTAAACGTCTATAGTCTCCGTAAAATCAAATACTATAATTGCTTAACACCTGTCTTTGCGCTATCCATTTCACTCACTCTTTCATATTACACACGAGATAGCATGAAAATATTAGCCGGCCGGGGCGTGCCGCGTACTATGCATCGTGCTTCACGAAATATTATAACCCTGTGCAAACGGTTTACGCGATTTATTTAGCAGATAGCAAACTTTAGCGATTGTATATAATTTGTGAAATATTATATTTCACTTGCTTAGCTTCACTGCTATAGCTATTTATTCCATCACTACTACCACATACTAAATAATTGTTCAATCCAATTCAGATAATGTCTTTTTTATATTTTTTGCTAGACACGGTCTGGTAACATACCAAAGATTTTATGTATTAAGTCATAAACCCCCTGGCGACATTTTAAAGAATTGAATTGATTGTTACTTTAATAAGATATTTAAAAAAAATCTCTTATACACAAGCTACAATTTCATAATGTTGTTTATTTATTGTTATATTAATATAGCGTAATATGCTGTGACTAATATTACAATACACTATAATGCGATGAAGATATACAAAAATCCATACCATTGCTAATATAACAATACATTACAATTATAATGTAAGAACACTGTACCATGGCTAATCTCACAATCATTTGTGTAATAAGATTAATTTATGATATTGTAATGTATTGTAAATTAGTAGGTAATATTAGCCACAGTATGATTATTTAAGCCTAGCAACCAAAACTTGCATGGAATCTTTCAAGCAGGCCTAGAGAATGTGATATTTACTGGCAAGAAAAAGTGTTCTATATCTATGTTTATTCAATATTACATTCATAACAATATAGAATTATATACCTTGTTGTTTATCTTCAATAAGTATGATCGCTCCAAAGTTTTAAAGCCAAAATAGTTGTATTTAAAATCTCTGTCATAAACAATTGCAGAATCCAATCGCTCCTTATGTTTGGAAATTATATTATAATGAAATTCAGATATCATAGGACTGCGCTTCTTAGTGTGTGGATTTATAATATTGTATAAATCTGTCATTACATCTAAAAAAGAAATGAATTATTATATTACAAATTTATGATGTCTCTTTATTTGCATATCCTATTTTACATTTTATACATATTGAAAAAAGACAATATTAAAAAATATTGACCATCTGGTGGCAAAGCATGAGCAGAAACGACAATCAGGTCAATGAGGTCTCTTAAGCATTCCGTATTTTCACAGATTAGTATCAAACTAATTTGTGAAAATACCTATATTGGATTCAATTAGAAACAAAATATTGTATTTATTTTTATAAGTTACTTTAAAAAAGGAGGAGGTTTTCAATTCATCAGAAATTTTATATATTATGTTCCCCAATTACTAGAAGACACCTGAACCAATTTGGAAAATTATTTTTGCTTTCAAGGGGTATAAGTAATTATAAGTATAAGTATTAATAATATACAAGTCAATTTTCAATAAGTTTGGCAGCTTTGAACCAATTTTAGTGATTTATTTTTCATTAAGAAAGACTTTATAAAACTCCATGTTGGAGGTGCCAGAACTATAAACGGTGTAAATTACCTGAAAAATGTTTTTTGGTTTCTTTATGCAGGTTGGATATCGCCAGCCTGGCCGCTAACACTGCATAATCAGGATGGTCCGTAGTCATTGTGGCTGCAGTTTCTGCTGCTAAATTGTCAAGTTCTACAGTTGTAACTCCGGAGTATATCCCACTTATTACCTTTAGGGTAATGCACACCTGTTAAAATATTAAGTGTATTCGACATAATCATTATTTATACATTTTTAAAAGTTTATGTGAGAATTGTGGGAACTTTAAAAAGAATCAACGTTAACCATTGGTAACATTGAAATTCATATTAAACGAGACTATATTATGGAACACAACAAAATATGAGTGACATAATGTGAATGTGGGATCCTATTGCTATTTTAATTAAGTTAATTTGTTAAGTAAATTAACTAATAACTATGATACAACATTCTGATGTTTATTATGTTCTCAATTTATTTTAAAATATTAATACATTTAAGTGCAACAGAAAGAACCTGAATAATACAAATAAAAACTTAAATAGCAGATAATATTATAATGAAGTAAATATTAATACGGCATGAGCAAAATTATTTCTTCTTTCGTTATTTATTTAAGTTTTTAATTAATGTGCTTCTCTAATTTTGATTTAATAATCTGATAATATATATGTACACATATTTATACCTAATATAATGTATGAATAGATTATGTCCATGAACTAAAACAGCAAGATGTTTAAAGCAACTTTGAACTACGGCTTTGATGAAGGGCAATATATACATATTAAATACTCTGCATGCAAGTTAAATGTAGGAAGGGAGAGAGCTGCTATCCCCACCACCTTCTCACCCACAATCTGTTGTTTTCTTACAGCCTCTCCACAATAACCATTGCTAATTTACTCAAGTCACGCAATATTAGTATTCATGCATTTATATTTGACAATGAATATTCCATCTTGTAATGAAAAACTAAACAAAGGAAATTGCAAAGCACAATCAAAAAAAAAAATAGATTACTAAATTTATAAATGCAACAAAATAAAATTACATTCTCAAATTAAAATCTTAGGCTCAGTAACATCAAGTAATATAATGTAACATCATGTCAATTGTAGGGCATATTAAATAAAATAAGAATGTTTTTAATTGGCAAAGCATAATACAATATGTTAAACCATAGAGAACCAAAAGGTTCTCTAATTCTTTTTTCTGCCGTACAGTCAAGCTGTGGAACGGTTTGCCACCGCACGTGTTCCCTCCTTCCTATAATCCTGGGTCCTTCCGCCGTAGCGTGAAGAGGCATCTCAGCGGGCCGGCATGATTGTGTCGAATGGTATGAGACTACCGTCTGATACCATTCGATACTCTATCTGGACGGCATTAGCACTTACCATCAGGTGCAATGCAGTCACTATGCCGTGCCAGTTTAAAAAAAAAAAATGAATTGGAGCATCATACACAGGGTGTCCCAGAACGAGACAATAAACTGGTAATGGGAGATAGGCCAATCTATGACGGCATAGCAAAAAAAATGTATCCCTGGTAGTTTTCAAGTAACAGCCATTCAATTAAACATTCAAAAACATATATTTTGACCACTGTTGCATTGTGACCAGTGATTTCTATAACTTATAATTTTAATTTACGTTTTGTAATGTTAAATAGATTAGCTTATGAACAACATACCAAATTCAATTAATTCACATGGATTAATATAGGGCAGAAACTATATTATAGCACATTTGAGACCATACTGCTTTTTCTTCCACATAATAAAGAAGACCATGTTAGCATTTACTGACCCCTTTATAAACATGAGTAACCTTAAAGTAAACACGTACCGGGTCGACGAAATCCATATTCAAACCGTAACAAAGTTTCTTGATTCGTGAGGTGATTTTATCGATGTGCACTTCCTCCATCCTTCCACCTAGTAATATTACAAATATGATAAAATAAATACTCAAATTATTTCAATATCTGCCGCGATTACTTGAATTCATAAATTAACGATACAATTAAAATAAATGCATGGGTACTGAATTAACAGCTTACCTCTTTTGTATACATAGAGTTTATTCGATTTTCCAACCATTTTTAAATGCTTGTTTAGTTCTTAGCAATAGGTTACAAAAACAAGTATAAGTTGCAATCGGGAGCGTTTCTTGTAAAACCTTGCTAACTCTGAAGATGAAACACTTGTGCTACAAAATACAAATTCACAATGAAATCCGGTAATTTGACGTTGAAAATAGCGGGAATATTTATACCTTCATTGGTGTTTTCCACTTAGGGCTCTCAAGCGGGGGGGGGGGGGGGACACACTATTATGGCAATGTAGTGTTGTGTAATTTTCGGAAAAATTCTATTTTTCGGAAAAATTTCAAATTGGAAAAATAATGGAAAAATTCGATTATTTAACTTAATTGTAGGTTTTTAATCGTAAAATTGATTTTATTCTTTTATATTCTTAATAAACTTGCTAATAAAGTAAAAATACATACATTTGTAATACTGTAAAGTCAAAATTCATGGTAGGGATTAAATATAATGGCTGCAATTTGGAAAAAACAGTCATAAACCATTAATGGGGTATTTTACTATAAGAAAGAAAAAATCTAAAAACTATTAATGTATATAGTGGAGCATTAAGCAATAAGTATATGTTAATTTCAGTTTTTATTTCCAAGGAATAAATTTTGTAATTATCTTGGAGCTGCTGGTATTGCTGGTCCTAGTGGTTTGACTCCTGGCTCAGGAATCGAACTGGCACTGCCCCTGCTGGATGCAGGCATAGACATTGATGAAGATGACGCGGGACCAAGCGGCTGCAACCACGGAGCTCGTGTCGAGGACGACACTTAGTCAGGAGAGGCCGTATAAGCAATTACCCCAACGACGACACAACTACCCCCGCCGCTGCTTATAAAAAGAGCAGATAGACCGCCGGGTGTTTCTATTTTTTTATTGGTTCCTAGCGTTCGCCACGTCTTGCTCATCAGTCGTATTTCTTTAGCGTTAGGCAATAAGTAGATTCTGTTCCTCTAAATTTAATTTTTTCTTGTTAAATAAAGCTTTGTAAAAGTAATTAAATAAATTGTGGATAACAAACTTGTTTTTGTTTTAAGAATTTCTGTTTCTGATTTCTAAAAATACAGTAGTTTCTATAATCTTTGTCTCCTCTTACTTTCTATTTTTTTTTCACCTTTCTTCTATGAAATGTAATTAAAATTTCATTCAAAATACTATATAATTACTATTCTAATACCTCCTGGTATCCTATATTTAACTCTTTCTCTCGTGCGCTACTTTTCACATATGTACCCCTACTTCTGTCATCTCTACACAATCTCAAGGAAGACTGGAAGAGAATGCATCTAGCATAAAGTCCGCCTATGTGCAATATGTTTGTATGTATAGTTAATTAGCTTTCTTTTGTCTCTCCTATATTTTTAACTTCTGCTGTTAGTCCTTTATTAAACTACTAGTGGGGTTTATGGCTGAAAAATTGTTTTGAAAATGTCATATTAAAAATAGTGGCTAGTGTAACATTTTTTACATACATCTATTTCAATTAATTTATCGGAATCCTAATCTCCCACAACCTGATAAATCTGTTTTTTTTTATTTCAGGCTCTTCTTCTGATCTATCCCGATGTGTTGAATATATTCATGTGCTTGATGAACACAACTACACTGCAGCTAGTAGATACAAACATATTAGTGCTAATAAAAACGGTATGTATAGAATTATCATACAAATACCTATATCATACTTTGTTAAAAGTTATGTATCTCTCGTAATTAATCTGTATCAACCAATGGTATCAATCCATATACATCCCACCGCAAGGCATGGGCCTCCTCTAAAATCAAGAGTACGATTCGGATAAATTAGATCTTATAGTACACAATACTGGCCTAGTGAGTGTTGGCGAACTTAACATGCCATTGAAATTATTACATATCGCTATGGGATGCAGGTTTCCTCGCTATATTTTCCTTCACCTCTATAGTGCATGCTGATTGGCTATCAATACACACATGGCTCAATTTACTAAATTATTACTAAATTGAATTTAGTAATAAGTGTGTGCTGGGATTTGAACCTGCGACCACCATTCGAACATGTTGACAGCTTTAGTCACTATCTCTTGTAATAATATGTATTAATTTTAATTTCTTACAGCTCCGCAGAAATCACCACTACCAAGATATTATTGCGCCCAAGTCAGCAATATGCAAATCCAGCTCAAAAGATTACGCAATGAAGTTTGCCGCTTGAGGAAGCGTGGCACATTTACAACAAGGCCGGCTAATGCTCAAAAGTTATCAGAAAATATAGTTTTTCAACAAATCGTGGGTAGGATGGCAAAACCTTCACAACTTTTTATCAGCATGCAAATGCAAGCTGCAAAAAAAAAAACAAGGGGCAGGCGTTTTACAATAGAAGAAAAGGTTTTGTCTTTATCTTAATATAAAAAGAGCCCTAAATGTTATCCTCTTTTGAAAAATACTTTACATTGCCATCAGTAAAAACGATGAAACGACTTTTAGGAAAAATCAAATTATGTCCAGGAATAAATCCTATTATTTTTGAACGAATCAAGAATAACTTAGCTGAAAAAGACGTCACAGACAGGCTATGTAGCTTAGCATTTGACGAAATGTCCTTAAGTACACAAATCAATTATAATTCAAGCAGACACAATTGAGGGATTTGCTACAAATAATGAAAATAAGTTTGCTAATCCTGCTCTAGTATTCATGGTCAAAGGGATAAAAAGAAATTTCAAACAACCTATTGCGTACTATTTTACGAAGCGGCTAAATAAGGGAGAGTTAAAAAAATTAATAAAAACAGTTATCCGCCACGCTCAAAACTCAGACTTAATTATAATTAATTCAGTATGTGACCAAAGCACTGTAAATGTTAGTGCTATTAATGAATTAATAAATGATGAAAGAGTGGCATATTTGCGACACAATAAAGAGTGGCGGTATGATTGTTTTTCGGTCAATGGGCGTCAAATCATTCCTCTTTTCGATACTCCTTACTTATTCAAAGGTATCGGAAATAACTTATTAACAAAAGATTTAAAATACACTACAAACAACAAAGAGAAAATAGTTAAATGGGAATATTTTGGAAAAGTTTATAATGCTGACAAATATTACTGAGAATTAAAATTACTGCATAAAATAACCGAAGAGCACATCAATCCCAGTAAAATCAACAAAATGCGTGTTAAGAATGCAACCCAGCTATTCAGTCACAGTTTTGCAGTCGTTGCAGAGCATTTAACTGCTAGAGGAGATGTCCCAGAGGAATGTCGTCAGCTCGTTGACATAACTGTTTTGTTTAATAATTTATTTGACTCTCTTAATGTGAGCAATTTACATGTGCCGGATGGAAAAATTTATAAAGGAGCCATAAAAAAAACTTCCCTTCATCATGGGTTTTGAGATGAGGCAAAAAACGTCTTAAAAACCATAAAATTTGTATATTAAAAAAACCGGCAACAAAATACGATTAATAGAAGTAAATGTACCATCGATCACAAACCTAATAAGAACAATTGAAGGCATGGAAGCAATTTGGCAAAAACTCTCAAAAAAATATGGTCTAGATGCAATGCTGACAATAAATTTTAACCAAGACCCTGTGGAGAACTTTTTTGGGAATATCAGAAGCTATGGAGCGAGAAACAATGCCCCTAATACAATTTCTTTTGAAGGGGCATTCAAAGCATTGCTGCTGAACAATTATAGCTCTGCTCATTCTAAAAGAGCAAATTGTGAGGACGATCAAAATGAATGTCTCGACAATTTAAATTTTTTTTACGTGCAAGTACCTACTTATAACTCGGCGTCCTCACAAAATGCTTCTGATATTCCCCAGGGTAACATTTATTTTAGTGAAGAAATATGTGCTGAATGCCAGAAACAAGAAGATGCAGGGCAAAGAAAATATGTGTGTGGGTGGGTTTTGAGGAAATGTTTCAAAGGAGATGGTCCAGAAATGTATGGACCTTGGGCCATAGTGCTGTACAGTACATGAAATATAGTTCGTGAAATTGGCTTTCGATTTCCGTATTAATTACTGTTATGCGTTGCTTAATAACTTTATACAAAAATAAATATCAAGCCAAGAACAGCAACACTACAAGCAATATGGCGACAATAACGGCCATATTGTTTTGGAATTGCAGCATGTCAAACATTTTCGTTCTTTAACTGAAATCATGAAATATAAATATAATAATAAAAGTGACGCTTTTAACAACGTATATCATCTTTTGAAAACTTATGGACTATAGTATCAACAGATAAATATATAGAAACCAATTATAGTTAGTAGCGGGTTTTTAAAAATAAGACATTTAATCAAGTTAAAGATAATGGGTTTGCGCATTTTTGAACGAAATGACAATTAGGCATCATGGAGGACAGATTATCGAAGAAAATATTGCTTCTATACTAAAACAATCACATTTTTGTATAAGGCCCCCCGTTGTCCAAAAAATCTAAATGTATTTTATTTGAATTCCACATTTTTTTCTTGTATTTGTACTAGACGTACACAATACGGCCCAAAATGAAACATCTCCTTTGTTTGTAAATCTTGTCAGCAACGCAGACAGACTCTATTGAGCACTTCCACGTCTAACCAATATACAATAGCAAAGGAATATTGTAACAAAGGTTGGCTCTGTTATCCTAGTGAAGAAATCGATAATTGCTTCCAAGAAATCCAAAATATAGTTACTGCATACTTTAAAAAAAATGTGCCTAAACAAAATGTAAGAAAAACAATAGGTATGTACTGTGATATTTTGGTACAATATCCATTTGCATGTGTGACACATAAAAAACAATTGAGTTGAATATTTTTTAAACACCACAATTCATATTTTATTATATAGTTGGTGTCGAAATATTAACCGGATTTTGTCTGGTAAAATAACATACGAAGGCGATGATGAAGTGCAAAAAAATGCCTCTTTGTATTATAATAAGTACAAACATTATAAATATAAAAAATGAAAAGAAAGCAAATAATTGTGTTTCAATAAACCTATTTTATGATGCACACTAAATGTATTAATTGTCGCGCACTACAATATACCTTATAGAACAAAGATTTCAATTGTAATTGTCAACATTGTACTAAAATTTGTAACAAATATTTCTCCACTACTCAATTGTCTCCGATGCTTATGTTACAGTTAATATATCAAGGCATTTATTTGAGTAGTGGATAAAGTTAACATTTGTGGTACAAGGTTGACGATTCTCATAAGGCTATATTTTACATATTATGTATACCTATAGATCCATGAAGTTTTCGGAAACAATTATCAGATGGCGCTTCAATAGACGTTGGCACCGAAAACCGCAAGAGGGCTCTCTTTTTCCTATATATTACTATACTCTTTGCTCTCAAGTCTTAACGATCCCGTTCACGAATCACGAGTCACGACCACGGTTTTTCAAGTTCTACTACAATGGATAACATTTTTTTTTATTTTTTATTGCCATGAATGACGAGACGAGCCTGCCATTCGCCTGATGGTAAGCGATACGACCGCTCATGGACAGTAGCAAAACCAAACAACACCATGAGTTACAAGGCAATACTTGGCATTCCACTGCGCTCGCCATCCTGAGACATAAGATGTTAAGTCTCGATATGTCCAGTAGTTACTCTGGCTACAATGTCCTTCAAACCGGAACACAACAGTGCATTAACACTGTTGTTAGGCGGGAGAAATAGACATTGCGGTGGTACCTACCCAGGCGGCCTCTCACATATGAGAGACGTACCACCAGTAACAGTTGTTCAATTCAATTATTTGGAGATGTTTTAAGATTCTTTTCGGAATTATTTCAAAATGTACTTCATAATTACATCTATAGTAATAATTATGAAAACGTAATTAAATAAAATCCTTATTCCACAGGCATATTTGTTATTTCAGGACAACACTATTTCGTGAGTGCGCAGTCTTGTTTGTATAATACGTCTATGTGTAGACTGCCTCGGTGGCGTAGTTGTACTACGGTACGACTACAAAGTTGAGGTCTCGGGTTCGAATCCCGGGTCGGGCAAAGTGATATTGGGTTTTTCTATTCATTATCAGTCCGGAGTCACGAATTTGTGCCCGATATGGTGATAGGCTCGCTCCCTATCACATCATGGGACGGAACATACAAGGCGAAATGTGGGTGTCCTGGTGGCGCCTCTGCCTACCCCTTCTGGGATAAAGGCGTGAGTTTATATATGTATGTATGTGTGTAGAATAGCCAAATGAGTATTTCGATGATCGTGCGTGCTTGGTGGAACGCACCATATATTTATTTATTTAAATCTTTATTGTACACAATTACAAATGAAAATACACAATACAGAAACAACAAAAAAAAAGTACAAATGGCGGTCTTATCGCTCTACAGCAATGTCTTACAGACAACCATGGGATGGATTTAAAAGAAGGAGAGAGAGAGGGCAGTGTAACAAATAAATAATTAAAGCTTAATAATAGAAATTAAACATATTAAATAAATACACAAATTTCTATATACATACAGGGTTTTTCATTAATAGCGCTCGACCTTAAAATTAAAGTAAAAAACCCTGTTTATAGCTTGGCAAAAAAGTGTAAAGACGGAACGGACTATAAGGTTTCACTTCATTTTATAATCTCGTAGTATAACATCAATTCTACAATAACAGTTATTACTTCACTTTATTTATTCACTATTGATATTTACTAAATATTAATTAATATTTCGTGTGCGTGATTTACTATTTCTGAGCCGGTTTCCAATTAACTGTGCCACGGAGGCTGGAATTCTAATAAAACAAAAGAACATTAGATATTATTATAAAAAATGCGATACTTCTATGCACCAATTTATTTTCAAAACCCTGAAACAAGACATTGTTTATCATATTTAGATATGGTTTAAAATTTGAAGTTCTCATAGTAAGAAACACAAGGTAGGTGACGTGATCTTAAAAAGCTTCAGATTATTATCTCTCACTCTCTCCAGACAAAGGAAGGCCACTGCTGAATATAGGCCTCCCGCAAGGATCTCTACATGGATTTGTTATAAGCTATTATGCATCAAGCGACCTCCTGCAACCATAACCATGTCCTCCGACCAACTTGTACGCAGGCGTCCGGCACTTTCAACTTTAATTCAAATCTCAATAGGGATGATGACTGATATAAAGGATTAATGAAATGATGATTTACAATAATAATATGTATTATAGGGAATCTAAGAATATAAATTTGCTTGAGATTATAATTGCGATTAATTATATTTTAGTAAAAATAAAAGCAGAAAACCTAAGAATCCGCCATATTAGATGAAACGCCAATAGAATGCGAGTGACGTTTCACTTTCGTAAATAGTACTTTGGTTGACAGTTGACTCCACGCGAACTTCCATATCATTTGGTAATTAGAACCAGAATAAGTTTTCAAGTACTTATATACACAGCTATTGGTATAATACCTAAAGTAAATGAATGAAATCTAGCTTCATAATTGATCGATTGTGTTATTAGCAGTATATTATGTAATATGTATTATGTATTATTTCTGATTATAAGTTTTCTGGGCGCGTGAATCATTATAAACATTGTAAATACTTACATCAAAATGGTCTTCACAGAAATAAATTACTGAGTTAAAGATACATATGCTGTGTCTCGCCTTGCCATTTTTAGCCACTTATTTCTAACATTTTTGTTCGTTGTAACGTTAATAAATAACTTATTCGGAGTTTCTATCGATGTATTTTTACATTGTGGAACTGAACACCATCGATACACATTAGGATTCATCATTATTAAAGAATTTGATGAAACTAATTTATCACAACAAACATAAAAACAAAGAACTGTCAAATGTTTACGAAAGCCTGACGTCACACGCGACGCCATTACTAATCTAGCGTTTTGGAGCAGAGTATAAATTATTTTATTTGAAACGATTTTTTTTCCTGCAAAACCTAACTTTTTTTCAGAAATAAAATGTATTTTAAGCTAAGTTATTGTATACGAACATTCTGAAGTAATTTCTCAAAATCAGTCATCATGCCTATTGACATAAAGAAGTTTCCTAGCCCCTCGGGTGTCGATGACGCTCATATTAGGCGTCATGACAAGATTTATGTGACAGCTCTCTATTATTCTCTATTGTGTAGACTATTGTCTAGAGCTGTCAAAAGTCTACTGTCTATACATGGACACCCGAGGGGCAATGATTATAGAATATAGAGGATAACGCATAAGGTCAAGTGACACGGGTCACTTTGATATTTAAACATGGCGGCGGCTCCGCCCCTAAAAATAGTGATACGCTAGTATCAAATTTTCTATCGACATCGATGCATCAACAGTGGCATAAATACGACTGAAAAACTTTGATTTTACGTAAATATCAGTGTATAAATTTGTATAACATTTTTAATTGTAGCTTTACATGTCAATTGGGTATAAACAGGGGATTTTAGGATTTGACGGTAAAGTCATTAAAAATTAAATCCGATAAAAATAGGTCGATGTTTTGATATTTTTTTCATAGTATGATTTATTTCATGGGTAAGTTTTACCTGATGATTGGATTGGATTTGTGTCAAATAATACACACGTGAGATAAAATACAACTTTATTTATATCTAGAATTTGCTTGCACCATTGCAGTTGCAGCATTCTTTGCTAAAATCAAAAATACCTATCAGGACATTTAATACATATTAAATAAAATAAAATAACATAGGTAGATTTTTATTGCTATTATTTGACGAGGAAAATCATTATGTCTCACTTAAAATTCAATCAATGAATATGAAAGTGTTGGTTAAGATAAACAATTATAGTAATTAATAATAAAATATAAAACTATTTCTGTTCATTAAAAGGTTCTTCAGGACATTAGACAATATACTACCAATTGTCAAAATTATCTTGCATGTCATTTTTGTTGATTAACAGTTCTATTATTAATAGGATTATTAGGTAAAATATCATAATTATTACAATTTCACTTATATTATTAAAAAAATGTGTTAAGATAGGTGTTAGATCTGACCATAAATGCCAGTTAGTAAAATTAAATCATGTTGTAAATAAAACCGAAAGATTAATAACATATAGGCCGTTATCAAAGAACATCCTAGGGAAATTTAACAATAGTATTCAATCAAAAATAGGGAATTTAACACTTGATGTCAGTCCAAGCGATATGTACTCCTCATTATTTAATATTATATGCAAAGAGTTTAACCAAATATGTACTACGAAAACGGTTAAAATTAACGATAAAATAAAATTTTGTGCCTGGGCGACCACAGGCATTAAACGTAGTAGGGAAATATTGTATGAGTTGTATGACAAAAGGTCCTATACACCTGATGTCAATTTCAAAAACTATGTGAGCACATATTCAAAAATATTTAAAAAAGTTTGCAGGCAGGCTAAATCAAATCATATAAGTGAAAAGCTTAGATTGTCCGACAATAAAATAAAAACAACCTGGCAAATTATTAATACTGAAACTGGAAAAAATAGAAAATTTGACAACAAAATTGCCCTCCGCATTAATGATGACCTAGTTTCAGATAAACTTATTATTGCCAATTATTTTGATAATTTTTTCACTAATATACCATTAGAATTGACTAAAAATTTAGAATCATCAGCAGATTTAGCAGAATCTTTTTTAAAGGAAAATGTCTTTGAAAATATGGCTAGGTTTGATTTTGAAACAGTAACCAGTTATCAAATAATAAAAGCTTTCAATCAACTCAAAATGAAGACTACAGAAGATATATGGGGTCTGTCTGTTAAAGCTATAGAGGCTATTATTGTTGGTATTGCTCCGATATTGGCTTCTATTTTCAATTCCTGCATAAGTGCCGGTGTTTTTCCCAACCTAATGAAAATTAGTAAAGTTGTGCCCATTTTTAAGTCAGGTTGTTCAAATAATCCGTCGAATTTTAGACCCGTTTCTATACTACCAGCTCTTAGCAAAATTTTCGAGAAAATTATGCTTAATCAAATGCTAGCACATTTTGACAAACATAAGATATTACATAAGAATCAATTTGGTTTCACAAAGGGTCGCTCAACTCAAGATGCTGGGACGTCTTTAATCACATCGATCCTAGAGGCCTGGGAGGCATCTCAAGATGCTCTGGGAGTATTTTGTGATCTCTCTAAGGCATTCGACTGTGTTGACCACCAAACACTTATTATGAAGTTACGTTACTACGGCGTCAGTGGTACGTCGCTTGATCTCGTAATGTCTTATTTATCGGGTCGTGAACATAAGGTTTCTTTGAACGGGATCAATTCGGTAGGATCAAAAGTTAAAATTGGGGTTCCTCAGGGTTCCATTTTGGGTCCCTTTTTGTTCCTAGTATACATAAATGACCTTCCTTACATGGTACAGAAATGGTCAGACATAGTTTTATTTGCTGACGACACATCGATTATATTTAAGGTCAGCCGGAAAGACAAAAATCTTGATACTCCGAACAATATTCTGAATTTAATATCGAATTGGTTTTCAGCTAACAATCTGCTTTTAAATGCTGGAAAGACTAAATGTATTCGCTTTGCATTACCAAATGTGGCAAGCGTAAACTCGCGTATAGAACTAAATTCAGAAACACTAGATTTAGTTAGTTCTACAATTTTTTTAGGGATTACTTTAGATAAGAAGTTGCAATGGGGTCCTCAAATAGAGAGATTATCAGGTAAACTTAGTACTGCAGCCTTCGCTGTCCGAAAGATAAGAAAACTTACTGACGTTGCAACGGCTAGGTTGGTATATTTTGCATACTTTCACAGTATAATGTCCTATGGTATTCTACTGTGGGGATCGGCTGCTGATATTGAGTCCATATTTATTTTACAAAAAAGGGCAGTCCGCGCTATTTACGATCTTGGTAGTCGCGATTCTTTACGATCTGTTTTTAAGGAAAGTAATATACTAACCGTGCCATCTGAATATATATTTCAGAATATAATGCACGTTCGTAAAAATATCAATAGGTTTTTCAAGGTTAGTGACACCCACAGTATTAATACGAGAAATAAAAATAAATTAGCTATACCCTCCTTTAGATTAGAAAAGTCTAAAAAATCTTTCGCGGGTAACTGTATAAAATTTTATAATAAACTTCCCAATTCGATAACGCATCTGCCGGACAAATTATTTAAGACACATATTAAAAGCATACTTATGACTAGGGGCTATTATAGTATTAAACAATATATTGAGGATAAGGAAGCCTGGCATTAGGTGTTTTCTTGCACTTTGCGACCTCCTGGGGCACTGAGGTATTCACTTATTACATTCTCAGTTTAAAATAACTAAAATATATAAAATAAATAATTGTAAAATAAAAACTAATCAAAATGAGACAAATTAATTAATCAACAAGTTTATAAAATAAAATAAATAAAATTAAATAATGAATAAATTAAATACCTATTTAAATTATATGACGACCGATCGAGAAAAATAAATAATAATAAAAATAAGCAAGGCAAGCTTTGTAAGACAAGTCACAAATATTTATTTCAGTAATTTGACCAAAACCAAGCCCACTGAGTTTGACTCGCTGGATTTGCTCAGAACTGGGTCGCGCCGCGTAGTATCCAGTGGTAAAGTTAAGCCCGCTGAGTTTGTTCGCCGGGTCTTCTCAGTCGGGTCGCGTTGGATCCGGCAGTAAGCCTAAAATTACGGGACGTTTCGGAAATACTCATGGTCGTTATTTAATCAATTGGACCCAAAACAAGCCCACTGAGTACTATTCGCTGGATATACTCAGAATTGGGTCGCGTCGCGTAGTTTCCAGTGGTAATGGAAGCCCACTGAGTTTGTTTCGCCGGGTCTTCTCAGCCAGGGCCGCGTTAGATCCGGTGGTAACATTAAACCGCTACGCACCGCTTTAATTTAATACTTATGGTCCACTTAGACATCGATTATCCTAAATAATGTATTTCCTAAGGGAAAAAAAATTACCATAAAATACTAATAAGTAATATAATACTTAATATAATAAAATTAATATAAAAATTACAACGAATATCTTGTAAATAGAAAATAAGTACTATGTGTATTGACTTGTCATAAGAGCTATTTAATTGCCTACGTGACCAATAAACGAATTTCATTTCATTTCATTTCATTATTGTTGGGAAGCTGTTATCTTTTAGTCTTGGTAAATTAATTTGTTTTATGCATGCATGATGCAGTCTTTTTCAAAATGTAAAGAACAAATAAATGTATTTATTGGAGGGTTCCAATAGTGTCTTCCGATTTTTTGTATCCATTTTGTCCTGGTTTGTATGTTTATAGGTAATCTTAAAATATTTTTAATTTCACTTTGTTTATCGTTCTGAATATATATATCCTATTATTTCTTTTTTTGAAAAATAAACATCAAAATATTTAAAAATGATAATATCGATATGAATAATTTCGTATCACATCCCTAAACTTGTGTGTAAACAAACAATACGGTTTTTATTCGTACTACTTGTATAAATAACGCTTAGAAGAGTCTAAAACTTAATCAACAAGATCCTTAAACAATTATAAATGATAAAAACAAACCCAAAATGTAAATTTAGACACATATTTGTTATTATTTCGTAAAAACAGTTACTAACCTATGAAAAGAAATGTTGGGGTCCTTTTTGCTTGAACTCGACTCGCATCCTTTCACAAAACACCGAGGAATTTTAAAAACTTTACAATTAATCTAATAAGCAAACTTAACAAACTTAAGACACGAGATTAACAATAAAAAAATCGAAATTATTTGATTGTGCAGATTTGTTTACTCATAATGACAGATAACGCCACAGTTTGACAGGAAAGAAAAATGGCGTCATTTTGGGCCAAGGGCAGTCCCAGTGTGGTTAGTGAACAAAATATTGCCATATTCGGAACAATGGAGTTATTATTTGTCTCTTTCATTAAGGGACAAGTTAGCTTTGTGTAAATGAGACAGATACATAAATGTACAATTCCGCGTCGATACTCCTAACATAATTATAACTTATTATATAGTACTACATTTGTGCGTCATCCTCTTATATTCTTTAATCATTGCCGAGGGGCTAGTATACAGATAATAAAATGTGTTTGTTATTCTCAGTTTTATGAGATCTATATATCCATTACAATGTAAAAATTATTTTTATTCAGGTAAACAGACCTTCACAAAACTTGTCAAATAAAATTATTCTCAAATATGACGATTTATCTTTATTTATTTGTGTTTATGTATTTGTGTTGAAATAAACACCATCATTATTTTTCTGTTAAAATACGATGAAATGTCACATATATTAATAAAATTTTATTTTATTGGTTGAGGCCGTTGGATATATCGATATGATAGTATCGACAGTGTATGGCGCAGCATTATCTGTCACGCACACATGCAAACTTCACGCACACTATCATATTTTCGTTTTGGTTTCACTCAAAATGATACATTGCCGATCTATTTATACTACATCTATGCATCTTATTTTTGAAGTTATACTTCTTTAGGCGCGTTATGAAAAAATGATGAGAGTGAAATTTTAAGATGCGCGCGCATCTGTGACACAAAATTAACAGTATGAAGTTGTCTGCTTAACCGAAGCTACCAACAAAATAGAAATTGAACCTCGATATTAGTCGCGCATGTTGGTACGCTCGTCACCTCTGATCACTGTTTTCATATTTATAATATTTATCAACATGTTTCTAGTTTATACATTCACAACACGTGTTTTAGTTTCATACAAGTGCGACTTATATATGTGCTAATAAATTATATTCAGTAGTGATTTAAATTGAATATTTTGATTGATATTACTAACTATTTGTGAATATTAGTGAAAAAAAATGTGCTTATATACTTTTTCAAGTGCTCCAATATAATTGAGGTTAACTATCAGTATGTATTATTTATTGATATAAATTAAAATACTTTTATTTAATATAATTAACACTAAATATTATTAAATTATTATTGTTAAATATTTATTATTGGTTATTTAATATTTACAAAATAAAGAAATAAATATAATAAAACATTTAATAAAAAGTTTGTGATAAAAATTAAAATTGAACATCAAATTATAATATTAATTTTTAATATTTGCTATTAAATTGAATAAATAATAAATATTTATAAAAATCTATACATATAATAAAAATGTAAATGGTCGATGTCTGTACATGGAAGATATTTAAGAAATTTTAACGCAAGGGGTCTTTATAACAGCAACAGATGCTAAAACAATTTTTTTTAGAATTTTTGTCTGTCTGTCTGTCTGTCTGTCTGTATGTTTGCTTGCGCATCACGCAAAAACTACTGCACCAAATGAGATGCGGTTTTCACAGTTGTATTGCTGTAGGTTCAACTTAAAAACTGGTATATGTTGCATTTACATACAGGGTGTTTCTTTTTATTTGCTTGCACATTACTCAGAAAATACCGCACGAAATGAGATGCAAATTTCACAGTTATATTGGTGCAGGTCCAACTTGAAAACTGGTATATGTCTTATTTATATACAGGGTGTTTCTTTGTATTATGGAAGATAAACGAGAAAACTAATATGGGAGGGGGGGGGGGGGGGGTGGTCAGTATTAACGTAATAAAAACAATGATTTTTAGAATTTTTGTCTGTTTGTCTGTGCGGTTGTGCGCGAGGAACTCAAAAACCGCTTAACGGATTTCAATGAAATTTGGTATGGAAGTAGCTGACACTCTGGATTAACACTAAGGCTACTCTTTTTATCCCGAAAAATTAAGTGTTCCCGTGGGATGAGGTAGGAATTCCGATATATTTGTTAATTTTTATACTCAAAGGGATGGGATGGGACTGGATAGTATGCAATGAGTGAGAATGAGACGGGACGGGTGGGATATAACGAGATGGGACGGGACGGGATAGGAAATTCATACATGTATATATTTTTAAATAAAGTTAATCACGCAGACGAAGTTAGCGGGCAGAAGCTAGTAACTAAATAAATTTAATGAAAACTTTTTGATAAAAATGAAAAGTGATTATTAAATTAAGAAATCAATAAAAATATTTAAAAAATGACCAACCTTTAAATTTAATTAAAAATACAATTCGAATAATAAGACAATTTATGTTAGATTTAATGTAAGAAAATAAATATTTATTTATTTAATTTTTCAAATTTAAACTGAACTTTGTTCATTATCCTTTTCCAATCCTTCTATTATATAATTGTAATTAATTATTTGCATGCAATTAAAAACTATTTTTTAATGATGCTAAAGAAGTATAACTTCTCACGCGCGTACAGATTGGCAAAAAAATGTAAAAATAAATGGAGGCGCCACTGAGCTGTTTATATGGCATCCCTGTATAGTTCAGTTTTTAGTTTTGATACTAAGTTTAAAATAAGATAAAAACATTCAATTAAATATAATTCAATCAAATTACATTATTTAATAGCGGATAATGAACTAAAATGTTAACTTGAATAGTCACTATAAGAACGTATAAAGATCGAACTCGATCGAAAATCGACTCTTGATTTTAATTTAAGACTGAATATTGGTAGGTTTATATAAAATGATTATATAAAATATTACTTTAATTATTTGGGTGTTATGTTTAATGTTTGTCATACGAGTTATGATAAAGGTGTGTTTGTCTTATAAAAAATTAAACCAAAATTTATTCATTTTGTTAGTTTATTTAGAACTTTAGTAAAAACATTGTAATTTCAAGATAAAACATTTCTCAGTGTGTCTTTTAGTCTGAGCAACTCTCCTAAATATTCGATATCCGAACAGATCGATTCAGAACTTTTCTCAGAATAAGTTTTCGACTTCCATTGAAATTCAGTTTGTCCCTTGCCACCGGAAAAAAATCGCAATCTTAGAACCTGAAAATAAAGTAAATACTTAGTTATAGAAAATATTTATATGTATCCAACAACATAGCAATTGAATACAAAGTTATTATTCCTCTTTATTTTAAATCTTAGTTTTTTACATATTTTTATATTTAAAAAAAATAAGATTATAAAAACCAAATGCATATAAAAGATTTCTATGTATGTGACTGTTGGGTGTATTTACTATTATTAAGATAAAACCTCCACTTTTTAAATCAGAAAAAGTGTTCAAAGATATAACTAATTATTGGTGAATCAAGCAAAAAAGTATCAAGTTGTGGTAGTCAATCTCTAAACTGATTCTATCACTTGAATGTAAACATAACCTAAAGGCTTGTTAATAATATTGCTAATTATGAAAGAATACGTAGAACAAGAATTAAAAACCACTCTATATCCATAGAATAATATAAGATTGACTGAAATATAACAAAATAAACTTCCACTTACCAGTCATATCGGCGGTTCTTTGGTAAACATCATCGAGGTCCGATAAACTTGTTTTTGTTTAATATTCTGCAAGACAGCGTGGGTAAAATTTTTAAATAATTTCCCTTGCGGAACTTCTAATAGTTTTATTCATTTTGTATCACTAGTCGCTTCAATTAAAGGTTCTCACTGTAAGTATTTCACTAAAAACGAAAACTTCAGCGCGGAATCCAATGAAAATTCACAAATGTCAAAGATGTTACAATGTAGCCAGGTGAAATAAAGGATTAGTTCCATTTTTACACTTTCTTGCCAAGCTTTACATAAGTACACGCACCCATTTTTTTTATTACTTTAGCCTTATATCGGCTAAGATTGCTTTTAAAGTAGTCATCTAGGTATATTAAAAAAACAGGTGTCCACAAATACTGAACTGTTGATGACATAATATTGTTTGCGACATGAAATTTTGGACCACCCAGTGCTGCCAACATTAATATCAACAAAAAAGTATCTACGTTTATGAAGACGCAAATGTCGACACCGCCCCTTTATAATAAAACTTGGTACTCTAAGGGCGAGCCTATCGCAATATCAGTAATAATATCTCGATTTCGTCATCCCGGGACTCGTCCCAGGAAATTCAGATCAGTTAATTTAACTGTAAAAATGAACATAATGCGAAATAACCAGCACGGTACGGTCATTATTCACAATCCACAGATTCTGGAAGTTGACCAATAAAGGTGTATGAATCAACGTACCTACATAAAAGAAAACACGAAGATTCTGTCCCATACGCATAGAGAAGCATGATATATGGCTAATTAAAACAATTTTTTATTTTTGCATCATGGAAATATTTATAATTTAGAAACTTATGTGTTATATTATTACATTTAAATATTAGTTAGGAGTAGTTAACTAATTCTATAACTCCGTAATACAGGATAGATCACATCGACAGCTTCTTTGATTTCATTCATGGATTTACCACCTGAAAATTTAAAATAAATTGCTTAACATTCTCAATTGTGAACATATCGGAAAGAAAAGAGTAAAAAATTGCTTTACAAAATTGTGAACCTATCGGAAAGATGTGTGTATTTATGGTTAATTAACACAGATTTTAACAGTGAAGGAAATCACAGCGAGGAACCGAGACCCTGCATACCATAGAGATCTTAACAATATTTTCTATGGAATTGGAAGTCCGCCAATCAGCACTAAGCCCGGGTGGTGGACTTTGGTCTAACCCCTCTTAATGGAACTCCCGATTGAAAAAGGGTCACATACTCAGCACTGTGAGTTTACGGGCTGAAACAATAGAGTGTAAAGTACTGAATTCTGACCATACCTGTAATTACTAATTTTCCATTGACAAATATTAATAAGACCACTCTTGGTCGGACCATCCTATAAACTAAGCCTGGGAATAGTTCTGGTTCGTAGTTTGTGAACTGGCCATGTGCTTGCTGAAGGGCCTCTAATCTAATTGGGAATCTTAAATCAGCAGATGCAATAAAGTTTTGAATTTTGAAGTCCAAAAATTGTACCTGCAATAAAACAAATAAATAAATAGAAGTGATAAATTTATCAGCGAAAATTAACAAAAAAATATTAGAAACATACAGGAAATCCAAGTTTTTGTATGATTCTAGCAAATTTTCTAGCAGCTAAATAAGAATCATGTTCATTTCTTGTGCCTGTGCAGACAACTTTCCCAGAACTGTGAACAAAAATGGTACACTCTTAAGTTGAATTGATGCTGAATGTCGAATAAGTCAATAAACCATTAAATAAACACACTGAATAATGTATTAAAGTATTGTAATATAAGAAATCAACAAAAACAACTGCCCTATTATATCAAACACACAATATAAAAATAAGTTATATGCTCCATTGTCCGTCGGAAATATCTGTGGACCTGAATAATTGACGTCATTGGAACTAAGTTCAGCAAATTCAAAATATAGGTTAAACAAATAGAATTAAAATAGAAAAAAGAATAAAAAATAGAATTCGCATCCATATCAAAACGTTTTTAATATAAAATAACATAGTAGATAGGGGAAAACAAAAAAATGAAATGTGAACCGCATTCCAGCTAGGTTCACAGATATTTCCGACAGGTTATACAACAAAAACGTTAAAAAGACCTTCTTCATGTACAGTGTGTCAAACTATAAAACAGTAACAAAACAAAATCAGAGTCCTATCTCTGATAGTTATCAAGTAGTTAATAAAATTTGAAATGAAAATTTTTAAAAATATACACACGTGTGTATTAATTTTTAGTTCATAGAAGTTAAAAAAAGAACTAGGTAGATTATGTTACAAACCGGAAGACCAAAGCTGTTGCACGAGGCTCAGCTATTTTCATTACAACTCCATTAAATCTTGCTGGGTTATATTCTGAATATCTTGTTCTACAGTAAATATCTAATAACTTTAACTCACACCCTAAATTTACAGTTGCTACACAATTTCTGTAAACAAAAAACGATTAAAAAATTTACCGAGTGTATTCGGACTGCGATCAAAAACGAAGCCAGGTGGGAGTTTTGGTAACTTAAATGCAACCAAACATTTTGCAAAAACAAGAAATACGAAGTTTTTTTTGTCACCTTGGTGTTTAGGTAGAAATAGGAAATAGATACATAGAGTTTTTACCAAAATAACTAAACCCTTTGCGTACCATTTAGTCTTTTAAAATAATGGGTGTATGTACATTATTAATTTAGCAAAAACTACCTATGTGTTTACCACACCAACACGATAATTGGTAATTAATAAAATAAAAACCCTTTTTTACGAAATATTTAGTTGCATTGTCTGTAGTTTCTAAAACTGACTTCGTTTTCACCCATATGTATAAAAAGTGCTTTGTTTATGCAAAAAGTACATCACAACTAAAATTATTTGTTGTCTTAGATGTAAATAAATACATTAAATAATAACACTAGCAATTGTTGCTTTATTCTATTGAAAATGGCAGAAGATGAAGATAACTTTAATACTACTCGCGATCCCGCCCGGCTTCGGTAGGGTGTAGATAGTTTTTGAGTCCAGTCCACGTCAACAACGTATTACTTAGAGTACTAAGTGACTGTTTTATATTAAAACTCAATGTGACCGCCGTTGTCTATATTGCTTTTCCCGTCTTATCCCGTTATATGCTGTTCTCATTCTGTCTCATGGCGAAAAGCATGCAATCCTGTCTTCTCCTGTCCCATGCCATCTATTCGAGCTTGAAAAAGTAAATATGTATATTTGAATTCCTTACTCATCCTATAGGAACACCACATTTTTTGGGGATAAAAAGTAGTAGCCTACACTACCATCCAAAAGTTTGGAAACAAATCAGTTTTATTGAAAACACAAACGATCGTAAAATATTTCTAGTAGAAATTTGCAATACTTAGTAACAATTTTACGACTTTCTACGATTGTTTACACACTGAACATAGAATTGTCTTCCTATTATATTGTATTAACAAACTCTTTGATTTTGGCGGAACTTATGTTTTATGACTATGGACCCATTTTTTAAATAACCATTGTGACTATACTTGGTAACTTTCACTTTTTGAACCCTGTTTAGTCGCACTCACAGAGTACATTATATATCTGAGAGTCGCACTTGAGCATTGGCACGCGAAAGTTCATCAACATTAGCAGCTGTATTCGATACATTTCGGCTGCTTCTCTGACAAGAATTTTGTACTGAAAATGGGCAAACGGAAACAAATTATGCTTAAACAGCGTGGTACTACTTGTAATCAACGTGAGGAAGGATACAGTGAATGGCAAATCGTAGAAGGGTTCGGAATTTCGAGTAAGTAAAGGTGTCCACTACACCCTTGCCAGATAGCGAGAAACTGGGAAAATGAATATGGGAAAAGATGTGGGGGGCCGAAATGCACAACTAATAAAGAATATAATTCAATCTGGGTTACGTCTACACGGAATCGAAGTTTAACCGCACGACAAATTACCACAGCTGTGAAAGAAACGTGAGGAACGCCCGTTTCGATAACTACTGTAAAAAGACGTCTACTGCCTGCAGGATTAAGAGGATGTATTGTGGTTAAAAAACCAAAACTAACAACTCGACATAATATAAATAGACTTGAGTGGGCAATAGCCAATAAAAACTGGACAATAGACTAGTGGAAAAATGTCGCGCTGGTCTAAAGAGAGGGCTTTAGAAGCATGTATAGTGCCCACTGTCAAGCAAGGTGGTGGTAATGTGATAGTTTGGGGATGTTTTGGCGACAATAAGCCTGGAAACCTTGTAAGGATAACAGGAAAACTAAACAAAGAAGGCTATAATGGTGTCTTAGATTTACGCGAATGTTACTCATTGTTTTTTTTTTAAATTAACTTTTTAATTCAATAATTGAAAATTAAGGGTAGTTTAATTGTAACAGTCACAGAGCAGTGATGACTAATACCTCAGTCCGCCCCGTGACCACGAAAGCTGAAAAGCAATCGAAACGTCGGGAAGTTAAAAAATGAAAATATTCAACCAAATCATGATAAAATCCGTAAAAATAGTTTTATTTCAAAGAAGGCTATTTGAAAATTCTTGAATATTCCACTGTGCCGAGTGGAATGAATCTAATTGGTTTTTCAACAGGCCAATGATCCGAAGCATTTGTTTAACCAGTGCAAAAACTTTTTGTACGAGAAAAAAGATGAAAATCTTTTAAATATCAAACAATGGCCATCTTAATCACCTGACCTCTCTCTCATTGAACTTGTCTGTGACGAACTTGATGACGAGTGAAAAGCCGATCTCCTATGAGCTCAGAACAATTGTGGCAAACCATATTACAGATCAAAATGGGCAAATTAAATGCAGATTATTTCAATAAATTAATGCCTAGAATACGCAAGAAGGAAATAAAAGAAAAAAGTGGACCATTCAATGAAGCTAAAATTTAATTTGATTTTATTGTTATTTAAGTGAATTTTTTGTGTTTATATAAAGTTTATGTTAGTGTAATTTTGAATTGTATATGATTAAAAACAGTATTATGTCCTTGTATTGTTTAAATTTCCTGTGCTGCTTCCAAAGTTTTGGACAGTAGTGTATGTATGGATTAACATTCAGGGTGTAAGCTACCTAATTTGATCAAAATCGGTCCAGCCATTTTTTTGTGAAAGAAACAAACATACAAACTTTCAAAATTATAACATTAGTAAGCATTAATTAACTTACTTGTCTGTTTTAAGGGAATGATAATACTTATGGGTTATAAATATTTTATATATTCTTGATACTTTAGATAGATCATGTATATTGCAAGGTCATCAATTTACAATAGTGGAAAAAGTGTGTTGTTACTAATGTGCAAATACTCACTGCAATTTAATACTGCTTTTGGCTTTATTGGTGGCACCTGTGACAGGTGTGAGAGCCACCATGGAACTATGTGGATTCACTCGTTGTGGTGTGAAAGATGCATGTGTTGGTGTCAGTGCAACTTCCCCACTAATTTGTGAATTTGTTGACACATAATGGACGGGTTGTTGCTCATGCCCACTCTTGTGAACCTCATAATTTATATCAATTGTTTCCGATGTTGATACAGTATTATTTGATGTTTCCATCGAGTCTTTACTATCTATGTCCATAATAGATGTGTCAGTTGTTCATCAATATAAATTAATATACTTAGTTCCAATCTCAATAAAAGTAAAAAGAGTAAATTTGTTTCAATATACCATTCACATCAGGATAATCTGTGAAATTGAACAGTAGTAAGGCAAAATAAGTTTAGTAGCAAATCTAATCATACTCTTACTAATTGTAATATGTGTAGCATTCAAGTGATAGCTTTAAGACTAAGGTTTTTGGGAAGTTATGATTTAAAGTCACACATATTGAAAATCACCAGGATAGGTTCTTACTTATTAAATGCTGTCTTATTTTATAGGCAATTTATCTAAATCATTGAGGGAATACAACATCTAAATGTTTTTTTGTGGCAAAATTAACCATAAGGTAAACGAGATGTACTATGAAGGTACGAATATTATATTTTTCTAAGACTAATAATTGTAAAACAAAATAACATTCTTGTAATGGGTTTCATCAACTTACTTGATTTTGATGAGAAACTTTCTCACTCTCTTCACTTTCTCAGAGAAAGTGAAAACGCGATATTTTTTGAGTTTAAAATAACGATTCAAATTTATTGTTTATTTAATTATGAAGTCCGCAAAATAAACAACTAATCTAACGAAGTCGAATCAAACACAGAAATTGATCATATGTGTCAAGTGTCAACTGTCAACTTGAGTCCACAGCAATGAATAAAGAATAAAGAGGATGACGCACTTATGTAGTCCTATATATCAAGTTATAGTTATGTTGGGAGTATCGACGCGGAATTGTACATTTATGTATCTGTCTCATTTACACAAAGCTAACTTGTCACTTAATGAAAGAGACAAATAATAACTCCTGTGTTTCGAAAATGGCAATATTTTGTTCATTAACCACACTGAGACCGCCCTTAGCCCAAAATGACGCCATTTTTGTTTCCTGCATGAAATGTCAAACTGTGGCGTTATCTGTCAATCGGAGTAAACAAATCTGCACAATCGAAGAATTTCGAATTATTCATTGTTAATCTCGTTTGTTAAGTTTGTTAAGTTTGCTTATTAGTTTAATTGTTAAGTTTTTAAAATGCCTCAGTGTTGTGTTGAAGGATGCAAGTCGAGTTCAAGCAAAAAGGACCCCAACAATTCTTTTCATAGGTTAGTAACTGTTTTTACGAAATAATAACAAATATGTGTCTAAATTTACATTTTGGGTTTGTTTTTATCATTTATAATTGTATATGGATCTTGTTGATTAAGTTTTAGAGTCTTCTAGGCGTTATTTATACAAGTAGTATGAATACCAACCGTATTGTTTGTTTACACACAAGCTTAGGGATGAGTGGATTCGATACGAAATTATTCATATCGATATTATCATTTTTCAATATTTTGATATTTATTTTTTCAAAAAAAGAAACAAATACTATTTAGAACGACAAACAAAGTGAAATTAAAAATATTTTTTAGATCGGCACCGCGGCCTCTCGTTCCACAGTCGGCGTCTAACCTACTGCGCCACGGAGGCTGTCTTATACACGCAAACTAAGTTGTAAGCAAATTCTAGATATTAATAAAGTTGTATTTTATCTCACGTGTGTATTATTTGACACAAATCCAATCCAATCATCAGGTAAAACTTACCCATGAAATAAATCATACATGAAAAAATGTCATAACATCGACCTATTTTTATCGGATTTAATGTTTAATGACTTAACGGTCAAATCCTAAAATCCCCTGTTTATACTCAATTGACATGTAAAGCGAAAATTTAAAATGTTATGCAAGTTTATACACTGATATTTATGTAAATTCAAAGTTTTTCAGTCTTATTTATGCCACTGTTGATGCATCGATGTCGATAGAAAATTCGGTACTAGCGTTTCACTATTTTTAGGGGCGGAGCCGCCGCCATGTTTGTATACCAAAGTGGCCCGTGTCACGTGACCTTATGCTTTATCCTCTTTATTCTATAATCATTGGTCCACAGTGTGCCACAGACTAGCACAGGCCACAGACTAGGGATCACAGATTACTTAGGTCACTCTAGGGATAGACTAAGGATTAAAAGTATGGACCACAGACTAAGGAGTAGTATGGACTCATTAGTCATTGGTCGAAATGCATTAAATTAGGGTGGCATGGCATGGATGGCGCCGCATTCGCATCAGGGTAAATATTAAAGAAAGCGCCAAAATCAATAAGCGTAATATTCACAGTTTACGAAATAAAATCATTCTAGGTAACTGTTGGTTTGTGAAAAGTTTCCGAAAATTTTCCAAATGAAATTTTTCGAAATAATTTCAGAATATTTTTCCGATATTTTTCAATAAACTTCCACCTTTATGAATGCGCAAAGAAAAGTGTCAACACTAGTCAAAAGTCACAGAACAATGAGGTACATTGTTCTGTGTAGTGTTGAGTAGGACATGACTTGAAAAAGAGTTTGTAAGAGTAGCCTCATTTTTGTACTGAGCTAGTACAATGTCCCACTTCAATTGAAGTGAGGCGTACTAGATAGTTTGAAGGTATTAGTACCTCTCGCTCTCATCCTATAGATAATGACGTAGTGTAACGAGTACCGGGACACAAAATATGAAGTAGTACATTTCAAAAAGTTGAGCCGCTCTTACATTTTGACGTCATGTACGGGACAAATGTACTACCTCTTGTATGTCCTACTCAACACTAGTTCTGTGTCAAAAGTAATCTTGTCCTTGTGGCAATCTCTCAAGAGTTGGCAAAAAATAAAAATATTGTTTTATGTTAGTTTGTTAAACGATTACGTTTGCATATAGTGATTGTAAAATACTTCAGTATAGATAAATAAGCCTACTACTTATTTGAGAAATTAGCAATTCACGAAAACAATGTGAAAAATTGCAACTTAGTGTTGGTGATAGTCTGTATATGTGTTTGTAATTTATTAGTTATTATACATGAGTACAAACTGTGGGTACAAACCAATGTACAAACCTTGAGAGTGGCTCAAAATGTCGTGTCAAGTGGAACAGATTGCAGACTGTGGTGATATATCAAGTCTGGGACGATCGCTTTTCATACCAGACAAGGAAGGTAATTAGATTCTCACCTGACACATGTCTTAGGCCGTACTTTATCATAAAGTTTTCAGGACATAGATGGAAGTTTCATCAAATATTTCTAAACAAAGTAACAAAACTAATGTGTTTGTATCATCATTTGTATACTTCATTATTGTGGTTTTATTAAGTCTAACTACTTGCAGTTGTAAAACTTGTCCTAGTTAATATTTTGTAAAAATGGATGACTAAGAAACATATTTTTGTGTTTGATTAGATTATTTATGTGTTATGTTGTCTAAATAATATTTTATTTTTTAATTTTAGGTAAAAGCACTGTTATTGAAACTTTGTGTGGAATAATATTTTAAGTATGTGCCTGTATAAAGTAATTTCTACTAAACTTTTTATTTGTTTAATAGTGAAATTGAAAGTTGTCTTGTGTATGTACATGTTGTGTTTACAATGAATATCAATCTGAGTCTAAATTTTTCTGCCTTCTTGTTTAAATATACTCTGCTCAACAACGTCTAGGGAACAAGGGAAAGATAGTGTTCATTTTAAATTTATGTTTTTTTGTCTTCAATGGTGTACACCAATAGAAGCATAATTTAAATTTTATTTAATTTTGCAATCGAATAAAATTATTTTTAGTGCAAAAATATATATGAAATTACAATACAATGAATTTCTAGAACAAAAAAAAAATAAGGCCATATACTTTAAATAAAACTGGTGGTAGGTCTCTCATATGTGAGAGGCCGCCTGGGTAGGTACCACCGCAATGTCTGTTTCTCCCGCCAAACAGCAGTGTAAATGCACTGTTGTGTTCCGGTTTGAAGGGCATTGTAGCCAGAGTAACTACTGGACATATCGAGACTTAACATCTTATGTCTCAGGATGGCGAGCGCAGTGGAATACCAAGCATTGCCTTGTAACTCATGGTGTTGTTTGGTTTTGCTACAGTCCATGAGCGGTCGACCATCAGGCAAATGGCAGGCTCGTCTCGTCATTCATTGCAATAAAAAAAAAATAGAACTAAAGCATAGTAATATAAATTGAAACAAATAATTCTAACAGATTTTAATAATTTATTGGACCTCCTAAGGCATTAGCGGTGGCTAAACCATGTTCGTTATGAAATAATCTTTATTATAACTTAACTCTAACTAATGAGCTAACTTACTAGGATCAATAAAACTGTTTATAGCTGCCTACCCAAGAGCTGTGACGGAAAAAAATTGACAATCTAGCCTTTGCATATTCAATAGGCTTAATAGTTTCAATCAGTATGAATTTTGTCTATTAACCAGACCAGTGAAAAGCTTCAAAAAATTATTTTAAAAGTTTAATCATATTCTGCAATGAATTTTTTTAGTCAACCTATTTGTAATATATTTATTAACATATTATTTTTATATATAATACTTTTCATCCATTAACCAGTTTGGTGAAGGTTTTTCTATACTGGGATATTAGACCAATAGTAACTGTTTTATGTTGTTAACATGATTATCATATTATAAGGTGAAATTTAAAACAGGCCATATATGCCTAAATAAATACTTCTTTTAAAGTTTTTAACTGTACATATTTTAATAAGAGAAACTTAAAACTTTATAATAGGCGGTAGAACCTTATAGGTGATGTAATTAAAATAATTTTTCAGATAAGAATTGGCTATCACAGTGCTGTGTGTCTTTATCGTCATGTGGAAACTTGCTGGCAGTGGGCTACAGGAATCGGCTTTGCTTGCTCACTTCACAATGGATTAGTTCTAATGAAAGCAACACTTTCCTCATATCATGGAGTGGCACTCTGCCTTATGATATCACTGTAATATTGGCTTTGCCTATCTGTCCCTCACAACAGTCATCACAGGTATATTATTATTCTCTTTGGAATTATTATTATTAATATGGTTTTGAAGCAGTACTGACCCTCTTATGGCTTAAGATGGATGCTTACAGTTTTGACAATTGTAAATACATACATACATGATCGTCACGCCTGTATCCCATAGGGGTAGGCAGAGACTATGGATCGCCACTTTGCGTGATCCTGATATATTACTTTCGCTCCATCAACTTTCATCAATCTCTTCATGCATTCTCGTCGGTTCAGGGTACTTTTGACCTGACCCTTGTTGAGGGTATCACCAATTTGGATGGTGTAGGTACGGTGAGGTCGATCCCTACCGACTCTTCTATCCACACTCGCCTTGTATATTTGCTTGGTTATTCTCCTTGTATCCATCCTCGCTACATGACCAAACCATCGTAACATTCCTTTGTCAATTCTTGTTACTACATCCTCTTTCACTCCACAAGTTTTCATCACCACGCTATTCCGCACTCTGTCACGCAAACTCACACCACACATTCCCCTTAATGATCTCATCTCTACTGCTCTAATTTTACTTTCATGCCTCTTCTGCCATACCCAACTTTCACTACCATACATAAGCGTTGTCACCAACTCTCCTCCATGGACAGCCAGTCGAGCCTTTTTTGAGACCTTTCCACTCCTCATAAAGGAGTGTAGCGTACCATTCACTTGATTACCTGCATTCACACCTCTTTCGATAACACTGTTATGCTTCCCATCACTTGTAAATAAACGAACTCATTTACTTGTTCTACTCGTTCATTACCTATCATAATATCGCTCTTTGTCATATCTTCTTCCATTTCAAATACCATAACTTTCGTCTTACTCACATTTATTTTCATTCCTTTTCTTTCAAAAACTTCATGCATAAATGTCACCATTTTTTGTAACTCCTCCTCTGATGTTGCAAGAATAACTTGATCGTCAGCGTAGAGGAGACATTTTAGTGACAACTCATTCATTCTAATCCCATATTCACTATCTTTCAGATCTTTTAGGCAACCATCCTTGAAAAGGTTGAACAACCATGGAGACGCTACACATCCCTGTCTCTCATCCTTATCAATGCGAAACCAATCAGTGTAGGCCCCGTTTATCCTAACACAAGCACTGGATTTCTTATAAAGGTCTGCAGTGCTCGGATCAGGTTGCTGCTCAACCCAAACTTGGACAGTGCTGCCCACAACTCATTCCTAATCACTCTATCATAGGCCTTTTCTAAATCTACGAAGGCGTAGAAGACTTTTTGTCCTTTAGCTAGGCTTTTCTCAGCAACACTTCGTAGAAAAATACCTGATCCGTGCATCCCATACTTCGTCAAATACTTCTTTTTCTTCATCCTCCTTCTTTTTTACTACCATCTTCAATACACCTTTCATCCTCTTATATTCCAAGTTTGCCTTGTATACATCTTCTTCACTTGCCTTTAGCATTCTTTGATCAGCTCTTATAGCTAACCAGTCTCTCCATGCTTTCTTCTTTTCACTAACTACTTTTTGCACATCCTTGTTCCACCATGCATTCTTCATCTCTTTATTTTTTTTCCTTTTACTCACTCCGCATGTTTTAATTGCGACACTAACAACTACCTTTTTAAACTTATTCCATACTTCTTCGACCTCACAAACCTCATCCAAACCTTCAAACTTTTCATTTAATATGGTTTCGTGGTATAGTTTCATAGTGCGTGGTGGCCTGTTGGTAACGGACCAGACGCGGCTGCCTACATGTTCACGGTGGTCGCGGGTTCAAATCCCAGGGCACACCTCTGACTTTTCGGAGTTATGTGTGTATTGATAATTAATTAATCAATCATTACGCACTTTAACGGTGAAGGAAAAAATCGTGAGGAAACCTTCATACCGTAGCGATTTTAAAGAATTTCTACGGTATATAAGTCCGCCAACCCGCACTAGGCCAGCGTGGTGGACTATATGGCCTAACCACTCTTAATCGATTCTCTCGATTGTAGAGTAGGCCCGTGCCCTGCAGTGGGACGTATATAGGCTGATATAGATATAGATGGTTTCGTACTTCCCTCTTACATCACCTTGCAAATTTTCCACTTTTATCCTCTCTAACACACTAGACCAGGGTTTCCTAACCTGGGGTCCGCGGACCTGTCTCAGGGGGTCCGCAGACAACATAAAAATTACGTCGCGCCGTGGAGTATTTGATGGATACATTAATTAACGAAACAAAACCGCGCGGCGCACCACACTACAGATACCGGCAAACTTTTTGAACAATGACCTTGACTGTGCAGTATACCAAGTTTGTTGCACCTGTTTTTGTATTTTATACATTTTAGCTTATTTTAACAATAATCAAACGATACGAGTGCTATTACAAAGATACGTTTTTTCGCACATTCAAAGAATATCCTTTAAATTTTTTTTGTCTTAATTTAAAATATGATTATACGGAGTTATCGGAATTGGCGCTGAAGCAGTTGTTGCCTTTTCCCACATCATATTTATGCGAAAAAGGTTTTTCAACTCTTGTTTATCTCAAAAATAATTACAGAAATAGACTACAAGTAGAGGCAGATTTAAGGCTCCAACTGAGCAACATCGACCCAGATATTACGACTTTAGTCGCAAAACGGCAACATCAACCATCGCATTAAATTTAAAATAATTTATGTAAGTAAAATATATCCAAGGAACATTTTTGCAAATAAAAGAATGTGAGCGATTTTTTTTGTATTATTTTTAAAGGGGTCCGCTAATTAAAATAAAATGGCGCTAGGGTTCCGCACTAGAAAAAGGTTGGGAAACCCTGCACTAGACTGTTCAGGGATGCGGCTACGCCACTTTTTAAACAGGTCTTTAATTCGACACACGACCAAGAAATGGTCAGTATTAAGACCCGTTACACGGAACGATCTAGTGTCCATAACATTCTTCTTCAGTCTTTCGTCTACTATCACAAAATCAATCATACTCTTCATCGCAGCATTTTCCCAGGTGTATGTATGGATCGTTTTATGTGCAAACATCGTGTTTGTCACACATAAACCCATTTCCACACATATCTCAAGCAAACTTCTTCCATTAGCATTCACTCTCTGATCACCAAACGCACCCAGTACCCTTTCATATCCTTTACGTTTCACTCCTACCCAACCATTAAAATGCCCTAGCATAATTAACCTTTCATTTTGATTCCGAATTTGCATCACATCTCTCACTTTCTCCCAGAATTCCTCTCGTTCTTTCAAGGCAGTCTTAGATGAACTTGTACCTACATCCGTTGGAGCGTACACCCCTAAGATAAATATACGAGTTAATCCCACTTTCAATCTCACCCAGACAAGCCTTGAACTCACACATTCAAATTCATTCACCCATTTTGCCATTCTTTCAGATAGTATGAGACCTACACCTTGACTGCATCTGGCGGTACTAGGCACTCCAGACCAGTATGCTGTGTAGGAACCATATCTAAGGGTCTCACATTCCTTCCGTTTCGTCTCATTCAGACCACAGAACATCGATTTTTCTCTCATTCATCATCTGACACACCTCATTAATTTTTGCATCCATCCCTCCTCTAACATTTAAAGTAGCAAAGCGGCTTTCCTCAGTCCGATATGCTTTTCGCCAACATGGTATACGAGACGTGACGGGTGGCGTACCGCGTCGCCGCCATATTGTCAATTTTTATTATTGTTGATCGTCATAGCTTTCCCACGAGTAGCAAGGGAAAATAACTGTCGAACCTGGCAGAGCCCCGCATGCCAGGCTAAGGCTGGTCTTCATCTGGGGGCGCCCAACCCCAGGACTAAACGGCTCGCTAAAGACTAGGCTCGCCCCTAGCCATGCATCTATCGGCGCGGCAAACCTTAGATTGGCGGTTAGGGATAGGATAAAGTCTAAAGGCATGAATTGGGTGATTGGGTAAAGAGGATTATGAATTTTGGGAAAGGAAATGGTTTAATGGGACGCTACTAACTCGGAAGATACAGGGCAGGAGTGAGTGGTGGCTCGGGGAGCCGGGGTCGCATACCCGTATGTTATGAAATTACTACCGGACAAGTAGTTTTATGGGACTTACAATTTATCATACTCGTGGCCAAAGTCATGTGCTGAGTTATGTGTGTTTGATTTGAAGAAAAAAATAGTTGTATATTGTATTTGAATAATTTTACATTTAGAAATTAAAGATATAAACACACAATCTACCACATTCTTTGCAGAATACAAATTAATAATAGTTTTTAGGTAAAAGTTAGTAATTTTTAACTATAAACAGCAGTTACAAAACTAACATAATATTAATTAATTTTAATTCAAGACTGAGTAATGCAAAAAAAAAGTAATTGGTGGAAGCCTTTCTATTAACCAAATATCTCAAATTGGCCTGATTCTTGAAGATTAATTTCTTTTTTTTACAGAATGGACCTGACTGGTTTTGCATAATAGTTGGATTTAAAAATGGAAATGTTGGATTTTATACCAACACTGGTCATTTATTATTATTGGAGAAACTTGATGAAAAGCCTGTTATGAAAATTTCTTGCCACACTGGAACTTATGGCACCTTGCCTGATGATATTCACATTCTTTTCCAAACCTGCGAATGTATCATTGGTGGAACAGCTTTGTTCCAAACTTTACGTACAGCTAAAGCACAGCTAGCTAAAGGTGAAACAGTGTAGTATAGTTGTTGATGGTCTATTTTAAGTATGAAATAAGTAAATACATAATTCAAATGCGTTTACACCGTGCCCACACTCGCGTCCTGTACTGCGTTACTGAATTTAATGTCTTTTATAGTGGGCAAGTTTTTCTTGATATGGAATTAGTAATGGAGAAGTTGATACATTTTGAACATTAGATTCCACTAGTCGGTGAGAGAGTTATTCTTAGAGATGACTGGTGGTAGGTCTCTCATATGTGGGCGGCCGCCTGGGTAGGTACCACCGCAATGTCTATTTCTCCCGCCAAACAGCAGTGTAAATGCACTGTTGTGTTCCGGTTTGAAGGACATTGTAGCCAGAGTAACTACTGGACATATCGAGACTTAACATCTTATGTCTCAGGATGGCGAGCGCAGAGGAATGCCAAGCATTGCCTTGTAACTCATGGTGTTGTTTGGTTTTGCTACTGTCCATGAGCGGTCGTATCGCTTACCATCAGGCGAATGGCAGGCTCGTATCGTCATTCATAGCAATAAAAAAAAAGAGACAAAAAATTTAATTATTATATTATTACTTTTATTGTCATTTCTTAAAATAATAAATAGCAAATAAAATTTTTGTAGACATCCAATATGTATAATATGTAGTTGTGCGTAGAGATTCGTCAATTGGTTCGCGCTTCAATCGAGTCCTCCGCCCCATTAGCGTGAACAGATATAGCGACAATCTACTTAAAACAAAAATCGAATCTGCAAGTCAGAAATTGCAGACAAACTGTAACTCCCTTACTGATCTTAAATCAAGATAGTACGTGGGTTACTTTTAATGAATAGTGCTAATCAAATAAATATTTATTGATTTTTTTAGTTAGAGCTGGTATTCAAGATGACTACATGGTTGACAGTCGTAACATAAATATACGCAAATGGATGTTTTGTGATCAAGAAACTATAAATGATGCTGCAGTTGTAGGTTTGGAGTTAAAAAATGCATATGACCATCTTCTTGCAGCCTCCACATACGGAGGGTATGACATTTGGTAAGAAACAAAAAAAATATTCATTCATGGTATAAATCACCACTTTGAGGACTTATAAAAGTTACAGCTCAAGTACTATAAAATATCAGATACACGAGATAGCAACGTTTTCAACCATTATTGGTCAGTTCGTTTGTACTTTTTTTATTATAGGAATTCGATAGAGGCGAGGTATGTCTGGCGCCTGGGAGCACGTTTGTGTTTACCGCTGCACAGTTCTTATGGGATATACAGATTCGCAGAAGGTTCAAAACCATGAATATTGTCAATTAGTATTTTTTTTTCAAATCTTTCAAGAATTTATTCTCACAAAAAAATACTTGCGGACTTATACATAGACAGTTTTAAACCTTTTTTAGTTGCATGTTTTGTCTTCTTCGTTCAATCTGAACTCAAAAATCGTTCGAATTGTTTTAAATCTGTCTATGAATTAGGCCGTCAGACAATACGTACGACCATAATAAGCCCTGAATGGACTAACTACACACACAAACAGGCACGCGCGCGACCACAGACGCGCGACTGTGTATAAAATTTACCGGTGACTGCGTTTGTATTAGATATTAAGTATAATTCAAATATTGATTGGGATGTGTAAATTTAAATATTTTTCACCATTCGTTAATGAGTATTATTTTCTTCGAGCTCAATAAAAAAAAATGTGCAGTCGACATTGACTTATATTCTACCGATAGACGTGCCCCGTATTATAAAAGCACACTAGCGACATTTGAAGTTCATTGAATGGAATTATTACAAAAATTGTCAAAGAATAACAGAACCTCCTACTTCCTAGACAGACAAGACAGTTCATATCAATCTTACCTTATAATGGGTGTATTTATTTATATAAACCTTTTCCAAAATTATTGTCTAAGTATAGATGCCGACAAGTTAATATAATATTTCGTAATAATTTTCGCGAATATTACATATTTGTTTGATGGAATGTGCAAGATAATGAAGGAAAACGAAGAAGAATTTGTTGTAATTTGTTAAAAATGTGTAGATACGACTACCTCAGCAGGTTTGAGTCGGGTATAATACGGATAGATTTACAGACAGAACTATAATCTTGTAAAATAAATACTCATAAAAATGAACATGTTTAATACAGCTTTATACACATCAGTTTTATTTACATTCAAATCATGAAATTAGACATCTTACATAATGTATCTCTTTATCACGCATTGAGTTCTTTCCATTGTTCAGGCAGATTTGCGCGTCATCATGCTCTCAACGATATCATCCGTAGGGCTCTCGTATGCGCAAACGTGCCTTGTTTGCTAGAGCCCCCTGGTTTAATTCGCACCTAGCGACGGTAAGAGCCCTAATGGTCTCGGTCTCACATAGTTTTTGAAGTACCAGCGCTGCCTCTATAAATGCATATTTGTAATATTAAAATAGTTTATGCCTATTTGGTCTACTGATGTGAAATAATTTATGCAATTTTTGTGCGCGGAAATGAGACACGCGATTAATGACTTTCCCTTGTGTTTTAATAACTTGTTCAAATATTTAATACAATAATAAAATAAAGACATATTATGTTATCGGGACTATATTACAATACTAGCTTCTGCCCGCAAACTTCGTCAGCGTGATTAACTTTATTTGGTACTTTTCATCCTGTCCCGTCCCATTATATCCCGCCCGTCCCATCTCATTCTCACTCAAGGCATGTAATCCAGTCCCACCCCATCCCTCTGAGTATAAAAAGTAACAAATATATGAGAATTCCTTCCTTATCCCACGGGAATACTTTATTTTAGGGATAAAAAGTAGCCTAAGTGTTAATCCAGGGTGTCAGCTACTTCCATACCAAATTTAATTGAAATCCGTTAAGCGGTTTGTGAGTACATCGCGCACAACCGCACAGACAAACAGACAAACCGACAAACAGACAATAATTCTACAAATCATTGTTTTCGGTTTTATTACGTTAATACAGACCCCCCCCCCCCCCATATTAGTTTTTCTCATTTATCTTCCATAATACAAAGAAACAGCCTGTATGTAAATGAAATATAATGGTACGGGAGCTAGCAACGTCTGGAAAACAAGCATTTCAGGTGGGCCAGTTTTTAGATATGCTATCTCTCTCACTCTCCCGGACGTCATACAGGCTATCTGGCTGGCGGTAGTGGTTGCGTTCGTCAGTGCGCAGCCTACCTATACAGGTAAAATATCGAATTTTAAAATCATTTTAAGAAGCTTTTTTCCTTTATTATTATTTTTATTGAACTTTTTGCAACATGAATCTATTATTGCCAGATATTTCTATTGTTGTTTAAACTATGCCAGACGCTAATTTTGAATTAAAAAAATATTATTTTTCAAAGTATTTCAGTATGGCTGTAATTTTTATATGATGTTATTTAAGTATCTAAAAACCTAAATTTAATTTGCCAGACATTAATTCGATTGTTAAACCTTCAGCCAGACCGACCTAAAAGTGAAAAGTGATGTGGTATCATTTTGCTTGATCTAGGAATAGTTGTCGAATAAATTACATAGAACTAATTAAAAACTATTGAATTAATGTGTGGATTAATATAGTATCAAAATAACTATTTATCGTTGTACAAAATAAGATAATAATCAATCTCAAGGATGAAAATAACCAAAAATTATATTTTTCAATCCATAATTTTATCACAAAAAAACGGAGGCATCTTGATAATTATCATCATCATCATCATCTTCAGCACTGTTGTCATTTTTATTGTCATCGTCTTGTAATAAGTTATTATCTGTAAAAGAATGAAACATTTTATAATCTATCGGCAAATAAATTTATTAGTATTTTATTTTTAATTTTTACCTTTAATGATAATGTCGGCAACTAATGATGGCAATTGCTCTCCAACAAACCAGATAAAATCATATTTATGGTCCAGCCGGAAACTTGAGGCGATAGAGATGTTGGTTGTTGTAAATGATCATTTCTCCAAAACTTTGTAACGTAACGAACTCGTAGTAAATGCTGATAAAATTCAGCTTTGCATGGTGGTAGGCTTGATGGATCAAAATTACGATTTTGTTTTTTCAAAATTATCATCTGATTTTGTAGACCGATATGTGTTTGAAAACAGATGACACCGAACTTCATTGACGTTCCATGAATCCCGAGCTCCGTAAATATGACAAATTAACTTTTCTAAGATCTTAAATGTCTCATCCAGCAATTCTTCATCATCTGTTATAATATTTTGACAGGCTAATTGATACTCTTCTGATTGCTCTAACAGTTTAAAGATCGAAGTTTGCCTTTCCGGAAAAAACCTGGTGTGTAGTCGCATCCAGTGAGTGCATAAAAGCACGGTAGAGCTTTCGATAAAGAATTCTCTAGAATTTCGGGTACTTGATGACGCTTATAAATCGCTCATAATTCCCCACGCCCAAATTTACCCAGATTTTAGTGATGCATTCAAATGCTCCATGTTACCAAGAAGTATTATTAAAATATCTGTGTCTGAGCAGCGTATCACAACTTCGCCATCGACATTTATTTGACAAATGTGATATATTATTATTTGAGAATCGGCTTCTTCTTGTTCTTCGCAAGACAGTACATCTTCAACAGTTTTAATAACCTTATTACTTTCAACCCGGTATGAAAAGCACTTGTTAATTGCATTAGAAGTGTCAATTTCTTGGATATTAACTTCTGTATGTGAATTCTGAGACGTATTATCTGGCAGGGTTTCGCTAACATCTACTGCAGTATTTGATAACGAAGTTGAACTAGATGTGCTGGGAAGATCTACTGTTGACGAGAAATTAATTTCAGATAAATGACGATATTTTGTCATAAGAGCTGTAAAACTGCTGTAACAATTTCTGTGATATCCATCAGTGTCATTAACTTGCTCCGGTAACTGTACACTATTATACCGGGTATATCAAGACTGCGACCGAAAACGAAGCCAGGTTGTAGTTTTAGTGGCTCCAAACACGATGCAAATAAAAATTTCGCCAAAACAGTGATAGATATTTTTTTATATATTTTTTAAAATCATCGTGTTTTGGTGGAAAATACCTATTTTTTGCGAAAATACTAATTTAAACCCTTATGTACCATTGCGTGTTTAAAAATAAAGAGGTCTTTATTTTAGGAATCTTTATTTTAGGAAAATTATGTTTTTATCACCCAAATACGACGATTAGTAAAAAATTACAAAAAAAAGTTGACGATTTTTTTTGCGAAATTTTTACTTGCATTGTGTCTGAAGTCACTAATACTACCACCTGGCTTCGTTTTCGGTCGCGGTCTTGATATACCCTGTATTTCAGTTTAAAATTTACACGTATTTGCAGAACTTCTTTACACTTTTTTAATGTATCTTCAACAAAAGTTATTATTTTTCCATTTCTGTCTTTACAAAAACAACATTTTAATTTTTCGCTAGCCATTGTAATACAATTTTGTTATACACATTAAAAATAACACGTGATTGTCTGTAGTCTTTCAACATGCCCAATCACTTTTCACTTTTAGATCGGTCTGGCTGAAGGTTTAACAATCGAATTATTGTCTGGCAAATTAAATTTAGGTTTTTAGATACTTAAATAACATCATATAAAAATTACAGCCATACTGAAATACTTTGAAAAATAATATTTTTTTAATTCAAAATTAGCGTCTGGCACAGTTTAAACAACAATAGAAATATCTGGCAATAATAGATTCATGTTGCAAAAAGTTCAATAAAAATAATAATAAAGGAAAAAAGCTTCTTAAAATGATTTTAAATTTCGATATTTTACCTGTATAGGTAGGCTGCGCACTGACGAACGCAACCACTACCGCCAGCCAGATAGCCTGTATGACGTCCGGGAGAGTGAGAGAGATAGCATATCTAAAAACTGGCCTACCTAAAATTCTCTCTCAAAAACGTTGCTACCTCTTAGACTATAATATATCAGTTTTCAAGTTGGACCTGCACAAATATAACTGTGAAAACTGTATCTCATTTCGTGTCGTAGCTTTTGCGTGATGTGCAAGCTAATACAAAGAAACAGCCTGTACGTAAATAAGACAAATACCAGTTTTCAAGTTGGACCTACACCAATATAACTATGAAAATTGCATCTCATTTGGAGCGCTAGTTTTTGATTAATGTGCAAGCAAACAAAAAGAAACACCCTGTATGTAAATGCAACATATACCAGTTTTTAAGTTGAACCTGCAGCAATACATCTGTGAAAACCGCATCTCATTTGGTGCAGTAGTTTTTGCGTGATGCGCAAGCAAACATACAGACAGACAGACAGACGGACAGACAGACAAAAATTCTAAAAAAAATAGTTTTGGCTTCTGTTGCTGTTATAAAGACCCCTCGCGTTAAAATTTCTTAAATATCTTCCATGTACAGACATCGACCATTTACATTTTTATTATATGTATAGATTACATCACTTACCTGGTATTTTATTATAATATTGTAACTTCAGACGATTTGCTTTTGGTTTGACGGCGAAACATCAAAATAAATTACTTTTATCGGATACGTTTAAGGCGTACTGCACTGTCACTGTCACGAAGCAGACTGATTCATGTGTGGCGCATGCACCGCAACTAGGTGGGACACACTTTGTGAACTGGACGTCTTATCTAGTGTAACATTGATATCGATGGCAGTCAATTAAAAATAACCCTGTATTATCGACGCTCTTCTCATCGATACCTGTTTCATTATCTCACACTAACGGCCCAACCCGGATTCGTCCGGGTGCAGATACATATTTGATGATACAACTCCACACAAGGAAAGGAGATCGGTCGTTTTCCTATGAATATTGGGCCTAGTAGTGGAAACATGGTGGAGACAAATGAGACATAGAATTAAATAATAAGGATTTTTTATCCTTCAAATATAACATAGTCTTCTTGAGCTAGGATACGGGGTTTTTAAGATTTATCCTCTTAAAGTTTTACAAAATCTACCATTTTCTGCTATCTGAATACGTAATATCATAGTTGGCTTATATTTTCAGTTTGGGATGAGTATGAATATACATTATTATAAAGTACGTAAGCTTATCAAGGAAGACAGAAAAACACATTTGAATATTTAAAAGTATATTATTTTGATATCAGGTTTATTGTATGTAGTTAGTCATTTTGTCATGCGCTAGTTTAAAAAATATCTGAAGCTACCGTACACAATAATGAAAAAATAAAACAATGATTGAGGATGAATCCATTCAGACATTACAGATCATGTAAGCCTTTGCGCCTTTACGATCGGTGTCTCGTAGTTGTTGGCTTCAGGCGCGCATCAATGATTTCCCGTAGTTTTTGCTTACATGACGATTATAAACATTTTAACTTATTTATATGCTATAGTATTGTTGGATCGAGGTAAGCAATTGACTGCAAGGGACGCCGTAGAGAATAAACACAACACCCAGCCACAAAACGAAATTATATGATTTTCAAATTAATTCAATTTTAAATACACATGAGTAGACGACGAAATGCAATTTGACAGATAATAGTCTCGTGACAGATGTCAACTCTATGAATGTTGCTGACAAATACAAAAATGGTAGAAATATTTCATGATATCCTCATTTTTTTGTAAATCTAATTCCAATGGCGTAGGATAAAAGTAAATAGAGAAATAAATCTAAAAAAATACGCCAAATTTTTTGGTAATAATGAATTTCTTGTCCACGGTTGGACCAAATCGACCGATCTCCTTTTATTTCACATAATATCAAAACAAAACACCCGATTATTTAAATAATAGTATTCATAATCTCACCTCATAGGTACCGTTCTGTACCACCTGTGAATACTCTGATACTTGGAGCTGGTCAGAAGCCGTTTGTAGGTTTCCATTATGCTCTTGAAGGCGGAACAACACCTCCTTTACAAGACGTCGCCAGGGCGGTAGCCAATAGAATAAAATCCGCTTTGCCGTAAGTTAATCATAATTATTTATATTAGATTAGTTATTATTTTAAAAAATGAAATATGTATTGCGAAGTGTATTTCAGGGGGTGGCTGGGTGGTGGGTCCACAGAGAGTGCTACGTCTGGTAACGAGCCACATATTCTTTCTGAGCCTCTGACTATGCGCTCGGGATTTTACGACACTCAACGAGTTGGTACAATGGTGGCTGTCTCTCCTGACCGCCGTCTTGCGGCTTTTGTTGACAGTTTTGGGCGCGTTGCAATACTTGATGTTAACAGAGGGCATCTGGTACGATTGTTCAAAGGATGCAGAGACGCTCAATGTGCATTTGTTCAAGTATGGCTTATTTACTTATTTATTAAAATAATTTCAACGTTTTGTTAATGCGACCTACAAATCTCTTTGATCCGCGTGATATTTAGTCCAAATTTTTGTAACTAAAGGAAAGCTGTTTAATCCCCCTTGGGGCACTTTGATGGTGGGTATAACGGTGTTCTGCGCCATCCGGCCTGACATGTTTGTAGATTTTGCGGTCTTACGGGGTTCTTAACGAATCCTACATACTGGCTAAAACTCTTTGGTGGGCGTTCCACACAACTATAGACGGCACCGTAATTAGTAATATATTCCTGGGCGAGAAGCGCTCCGATTTCTTTCCTTTTGACCGCCCGGTACAGAACCATTACTACTCCCTTTTATTTTATTTGGAGGACTCAGATGTCTCTACTTAGAACTGTAGACGCCCTATGAAGGTGTTGTGGACAATCAGACAGATACATGATCATGCATTGTGCAAGGGCATAATATGTAAGAGTGCTTTAAATCGCCTCTTTCGTCAGGCAGTAGATGTCGCAAATTCTAAAGCTCCCTTATCACATAGCGGGCTTTGTCACCAGATTAAAAATATTTAGAACATTTTTATATTTCATATCTTTCTATTACTTATTACAATTAAATCTTTAAAAATGATATTTCAGTTATTTGAAGTTGATCACAAGAAACCGCAATTATCTGTTATCAAAGAAATCAAAAGGGCTATATTTTTGGTTATATATAATCCCAGAAAGGGTCTTATTGATATAAGATTGATGCAAACAGGAAATAGAGTTGCTGTGTTTACTGCTACTAAAAACGGTATTCTTATTTATAACACATGCGGGTTAGTTGGAGCGGAGAAAAATTATACTTATAAAAAGCTGAATTTACCGGAATATCAGTGTATTTTGTTGGACCCAGATGGAAAACTAAAGAAATTTAATATACCATTTTTCTATGCATTAGACGGAGAACATTCTGAAAGATCAAAAGACCTGCATACGCTTAGAGATTTGCGAGAACTTATCAAAAAATCGTTTGTTGCATCCGATGAATACGAAAATGAATTGTTAGAAAAAGCTTCTCTATTAAAAACTTTAGAATTGCGCAAACATTTTATAGAAATACTGATAAAAAATTATAATTCGTCTCCAAAAATTGCTATGTCTTGTCTGAGAATGTTTTGGGAAAATATGGGTGACGAAAATTTAAATGTGCAAGAAATAGAAATTAAAAACTATTTTGCTAAACTGGGATTGATAACTTTATTCTATTTACTAATAAACAATGAGTGTAACGAACACATCCAAGAATTAATGAGTATATTGCAAACATTTTTGAAAGTTCCAGTAACAAGTGAAGATGGGGAAAATGAAAAACTCAAGGGACAAGCAGCAAATGACAGAGAAGATATGTCTCTTTTTCACCTGCTAGAAGATGATAGTTGCATTTTAGAAAGGATGTTAGCGTTGGCTCAAGAGAGCGAATATAAGGAGCAACAACAAACAAGAGTTACTTTTGCTGATACCAACGTTAGTACATACAAGGACTTCGTCTCTTGTTTCATGTTAGATGGAAAATCGCAATACATTTGTCTAAAGCCTGATACTTCACCAGAAAAATTAAACAATTTGGCTTCTATTACTTTCAAATCTATTTTCAAATTGAAAGATTTAAAAATGCTTACTAGTTATGTCAACGAGTGCAGCATAGACCCGAAAGAAATAGTTAAGCTTCTCATAATGCAGTTAATGAACATGTCCATGGAAGAAATTAATATTGAATTAATTGAAAAATTTATCGTTTCTTTGTATTACGTTTGTAACTGTACTAGTGAAGCAACTAACATAGTTTATAATGAGGTTTCGCCTTGGTGGGAAAATATAAGGAACATGTTAGTAGATATGCCATGTCCTCTAAGGAGTATGATAGTTGCAATGGCTTGTAAAGCAGTTGGCAAAGTATTTGAAATTAAAAATTTGGAATGTGAAGAAGACGTTTGGGAATCTGTTACAAAAGAGAACGCTAAATGGGGTATTCTCATAGGAAAACTTGAGGATATATCTATACTTAGCATCATTTTAATGTTTAAAGATACATTTAATGGCACATCTTTACCGAAGTTGCAGGTCAGCGAATACAACATAAATCTTAAATATATATATACGAGAGGCAAAGGGTCCGTAACTGAACTAATAGCAAAATGGCTTTGTGGGATGGGAGTAACACCTGAAGCCATAGTTGCTAATGAGTTGATGGAAATCCGAGCCTCCAAAGTCGATCCAAATATTTCCACCGATTCCATTATTGATGATAGCGATTCCGCCTTTGTTTTTATTGAAAATAATCGGGAATCTGTCGATGAAAATCCCAAAATCTTCAAGTGGCTATCTTTGTTACGGCGACAGTTTCCATTAAGCACGATAGCCGACTATATAATTGCGAACATGTGTTGGGAATACGCAATGGCTTGGCAGAAATGTATGCAGAATACTGTTCTCCTAGAAGCTGTGATTCATTGTTTGACAACTATGTCAGATTATTTTATAAAGCACGGTTTATTTTCTATTATATGGTCGACTTACATCAAACATATTTTTGAACTTACTTGTCGCTTAGTTAACAAAGTCGGAAAATTGCCGAAGGATCCTTTATCCTTGCAGGAAGTGGGATTTGACAATCAGACAATGTTACAATTTCTTTCTATGACAACAAAGTACCTTAGCAACTTTCAAAAATATTCCGATAATACAGCTAGTCAGAAAAAACATACAATACAGTTTGAAAAGATTTGGGAAGAAAGTATGCCGTCCCTCGTGGAAGTTGCGCAACAAACCAAATATGTGGACGAGAATATATTGAACCTGAACTACCAAATATCTAGCACTATATATTTGCAATGCCATTTCAACTTGAAATTTTTAAAACCTCTTGACACGCTTTACGACATCGATTATCAATACATATTGGAAGCTCTTGCGGGAAATATCCTTAGTAGGGAAGTAAACATGAAAGCATCTGAAAAAGTCAAAAACCATAGGATGAAATTTTTGACAAAACTTATACGCGCTGCCGTTGAAACAATCAGTACGTCAGATACAAACGAACCATACAAAAGTTACGATTGCGCGGAATGCGGAACTTGGATGGAAAAGATTTCTACATTAGCAGAACTATGGGGCATTGACGATGATTTCATTATACGCCAGCAGGTAAGCGTCGAATTATTCTACAAAGTCTCAAAAAACGCCACGCAACTTTCAATAATAGAATCGATTTTTTTACAGGTGATTGCGTTGTACCATTTAGGATATGATGTTTTGGCTGAAAATATTATTAATTCAACTCGGAAGCCAGAGTTACTTGTGACGTCAATTTTAGCTATAACTATACAAAGATTGAAGCGTAGTCTTGAATGCTCTCTTAACCAGCCTGAATGGATAGTCACTGTGCCGCCACAATTATACAAGCGTTTACAGAATACAGTAAGTAAGCAGTCATAGACTTCATACAGTAAACATCTTTTATTTCACAACCAGTGACCCGGTTGCAAACAACACGGGTGCAGATAATATTTTGTTATTCCGCTCCTTACTAGAAACGTCTAATTTCCCACAAAATCTGATAACTTTCATTCATAATATTATATTAACTACAAAATATACTACGCACAAAAATTAAAGGATATTTTTTTTGATCCATTTTTTTTGGTGTTTTTTGAGAGTCTGTATCTTGGAGAAAATTGATTGTTAAGAAATTCAGAAACTAAAACTTTGAAGCTTGAAATGTCTATTTTGCAGATCTGTGCTCTATTTCTTGATTGCTCGCTTAGTTGATAAGCAATGGTAAGAAAACCAAAGATAAAAAAAAATCCAATGTTTTTCTGGATTTCAAAACCCTGCATTTACATGGGTAGTGTTTTTTTGTGACATCATTATAAAATTCTCTTAGACAATTTAATTGCCTTTAATTTGATATACCAGAAACCTCCGTGACATGATTTGGAGCTGACTTATGGTAAATCAAAGTAAAAATGGCCTATCACACTTTGACATTGGATTACTCCATGAATATCAATCATGGGGAAAACAAAATCAGAATTTTAGTAACTTCAAAACATGTTCTATAAGATGGTATTAAAGTCTTATGATAATAAATAGTATTTCTAAGTAAAATTGTTGACTGAAAAAAAGGTAAAAATTCGGTTATTTGTGGATATTCGGAAAACACAGCATATCTTTGGATAAAAGAAACGAACGAAGGATATCGTCGGTAACTTTTCAACCTTAAAGTATTCTAAAGACACTCTGAAAATTTCAAACTGCTCCGATTTGATTATCTTAGTGTTCGGAAGGTTCAAACTTACTGTATTCAGCAAAAATCGTCGTAATGAGCATTTTTCGCATGCTAATGATTTTGTAAATTGAGAATATTTTTTTTAGTAATTATCCATATTCTTTTAATCAAATCCTTTTTTCAAACGTTTTCACTATTCTCCGCAATTGTAAAAAAATACTGGCACTGTTTTACCGCCGGCATTAGCGTTACCCAAAGCGTACTACGGGGAGGTTGCATCGTCGGATTTATAGTAAAACAGTGCCAGTATTTTTTTAACAATTGCGGATAGTAGCGAAAACGTTAGAAAAAAAGATTTGATTAAAAGAATATGGATAATCACCAAAAAAGCATTCTGAAGTGACAAAAATCGAATACATGCTTATTACGACAATTTTGACGAATACAGTAAGTTCAAACCTTCCGAACACTAAGATAATCAAATCGGAGCAGTTTGAAATTTTCACAGTGTCTTTAGAATACTTTAAGGTTGAAAAGTTACCGACGATATCCTTCGTTCGTTTCTTTTATCCAAAGATATGCAGTGTTTTCCGAATATCCATAAATAACCGTATTTTTACCTTTTTTTCAGTCAACAATTTTACTTAGAAATACTATTTATTATCATAAGACTTTAATACCATCTTATAGAACATGTGTTGAAGTTACTAAAATTTTGATTTTGTTTTCTCCATGGTTGATATTCATGGAGTAATCCAATGTCAAAGTGTGATAGACCATTTTTACTTTGATTTACCATAAGTCAGCTCCAAATCATGTCACGGAGGTTTCTGGTATATCAAATTAAAGGCAATTAAATTATCTACGGGAATTTTATAATGATGTCACAAAAAAAACACTACCCATGTAAATGCAGGGTTTTGAAATCCAGAAAAAAATTGGATATTTTTTGTCTCGTTAGTTTTCTTACCATTGCTTATCAACTAAGCGAGCAATCAAGAAATAGAGCACAGATCTGCAAAATAGACATTTCAAGCTTCAAAGTTTTAGTTTCTGAATTTCTTAACAATCAATTTTCTCCAAGATACAGACTCTCAAAAAACACCAAAAAAATTGATCAAAAAAAAATATCATTTAATTTTTGTGAGTAGTGTAGTAACTGATTCAATCTAGCAAAATAGTTGCGATCTTTTATGACTTAGGAGGAATAATTCAATCACACATAACTACTGTTAAACTTGGAATTATTGACGCAGTGGACACCGCAAAATAGATAGTAATATTTTATCATAGTTGCCTAACACATGGCTCGTGGTTGTGACATAAGGTAATAAGATTTTAATTTTAATGTGCTTTAATACAAAGTAGCCCTTAACGTTTGATTTATTGTGACTTGATTTGGAATCATAAAAGGAATATTGATAGAAATAAAACGATTTTTACGGATTTTATTGCGATTTGGTTTAATTTATTTAGTTAAAAAATGTAAAAATTAAACCAAATCGCGATAAAAACCGTAAAAATCGTTTTATTTCAACGTAAATCTAAGAAACCATTAGGAATATTGAATTTTTAACTCGTAATATACAGAGTGAATTTTTCAAGTGGGCCATGAATGGATACAATATTCCAGAAAAGGCCGAAGACGAAGTAGAATTTTTAGAATTTATTTTATTTCTTATTATAAAGTGAGGCCATTCGCAACTAAAAACTTAATAAAAAGAAAATCGGTGAAAAAAGTACCAAATATAGTAGCATGTTAGAATCTTGATAAAATGTTCCAATTTTTAGATAGAACATGCCATGGGTCCTATAGTACAGATTTTTTTCAGTACGTCGTATCAAATTGATCAATAACTAATTGAAGTTTTATCTTCGAGGATTTTGATCATATTTAATCAGGATTTTTTAATAATCTCATGTCTGAAACGGGAATCGATTCCGCGAAAATTTAAATTAACTACTTCAGGAAAGTAAATAATTAGCCTTTTCTTCGATTTTATTGTGATTCTAACAACTGATTTTATCATTTTCTTGGTCTTCCATTAATTTAAGTTGCTATGTTATATGGAGAACAATAATCCATATGATTGAGCCTTCTGAAGAGCCAAGACTAGACTAAGACCGAATCTATCATCATTAATGAAATTCATATTCAAATCATAGATATTAAATATTTTTAAATTATACAACAAAATACGAAAGATTCTATAATTTCTTTACCAACGCAGGGAAGCTAAGTGTTAAGGAAATTGAAGAAAAAGTTGATTTTTGCTTAAAATTACCTGTTTTCTTTAATTTGCCGTATATCATAACTTCCCAGAATTAGATCCTTATTAGCAACATTATCGAATGGTGTAATGTTTTATTATTTCAAAATCATCGGGGACGATTCCCCGCTAGGAGAAACGATTTTTAAAAAATCCAAGTATGCAGTTTTAGTTTCCATCACAATGGGGTATTTTACTATAAGAAAGAAAAAATCTAAAAACTATAAATGTATATAGTAGAGCATTAAGCAATAAGTATATGTTAATTTCAGTTTTTATTTCCAAGGAAAAAATTTTATAATTCGTTTTGAAAATTTCAATTTTTTTTATCTGTCCTAAAAAGATGTGAAACGGCTGCCGCCATGATGGATAACAATTCTACGTCATTCCGCGAGTAGAATACCCCCTCCGGTGTCCAAGAGCTCATACTAACACAGGTTGTTTGCTGGTTGAGTGACGTATCATTTTAAAGGAACATGGCGCCTAGCGTTTTCACATATTTTCGCGCATATATTTAAATTTTAAATGGATTTTTATTCGACTTGCCGAGCGAATAAAAATTTGATATTTTTTTAAATAGTTTGTCTTAATCTTAGGAACAACTTAAAAGACTTTTTGAAAATGGGTAGAATACCCCATTAGGGTCAACTTCTTTCACTATTTTTTCACTATTCCGTATAACTATAAGGAATTGGATTTGGCTATCCACGCTCACTTGAAAAATTAATATGTACTAGGACTATAAGGACTTTTTATTTAATAACACTTGAAGATCTATAAGGGATTTAGGTGTAAATTGCTGAACACTTATCCATACCATTTACAGGTGCTGGATACATCAATACCAGCAAACCCCTCGTTGTCTACAACAGTGTTGGTTCTCCAAACTCTGCTGATACAAATGGATAAAAAAACATCGGAGGCTTTTATAACATCGAATACACAAAATATAAAGTTAATCGAGCTTATAATTGAAAACTGTGAGGTTCTCAATAGACGCAAGCTGTAAATATTGTATTGCATTCGTAGTTTCTACTGTGTTAAAATATGTAACGAAGTTTTTAGTTGGGTGAGAAAAGTGTTCCCAAATAGAAATCTTTGTCGAATCTTATTTTTTTATATTTATTTGATGTAGGTATGTAAAAACTCGATGTATGTACATATGTACTTATAGTCCTTTTCCTAGTATTCGTTAGTCGTCACATTGATACCGATATACATTACAATAATTCTTTATTGCAAACCAAAATTACATTATTCAGCTTAAAAATTAGGTTATTTTTTATATACCTTCTGCGCATTAGTGACTGCGATAGTTGTAAAGAAAATTATCGATATAAAGGAGAATGCCCAAAATTGGCCCTAAACTGCCCACATTACGTTTTTACTTCAAAATAATATCTCAATTTATACACAATGATTGTATTATTCGTTTATTGAAATACTCCAGGAATATTATTTTCAATATAAAAAGTAGCCACCAGAAAAACAGTTACATGACTATCTCTTATATACATTTCCAGATCAAACGCCATGAAAGTGTTGCCAATTTTTCAATTCTCTTAAGAATTGTGGATTTGGGTGTAGTTGTGATATATTATTTTAGTTCGTAATGTTTTTATAATTCTCTAAAAGCTGATGATTTTGTGTGATGTTTCTATAATAAGCATATCAACCATAAAATTAATGATTTCCAGAAATAGAAGAGAGAATCCTGTCCTAAAAGTCGCATATTATAGTCTTGACCCCACATTCAGTTAATTTAATCGAAGCCAGGTGGTAGTTTTAATTGTTAGAAAATCGATGCAAATAAAAATTTCGCCAAAACAGTAGCAAATATTTTCTAGTTTTTTTTTAAATAATCTTGTTTGGGTGGTAAATACTAAGTTTTTTCGAAAATACTAATTTAAACCCTTACGTACCATTGCGTGTTTAAAAATAAAGAAGTGTACATCATTATTTTAGGAAAACTATGTATATATCACCCAAATACGACAATAAGTAAAAATTACAAAAAAAAGCTGTCGATTTTTTTTTTTGCGAAATTTTTAGTTGCATTTTGTCTGAAGTCACTAATACTAACACCTGGCTTCGTTTTCGTTCGCAGTCTTGATATACCCTATATAATATGTGTGTAATAAATGGATTTAAAAAAATATTCGTTTATTTTATTCAATAGAATTGGCGAACGCGCAAACAGATCAATTGGTGGTGAGTGATCGCTGTCGCCCATGAACATCCACAACGCCTAGATCATAGATGCATTGCTGGCCCATCAGATGGGAGGGGAGCAGAGGAAAAAGCTGCTGCTCACTCACGAAATAGTGTTGTCCTGAAATAACACATATGCCTGTGGAATAAGGTTTAATTTGCTATGATAAAAGATATGGAGGCAAAACGAGCCGAGCGAGATAGTACATGGAAGTTTGTGTCACTTTTCTTTCGCTCGGTGACCATAATAAAACCCTTTCTTAATTTTTTTTTCAATCGACATATAATAATTTCACCTAAAAAATCGAAAAAGTTACAACTTGCTTGAATATTAAAACGACTCAATTTTGTTATGATTAATTTATACATGTTGATTAAATCTTACTATGTTCTAATGGAAATGAAACATGATAATAGTTCTTACTAGTACAATTGATCATGAATTGTACATACACACATACTTATACTCACGCTCCTATCTCAGAAGGGGTAGGCAGAGGCGCCACTAGGACACCCACATTGTAATCGTTCATAAGACTCGATCTTAGTGTGGGGTCCTGCCACGTATGTATCGTTGGGTCTGTGTTTATGCGTATTAAATTTAATATGGTCACCCTATTAGCGCGGGACACAAACCTTTACTCAACATCTCTCGCTCGGCTCGTTTTTCGATCAGAGTGTGCAGTCCTGTTTGTATATTACGCAATGATTAAAGAATATAATTGATATTACGTCCATGGGTGGGAAGGTACTACTAAGTAGTGTTGAGTAGGACATACAAGAGGTAGTACATTTGTCCCGTACATGACGTCAAAATGTAAGAGCGGCTCAACTTTTTGAAATGTACTACTTCATATCTTGTGTCCCGGTACTCGTTACACTACGTCATTAACTATAGGATGAGAGCGAGAGGTACTAATACCTTCAAACTATCTAGTACGCCTCACTTCAATTGAAGTGGGACATTGTACTAGCTCAGTACAAAAATGAGGCTACTCTTACAAACTCTTTTTCAAGTCATGTCCTACTCAACACTACTACTAAGTAATCTGTGGTGGGAAGCCAATTTAACTGTTGGCAACACTGTCCGTGGTGTCATCTGGTTTTACTAGCATCAGTGATCTAAGTCAGGCCCGTCCAACTTAGAACAAAAAAAGTTGCACGTTAAGCTATGCTAGCTATCTCACTATTTTAATATGAAGGGCGTTCATCTTTCTCTCTCTACACTCAATATTTTTATTAGTGTGCGTGCGACGTAGTATCTTATGTCACTAGTATTGAAATATCTGTTTGTTAAACGTATCTCGTTTGCCGCCATTTTCTATTGTGCCTTGATCAAGCCTTAGTACAGCGAATCTTATAATTGGAATTTAATAACTTTCTAATCACGGATTCTGGTGCTACAGTTTGCAATCAAAGGCGGTTTTTTTTCCTTTTTATTAATTTTGTGTGCTTATGTTTTCGTAAAAGATAAAATAGCCATAATCACCTTAGTGTTTACCGGCTCAAACGAGTGTTATTTTATTATTATTGAATTTGTGTTAAAATACTTGTTATTTTTGTAAGAACTATGGTAAATAAGTGCATTGTTCCCGAGTGTGACACTCGAGGACCAAATAATAAATATTTTTGTGTTCCCTTCACAAACCAAGCAAGGTGGGAAACGTGGTTAGGGTTTTGTCCATATTTACAAAACATACCTTTTATTAAACGCAGCCGTATTCGTTTTTGTCATAAATATTTTCTTGCCGAACATATTAATGAAAAATTAAAATTAAAACCTTGTGCAATTCCGTGTTTAAACTTGAATATAAATTTAGAGAAACATTTAGAAATATTAGTGATCAAGGCTCTGCTAATGTTGCTGCTATTAAGTCATTAATATCAGATTCTAATGCTGAACTTTTACGTAGTAATAATTGCGCGAATGACATCTGCTACAAAATTAGCCCCAACCAATTATATTATAACTATGATGTACCTCATTTGTTAAAATGTTTTCGTAATAATTTTCAGAAAAAGCATCTACTCATTGGTTATCAAAGAGCAAAGTGGGAATGTATAGAAAGTCTATACAAATAGGATGGCTTTGGTGGCCGAGCAAGAAGCACCAAACTTACAGAAAAACACATAAATCCAACTTCATATTATGACAAAATGAAGGTAAATAATTAAAGTATACAATTTCTATCAATTCTGTTTTGAAGTGGTCACTTAATCACAAAAAGTGATTAATATGTCAGAAGTTATATATTAGTATAGATTTTATATTGTTTATTATTATACAATAATTAAAATGCACATACATTACAGGTCAAACTTGCAGCCCAAGTTTTTAGCCAGCAAGTGGCCACATCAATACTAGTTTATATGAAGAGTATACAACATCTCCAAGAACATGATTATTCTACTTTTAATCTTAATGTTGATAATATTTTTTTCACAACAGAAATAATTACCTTCATAAATGATTTGTTTGATAGTTTAAATGGTTTTGGCCGATATGGTAACAAATTGACACATGCATTGTCTTGTAATTCTGAACATATAGATTTCTGGAATGAAGCTGTAAAAAAATTGTGCCTATGCGTTTTGACTCTCCCAATCCAAGGGAAGCAAAACCTCTATCACTGAAGCAATATTGCAATATTTGTAATTAAATTTGTATTTGCAATTAACTTTTGTTAATTGATTTAAATATTGTCTTAAATTTAAAATTCTTTGATTAAATTTGAGTGTTAATGCTCAAGTCTCCTTTCAGGGTGTAAAATCATTTTAGTTTCAATTCAAGGTTTTCTTTAAAATAGTCCTTTGTTGCCAAACATTTTCTTACACCTTAATATGAACCAACTGATGGTTGTCAAAATATTTATATATGTTAAACTGAATGCCAAATAATAAATGTAATTTAAATGTAGAATCCTGAAATAGAAATTTGTTTGTTTCTTAATCATATTGCATCCAGTATTTTAATATTCATTTTGCTTGTAAATGTGCCTTTATATGATATTACCAATTATATTATTATGCATGGAATGTCTCACATGTTGCAATATTTGTAAACTTATTTTACAGTTTTATTTTTTTGTATTTTATATTAACCAATTTGAAATGAATTATTTCGGTACATTAGAATGAAAGTCTGCAATGATGTATTAAATTTAATAATGACTGTTTTTAATTAATACAAATAGTATATTTGTAAGCAGACATTGTTCGCAATACACTTCATTGTAATAATGTCCATAGCAATTCTTTGCTGGAAATTGTAATAAATTAAATTTTATGCTTTGAAATATTGCATAGTAGGATCATATAATAGTTTGGTTATTATATCTCTACTCACCTTACATGGTTTAAAAACAAAGTAATTTTCAATATGATTATCATTTTGCTAAGTGTAAAGCATAATATTATGTTGTTTTAAACTGTTAATACAAATCATGCATTTGCACCTTTCATATATTTTTATTGATTTGCAATGTAATGGAAGAGCAATTTCGATCATATCTTTAAATCATGCCCTGGTGGACCATGACCTATCTCAATCGTTTATTGAGGAGGCCCACGTATAGGAGTGTAAGGTAGAGTGAATGGATAAATATACATTATTGGATTTCCTCAAATCATTGAATCCAACATTTTCGTTTTTATTGTAGAATTTTTAAGAAATTGTATCTTCATGATTTAAAAAAAATATTATGCGAAAACTTTTTATATGATTTCAAGATATTAACATTACATTGTATTCAGACTTGTTTTGTATTCGATTTAATAATACATTTGTAATGTTACACATGGAATGGCTTCCGTGGTGTAATAATTTGTAAATTTACACCATTATTTAGTTAAGTATGTTGTTTTTAGCACGCTTTTGCTTTAATGTATCTAAAGTTAACCTAATGAAAACGTTTCATTAATTTACTAGAAGCCTGAACTAATTTGGGTAAATTTATTTCGCCAACTAGGTACCATGACCCAGCACCTTAATGTTTCTAAGGCAGTTTCATTGCATTTTCTATGAATACCAACCCTGTAGTTACTAACATAAAGAAACTGTAACTGTAGTTGCTAACATAACTTGCATTCATAAATCATAAGGCTTATAAAATTTAAAAAAAAACCCTTATTAATATTACGCTTATATCAGAAAAAGCGTTAGGCGTTAATTGTTAAATTTATAGTTACAAGGAGTCTAGAAGTAAAATTTGTGATAATAAGATTTATAAGTAACATATGTAACATTTTTTCTTTCCAGAAACAGGTAAATGTGATAAATATCATAACTTTTAATTACTTTGAAACTACTATTGCCATTGCCAATCATTGCTTTAGCGGAACAGTGTATACCAATTGTGCGTTCTGGCTGACTTTACGTATCTCAGCTGTAAAAAATGACCTGTAATATTGTGATTAATTGATTTTTATACATGATTTGTGAACTTCTCTGAATTTAACTAATGCATAATCACTGTATTGTAAATATAATATAAAAGAGCAACGCTAGAGTTTCATGCCCGTTCTTCTCTAGCGAAGACACCCTTGTGAACCGGGTGGTAGAGAAAAAAGTGACAATCTAAGTAAGGATTATTTATGGTTTTTTAGAATAACAAATTAATTTAATTCTCATTGTTTATAAATAAAGTTATTTATTTTTGAAGTTTATTTTATTTATTTATTTTATAACCAATACCTGAATATACAACTACCAAAACCGGTAAAAAAAACCGGTAAGTTTGAGGCACTGATGCCAACCGGAAAATAAAGCCATCCCTAATTAAATTAAAGATCGGTATTTCGAAAAAGTACCGATTGTCACAGCACTGCTTCTCATGTATATAACCACCGAGCGAAAAGAACAGTAGAACATCCTGTCAAAATATGTACTGGATAGAAAGAGATGGACGATTAATTATGAATGAATTATATAACATAATATAGACATAAAGTACATGTTTGGGCTTTCGTTGTGTGAGTTCCCTTAACGTGTTAAAAAATTTGTATGGAGTCGGCCGTCTGTCTTGTTTAATAGTCTGTGATCTAAGTAATCTGTGCTAGCAACTCTATTCTCTACATAATCTGTGGAGTTTACAAACTGGCGACATAATTTTTAATTTCTTGGATTTTCGCATATTATTATTTTGCTAAATTGTTGACAAACTTGCTGTAAATAAGCTATAGTAATAGTTTTATGTACTACACATAAATTACGTTTGTTAGCTAATACGTTTATTTATTTGTGTCGAAAGTGAACGTGTTATCATTTTGTCTGATCGATATTACGAATAAGCTTAAAAATGAATATGCAACGCGAGGAAAAACAGTTAGAAGCAACTATACTAGCAATATTGAGTAGAGTAAACGATTTAAAAACAGCAATTCAAGCCCTCATCACAAAATTGGAGACGGAATATGAAACTATTAATTGGCCTACCTTTCTTGATAATTATGCAATATTATCTGGTCATGTAAGTTCAAGCTATTTTTTATTACTTTTAATAAAGTAAAGTATGCTGCGAAACCAGAATATTGATTTGCCTGCATGCTTATGCTGCAAAAGTGAGCTTAACATACGTCCTATTCTTTGGGAGAATGGAAATGTCGGGGGTAGTAGCAGCTAGGCTGAATTTACATGCGTTTTGGTATTTTTGCTAGCAATATTAATGGAATCAAGTAAATCACTCATAAAAAGCCCCATTTAATTTAACTTAAACTGTGGTATTTTCAACTCTGGCTGTAAGTCTTTTTATCTCTTGCTTGCTTTGGTGAGAAGTGGATAAAAATTGTTCCTAATTCCTAATAATTGTACTTTATTGTGGATTGAAGACAAGTTAGATGTGTGCAGAGACTCCTTAGAGAGTTTTGGTTCTGGTTGTCATTAAAATATGTGCTACTGTCAATCCAGGCCTACAGGAGTTGCAGTGGTTGGTGTGAAGTTAAGACTGTTTCCTACCTAAAGCCAAATATACCCAAGATTCATTTCTTTATTGTTTTGCAGCCAATTATCGTGCTAATAGATGTACATGCATGACCTATTAAAAATAAGATTTTTTCTGTATGATATTACTAGCAGTTTTTCTTAGTTGCAGTTTTAATAAAATACTGCAGTTGCAAAATAGATTTGATGTTTATTGCACTTTTGCAGTTGACTGGTCTCAGTAAAATACTTCAAGCTGAATTAGCAGCATCATTACGATCAAGAATAGTTTTGCCTTTGCAACTGAGCTGTGAACGGGATGAAGCATTAGCTCGTTTGACAGAAGGAAGGGTACCGGCATGTACTCATGATCTTGTACCAGATTTGTTGAGAACCAAACCAGAACCTCAGGCAGAACAACGTCTTCAACAGTTTAACCACAAGGCCAGCACCCTAAGCTTCGACACAGCTCAGGTGGGGTATATTTTGGTATAGGTTATTATTAGAGACTAGATTATTCTAGTTATACATACAAAAACACTTTTCTGATGTGATTTGTTCAGATAATGTTCTAATTGAAATCGATTATTATTATGAATGTTCTTAAATAGTTATCTAATAGTGTAATATGTGTTTTAACTTGACCTATTTCTTCTTCTACTTTTTTAAATGATAAACTTGACCTATTTAAGAGCTCTTTTCTACTTGCCCCTAACTATGTAAACTATGAAAATGAAAATAATTTATTAAATCCATTTAAATGTTCAACATTTTTTAGATTCAGTCATTTTTTGAACTACCACCCGGTTCGGAAAGCGGTTTTCACTAGAGAAGAACGGGAAAGAAACTCTAGTGTTGCTCTTTTCAAAACCAGTTTACAATGTGTAGTGATTATTACAAAAATTACAAGTTGGTTTAAATCAGAGCAGTTCATTAATAACTTGTTATGATATGACCACCATATATATTAAATATAACTGCGATTAAAACATTTCTTATGGCCACACTCAGAAATATTTAAAGCCAACTATATAAAAATGTTTGAGTATTGTATAGTTCATAAATCATTATGGCCTAAAATATTCTATTTTAATATTCACGACTACAAAAACTACAGAATTGACAAAAACTCTGTTATTCGTTTTTGATTTACTTTTATTTGCAATAATCATTAATTATATACAATGATAATAAAGTATACAATCAATTATTTTACTTTTTAATTGTGACATTGATATTTTTTGTACTTGTGTTATGTATCTTGAATTAATTAATTGATTACAGAAACAAGTGGGACAATTTACAAAAGTTGTGAGTCATGTATGGGAAATTATATCCAAGGGACGCGAAGATTGGGAAGGAGAGTCCATGCGATCTGCTGGTAAGTCTGAAATAAATACATACATGTCACAATATAAAATCTTCTGTGCATATTAAAATTATCGCTTTTTATTTGCGACAATTTTAGTTGCATTGTGTCTAAAGTCACTAAAACAACCACCCAACCAAAACAAACAACTTTTTACTGGAGGGAGGTCTCTTATACGAGCCCCGATGCAAAATAGTTCGTCTAGTGCAGTAGTTCCCAAACTTATTTTTCTCGTGGACCACTTTCAAAATTTTACTGGTTTTGGTGGACCCCCTGCTGCTACATTTCTACCACATTCTTAAAGTCGCCAAAAAATAAAAATTGTGTCGCTTCTGAGTTCTGTCCCTATATTCCGATAGGTAAAATAAAAACGAAAAATGGTACATTTTATAACACTTTATTTATTAAAAGAATAGAATTACAAGAAAAAAATAATAAGGTAATATAGGTTCAGGTCATAATTTTAATTAATGGGAAGGATGTATTTGATGGAGTGTCAGCAAACGATCAATGTTTGGCTTTATTTTTGTGAGCAATAACCGCAAATCCCCCCGCTCTGTGATGTTTAATTTGCTCCTTTTTTTTGTTAAGAGATTTGTAACGGCACTAAAACTCCTTTCGACAAGGTATGACGAGGGAAAAGCTATTAAAAATTTCCTTGCGATTTCCCACAGTCCAGGATATTTTTCGGGTATTTCTGCTTGCAGCCAAAATGTTTGGTAGCCTTTTCTAAATTTCACCTTCAGCTCCTCATTGGTGCTTAGCTCGAGCAGCTCCTCTTGTAATACAACATTGGCCACTTCCGTTTCATCAAATGGATTTATGATCCATGGTGGTATATCCATCGTCAGGATATCTTCAAACCTGGTTTTGAAGTCATCATGCAGGGCATTTAAATGTTGACTGTAGGTATGGATATCCTCATCAATACATTCTACCTGCGACAAGTTTGGAAATTGAGAGAATTCGCGCCGACTAATGTTTTGCTTCATAAATTTCAATTTCCCAAGAAAAGCCGAAATTATCCCCTTTGTTTTTATTAAATTCAGGCTGTCCCCTTGTAACTGCAAGTTAATATCATTAAATTTTTTAAACAAATCTGTCAAATACGCAATGTCTGCTTTGAGTTTGATCAAGTTTTCTTTTAAATCTGGATCTCTACTTTCTAGGAACTCTAATACGGAATCGAAAACAGAGTAAAATCTCGTTAAGCATGCACCTTTCGACAACCAGCGTACTTCAGTATGTAAGAGCAGTCGTTGGAAGTCTTCATCATTTTCGTCGCACAATTGAGCAAATAAACGCGTATTCAATGCATTGCTTCTGATTTTGTTGACAGCTTTTATTACAAAATGAAGAAATTGGTTCAACCTGTCACTTAAATGTTTTGCCACAAGATGTTGTCGGTGGATTACGCAATGAATAGCTGTAAGTCCTGGTATAATTCTTTTGAGATGACTTATAAACCCACGATATCGCCCGACCATTGCAGGAGCTCCGTCTGTTGCCACTGAAATAATGTTTGTAAATGGAATCGATTTTTCCGTGAAAAAATTACTCAGGACATTAAATATTGATTCGCCTTTAGTATCAGTCTCCAAAGTTCTGGCAAATAGCAATTCTTCGTGAATTTCTTCCTCCATAATAAATCGGACATATGCCAATAATAATGCTTCATTACCGGGTAACGTTGACTCGTCCAGTTGTATAGAAAAATGATTTTTTTGCAGATGATTGCACAAAAAACTTTCGATATCAGAGCTCATTTCATCAATGCGTCTTTGTACAGTATTGTTACTTAATGGAATTCTTTTTAGTACGTCAAACGGAGATTTGTGCAAAACAGTTTTTAAAACCTCTTCAACAGCGGGTAAAATTAATTGTTCTCCGATAGTGTGTGGTTTTCCAGATTTTGCTATAAGTAATGAGATATTGTAAGATGCCCGCAAGCCATCATCGTTACTTTGAGATGTTGAAGCGAACATACTGTGCATGGTGGGTCTCTTTTCATATTTTTCCTTCAATGTTTGAAAATATTTTAAATCTTTACCTATTTTATCAGTATGACACCTTTTTAGATGATCTTCGAGCTTTGATGGTTTCATAGAGTCATTGCTCAAAACTTTGTTGCATAATAGGCACATGGGCAACTGTTTGTCTGCCTCTGATGGAACAAAACCATATTTCAAATAATCGACACTATATTGTCGACATTTTTTCTTTGCTGTAGCCATGTTTCGTGTCAGTTACCTTACCTGTAAAAAAAAATGTTTTAGTAACCAAGTTTTTTTCTGAATATAGGTATCACACCACAGCCTTTGTCAGCACGCGGAAATAGAATTACGGCTTGTAAAGGGACCAACTAATAAACCGCTAAGACAAATACAGACGTTTTCACAAAACGGTATCAATTTTAAAGTACCTAATTTACCACTAATTTTTAATAGTACAAATAAAAATTGGTGTACTCAGTATCGAATACTGATCATATTTGTGTAGGAAAAAATAAAAGTCGAAATCTCAAAATTCCATAAAAACGATAACTAACATTTCATCAAATCAATGAGTTCACGCGCTCCGTGTATTTGCGTATTTTTTGTCTGCGGCTTCATTGTTAAAACGCACATTAAAACGTGACAAACTGGCATCGAAGCCCAAGCCCCGCCCTTTTCCCGTCGCCCGCGCACCGCTCGCTTTTTCCGAAAAGGAATAATTTTGATAAAATATGTAGTTACTTCAAAATCAATTAGCCTCAATTAGTCAGCCTCCGTGGCGCAGTTGGTTAGACGCCGCCTGTGAAACGAGAGGGCGCGGGTTCGATCCCCGCACCGAAACAAATATTTGTGTGATCCACAGGTATTTGTTTCGGGTCTGGGTGTTTGTGAGACCGAAAAGTCTCTCGTAGTTCCTGATACCCACGACACAAGACTCGATCTTAGTGTGGGGTCAGGACTATGTATGTGACTGTTGGGTGAATTTATTTATTTAATATAAAATGATTGTGAAATTACTGTTTTATAAAACTAGTAGTTATTTGCAAGAAAAATTACAATATTAATTGCTCTGCAATATTGCTTATTCGGCCTTTTTAGAGAGGCAGTGCTTCTCTCGTGAAAAAACAATGGAATAAAACGTGCTGTGTTTGTCTTCAAATCGAAAGAGGACAATTAAAATATCTTTAAGTTACTAAGTTACCTATCTTAGATTATATACACGTCTAATCTACCTTACCTATCTATACAAGCAGTTGTGATCAACCGACTAGTACACGGAAACAAAATACTTAAGTACTATAACAAAAAAAAGGTAGGTACTTACTTTTCTCCGGCACTAGAAAACACTGATATAAATTTTCTCACACTTTTTTTCGAAATTCCGGAAACAAATGAATGAGTTTGCCTTTGGCATCAAGTATTTATAGTGGTGATCAAGTTCATGTCTGAACAAGCATTAAGCATTGTCGGGCGGATAGCGCTTTGCAAGTCTGTACACGAAATTGTACGTAATATCGAATACGCAAGTTTGGACAAGTAACAATCGCTTGCCTTATTAAAATATTATCTGCTTAGTTAGGTACTTAAAACAATGTAGGTAGGCCCTTATAAAAACTATGCTTACATTTATTTTTGCTTTTACTATCAAAAGCAGATAAATTTTCGTGGACCCCCATTAACATCTTATGGACCCCCATATTTTGTTCACGCTTACGTAGACCCCCAGCAAGTCTCCCGTGGACCCCTGGGGGTCCACCTGGACCACTTTGGGAATCACTGGTCTAGTGTGAAATTTTCTCTGTGAGATTTTTTCTAACTTCATTAATATTAAGCTGTTCTACTATAACATGTCGCGTAACTTATGCATTTTTTTAATTATGAACCAATAAACTATTTTATCTTTTTAAATTTATACATATCCTCTTTTAAATTCGAAAAAGTTATAAGCAAAATAGTTCGTCTAATTGTTAATCGATGCAAAAGAGTTCGTATATCGGTGAGTTAAATAAGATTATTCCTTCTTTGTACAATTATGTTGCATAATTTAAATTCGTAAAAGTAATTCTGTGTCATTTGTTAAGTGAGAGTATAAATTCTGAAAATTTCTGTTTTTTTTCCATTAGTTTTCAAATAACAATGGGTCGTGGCAAACCCGTGTGTGAAGAGCTTCGAAAGCGTATATTTTGTGGGGTCGATGCTGGCAAATCAAGTTACCAAATATCTAAAGACTTGATACTTCCCAGGTCTACAGTCCAATCTATCATTCAGCACTATAAAAAGAATATATAGATACTTGCAAAAGAGTCCTAAAAAGAATGGGTTACGAATTTTACACTGCTAAGGAGAAACCACTGTTGACTGCCTGTACAAAAGAAAAAGAGGTTGAAGTTTGCTCGTGATCTTTTAAATTGGACTTCCGATCAGTGGCGTAGTATCATTTGGAGTGACGAGTCTAAATTTGAAGTGACAGTCGGCGATGAAAGGAAAAAAGTGATTCGAAACAAAAATCAGACATTTCATACTGATTGTCTCAAACACAAAGTTTCCGGCATCTCTTATGATATGGGGCTGCATGTCTGCACAAGGTGTTGGTGGTATGCAGTTTGTGGATGGTTCTATCAATGCTGCAAGGTATCAAAACCTTTTGGAAGAGAATTTACTGCCTTCTATTCCGTCACTTAAGCATCAAGATTCCTTCATTTTGCAACAGGATGGTGCTTTCTGCCATACTGCAAGGACAAAAAAGACGTGGCTACTGGCGAAAAGCATCCCTACAATCGAATAGCCATCTAACAGCCCGGACTTGTAGCCGATCGAAACCCTCGATCTAAAAATCCATCAAGATCGAAGAGCGACTTAAAGGCTAAACTCTTGGCTGTCTGGGAGGCAATTACGCCTGAGGAGTGTGCACTGTGCAGCGTTGGTTACAACCATGCCTCTTTCGCATTAAAGCTGTCATTGAGAGCAAAGGCGACACAACTAAGTGGTAGACGAACTATTTTGCATGAGTGACAAGGGTGGACGAATACTTTTGCGTTATGTTTTTAAATTTTTATGTTATGTAAAGTCATGAAGAATTTCGGTTATGTTAAAGTAAACTTTAAAATGTTCCTCAAATTGTGGTTTACTTTTTATTAAACGTTCTTTATTATTTTCAATATTTACTTTCTATATTTTACGCTTTGCGCTACTTTCCATAGTAGACGAACTATTTTAGGGTAGGTACCACCGCAATGTCTATTTATCCCGCCAAACAGCAGTGTAAATTCATGTTGTTTGGTTTTGCTACTGTCCATGAGCGGTCATATCGCTTACCATCAGGCGAATAGCATGCTTGTCTCGCCATTAATTGAAATAAAATAAAAAACTAGCTTCATTTTCGGTCGCAGTTTGGATATACTAAATATATACATTCCTATTAATATATAACATTAAATTAATATACAGGTTAATGTTTCAAGTGGACGTGGATGGCCAAATCCGAAACTATGAGGAATAGCGAAAAATACTGAAAGGAGTCACGAGCCCGATTTTGATGAAAACTAAAAATTGGATTTTTGATAAATCAATATTCCTAGCGAGGAATCGAACACGATGATTTTGAAAAAAATGTCACATGCTATATTTTTTCACCATTTGGTAATATTGCTAATAAAGATCAAATGCTGGGAAGTAATGACATACGGCAAACTAAAGAAAATTGGTCATTTTAAGCAAAATACTATATTTTCTTCCGTTTCCTTAGTACCTAGTTTGCTGCGTTGGGAGTGGAATTTTATTTTATTTTATTTGAATTTGGTACAAAAGCATTTAACAAATTACAACTTAGACAACTAAAAAGTAAAACTAGTACAGTGATAAATGTAAAATTAATTTGTTAAACAAAGTATTGTACACAACATTAATAAACAAAGTTATTAATAGTTCCTAATAATATAATCAATCGACGCATTCTATAATTTTTACACAGCCATCAAAAAGAATCTTCTTAAAACTATTAAAATTGTGATGAAAGATATCGAGCTCCGTGTTGCCAACATAATTATAAATTCGACACATTCGGTGAAAAGGATTATTATATGAAGTATTGTTATTAGAATGCAGAATACCAAACAGCCGTGGGTTACGAAAGTTCGCTTAGGAATGATAAAATTCAAATGTGAGAGCAATTCTTCTCCAAAGCATCCTCTAGCAATCTTATAAAGCTGATGTATATCCGTGAGTTTGCGTCTTACAGATAAGTTAAGGAATTCAAAATATTGAAAACGATCACTAAACTCAGAAAGTGTACGTCTCATACCAATTTTAATGCTCAACAATCTTAAGAATGCCATTTGTATGGATTCAATTCTGTTAATGTCAGTTTTATAAATGGGTGACCATACAGAGGAACAATATTTAAGTTGTGTTCTGACTAAAGACGTGTATAACACTTTAAATGATTGGACTTGTTTAAATGGTTTACTTGTACGTTTAATAAATAAATAAATAAATAAATAAATACACCCAACAGTCACATACATAGTCCTGACCCCACACTAAGATCGAGTCTTGTGTCGTGGGTATCAGAAACTACGAGAGACTTTTCGGTCTCACAAACACCCAGACCCGAAACAAATACCTGTGGATCACACAAATATTTGTTTCGGTGCGAAACAAATATTTGTGTAATGAAGCCAAGCATTTTTTTTTTTTTGTTTTAGTTACGATATTAGTGAAATGATGCTTAAAGGTTAGAGACGCATCAAACCAAACACCTAAATAATCAAGTAATAACGCATAAATTGATGGACTGCGACTGGATGCGTAAAGCAGCAAACCGGGCTCTGTGGCGTAGGTACCTTGGGAGAGGCCTATGTCCAGCAGTGGACTGCAACGGGCTGATGATGATGATGATGATGAATGAACGCATAAATTGATCGGAACAATTATTTCTAAAATTTTATTACAGATGCCTCGCTTTGTTTGATTGCAATAACAAAGCTACATTCTTGTTTATGTTTACTAATATTTTTTTGGGGGCGCTTAAGGGTGAAGAAAGCACGTAAAGGGGATTTGTTCAGTACAAAAGCGCGAGTAACACTACAATAATTATGCATCCACCAGATCAATCTAACATTCATTGAATCCCCGTTTAAATTACGGAATTTAACATCTTGGTATATTTTTGTATAAAATATCCAACAAAATGAGACGAATTGTACAATTTCTCACCCAACGTGGCGAGGCGAGGTGTTAGTGCTTGTTCACGTTAACGCGATTGATGTGGCTTGCCCGCTACTTCCATCGCACGTGCGTTTCCTACGTGAACACTTGGTTGACATCCATATGTTTGATATTTCGTGACCGCGCCCGCGAGTTAACGTGAACAAGCACTTAAGGTTACGGAAGAAAAAAATTAAATTTGCTAAAAATAAGCTCCTTCCTTTAGTTTGCCGTATGTCATTACTTCCCAGGATTTGATCCTTATTAGCAACATTATGAAATGGTGTAATAATACAGCATGTGTTATTTTTTTCAAAATCATCGGGTTCGATTCCTCGCTACTCCCTAGCAATATTGATTTATCACAAATCCACGTATGCAGTTTTAGTTTTCATCAAAATCGGTTATAGTTCCGGATTTGGCCATCCACGCCCACTTGAAAAACTCATTCTGTATATAATTGGGAAGTCCTTATACCATTAGAAGCCTAAGCAATTCTTTTCAATTTTAGTTTTCATCATCTAGAACCCAAATTATTATTCATTTAACATTGTGTATTTTTAATAGCTTATAAAATTGTAGTAATTATAAACCTGTAATCCACTGTAGGTAATAGTGAACATTATAAAAATGATAATACGGCTTAACAGCTCCAGTAGTGACTGTCTTAAAGAGGGCGATTCCATTAGGCAAGTCTTGCATCATGCATGCAAGTGTGACGTCACATTCTCGTATATGTTCCTAAATTGGGAAACATGTTTTCAAGAGTGAACAAATCGTATGGAAGTTTTACTTGAATAATAGTGGAGGCGGTCAAAATTGAGTAGAAAAATCATGGTTGGAAAACGTGCTGCTGTGGCTGGTGCTGCTTGCCGAGTTTAATTTTCTCGTACCCTCAGGACCAATCGTTATGGTTCGATAGTTTGTAGAGCGAAACTCGTAAAACTATGTCACTCGTTCGCAATTCGACACTTGCAACACCCGTGCGCATTCAATTTGTGCGTCACTTGAATAAACATTTACAAGACCTAACTACCCACATAGTTTTTGTTTGTTCAACTTTATGCAATTTGCATACACGTAACTTGCCTAATGGAATGGCGCCTTTACATAAATGATTGTACACAAGCTAAGCTTCGGTTGAGAGATGGCGCGGCGCCACGATCGAAGTTACTAAAAAGAATGGTGATTAGTGGATGCCCGTATATTGTTTACACGAAATAAGATTTGCCTTTGAGTTTATTCGCTTGTCATTTGTATAAACAGACTACGATTTGCCTTCTGGTTTATTTCCATATGTACGCTTATTAGACGATGAGTATTATTGTCATCTACAACGACGATTGCATTATAATTTTTTAAAATGGACATAAGGCCTAAAGCCGTCATAGTGACAAGCAAACATGTCACATTCTGCGATTACGAGTAGGCTGTGTAGATTAGTTACTTCTTCCATATAAATAAATACAATAATTTTATTGCGTAATTATAGTAGACTTAAATGGCATACTTTTTTCCAGGCATGCAACCTACACATAACATTACGGATACACATGCCTTGGTTACCGCAGTTGGCACAGGAAAAGGTTTACGCCCAGGCATGCCTCCAATTGTGCCTCAAGGTGTTGGCGGCCAAGGGATGGGTCCCTCCAGGGGACCTACACCTCAACTAGGTCCTGCGGCACCATCCTTGCCTAAGCCGCCGTCTGCTATCAAAACTAACATTAAAGCTGCCAATCAGATACACCCATACCAACGGTAAATTTATCTGTGAATAATAAATTTTACAATAAATAATTGAGAAATCTTTAAATGTGTTTTCAGTTCCAAATAATTACGTTATAATAACATTGATATAAATATATTATATGTAGTACATATTTGAATAATAATTATAAAGAATTTTTGGAGATAAAATTTTAGCAAAGTATTGTGATATGTGTACCACATTCTTGCATTTGATTTAAATATAGGGATTTTCAATAAGGGCGGGTAGATGTTGAAACGAAATAAAACAAGCTGTGTGTCAGGTATTAAGAAAATCCTTTTTTTTTATTTTAAAAGCCCATCATATATGCTATTAAGTGTGCCAATATGACATCGTTCAAATATCCGTCTCGGGTTCTTACATTGGCACAGATCCGAGTACTCCAATTTTCAACTATTCTTCCGCATAGATCCGGCTGAATTTGTATTATATTCGCCTTTAGGGCATCGCTCAATTGTGGTCTATATGTGCACAGACCTGCGACTCAGAAAATCTAGAAAAAAGTCTACCAAGGTCAAATTGCATGACCTTGGTGACCAATTCACATTACCTCGACGAGAGATAAAGGCTAACATCAAATTGTTCATGCCGAATTTCAATCTTGTTGTCCGTTGTGTGTGGCACGTATTATCATCCTGCTGGAACCGAATATCATGTACGTCCATACAGTTCAGTTTGGGCCATAAGAAATTGTTTATTTCGTTCTGTAGCGCTCGCCGTTGAAGGTGACCGCCTCCCCAGTGTAGTTCGCGTAAAAGTTGATGCAGCGGCGTCGGCCGAATATCCATACCAAACGTTAATTTTCTGTACATTATCACCCATAGATGTAGTATAACATAGATCGGCAATGTGAAAGAGATAGAATGATTTATATCATACATTAAAGCGAGATGCATGATGCGACCATGCGTTTACACGGAGAGCTAACTTTAGCGATTTGTGTGAAAATATGTCATTTAAGCGAACGACAAATTTCGCTTATTTTCTTGATTTATTTAATATTTCAGTACTGAGCTACTTTTATTAAATGTAATTTATTATGGTGAGTTGTCCAGTGCCTGGATGTGATTGATTTTAGTGTAAAAACCCGAATAGTCATAGTTTTTCATAAGATCGTATCACTTTTTTCAATGTTGTTTAGTGACAATATTGTAGATATATAAGACAAACCTTGTATGTATATCGGTAGAACAGAATGTCCTTATTCATTATTTAAATGCATAGAAAGCATCCATTGCCTATAAAAAATGATATCATATACGTGAATTTATAATAATTTCAACCAACATTTGCTAGAGATTGATTGACAGTTTCGATCAATAATATTATGTCGATAAAATAGTCAATGACCATAGAGGTTTCACTTCATTTTATAATCTCGTAGTATAACATCAATTCTATAATAACAGTTATTACTTCACTTTATTTATTCACTATTGATATTTGCTAAATATTAATTGATATTTCGTGTGCGTAATTTACCATTTCTGAGCCGGTTTCAAATTAACTGTGCCACGGAGGCTGTCATTTTAATAAAACAATAGAACATTAGATATTATTATAAGGAATGCTTTACAAAACTTGTCAAATAAAATTATTCTCAAATATGACGATTTATCTTTATTTACTTGTGTTTACGTATCTGTGTTGAAATAAACACAATCATTATTTTTCTGTTAAAATACCATGAAATGTCTCATATATATCTATAAAATTTAATTTTATTGGTTGGGCCGTTAGGTATATCGATATGATAGTATCGACAGTGCATGGCGCAGCATTATCTGTCACGCACACATGCAAACTTCACGCACACTATCATATTCTCATTTTGGTTTCACTCAAAATGATACATTGCCGATCTATGTTATCACCTGATGAACCTCGTGTGGGATAGTGTAACCTGCCATGGTAAATTGCCATATGTAACTGAATAATAATCAAAAGATTTGACAGATCTCACTGAACCAAATTGGCCGCCACGGGCCAACAAAACCTACCCGCGCCTAATGTTAAACCCTTTAGTTTTAAATTGGTTCAATGTAAATGCCGCCACAATAGGGCGTCGCCAGAACTTTACAGACCTAGAGCCCATGGCCGCCATACTTTCGTCATTTTATAAAAGTTGAAAGTTTGTCTGCGCATGCCTCTGACATAGGCATCACACGATCAGCTATTATGAATTGAAATAAAACTATTTTTTTACGGATTTTATCGCGATTTGGTTTAATTTTTACATTTTTTAACTTCCCTACGTTTCGATTGCTTTCCAGCTTTCGTGGTCACGGGGACGTGGACGGGGCGGGGCGGTGGCAATTTTATTTCAATGTGTAACATTCGCGTAAATCTAAGAAACCATTAAGCTATTATGAAGTTCCGATCATGGTGGCTTTGGAAGTTATCAGCTTTAATGTGTCTGGCAAGATGAAAAAACCATCAAGTGACCGGCTGCCAAGGAAACACCTTTTGATAGTTGCTTAAAGAACATAATACCGGGTATATCAAGACTGCGACCGAAAACGAAGCCAGGTGGTAATTTTAGTGGTTACAAACACGATGCAAATAAAAATTTCGCCAAAACAGTGACACATATTTTTTTAAAAATCATCGTGTTTGAGTAGTAAATACCTAGTTTTTGCGAAAATACTAATTTAAACCCTTACGTACCATTGCGTGTTTAAAAATAAAGAGGTGTATATCTTTATTTTAGGAAAACTATGTATATATCACCCAAATACGACAAGTAAAAAATGACAAAAGAAAAGTTGTAATTTTTTTTTGCGAATTTTTTACTTGCATTGTTTCTGAAGTCGCTCATACTACCACCTGGCTTCGTTTTCGGTCGCAGTCTTGATATACCCTGTATAAAATTCCCCGATCTTATGCGTTAAGTAAAAGTCTTCGATAAAATATATACTAGATGTGGGATGAGCATTTTAAAAACAACCCGTAAAATAAGACCACAAAAAGAAGTGTGGTCTTCTTTCAGTTTAGTATGCTCCAATCATCGCCAACGTTAAAATGTTTACATGCCGCACGACTGTAAAATTTGTCAAAATTATCACCGTAATACCAGTATTTCGGAGGAAATATCTGTTTTCTTAATCTGGTCGAAGCCGGGCAGGACCCTAGTTTAAAATAAAACGAGCATTTAATTATTAGTAATTTTTTATTCCGAATAAATAATAAGATATAAGGTGTTCATTAAGCACCTTAAACATACAATAAATTGAGTGACATTTTCTAAGGCTGTTATCAATTTAATGGACCCTTTTGAAACGTTTATGTAGTTGACAAATTACAATATTTTTTGTTAGAATTTTTTTTATTCTTTACTGACATAAGCGCACATGTTTGTGTCCTGATAACATACCAAAATTATGTATTAAACATTAGATTTATTATGAAGCATGTGGTGGCCAGTTAGTAACGGATCCGACGCGGCTGCTAAAATGATTCACGACTTCGAATTCCAGGGCACAACCTCTGACTTTTGGTAGTTACGCGTATAATGATAGTCTATTACCACTCAAATTATGGTGAAGGAGACCTGTGTAACATATAAATTCGAACAATATTGTTTTATGGTATGTGAATTGTGAAGTTCATCAATTATTAGGCCAGCGCGGCGTAGTTCACAAGCCCTCTCAATAGAAAACTCGATTGTGAGGAGTCCCATGCTTAGCAGTGCGCAATTGGCCTGATGCAGTATATTAAATTATTGAACATAGCATATATGTATGCTCTAGAAAAAAAAAATATCTAAATTCTAACATCCTTTTTTTTATTAAGCACTATAAGCATTTACTCAATCACTAAAATTATAATAAAGAACAAAATTTAAAGTATTAGAAAGTAATGGTTGTCCTTTATTTTAAATGTGGTATGTAAAACCGAAAAAAAACGGAAACTGTTAGTTCCTTCACTGTCCCACGCCTAATTCATTGTGTTTACCTGGAAAGAAAACACATTATTAATAAATACAATCAGCAGTCACACACATGTCCCTGAATCAAGATACGAAGTCTCGTGTTTTGGATATAAAAAACTACAAGACATTTTTTTTTGTGCCGAAAGGAAAGCTGTTAGCTCGTTTTCCGTTACCACTGAGAAAGCCGGAAAGGTAATGTCGGTCTCACTGGCCTTCCAGGCCAGCACGCTTGCAGATGTTGCAGCTGAGCCGGGTCTCTAACAAATCCTACGTCAGCATACCGACTAAAACCCCTCGGTGGCCGTCGCACGTATTACGTGCGGCACTGGATATCCCAGGGTGCGAAACGCCTCGACTTCAAGGGAAACAAATTATACATGAAATAAATTAATCACCAGGGTGTAAGGGAAACACGCAAGGTACTCACAATGTCGTCAATCTTAAGGATGGCGCGCACAGTTTCCGTGGAGAGCGCCAGCGCCGACGCCGTGACGTGCAGCGGCTGCAGCACGTGCTCGGCGCGCATGTCGGTGACGCGGCCGCGCCGCACGTTCACGCCCGCGTTCGACCCCGCGCCCGACTCCGCGCCGCGCGCGTGCGCCGCGCGCAGCTCCGTCACCGTCTCGATCGGGTTCAAACCTGCGCCACAAAACCCACCCATCATTCTCTCCGCTCCCTCCGCCGCGCGCGGCGGGGCATCACATCACAACGCCATGGGCAAATACCAACCCGCGTTTTCGGCCAAAGTGGAAGGCACGACTTCGAGAGCGTCGGCGTAGGCGCGCAGGCAGTAGTGGTCGGCGCCGGGTGCGGCGATGGAGGCGCGCGCCAGCGCCGCCGCGGCCGCCGCCTCGGGCGCGCCGCCGCCCGCCACGAGCGCGGGCCGCCGCGCCACGCAGCGCACGGCGCACAGCGCGTCGTGCAGCGAGCGCGCCGCCTCGGCCACCACGGCGCCGCTCGTGCCGCGCACCAGCACCGACACCGTGCGCCCGCCTTGCGCCATGCCCGTCATCTGCAAGCGACCGATTTTTATTTTCAAAACGCCGCGACGATCGCTTACCGTTCGAATGGAGCACCGACGACGACGGACACGAACCTTGACGTATTTTCCGCCCGGCTCGTTCATTTCCTCGACGAGATCCACGTTGACCAAATGTTCAGCAGTGAAATGATCTAAAGACGCGATGGGGCGACATCCCAGAGTTTTGCACACGAATTCGATGTCCTCTCGTTCGATATCTTTGATGACCATGCATTTAATTTTATCGAGGAAATGTATAGCAAGATCACTTAATGCATCTCTGGAAAAAATATATATAATTAAACGCAATATAAAACAAAATATTAACTGACGAGAGCTACGATTTTATCAACGAAATTATCTTTGATGATAATCCTCTGAACTTATGCGTAGAGCCCTGGGGAACCATGTAGGTAACAATTGTCGATAAAACACTATTCCATTGGCTTGTGGTGGCAATAGTATTAGTATTTTCAGACGCGTCAACATTGCCGAAGCCCGAGGCACTTGGGTTGAATATGTGTATATGAGTATTTTTTTTGCAATGTTTCAAAAACACGTCATTTCAAGGTCTTTGGATTGTTACAGTTTAAGTGGAGAAACAGGCTCAATTTTTTTTGGTAAAGTATATTATAATATGCCGTAAATTTTTAGCTAGCAAGATAATACACAGCGAAGGCTGCATACAAAAGCAAGTTTTGTAATATACACAAAGTGTTGTACCTCAAAATAGATTTTTGAACCAAAAGCACATTGCAACCGGCTTTCTTGATTTGTTTGACAATATTTAAAATATACTGACGTTCTTCTTTTAAGACACGATCCATGGCAGCATAATCAGAGACAATGACATTGTGGTCCATCTGCAATTATATTGATCATTATGGGACTTTGTTGCAACAAAATATATTTTATTTTTATTGATTCAGATTTTTATTAATTATTACATTTTAAGTTTTTAAATATTACATAAATATCTGAAGTTAATTTCAACACTCCACCCGAATAAAAATATTTGTTTTAGAGAACTTACATCAGTTTTCGGCGGAGAAATGCAGAATTGAATAAGACCCACTTTAGCTTTTTCAATGCGATGGGGCCCATTGACATTGGAAGCCCTGTGTGGGATTACCAGCCCTTGGATAAGCTCTGTATCTTCGACAGTACCACCAATCCTTTCAATCACTTTTACGTCACGGAGATCGACGCGTGCACCCACTCCTCCAACTATAGGTTCCATTACTGCAAAACAATACAATTACAATATGACAAATAACATTATACAACATCTGAGAGTATTGGGATTCTCGGCGTCGAAATATCGAGCAAAGTGCAGTTTCGGAGTCATTTGGAAGACAAGGCCAAATTGGCTAGCAAAAAGTTGGGGATCCTCAACAGAGCCAAGCGGTATTTCACGTCGGGCCATCGATTATTGCTCTACAAAGCGCAAATCCGGCCCCACTTGGAGTACTGCTCCCACCTCTGGGCAGGAGCCCCAAAATACCAGCTCGACCCATTTGACTCCTTACAGCGCCGCGCTCTTCGGATCGTCGATAATCCCGATCTCACGGAGAAGGTGGAGCCGTTGGGACTGCGGAGAGACTTCGGGTCCCTCTGCGTGTTCTATCGACTCTTCCACGGGGAGTGCTCCGAGGAATTGTTTAGGATGGTACCATCGTCGCCATTCTACCATCGCACCACCCGTCACCGCAGTAGAGTTCATTCCTACCACCTGGTAAGTATCCGTTCCCGAACGGTACGTTTTCAGCGTTCTTTTTTACCACGCACGTGCAAGCTCTGGAATGAACTTCCTGCTTCGGTGTTTCCTGAGCGCTATGACCTGTCCTTCTTTAAGCGAGGCTTAAAGAGAGTACTCTCCTCACGGTAGGCAGCGACTTTGTTGTGCTGGACCCCTGGCATTGCGAAGGTCCATGAGCGGCGGTGATCGCTTACCATCAGGCGAGCCGCATGCTCGTCCGCCTACGAAGGCAATAAAAAAAAAAACAATATACATTGACAAGCACTTGTATTTTTCACATACTATTTTACTTGGCAAAATGCATATAAATTTAAAATACATAACTTAATTCTCTTAATATTAATAAGATATCGTATTCGCCCGCGTAACGACCATCATAAGCTATGGTGAAAACCCTGTCATAGTAATTAGGCCATGCAAATATACAGTATGTATATCGAGTGTCGGTTTTAGCCCGTATTAATCTGGTGTAGGACATACCGACAGCTATAAAGTGTCGATCTTTTGTTCTCGCTATATGTTTTTATACTTAAAAAACAAAGTTACTTCAACTGTGGTAGGGCACTGTAATTTGGCCTTTCAGGTTTCACATATTATGGTGTTCCAGACATTCCCACGAATTCTTAGCTCTATGCGAATTTTTATAGCGTCACTACTATTTTTCGTCTAATTTGACCGGACTATATGTAAATGTTTAATAATAGTAACAGTATGATGATTATTTAAATTTCTTACAAATATTTGAAAGCTACGTCTTGTAGTTTCCTGCGTTTCAGTACTTTAGTAGCTACTAGACTTTGTAAATAAAGTATAGTTAAGGCAACAAAATCAATAATTAATATATTCCTGATTACAAATGACCAAGCCCACTATGGCTACATTGATGTTTTACTATATGTAGTACAATAATACTCACCGGCGCGTATAGCTTGAACGGCAATAGGTGCTAAAATAGTAGAATGCTGTGACACAACTTTCGAATTTAATGATGTTGCGGCAGCTTTCAGTAGAGCATCTTCATTTGTCAAGTCTACAGGAGTAGACATGTTTTCCACTACCTTCAAATATAATATAAAGTTAGCTACACAATATTCTACCTCTCTTGAGAAGTTTTTATTTTACATTGTTTTAGGGCAGTAATTACTTTACACACACAAGCTAAGTAACTGTACAAGGAAAGTCTAGATATGATTAAAATCTTGCACATACTGGCTATTTCCGGTCCAGTGTAGACAATATATTATACAATCATTTTAGAGCTTAGTATACATATATTTTTAATTAAAAAACAGTTGAACAACCTGTAAGGCCATTTGTAGTGCTTTTTGGAATCCATCCGAAATTACAGTGGGGTGGATACCCTTTTGCAAGAGCTTTTCAGCAGCATCTAACAGGGCTCCAGCGATGACTACAACTGAAGTTGTACCATCCCCAGCTTCAATATCTTGTGCACGAGACAGTTCCACCAACTGAAATAATGATTACAATTATTCATGGGAAAATTTGCCTTGGCACAGCAAACTGACCCTACTAACAACTGATACCAGTTCAGTGCATTGCGGTCCAAACAGAATATCAATAACTATGACTCTAACTGGTTGCTTATCAATATAATAATGCCGGCCTATGGAAAACCTAAAAAAGAAAACAAAATTACTAGTTAGTAAATTCACTGTTGTGTTCCAGTTTGAAGGACATTGTAGCCAGAGAAACTACTGGACATAATGAGACCTAACATCTTATGTCTCAGGATGGTGAGCACATTGGAATGGTAAGCATTGCTTTGTAATTCACAGTGTTGTTTGGTTTTGCTATGTCCATGAGCAGTCATGTCGCTTACCATCAGGTGAATGGCATACTCGTATCGCCATTTCGAAAAAAATAAAATAAAAATATGCCAATTTTTTTTAAGTCAGTGCCAGCTAGACTGCTATATAAGCTATATAAGATCACAGTACGAACTATGCGTGATCATAATGCACATATAATAAGAGTAAACATTACAAACAAATATGTATGATAATGTATCATCAACAGGTACATTTGTAGATGCCCACACACCTTGGTGGCAGGCAGACTTTTGAATATGGAAAGTCATATAAATCAGTTTCTATTATCTCCAAAAATTAAACAAAGATAATATGCTAAATATATGATTGCATAGAGATATCGCACTTCTTCTTACCATTTTGGCAGCTGGATGTAAAACACTTATTTGCTTCAGAATAGTAGCGCCATCATTTGTTATTGTTACTTCTCCATTTGCTGCTTGAATCTGTAAGCAGATTTGACGAAAATTTTTAATTGGATCATCATATCATAGACAATATAATGTTTTTCATCTTAATTACAATGTTTACCATTTTGTCCATTCCTCTTGGTCCCAAACTAGTGCGAATAGCATCTGATACAGCTGCAAATAGAAATGTAACTTTTTATAATAAATATATATATAAGATCGAGTCTTATGTCGTGGGTATCAGGAACTACGAGAGACTTTTCGGTCTCACAAACAGCCAGACCCGAAACAAATACTTGTAGTTCACACTATCATTTGTCTCGGTGCGGGGATCGAACCCGCGGCCTGTCGTTTCATAGCCGGCGTCTAAACAACTGCGCCACGGAGGCTGTCAATATAATATACTAGCGGCCCGTCCCAGCTTCGCCTGGGTGCATATATCTTTTGATTCCACTCCACATCAGATAGATGTTATTTTTTGTACAAACTCTTGTATACCTAAACCTTTTGAAACCTAAACTCGCCGTAGCTATTCTACTGTCCCTTTTTCTTCAAACTATGACCTGTCCGCCTCAATATCGTCCCGTCCCGTCTGTCAAGTCACTGATCCGTCCCGTTATTTCTCTTCATTATCCATCCGGTCTCATCCCGTGCCTTTACATTTCGTCCTATCCCATCAAATGAAATCTGTCAACTATCCCAGTTCTATACCGTCCCTCTTACTCTATTCTATCCCATCTCTCTAATAATAGTGTGCCTTACGATTTTTTGACATTAAAAACTTCAGCGATTGCGGTTTAGCAAAATGGGATCAGTAATACGGGTGCTCCAGCAATTTTGGTTTCCATACAATATGTCATCCCTTATTTCACCTGCATAATGTTCTTTTCCAAAATTGTTGATCGCCATTATTTTTCGTTTATAATAAAGAGCTGAAATATAATTTTTCATAGAACTAACTGAAGTGATTTCGATTTTCGACACAACATTCTAACCCTATTTTCAACCCCTTTGGAAAAAATATAGCCTATGACACTCAGGGATGTTATACCTTTCCAACGGTGAAAGAATTTTTAAAATCGATTTAGTAGTTCCGGAGATTATGATAATGTGTAATTTTAGATGATACTCGCAGGTGAAGGATAGGGCATTGTACAAAAGTATGATAAAATGACTTTCGATCTTAAAAAGAAGTTTAGTTTAAACAAAATAAATTTCTGAACTCACGCATAAATATTTGACAACCAATTTAAATGTCAATCCTTTTTCATTAGTGACATTATTCTACATATTTAAAATCAAAAATACGCCATTATCCGAATAATGTGGATATATGTTGTCGATTCGAAACATTTATTTAAATACGGTCTTTAATTTGAGGGAAGAGTTTACTGTATCGACAGGATGAACATTAAATGTTTGACAGTTACGAAACATTTTGTATGGGAAAATATTTTATTTTTATTTATTGTCACGTTCCACGGGAACGCGATAAAAAGCATCCTATGTCCGTCTCCTGGCTCTAAGCTACCTCCTCACTAATTTTCAGCCATATCGGTAAAGCCGTTCTTGAGTTATAAATAGTGTAACTAACACGACTTTCTTTTATATATATAGATATTTGTTTCTTATTTGTTTCACATTATCCAAAAGTAAAATGTTAAGTATCTGATTCACATGTATTAATATATCTGTAAACTGAATACTTCCGGCAAGAATCCACATTGTTTCGAATCAAATTAAGTTTCTAAGAGATCATAAACTAATATGTGATAAAGATCCAAATCCTGATGTGATGTGAAGATCCAAAATCAATGATAAAGATAAAAATAAAGATAAAAATTACGAAAATGTGTTATGCTTGGCAATAAGCAGAAATTCTTTACATTTGGCTCACTGAAATGAAATTTTATTATACCGGGTATATCAAGACCGCGACCGAAAACGAAGCCGGGTGGTAGTTTTAGTGGTTATAGACACAATGCAACTAAAAATTTCGCAAAAAAGACAGGTTGTTTTTTGCAATTTTTTAAAAGTCATCATTTTTATGTGGTAAATCCTTAGTTTTTGCGAAAATATTAATTCAACCATTATTAGTGTACGCCATTATTTTGGAAAAAATATGTATTTATCACCCAAATACGAAAATAGGTAAAAAAAATAAAAAAAAGACGATTTTTTTTTGCGAAATTTTTAATTGCATTGTGTCTGAAGTCACTTATACTACCACCTGGCTTGGTTTTCGGTTGCAGTCTGGATATACCCTGTATTTAGCCTCTCCAATTACGAAGAATATTTGTTATGAAGAAAACACGATTAAAGCAGAGCTGTTACAAATCGAAAAACAAGAAAAATCGAAATATCCGACTTTAGCAGTGGATGAGTAGGCTGCTGAACAAGGTATCACCATCCTGCTACTGACCCCTCACCATTTTGCATTAAATTTAATAGAATTGGTTTGGGTTCAAGTAAAGGGTCACATCACCAAGAATAATAAGACATTCAGAATGAATGAAGTCAAACAATTATTGGAATATGGTTTACAAGAAGTGACACCGCTGTGGTGGAATGGATGTGTTTAACATGTAATAAAGGAAGAAATATGTGCAAATTAGACTATCTGATTGATAGAGTGCCAGATCAATTTTGAATAAATGTTACTAATTCTGACATCAATGAGTCCGTATGATTCAAGTGATAGTGAAGGCTTGTAAACCGATAAGTGTGTGATGATAAAATACCCTTTAAATAACAAACTAAATATATATTGTTTTTGTTGGTGCTTTTCATTTTTACCATGTTAATATAAAGGAAATTCTAAAACACAGTACTCGCAACATTTGATTCTATTATTTATAAAATTATACCTAATATTTTTTATTATAAAATGTTTCATAGCCTGGAAATGACATTTGTTTGTTTAAATTTTTGATCACCAATTCAATTTCAGAGTATAATATAACTTTGGTTTGTATTTAAAATATGTAATAATGAAAAAGACTCAAACCTACTATAACTTCATTAAAAAATAATTGAAAAGCGAAGATTTTGACAGTTTTTTTTTGGAGAGCAAAAAAAAATTTTCTTCATTACAAATCTGAAATGGGTACCCAGTTATTGACACTAGGGTTAAAACAAAATATGTTAGAATTCAGTTTATGCACAATATAAATGATCACACTTTATAAATAAATTTTCGATATCATTAGGTATAACCTGTCGGAAATATCTGTGAAATTAGCTGGAATGCGGTTCAAAATTATTTTTTTTGTGTTCCCCTATCTACTATACTATGTTATTTTACATTAAAAACGTTTTGAGATGGATGCAAATTCTATTTTTTATTCTTTGTCTATTTTAATTCTATTTGTTCAACCTATATTTTGAATTTGCTGAACTTATGTTCCAATGACGTCAATTATTCAGGTCCACAGATATTTCCGACGGGTAATATGTATGTTGATGAGTACCTATGTAACAACCAATTATATATGTACCTACTGTACAATACTGTATCCGCTCTTAAACATCTCACTGCAGGGTACGGGCCTCCTCTATAATCGAGAGTACGATTGAAAGGGCTTAGGCCATATAGTCCAACATAGCTATGTACGTGCATTAAACTTGCAATCAAACAACACTAAGTCGTAGGTACATTTTTAATTTACATGTTAACATAATATTGTGATTTTCAATGAAAAGTCTTGTTGATTAAAGCAAAACTTACAATTTAATATTGTTTTATCACACTTACTTACAATGAACCTTCTGTTACGATGAAATAAATAGAATTGTATCTAAAATAATAATTTAAAATTTCAGATGTTTTTACCTTTTGCGGCATTTATGTTGCTTAGGCGAATATCGGTAGGTTTACTTTTATCTTTATAGACACCTGAATTAACTTTAGCCGAATCACCACCAGCTTTTGGAGCCATTGTTGTCCAATTTATATATCAATTTAACGTAGAAATATCAGTGATTATTACAGATTAAACTGGCACTTATTTCTAGTGGGCCCACAAACAAACGAGAGAATTCGAGTCTGACAAGCACAATGACAAGTCTCAATGACAAGTACCACATGACATTGACGCACAGACCCAGCAATGCACGATTTTATAATTTTGCCCAAAAGAAATATTTGCGTTTCTAGATATGGTCCAGGCAGATGGAAAATTAAAATAAAAAACTACATTTAATGTATAAGTAGATATAATATTTTTTCTACTGTTCCATATATTATGGCATATTGGCACACCATGCATTTAGGTACATTTTTTAATTTGGTTCTTAAGTATGAAATATTTATGTAGTCGGTCATTTCCTGGGATACCTAAGTATAATATATAATAAAATGTTGTTGAAGTGTAAAGCCGCGTATCGACATTGCGAGGCCGCTCGCGAGGCTGCTCGCGAGTTGGCTCGTTTGAGCAGTAAGTCGGGAGGCAGGCTCGCGGTCCGGTCGTTTATCGTCCACACAGTCACGCCATGTCAAGTTTTCCATGGAACCAAACACTTTAGTTGCGTTTACAGCGTTTTTCTTTAAGTGTAAAATTTTGAGAAAACACAAGAAACTAATAAAAAAAGAGAAGAAAACCACGTTGGTGGATGAATCACATAAGATTACAAGTTTATTTATTGAGCTCCGCCAGTTAACGAGAGCGAGCTGGCTCGCGCGCGGCATCGGTCAGATTGGCTCGTAAGGCAAACGCGTCTCCACACCGCGCCGCGCGCGAGGCTGCCTCGCGAAGCATGCCTGGCGAGCCAGCCTCGCAATGTCGATACGCGGCTTAAGAACTGGCGTATCGAGCTTAATTAGGGTCATCGTTTCACTTAAAAAAACGTTGACCAAACCCACAATTCAAGTACACACATATTGGTTAATGAAATTACGCTCATAAATATGCATACTGTGAAGTGTTGGTCAGGATGGTTTCGGGCAGCGAAACGAATTATTCTCCCAACAGATTTTATTACACAGTTATACACACAGTTTTTGATCAAATAGTACTTACATCAATTGGCACTCACTTTCACTTATTTCTTGTCGAACTGATATTGAACAACTAACTTTCTTACTTATTGTTACCGTCTTTTATGTGATCGGGTGAGATCAATTAAGCAACTGGAGATTTAAATATTAATAATCATAATATTATAAATTCAGTATCATAAATCGTATAATATGAAGTAACAATATGTAAGAATATTTGTACAATTAATCATCTAATATTTGCTTAAATGTATTTCATTATTCATAAAAATGTTTGCCGGAAGCTTACAAGTTGACGGCAACCATAGATGTAGTATAACATAGATCGGCAATGTATCATTTTGAGTGAAACCAAAACGAGAATACGATAGTGTGCGTGAAGTTTGCATGTGTGCGTGACAGATAATGCTGCGCCATGCTCTGTCGATACTATCATATCGATATACCTAACGGCCCAACCAATAAAACAAAATTTTATAGATATATATGAGACATTTCATGGTATTTTAACAGAAAAATAATGATTGTGTTTATTTCAACACAGATACGTAAACACAAGTAAATAAAGATAAATCGTCATATTTGAGAATAATTTTATTTGACAAGTTTTGTAAAGCATTCCTTATAATAATATCTAATGTTCTATTGTTTTATTAGAATGGCAGCCTCCGTGGCACTGTTAATTTGAAACCGGCTCAGAAATTGTAAATTACGCACACGAAATATTAATTAATATTTAGCAAATATCAATAGTGAATAAATGAAGTGAAGTAATAACTGTTATTATAGAATTGATGTTATACTACGAGATTATAAAATGAAGTGAAACCTCTATGGTCATTGACTATTTTTATCGACATAATATTATTGATCGAAACTGTCAATCAATCTCTAGCAAATGTTGGTTGAAATTATTATAAATTCACGTATATGATATCATTTTATATAGGCAATGGATGCTTTCTACGCATTTAAATAATGAATAAGGACATTCTGTTCTACCGATATACATACAAGGTTTGTCTTACAATTCTACAATATTGTCACTAAACAACATTGAAAAAAGTGATACGATCTTATGAAAAACTATGATTATTCGGGTTTTTACACTAAAATCAATCACATCCAGGCACTGGAAAACTCACCATAATAAATTACATTTAATAAAAGTAGCTCAGTACTGAAATATTAAATAAATCAAGAAAATAAGCGAAATTTGTCGTTCGCTTAAATGGCATATTTTCACACAAATCTCTATAGAACGCTCTCCGTGTAAACGCATGGTCGCATCATGCGTCTCGCTTTAATGTATGATTTAAATCATTCTATCTCTTTCACATTGCCGATCTATGTTATGCTACATCTATGACGGCAACTATCTCAATTATTTATTAAACACTTGCTATTACATTTGGAGAAAACTGGCTCTTGATACAAATGTTCCAGGGGATATTATTAATATGCTAAAGTATTGGTATGCTAACCAAAACAACTGTGTAAAATGGGATGGTGTTCCATCAGACGCGTACAGGCTGGAGTGCGGCGTGAGACAGGGGGGACTTAGTTCTCCAAAGCTCTTCAACCTGTATATAAACCAACTGATATGTGGGCTCAGCGCCACTAAAATTGGATGTTCCATAGATGGTCATTGTATAAATAACATCAGTTACGCCGACGATATGGTGTTGTTGAGCCCAAATATCAGCGCCCTAAGAAGACTTCTTCATTAATTATGTGAGGAATATGCGATGAATCATGGTCTCAAGTACAGTTCAACCAAAAGCGAGTTGTTAGTATTTAAATCAGGTAATAAAACCTACGACAATGTACCTACCTCCAGTCACCATGGGAGGCGCGACACTATCTCAAGTAACACGCTTTAAGTACTTGGGGCATTGGGTTACTGATAGACTGGCCGATGACATGGACCTGGAGAGGGAGCGCAGAGCGTTGGCGGTTCGGTGCAACATGTTGGCACGCAGATTCGCGCGATGTACTAGAGACGTCAAAATTACATTGTTCAAGGCTTATTGCGAGTCACTGTACTCGTGCGCTCTGTGGGTTAATTATACACAAAGTTCTTTCAACGCTCTGCGTATCCAATATAATAATGCGTTTCGGGTAATGCTGGGGCTGCCGCGATTCTGTAGTGCCTCCGGTATGTTTGCGGGAGCACGAGTACCTGATTTTTACGCCATACTAAGGCAACGAATGGCATCTTTAATGCGGCGAGTGCGTGGTAGCCCCAATAGTATAATGTCTATTGTGGGGCACAGGCTCGACAGCAAATTGGTGTCGCACTGGATCACGACTCATCGATCGGCATTCAGATATGTTCAGTAGTTCTCATTAGTTTAGTAAGGTTTCATTATAACACCAAATTATTAGAATATAAGTGCTAGTTTTATTATAAATTGTGTCTGTCTCAAGTAATACTGGTCTCATATCTTATAAGTTTGTCATAGATTACTGGTTGTTCTAAGTGTTATTTCTTCAATGTATGGATGTTTATCTGAAATAAATGTTATTATTTTCCTTTACATTTAATTTTCTCAGCACTCGGCTGGTAATAATTACACCTGCGAGCCAAAGCCAAGCAAGTGCAATTTAAGATTAGATTAGGGTAATGGTACAGTGGTAGAATATTATGATGCGTTATTTCATTTTCGTCTATTTGCATGAACTTTCTAACTATTCTGCAGGTATTTAAGATGGATGTTTTCTGAAGGGTAATATAAATTGATTTATTTAAATTTAAAAGTTTTAGGCTGTGATGAAGGTGCTTTGGTATAACTCCAGTAGTAGAGAGGACTATGGGTACAACATAAACTTTTTCTTGTTTCCAAATTCTTGTAACTTCATCTTTTAATTCTGCGTATTTATTATTTTTTTCAGCTATTGTCTTCTGGATATTGTGGGTATTAGGAACAGCGATGTCAATAAGGTAGGTAGTTTTATTTATCTTATCCTGCAAAGTGATATCGGGTCTATTGTAATGAATTGTTCTATCAGTGAGTATAGCACGGTCGAAATAGAGTTTATATGAGGGATTTTCTAGGATAATCTCAGGTCTGTATTTATAATAGGGTGTGTTACTGTCTTGGATAAGCGAATATTTACGGGCAAGTGATTGGTGGATGATATTAGCTATTTGATTATGTCTGTGTGTAATCTGTCTGTGTAAGGCTTATACACGCTCCGGTAATATGTTGGATAGTTTTGGGTTGGGCATGACATCTTCGACATTTATCTATTGTTATGGTAGGGTCTTTGATGATAAACTTTCTGTAATTTTTAGTATTTTTAATTTGGTCTTATTTATTATTGAAGTGAAACTTCTTTATCGGGGTTGGAAAAAATTTAGCGTTCGCGTCACATTCTTCCGTTACGCGCCACCTTTTTTTATTTAGTAAATTAGTACCCACTTCAGTAAGCCATACCCCCAACCGTTTCCAAGCCCCACCCAAAATTTTAAGTCCCACCCACTTTTTTGTAATTTGATCCTTACCCCCCTTCTGGCCTTCCCCCACCCTAAATCCAAAACAGTGCCCAATAGCCTCCCCACGAAACCTCCCCCCCCCCCGCTTACCCCCACCCTAAAAAATTTACCTCACCCCCCCTACTCATATCTCCGGCATTATCCATCGTAGACCCACCGACCTTGGGTTCATTGGAACCGGCTCGGTGAGGGCTACAATCCTGCCCCAACAGAATTCCCGAATTCCCCCTCCACAACTTTCCCCACCCAAAAATATTTTAAGGTACCCAATAGCCTCCCCACGAAACCTAACCCCCCCTCCGCCCCTACCCCCACCTAAAATTTTTACCTCACCCCCCCTATTCCTATCTCCACCAATATCCATTGTAGACCCATCGACCCTGGGTTCATTAGAACCGGCTCGGTGAGGCCTACAATCCTGCCCCAACAGAATTCCCGAATTCCCCCTCCACAACTTTCCCCACCCAAAAATATTTTAAGGTGCCCAATAGCCCCCCCACGAAACCTAAACCCACCCCCACGCCCCTACCCCCACCTAAAATTTTTACCTCACCCCCCCTATTCCTATCTCCACCAATATCCATTGTAGACCCATCGACCCTGGGTTCATTAGAACCGGCTCGGTGAGGCCTACAATCCTGCCCCAACAGAATTCCCGAATTCCCCCTCCACAACTTTCCCCACCCAAAAATATTTTAAGGTGCCCAATAGCCCCCCCACGAAACCTAAACCCCCCCCCCCCGCCCCTACCCCCACCTAAAATTTTTACCTCACCCCCCCTAAACCTATCTCGGCCAATAAAGGTCGTGGACCCACCGAGCTTGGTATCCTCGGAACCGTCTCGGTGAGGGCTACAAATTGGCCCCGATAGAAATCCCAAATTCCCTCAAAAATTTCCCCCCTCCTAAACTTAAACTTTATTTAATTTAGCTTTATTTTACCAATTCTGTAAATTTGTAAATAGTAGATCATTTTTCGAAAAATGATGTCATAAAGAAGTTTCACTTCTTACGTGTGTACACTAATACACACACACATTTTTTATTTTATATGTATTTTAAGTTTAATATAATCTCCTAAATTTAGGGTAGAACACCGTATTACCGAGCTTTTGGCCAAAGTACTTCGGCGGTATTCATGGGGAAGTTTCTTTCTACTCTATAGAAAGAAACTTCCTGACTATTCTGCACGTATTGAGTATTACTGCCTTCTGTAAGAGTATGTATGTAAGTGGATGGATGCTTAGGGCTTTAAGACTTGTGTGGATTGTTTTAGGGATGACGCCTGTACTGGAAATTATAATGGGGATTGTTTTTACAGTTTGGACTTTCCACTGAGTCTTAAGTTCAATTGATAAGTCCGTGTATTTCGTTAGTTTGTTTGTGTGCGTGGGTGTAAGATTATGTGTGTTAGGTATGGCAATGTCTATAAGGAATACTGTTTTATTTTGTTTATCGTGTAGTGTAATGTCAGGTCTGTTATAGTGTATGGTCTTGTCAGTCAGTATAGTTCTGTCCGAGTACAGTTTATAGTCAGGTGAGTCAAGTATGATTTGAGGAGTGTATTTATAGTACGCTATTTTTTCTGTAATGAGTTTATATTTGTGTGCTAGTGTCTGGTGTATGATCGCCGCTACCTAGTCGTGTCTTTGCTTGTAGTCTGTCTGTGTAATGAAAGAACATGCCCCGGTGATGTGTTGTATAGTTTCGGGTTGTTTATGGCAATGGCGGCAGTGGTCGCTAATCAGACTGCTGTCGCGTATGATGTGTTTTCTATAATTTTTGGTGTCTATAATTTGATCTTGGATTGCCACCATAAATCCCTCGGTTTCTGGGAACAACTCGCCTCGTCTCAACCATTATTATTATTAAAGCCATTTAAACCAAAAAGAATGACAATTAGTAATTTTAATTAGTAATAATAATTACTTGATAAATGAATAATATTTAATGAATCGGAAGGCAAAAAAAATAATAAAACATTGGAGAAATGAATCATTACCAAATTACGGTACAATGTACCGTAATTTGTAAATCAATTAACAATAACTTCATAATAACTCTACTGACAATTTAAGTAATTAATTTAAACATTAATTTAAACACATTGTAAAGTACCTCTTAACAACTATATAATTAGACTAGCATTTGCCCGCAACTTCGTCTGCGTGTTTAAAATAATATAGACGTTATATCGATAGAACTATTCTATTGTAACCTCTACGTAAACTTTTAACAAAAATCAAAGTGCAGCATTTCTATTTCCAATTCTGACTCTGAATTTAGATTATCGGGTCAATGGGTCTGTCAGTTATCAATTCAGAGACCAATCGGAACAATAAATAAAAAGTTCAAAATGACGCCCAACATTTTCAATTCTGAATACAAATTTAGATTATCGGAACTCAGATAACGATTTTGAGAACAATCGGATCAGTAGTTAAATGGCCTTATTCATATACAGTTTTAAAACCTATTTTAGGTATCGAATGTTTGTTTTCTCGCTCAAACTGAATTGAAAAGTCGTTCGAAAGGGACAAACGTAAATTTTCATATGAATAACTTCAGTAGTTTTGATTTCCATACAAACTTTTCAACCCTTATTTTTACTCCTTTAGGGTTAAATTTAAGTAAACAGAGTACACATTTATTTTTGGATTTAGATTAGTAATTATAGTGTCAAGTTTGAAGTCTGCAACTGCAACGGTTGCGATTTTCCATACAAAATTATTTTACCCTTTTCACCCCCTTAGGGGTTGAATTTCCAAAAATTCTTCCTTAGTGCTACCCTACGTTATAAAAGATATCCCTGTGTAACATTTCAAGTTCCTAGCTTCAGTAGTTTCGGCTGTGCGTTGATCCGGCAGTTCGGTTCTACAAAACTTCAACCCTTATTTTCGTCCCTTTAGGGTTAATTTTAGATAAACAATAAATGCAATTATTTTTGTCTTAGAATGAATAACTTAAGTGCCAAGTTTGACAATTATAACTTTAATGGTTTAAATTTTCCCTATATCAGTTTTTAACCCTTTACACCCCTTTAGGGGATGAATATCCAAAAATCCATCCTTAGTGCTACCCTACGTCACAGTAGGAGCCCCTGTGTAAAATTTCAAGTTCTTAGCTTCAGTAGTTTTGGCTGTGCGTTGATCCGGCAGTTTGGTTTTACAATACTTCAACCCTTATTTTCACCCCTTTAGGGTTAATTATAAGAAAGGAGAGTATGCAGTTATACTTGTTTCTAGAAGAGTAACTAAAAAATCAAGTCTGATATTTGCAACTTCAAGGGTTTCGGTTTTCCATACACCAGTATTTTACCCTTTTCACCCCCTTAGGGGGCGAATTTCCAAAAATCCTTCCTTAGTGCTACCCTACGTCACAATAGGAACCCCTATGTAAAATTTCACGTTTCTAGCTCCATTAGATTCGGCTGTGCGTTGATCGGGTAGGAAGGAAATCACCCAGTTTCTAAACATTTCAACCCTTATTTTAACCCCTTTAATGCTATTTTTTAGACAAATTAAGTATGCAATTAATTTTGTTTTTGAATGATTTATTAAACTGCCAAGTTTGACAATTGTAACTTTAATGGTTTAGATTTTCCATACAACAGTTTTTAACCCTTTTCACCCCCTTAGGGGTAGAATTTCCCAAAATCCCTTCTTAGTGCTACCCTACGTCGCAATAGGAATCCCTGTGTAAAATTTCAAGTTCCTAGCTCCAGTAGTTTCGGCTGTGCGTTGATAGGTCAGTCAGTCAGTCAGTCAGTCAGTCAATCAGGTTCCTCTTTTATATATATAGATAAATGTTGTAAAATAAAAAATAGAACTCGCAGACAAACCAAGTACTTGGTTTTGCGGGCCTAATTTTAAACCTATTGTAATAATTTTTTTTGAATTATAATAAATTAAAAAAAAAAAAACATTTTATGTCCTGGACCGGAAATTGATAACAATACTTATACCTAACAGTTTGTTTTTTCAATTCATAAGTGCTAATGCTGAAGTCACGATCCTCAGCAGTGAGGGAACGATTTAGAGAGAGAGAGAGAGAGAGATAATGTTGAAGTATTTTGCTGGGACTTTTTGAATTCTGAATTTAAGGATTTCTTCAACAATCTTGCTAATGTATGGAGTTGACGTTTTCAAAGTCAAAGGTATGGGTACAGTTAGTTTGTGCAACTGAGCCTTAGTATATCTTCATAAAAAAAGGAAAAAAAAAGCTATAAAGTATCTACTTCTGTGGGATTTGGCGGCTCTTGAATTCGGCATAGCAAGTCTGTAATATCAGAGTGGAGTAAGTCACATGGCCTCAAACTTAATCCCGCAAAAACACAAGCCATTGTTTTAGGAAGCCAGAGAACTATCTGCAAGATCGACTGGACACTTCTGCCAGACGTGATGCTGGACGGGGTTGTTATCCCGCTCAGTGATCATGTCAAAAACCTTGGCGTAATTCTCGACCGCAGTTTGTCTTGGGGACCTCAAATAATGGCTGTGAGTCGCAAAATTTTTGCCTCTGCACGGTCTTTACATAGGTTGCGTAATTTTCTTCCCACTACCACTAAGATTGCGCTTGCACAGTCTCTATTGCTCCCTATTCTTGATTATGCCGACGCCAGCTATCTCGATCTTACCGAGGCCCAGCTAAATAAGCTTGAGCGGCTCCAAAATTTCTGTATTAGGTTTATATTTGGATTACGCAAATATGACCATGTTTCTGAATATCGTTCTAAGCTCAAGTGGCTTCCTATACGTAGCCGCCGGGATGCTCATATCCTGTCTCTTCTCTACAGTATTCTGTTTAATCCCTCGTCTCCGCGCTACCTGCAAGAACGCTTTAGTTTCTTGCATACTGCTAATTCACATTTTCTTCGGTCGTCAGACAATCTTATGTTAGAGTTTCCAGTACATAGGACGTCTTTTTATGACCGCTCTTTTACGGTAGAAGCAGTACGGCTGTGGAATGCCTTGCCTCTCTCTATAAAACGTTCGTCCTCTCTGGAAACCTTTAAACTACGGGTAAAGGGTTACTATCTCTCGCAATAGTATAATATCCATACACAATCATGTATATATATGTATGTATGTATTTGTTATGTATTGTAATATGTAAGTTTATTGTATGCTGAATTTATTGTATATATAAACTTAGGAATATTTATCTATGTATTGTTTATGTAAGTTTATTTTAAATATAAGGCACCGCCAATGTCTCCTCATTAAAACCTTGTCGAATGGTTGTCTGGAAGAGATCGCTTTTAACGATAAGGCCGCCAATTGTTTCACCAAATGTAAATATGTTTCTTTTTATTTTTATTTTATGTTGTGTGGTGTATTAATAAAGTGTTATTATCTATTATCTGTCTGTAAAGATTTCGTTTTCCTAATTAAATTCCTTTTATTTCGTTTAGTAATGGTATGATTGGGAATTTTGTTTATCGTAGTAAGTATAGAAGATGAAAGCGCTTTTTTCTTGTCTTGATTGACAATGAAGTTCTGAGTTGAGAATCTGGTGGTTGCTCGTATACATCTTCAGCGAAGGTGGTATAATGATTATGCATGCTCATAATGCAGATCTGCTACGCGGCAAATCCTTCTCGAAGTCATTGAGTACACCAACTATCTGGTCCAAGTTCTGCCTTACTTCTTCAATGTCAGAGTCACTTTCAGCATCCGTAAAATCGTCGTCATCTTCACTTTCCGAAGGTATATAAAAAGTTCTCGATCGCCGCATCAAACACCATTTAATTCGTCATAATCCGCATTATTTAAATATGAACCTAATAATGAACCACTGCATGGTGTTCCATATCTGGAACGTTTAAGAAATTGGTATATTCATTACCGTCTTCACCATCAAGGGCACACGGGGTCCGTGCCCACGGCCCCCATCCTCAGGGAGACCCCAAGGAGCCGATAATTTCTCTCACACATTCACACGTTGGCTGCTGTATATATTTTCGAAATTACTTAATTTGTAAGAAATACTCAATATCTTTTTCATAAAACTAGGGACGATAGGGGGCCCCGTAGAGCCGACAATTTCTCTTACATATTTATTCAAACATTGACTGAAAGGAAATTTTCGAAATTCACTTATTTGTAAGAAATACCCAACATCTATTTCAGAACACTAGTGACGATAGGGGGCTCCAAAGAGATGGCAATTTCTCTCACACATTTATTCACACATTGACTGCAAAGCAGATTTACTCAACATTTATTTCATAAGACTAGTGCCATGATCCCACATTGATATAAGTTATATGTTGTATCAAAACCCACGAAAGACTTTTCGATTTCAAACACCCAGACCCGAAACAAAAACCTGTGGTTCATACAAATATTTCTCAGTGCGGGGATCGAATCCGCAGCCTCTCGTTTCATAGCCGACGTCTAACCTGCGCCACGGTGCAGAGGCTATTGTGGATGCTATATACCGGGTATATAAAGAGTGCGTCTGGAAAGGAAGCCAGGTTATAGTTTTATTGGTTCGACACAATGCAACTAAAAATTGCGCAAAAAAAGCGACAATTTTTTTTTGCAATTTTTTAAGTATAATCATGTTAGGGTGGTTAATACCTAGTAAAAACGCAAATAGTAATTTAAGGCTTTACGTACCATGGCGTCTTTAAAAATAAAAAGGTGTACATTATTATTTTAGGCAAACTGTAGTAATAATCACCCAAATACGACGATAAGTAAAATATTATAAAAACTGACGAAATTTTTAGTTGCATTGGGTCTGAAGTCTGAATATTACCACCTGGTTTCGTTTTCAGTCGTAGTCGTGATATATCCTGTACTTAAAAGCTGAAGATTTTGTTTGTTTGAACGCTATAATTTCAGGAACAACTGGCTCAAATGGAATTTTTTTTTTTTGTTAGATTGCTCATTTATCGAGGAAGGCTATAGGTTATAAATTATTAAGTGCGTGGTGCCAACTTGTTTACGGTGGCCGCGGGTTCAAGTCGTAGGGCACTCTTCTGAATTTTCGGAGTCATGTGTGTATTGATAGCCAATGACCAGGCACTATAACGGTAAAGGAAAACATACATACATAAAATCACGCCTTTTTCGCAGAATGGGTAGGTATAGGTTAACACCTATACCTACTCCTTTTTCCTGGTAACCCAGGAGACCCACGTTTCACCTAGTATGTTGCGTCCCACGATGTGATAGGATACCAGCCTTTCGCTATGTCGGGAAAAAAATCCTGATTCCGTGTTAATAGAAAAATCCAATATCACCGCCCGACCCCGGCGATTCGATCCCGAGACCTCAGCGTTGTAGTCGTGCCGTAATACAATTGCGCCACAAAGGCAGTCGGTCAAACATCGTGAGGAAACCTGCATTTGATAGTGATTTGTGAGAATTTCTATGGTATGTAAAGTCCGGCAACCACTGCAGTGGCATGTTTAACATAAAATATTAAACTCTGATTTGGTTTTTAAACTGTGGAGATGTTGTTCTTCTAGTGGTCAATTCTTTGGGTAATTACAAATTACTTACGTTATGGGTGATTATCTAGAAATAATAAAATCAGTTAAAATTTGTTTATTTAGTTACAAAATTCAATAAATGAAAAAATACATAAAAAAATTATATACTTATGTGTAGTTGCTTAATTATTATATAATTATTTATTTACATTTCAGGTGTTGGAAATATTTTTTTAACAAAATATGTTAACAATCAATCAATTACAAAAATTCGTCACACCAATCTTTCAGACATTGGTAACAATCTCCAGATTGCTTGGAACTGGCGTTGCATACATCTTTCATCCATTCTTGAAACAAATCCTTGTCTTTCTTTAAAACTAGATACTGCCCCAGGACTATATAGGCCTATAACAGAAATACTAAATTGAGTAACTACCCACCACAGAAAAAGTATTTAACTATAGATTAAATATTTTTTTATCTGTATACCGGGTATATCAACACTGCGACCGAAACCGAAGCCGGGTGGTAGTTTTAGTGGTTAGAGACACAATGCAAATAAAAATTTCGCAAATTAAACGATAGATTTTTTTTGCAACTTTTTATAAATTATTGTGTTTGGGTTGTAAATACCTAGTTATTGCGAAAATAGTAATTTAAACCCTATTGTCCCATTGCGTCTTAAAAAATAAAAAGGTGAACATCATTATTTTAGGAAAACTGTGTGTTTATCACCCAAATATGACGAGAAGTAAAAATTTACCAAAAAAAAGTTGACGAATTTTTTGCACAAGTTTTAGTTGCATTGTGTCTGAAGTCACTAATACTACCACCACCTGGCTTCGTTTTCGGTCGCAGTCTGGATATACCCTGGATACCATTTTTTCTTAATGGTTAACCATTAAGAAAAAATGTTGTACACCTTATTGCGCATTGTACCAAATTGCGCTGATGTAGGAATATAAAATATGGCGCAATTAAAGATCAAGATATGGAGATGAAGTGCAGAAACCTAATATTTCATTAAACTGTATGCTGAAATTTCATTAAATTAAATTGTTCAAGCGCAAGGCAACCAACTAATATAACATTGTCTGTTTATGATCTGAGAAGTAAAAGATCTACTGTTGATTGGTTACATAATAGAACAAATAAAAAAAAAATGATACTAATATTGATTATAAAATAAAATGATGTTGAATGTCTTCAAAATTAGCCCATGGTTGCTTGAAATTGTACTTTAAAGTGGGGTATACGAGGGCGGTTTGATAAGTCCGTGACTTTTTGAATAAAACATTTTTTTTGCGGCAAATAAACATTTTATTTTTCTACATAATCACCTTTTAGCTCGATACATTTAGTCCAGCGTTTTTCTAATTTTTTTATTCCCTCCAAATAATAGGTTTTCTCAAGGCTCTCAAAATACGCGTTTGTTTCGGTAATGACTTCTTCATTAGACTCAAATCTCTTACCACCCAGCCATTTCTTTAGGTTTGGAAACAGATAATAGTCGCAGGGGGCTAAATCTGGAGAATATGCTGGATGGGGTAGCAGTTCGTATCTCAATTCGTGGATTTTGGCCATCGCGACTAAACAAGTGTGCACACGTGCATTGTCTTGATGGAACAGCACTTTCTTCTTCGCCAAATGCGGCCGTTTTTGCTTCAAGTCAACGTCGAATCTGTCCAAAAGCTTTGAATAATATTCGCCGGTGATTGTTTTACCTTTCTCGAGGTAATCAATGTGAATGACACCGCGTGCATCCCAAAAAACCGTGGCCATGACCTTGTTGGCTGACAGACTCTGTTTGGCCTTCTTTGGTCCACGTTCACCCCGAGCAACCCACTGTTTCGATTGTTCCTTGGTCTCTGGCGTGTTATGATGGATCCATGTTTCGTCCACAGTAATAAAACGGCGCAAAAATTCGTCCGGATTACGGCTGAACATCGCTAAACACTCTTTTGAAGTTGTCACACGATTGCGCTTATGGTCGAGTGTGAGCAATCGCGGCACCCATCTCGCGGAGAGTTTTCTCATGTTCAAATATTCGTGTAAAATATGATGTACCCGTTCAGTTGAGATACCTACAGCATGAGCCAACTCACGCACTTTCATTCTCCGATCATCCAATATCATTTCATGGATTTTATCGACGATTTCCGGCGTGATCACTTCTTTTGGGCGACCTGAACGTTCGGCGTCACTAGTGCTGGTACGACCACAACGGAACTCTGAAAACCACTTCTTTACCATTGAAATTGATGGTGCCGAGTCCCCGTAGTATTTATCAAGCTTTTCCTTAGTTTCAGTGATGGTTTTTTTACGTAAAAAGTAATGCTTAATCAGCACACGAAATTCACTTTTTTCCATTTTCGTAAAAATTCACGAGGTTGTCTGCTTTGAATGGCTATCAAACACCAACTGCATGACGTAGATTGCTCAAAATTTGACATTTGCCCACTAATAGATTACAGTTGACGGCAGCACTGTTGCATTTGGAATAACTGCGCGGGAAATTCAAAAAGTCACTGACTTATCAAACCGCCCTCGTATCAAGCTTCAATTAAAGCTTGTGCCAAACTTGATCAAAACATAGTTGCCATTTTTTGTTTTCAAAAACAACCTTAGTTTTGAAAGTTATATTTTTAAATGGGCTGGACAAATTCAAATAAAAGATCAATACTTTTTTCAGCAACAGAAAATGATCAATGAAAAATTTTGTACTTTAATGCCATATCTAGATGTAATATAGAGTAAGACATATAATATAGAGTATAGACTATGACAGTGTGAAGTTTTTATTTCTTTGTCGACATACTTTTCTTACATTATTATCAAAAGTTTAGGTATATGTAGATGAATTACGGTCAAATTTTGACTGCCAGCATCCCTTAGTATAAAGTGGTTTGGTGCCCTTTAGGTAATGGACCAGGTGTGGCTGACTAGACTACGGATTGTGGGTTTGATTACTAAGGCACATAGCTGGCTTTTGCAAGTTATTTGTGTACTGGTTGTCAACTACCACTCAGTTATTGAAAGAAAACAATTTGAGGTCACTTTTATACTAGAGATATTAACAAGTTATCCCACATTATAAGTAAGGTTTTGGTAGAATGCTCCTTTTCGTCTACAATATTGTAAGGAGCTCAATAAATCCTTGGAACTGCCCCTCCATCTCCAGGATAAATCCTCAATTGCTGACAAGTGACAACCATATTCACATCATGTTTTGGAGAGCTACTTGTTCCCTTGTTACTCGTGTGGTCATAATTAAAATATTATCAATTATATATTATATATTTAATAAATATATATATATAAATAATAATTATATATTTAAAACCATATTGGGGATATATGCCGAAAAATTTGATCAATTTTAGTAAGTATATAATTATGTGGATGAATTATTGCAACTCTGCAATGGACTAAGTATGACATAGCAACTAGTAAACAACTGTTCAACATTGTGGTGGCAAGCATGTAAGATAAAACATAACTGTTTCTTACGCTTATTGAATTGTTGGTTACAGAATGAAACTGAATTGAATTGTTGATGAAATTGCTACAATTCTAACGAAAATTAACATTCCACAAAGGTTATAATTAGGCCTTATTGTGTTGTACTAAAATATGCCCCAAAACTTACCGGCTGAGTCAATGTTTAGCTTTTTAAGTGGTGCTATAACAATGATTCACTAACCTTATCGAATCCCGCCGTTTCCAATCTTTGCCCTAATACAGGACCAATACCCGCCAATTCTGTAACAGGCTTTTCGCCCATAGGCTCTGCCACAAAGTTTCTATGTTTTTGTGATGTACTCGACATGTTTGACGATTGTGTTCAAATTCAGAATTATGCCGATATTAAAGTAAACTATGGTAGGTAGGTAGGTATAGTTGTGGCTTGACAAACAAACTTTCATCAATCAACGAATGAATCAACCGTTGCAACCATAGATGTAGTATAACATTAGTGTTGAGTAGGACATACAAGAGGTAGTACATTTGTCCCGTACATAACGTCAAAATGTAAGAGCGGCTCAACTTTTTGAAATGTACTACTTCATATTTTGTGTCCCGGTACTCGTTACACTACGTCATTAACTATAGGATGAGAGCGAGAGGTACTAATACCTTCAAACTATCTAGTACGCCTCACTTCAATTGAAGTGGGACATTGTACTAGCTCAGTACAAAAATGAGGCTACTCTTACAAACTCTTTTTTAAGTCATGTCCTACTCAACACTATATAACATAGATCGGCAATGTATCATTTTGAGTGAAACCAAAACGAGAATACGATAGTGTGCGTGAAGTTTGCATGTGTGCGTGACAGATAATGCTGCGCCATGCTCTGTCGATACTATCATATCGATATACCTAACGGCCCAACCAATAAAACAAAATTTTATAGATATATATGACACATTTCATGGTATTTTAACAGAAAAATAATGATTGTGTTTATTTCAACACAGATACGTAAACACAAGTAAATAAAGATAAATCGTCATATTTGAGAATAATTTTATTTGACAAGTTTTGTAAAGCATTCCTTATAATAATATCTAATGTTCTATTGTTTTATTAGAATGGCAGCCTCCGTGGCACTGTTAATTTGAAACCGGCTCAGAAATTGTAAATTACGCACACGAAATATTAATTAATATTTAGCAAATATCAATAGTGAATAAATGAAGTGAAGTAATAACTGTTATTATAGAATTGATGTTATACTACGAGATTATAAAATGAAGTGAAACCTCTATGGTCATTGACTATTTTTATCGACATAATATTATTGATCGAAACTGTCAATCAATCTCTAGCAAATGTTGGTTGAAATTATTATAAATTCACGTATATGATATCATTTTATATAGGCAATGGATGCTTTCTACGCATTTAAATAATGAATAAGGACATTCTGTTCTACCGATATACATACAAGGTTTGTCTTACAATTCTACAATATTGTCACTAAACAACATTGAAAAAAGTGATACGATCTTATGAAAAACTATGATTATTCGGGTTTTTACACTAAAATCAATCACATCCAGGCACTGGAAAACTCACCATAATAAATTACATTTAATAAAAGTAGCTCAGTACTGAAATATTAAATAAATCAAGAAAATAAGCGAAATTTGTCGTTCGCTTAAATGGCATATTTTCACACAAATCTCTATAGAACGCTCTCCGTGTAAACGCATGGTCGCATCATGCGTCTCGCTTTAATGTATGATTTAAATCATTCTATCTCTTTCACATTGCCGATCTATGTTATGCTACATCTATGGTTGCAACAGTGTTCCTAGAGATGTGTCAAGTGTCAACTCGACTTACTAACTCGAGTTGTGCCTAATTCGAGCTATCTCGAGTTTGAAAATCGCGGTAGATGATCGCATAGATTATTATTATTATTATTATTATATTATAGAGAGATGATCGTCTGTGGATGATCCAGTAGGATGATCGTATCAAGCGACAGTGTGAGATCGCGATTTGTTCGTTGGGTGCGCGGCGCGCTTTATTATGTACCATAAATTACACATATTTTTTAAATTTTATTTGTAGTTCCGAATTTCGCCACATGCCATTAAAGTTGAGATTGGTTTAGATTGTCTGTAACGTTAGGTCCAATTTCGCCCGTCTCTTTTTAAAAGCGATTGACCTAAGTAATCTGTGGAATCGATAGACATTATTCATCATATTCTTGTTTATTAGTCTGTGTCAAATATCTTTATAAAGGGCAAACAAATTGGATATATTACCAACCTATTTATTTATTTTCTTTAATTGAACGTATTTTGCCAGTAAATAAATATTACCATCTGTTCTATTCTTCGATAGAAATTTCCTCTGCCATAACATTCAGTACATAATAGTTCTATATTATGTATTTTTTAAATTCTTACCATGGAGGTATTTTGAATGGAATTACCTACGTAATAGTGATGATAACCCGATGGAAAGCATGATAGTTTTGACCTACATGGTCTTTATAATCTTGCTACTACTTTGTGTACATACAATTCCATGAATGTCATCGGTTGTGCGCTATCCGTTTGTTTATGTAAGTAATAACATCACGTCCATGTCATGGGGTGCCTGCACAGTAAAAAAGAATCCACCGATGTTCTACATCCGAATGTGTTTCGTGTGGTGAACATAGACGAGAATGGATCGGATTTGTGCTCTGGCCAATTAGAGATTACAGAGTCTGACATAGTTTTGTACAGAGAAGGAAGAGACTCCACTGTGTGGCCCTTGCATTCGCTACGAAGGTATGGATTTGAAGGGGAAATATTTAGTTTCGAATCAGGTAAGTGTTAACAATTTAATTTAAACGTGTAATCATTCAGTGAAAATATCTTTGCCAACAGTAATTATCATAAGAAATAAATAAAAGTATTAATAAAATGGAAAACAATGCTAAGCTAGAACTCTAGTGTAAACTGACTCCAATGCCAATGTTTAAAAATAATTATTGCTTCATGTATTTTGAATACATCGTAACTGTCCAGTTAGTTTACCTTGTCTTGACCAATTTGAAAATAACATTACATATATTTATCAATTTTTAATACAGCCCAAGCACAACTTAGTTCGCAACACTTGCAATTTCAATCTTGCATTTAACAGGTCGCTCATCCAATGGAACAACAACGTAATTACAAAAAGTCGAAAATGACTTTTGAATGTCTTATTGAAAAGTTTTCTTGAGTTTCTCATGAAGTTATTGTAAATTATCATTGATTAATACAGTTACTTACATTAATATTAAAATAATTTCATCAGAATGATTGGAAATACATTAGATTTTAAATCTCAAACTTTTAAAAAGTTCTCCTGAAAAATAGCTAAGACGTAATTACGTCATTGTTCTATTGGATGAGCGAGGTGTTAAACATGTATTTTATCCATTGAAATTCTGCTGGTGTTCATTCAACAACCACTAATTTTGAATTCACTCCAAATTGAGGGATTATGGAGAGAAAGAAGTGAACATTGAGTTTAGTGTTTACAACAGTGAAAAGTGATGTGTTTATTTTCTTTTTCCTACAATATATTATGTCTCTCAGTGGCGTGCCTAGGGTTTTGGAGTAGGGCAAGCCGAATATTTTTTACGTTTAATTAATATTGTTTTAGAAACACAAAGTTACTAAGAACGAAGAAAATTAATTTATAATACGTGGCAAACCTACCACACAATCAATATTAAGATTAAAACAATTATTATAGATTACTTGTGAACATGCATCCGTAACTATTCATTGCATTTCTATTGCCGTCACTATTCTACGGTGCCGTGTTCGACTTCAAGGTTAACCGAAATTGCAGACAGAAATTATTATTAACGCATTCATGTTTAAATGTTTTTATGAATTTAAAATAAAAGATTGCCTTTTGAAACGACCACCTAATTTAATGAAAATTTAAAGCATTATAATCCAAACAATCTAACACACAAGACGTGTCGTTTAAAAACATATGAATCATTGTTTAATAGCTTTGTAGGGAGCATGTAGTAATAAAAGTACGTAGTTTATTAAACTGAACTGAAGATAATATGTCTAGTGTAATTTACCACGACTAACTAAATGTACAAACCCGGCATAGGTTTCGCGCCGGTTTAATTTTCAATATAATTGAATGAATTTACCTTTTTACCGGCAATGAACCCTTTCACCATCACACTCAAACGATCACAGAAAACAATACAACTCATAATAGTATCAAAAAGTTTAAATAACATAAAAAACTAAACATTAACCTTAAACAAAACACATTCACAACTCATAAATCATAATACAAATGAAGTTAGTAGAAATATGTGCTGTATTGCCAGTAAACGTGAAATAAACAATACAAAAGATACAATTTATTAAAAGAAATATTAAAACTTCATTATTTGTTCTAAAAAAAATATTAGTAATAATTTCTAAAAGGAACCAACTTAATTTAATAACAGTAGATATACCTAATTGATTTAACAAATAATCACGTGACGACCATGCAACGCACGATGTTTTTACATCACCAAGGCCGAAGCCGGGCATTTCGTGAAGAGTAAACTGCTATATAAAATATCTATAGCTATACATTCGTAGCGATCGAGTAATATCATTTCGCCATACAGTTCACGCGTTGCTAGAAGCCCCGTAAAAGCACACGAGAGAGAAAAGGATAGATATATGTGCTGTGTGCTCCGTCTTTTCAAGTTCAATACAGTTTTAATGAATGAATATTACGATTTACGCGGCGCTTCGGCTCAGGCGCCTCATTGAATCGCGGCGCGGTAAATTCAAAAATTTTAAATGCTAGATGTTTTGTAATAAATGACTGTTGTATTGAATGTAATAGTTTGTATTCAGTATGGAGTATATACGTAATACGTATCATGTAGGGCAAGCCGGGCTTTTGGGCTTGTATGGAAGTACCGCCACTAATGTCTCTATGTCAGTATATTATTAAAATATATCACAAGATAATACATCAAATTTTGAGTCTATTGTCTGATTATATTTTGGCATTGTTTTTTATTATTGCAGTGAATGGCGAGACGAGCATGCCATCCGCCTGATGGTAAACAATATGACTGCTCATGGACAGTAACTTAACAACACCATGATTTACAAAGGAATGCTTGGCATTGCCCCGCGCTCGTCATCCTGATACATAAGATGTTGTCTCAATATGTCCAGTAGTTACTCTTGATACAATGTTCTTTCAAACCGGAACACAACAACGCATTTACACTGCTGTTTGGAGGGGGAAATAGACATTATGGTGGTACCTACCCAGGGGGCCTCTTACATATGAGAGACCTACCACCAGTAAACTATAACAGATACTATATATACCAATGTAACATATTCATAATTGTTCAACGTACATGTTTGATTTTAGGGAGGAGATGTGAAACAGGTGAAGGAATTTATGCATTTAAATGTAGAAGGGCGTCATTGCTTTTTCATACACTACAACAACAAATTCAATTAAGAAATGTGGTGCATGATTCCGTAGCATACCCAATGTCAAGGCTTACTCCATCTCCTCAAGGACGACAAACTTTACAAGCTAGTGTAGTTCACCGCTCTTCAATTGATAACAGCCAACCTGACGGTATCCGATCAGCAAATATAGCATCACATACTAGTGTGTTAAGAAATGCAACACAGTCTCCACGATCTCCTTCTAGTGCAGACATTCTGGAAGTTATGCCTTTATATTCTAGATCTCACAACAATTCTAATCATATCACTAATGTTTATCAATTTCGTGAGCTCAAGAGGGAGCATAATAATAACCAAAGTGAAAATGTGACCAGTTCAGGACATGAATATTGTAATGATCTAAGTCGAGATTTGGCAGTTCTTAGACATTCGTTAAGACAAGAAACAGCTTTGAATACATTAAAAGATATTGAAGATGAAACTCGTTACCTTGAGAGTAAAAAAAGAAATAAAAGATTATCATGTGGACAAGCAACCAATCCCTTATCACCTACATTAAGTAATAGTAGTGAACATTACGCACAGCTAAGTGTTGAGCAACAGGAGGCAGCACGACTGTACATGAATATTGTACCAAATGAAATAAACTCATCACAAGTGAACAAACTTGATACCATTCCCACCACGCCTCTTACGCCAAAACAAGTAGAATATTGCAATTTAACATTAGGAATTAAGCCAGAACTTAATACATATGCTAATTTATCATTGGGTGAATTAGGCGACAGTGTAAAAAATATTAAGCAAGTATTAAGCTTATCCACCCACTCAGATTATAATCACAAATTTTCAGAATCTGATACATTTACTTCAATGTCGCCAGTAGAAGAATTAGAAGTGAATTATGCAGTTTTAGATATTGATTCTAACAAAGAAATCGTAAAGGTGCCGAAAGAAGTGGCTTCTCCAGAAAAAAATTTGCATAGCAGTCCTAAAAATGAAAGTGGAGCTGTAAGTTCAACACAACCAAAGATAAGGCTTGTACCCCAAGGTGTAGAAAAAACTACTGCAGCAAATATCCCCATAGCCACACCTTCCGCTACCATAGGTTACACTACAATAGACTTTGACAAAACAGTGGCTCTGACATCTGTAGCGTCTGGAACAGACGTCGACGTTGATGGCCCTCGTAAAACGCGACACAATTCTTGTAACATGCCATGTGGAAGTCCCGGTTCGGAAAAAAATAAAGCTAACTAATCATACAATGTGTTACTACCATGCCAAAAATAAGAAAGCTAAGGCCAGACAATGTTATCTAATATAATAAACTCATTTGCAAAAAAACGGGCACCTAAGCAATGAACCATTTCAAATGTTACTATTGGTTTGTTTGATAATTATAGGTAGTTTTACTTTCACAATTTTGTAAATTAATAAGCAAATAATCGTTTTCGTCAGTATTATCATAAAATTTTGATAAAATTTATGGGTTTTAATGCTTAAGTTCACTAGTAGTGTATGCTCGCTAGTAGTGCATATGCTCGTGAAGTAAAAGTTAACAAAGATTTTTGTTTGTTTTTTCTTTAATAAAGTAAAAGCAGATAAATGTTTAGTATCGAGTGTGACCCCCTCTAGCTGAAATCACAGTTTGAATTCGTCTGGGTATTCTAGCGAGGATATCCCGGATACTTTCTTGCGGAATACGTTCCCACTCCGCGGTAATCACATTCTTCAGCTCTCTGATGGTCTGCGGAGCCGGTTGTACTGATCTCACGCGTCGTTTCAGAACGTCCCAGACATGCTCTATAGGATTGAGGTCGGGACTTCGAGCTGGCCAATCCAAACGACGAATGCCGACCTCTTGCACATACGCTTCCACATCGCCAGACCGGTGGGCGCGAGCGTTGTCGTCCATAAAAATTGAGTCTTCGCCTAAAGCGGCCAATGCGGGTTGTGCATGAGGAATTAGAACTTCCGTTATTGATCGATGTCCAGTCAGTGAGCCGTTTTCAATGAAGACTAACTCTGTACGATCCATTGAATTTATTCCTGCCCAAAACATAACAGAGCCCCCACCATAAGGTGTGATTTCTTCAAAACAAGCCTCTGCAAAGCGTTTTCCTCGTCTTCGTAGCACTCGCCGACGTCGATCTTCACCGAACAGAGATATCCTGGCTTCATCGTAGAACAATACCCTATTCCAGTCTTCTTGAGTCCATGACTCACAATTTCGAGCAAACCTAAGCCTGGCAACTCTGTGCTCACGGAGTAACTTAGGGCCGCGGGCCGGGCGATGACTGCGTATATTGGCCGCGAGAAGCCTCCTCCTGACCGTCCATAGACTAATATGCACATTTCTTACTTCGTCGAGGTTGTTCTTAAGGTCCACATACGAAGACTTGCGATTTCTCAATGCGCGACTCACAAGAAAACGATCATCCCGTGGTTGGGTACATGGTTTTCTTCCAGAACCAGGCCTTCTCTCGACGGAATCGGTGTCTTGATGCCGCTGCCAGGTCCTTTGAACCGTCGAGCGACTCACACTTAGCCTCTGAGCCACGAAGCATTGGCTGCAACCCTCTTCGAGCAGCGCAATAATTTTGGTAGCTTTTACCACTTTCTCTAACATTATTGAGACAGCTAAACAGCAATAAATGAAGCTTTGACAATTAAGAATATGAAATAAATTCATAAAAATTGACTAAAAGTTATGAAAACCGATATTATCTTTTGGAACTTCGCACCAAAAATGTAGGATAAAAAGTGGTTTTCTGTAAAAACGAGCATCAAACGAAAATTTGAATTTAGAACGTACTGTTTTAAACACCACGGCATTTTTTAAACCGGCCAGTAACATGTACAAATGATTGAAATCATTTTGGTACCGTATTTTTTTAAAGAAGAATTAAAATCAAAACCGCCCGTTTTTTTTGCAAATGAGTGTATATTAATTATGTTACACTTGAAATAAAATCAAACCGCGAAATTTGGAAATTGTGTTTGAAACTTGTTTTGTAACGGTGCATAATATCTTGTAAGATTTGATTATTTATATGAAAATTTGACTAAAAAAGGCTTAACCGGATTTTATATTGAGAATATCTGTAACGCCGTATCTCCCGATAACGTCGATGATATTCATATTTAAGGACATAGAGATCAGCTTTGTAGATGATCATTAAATACAAGAGCAAGCTCTATTTTTATAAGACTTATAGTTCCTAAAGTTTGTTTCTTTTATCGATTTTACCGAATGTAGAAAAAATGAGTTTATAAAATACAAGTTATACCTAATTTCAGTGCCAAAGTAACCATTCACCAAAAATCTGAAATGTAAATACTTTAATTAAGTAATGTTGCTACTATTACCCTTTGATTGCCAATGTATACGAGTGAAGGAATTCCAAAGTTGAAAGCTAACTCTTAATATCATAAGGGCCTAATATCCAGTACCTAAGTAGAAAAATAAAACAATCACATGCTCAATTATTTCAGTTGAAATTTTTTACGTTAATATTAACAAAAAATGGCGGTGACGTCTACATTCCCAAATGTATAATTTTGGTCTAACCATTGGATACTAGTTGTATAATATTATTATTAAGTACATATTATATTGATTTTAATACTATCATGTAACCAAATTTAGATTAGGTATATTTAAATCTATTTTTATTTTAGTTACATTCTCTTGTACCAAAGATATTATTGATATAGGTAGCTATTAGTCTATAGACCGGATTATATGCACCATAATCGAATTTCGAAAGCTCGAAATATGCATGAAACTGGTAAAATATACAACACAAATGTAAAGTTTTAGGAAAGTAAAAGAGAAATAGAGCTTTATTTAAAAAAAATAACATTTCTAAATTAGCATAACCGTAAATTATGTATTTATTCAAAATATAACAACCCTAGAGACTATAAAATAGTCCATGATAATGAGCGGGTGCGTGCGCTTTACAAAACATGCGGTTTGTCGGTATAAATTTGACTGATAATAACGTACCTAATTTATTTGTAGTGTAAAGTATATCAGTAGATTTTTTTGTAAAAGTTAATTTTACACATAATGAAGAAAATCTACCAAAAAAAATGGAAACACAGCGAAATAGGCATGGTCACTAGATTTTAGGCGAAATATGCAATTGCCTACGCAAATATGCAAATGCGTATAATCCGGTCCCTAGTGATTACTATAAAACTCAATAAAAAATAATGGTAGTTGTTAAATTATAGTATGTACATACATATATACATAATATACAGGTGTCCCACGGCGATGCCACAAGGAGGGGGCGTATCTTAAATATTGTAGATAGACATTTGTGCTAAAAGAAGACATCATTTTTATTTTGAAAACAATTCAAACTGCATTCAAAGATTTTTGAATAATCTGAAACGGAAATGTCTGAAACGTGAATCGAACCTGCCATCTGGTAAGTAATAAAAAACCCATTATTTTACGATACCAAGCAAAACGGTCGATCATAAGGATTATTTTTCTCCACATAACATAGCATCATAAATAAAAGAAAGAACATGAAATATTAAATTTAGATACTATTTTTGGAACGTAAACATATAATAAGCTTTTCCTTTTATTTTATTGTGATTTTAACAACTGATTTTATAATTTTCTTGGTCTTCCTGTTCAGTGAAATTATCTACAATATTTAAGGTAATTCGCCTCCACATGGTATTGCCGTGGAATGTCCTGTATATTAAGTGTAAATAGCAGAATACAGAGCACGTAAAGGTAAGCCTTACGGCTTGGCTGAGCTGGCAACTGTTTCATAAACTGCCTTTTATTTTTAGAGCAACCGTTTATTTGTAACTAAGATGGTACCTATAAATAGGAAATTTGCAATTATGTGAAATTATATTTTAAATATAATAGAAATTCTGTATATTAAAACGACAAGATTGGTGTTCTAGTTTCAATGTGTAGAAAACTTATTTTATGATTTGCTCTTATGGTTTTAATTATTATGACAAAAAATAAAGCTTGATATAATGTTTGAATTACTCTGTTTAATTTAAAAAGTCCTATTCCTGTAAAATCTATATCTACACAAAAAATTAATACATAAATAAATGTGGTGGATAATTGATGAGGTCTCAACAATATCAAGGAAAAAACCTTAATTAATTGACACTTTTATAAAGCAAACCATTTAATAACATTAATATTTAGTATTTATACATATTTGTAACATTAATATCACATTAAAAAGGACGATGTAATGATTGACGCATAAAGATGAGTCAGAACCGGTACAGCTACAAGTAGTGCCCACGTACTTCGGATCTGGTAACAGCCATCCGCTGAAATTGAAATAAGGCATGAAATCAGGATACATTTATTAGGTATACATATTATTTACGTCATATTATATATGTATTTCATTACTATTATGTACCTACTATATTAAAAAGATGTAATTAAAGGACATTGATCAAGTCTGTGGTTCAAGTCAGCTAGTTTGCTCATTAGGTAATCTACACGCATTAGACATAATCAATGATAATGTTTATTTAATAGATTATGAACAAATTATGCAATTTCAAGGACTCTTAAGAAATACGAAATCAATTTCAGAAGTATTATTATATTGATATTACATACACATGTCTCCAGTTAATCGTACATACCTATCGCCAGTATTGTGGATGTTAAGAGATTTTTAATTATTAATCGGCATGTTGACTATATTTAAAAATCACTCTAATTATGTATGAAACTTGAGTTAGCTAGATATTGAATTCGGAACTCGCATTTTTTTTTAAATATTTTGATGAAATATATAGGTAAATATAAAAATATTGAAAGTTCATTATGTTTTGTTATGCGGTCGTGTTGTTTTATGCGATGGATGACGCTTTGGCTTTATTTAGGCGACAAAAAATTAAAACTCGCAAAAAAACTAATAAACATGATCGACGGGTAACAACTAAATAAATAAATAACAATGTTTCCATTTAATTTACTATGCTGCAAATTTTTAGAGGTATTTACAACAAGTTTTTAAATTGATTAGGTAGGTAGAATTATTGATACCTACGTCTTGAGTGTTCAGTTGTTAATAGGTAACTATGATGCATATTACTAATATTATCCGATATTATTTTAAAGTTAATAGTTGGCGTTAGAATAAACCATTCCTCGAATAACAAATCATATTATTGAAGTAAAACTTCTTTACGCACGCTTGACTCAGGGAGTAAGCTAGTGAATGTGTACCGATAGTCGAGCGTTACGAAAAGTGTGAACGGGCGAGGCGAACAAGTTAAGGGGGAGATATATTATGTTAGTGAAGATTGAAAGATAGAGAGAGTTACGTTTCGCATATTACTGTAGGAGCAAGAAAGAGCAGTGCACTCGCACATTTTCTTCCTCTCTTCCTCTCATAGCCAATGCATGAAATATATACATACATACATACATAAACTCACGCCTTTATCCCCGAAGGGGTAGGCAAAGGCGCCACCAGGACACCCACATTTCGCCGTGTATGTTCCGTCCCACGATGTGATAGAGGGCGAGCCTATCGCCATATCGGACACAAATTCCTGACTCCGTGTTGATACTGAATAGAAAAACCCAATATCACTTTGCCCGACCTGGGACTCGAACCCGAGATCTCAGCTTTGTAACCGTACCGTGATACAACTACGCCACCAAGGCAGTCATATACATATACAGAGTGAATTTTTCAAATGGGCGTGGATGGCCAAATCCGAAATTATAGGGAATAGCGAAAAATACTGAAAGGAGTCACGAGCCCGATTTTCTTGAAAACTAAAACTGCATACATACTTGGATATTTGATAAATCAATATTCCTAGCGAGGAATCGAACCCGATGATTTTGAAAAAATAAAAAATATATACAGGGTATATCAAGACCGCGACCGAAAACGAAGCCAGGTGGTAGTATTAGTGACTTCAGACACAAAGCAAGTAAAAACCGACAACTTTATTTTTTAAATTTTTTACTTATCGTCGTATTTGCCGTATTTGGGTGATATTATATACATAGTTTTCCTAAAATAATGATGTACACCTTTTTATTTTTAAACACGCAATGGTACGTAAGGGTTTAAATTAGTATATTCGCAAAAACTAGATATTTACCACCCAAACACGATGATATTTAAAAAATTCAAAAAGAATATCTGTCACTGTTTTGGCAAAATTTTTATTTGCAGCGTGTTTGTAACCACTAGACCTGACTTCGTTTTCGGTCGCAGTCTTGATATACCCGGTATATATACCTAATACGTATCTTGGCTACGTTTCGGTAACCTCTTTGGGGAAACTAAGGGTTTTGTCTTTGTATTTTGTAATTATGGACGAAGTTATTAAGACGAACAACTGTAGGAACTACATCCTGAAGGACGGTACTACGGTCGACATCTGTCGGGCATGCCATCGTCTTGGCGAGTCCATCAGGCATGTTATCTCCGGTTGTTCGTATCTTGCTAACGGCGACTATTTGCATAGACACAACCTAGTAGCCAAGATCATACATCAGCAAATTGCTCTTCGATATGGACTTGTGAGTCCTGAAGTACCACATCACCAGTATGTTCCCCAACCAGTTCTTGAAAATGGTCATGCAACTTTGTACTGGGATCGGTCTGTTATCACAGACAGGACTATTGTTGCCAATAAGCCTGATATTGTGATAATAGATCGATTGGCGAGCCGGGCTATACTTGTTGACGTTACCATTCTGCATGACGATAACCTTGTAAAAGCTGAAAAGGACAAAATGTGCAAATATTTAGATTTGGCACACGAGGCTACTGACATGTGGAATGTCGACTCAACAATTTTTGTCCTGATTGTCATTTCTGCTCATGGTTGATACCGAAGAGCCTCGACCAACATCTACAGAGGCTCTCAATTGGCTGTTGGGCAAAGAGCCACACATAAGGCAGTATTACTGGACACGGCACGCATTGTGAGGAGGTTCCTAACTTAGTCTCCCTAACCACCGGTGGCTTGGGTCTTGAGCTTTACCATCGGCGGGTAAATCTTTTTTTTTTGTATTTTTATAATTAGGTATATTTTTTATAACATATAATAGGTATATGTAAAAATAAAAAATAGTTAAGAAATAAAATAAAGAGAATGTAAATAATAATAATAAACTCTTTATTTAAACACCATAAAGTAAACGAAATAAAATAAAAAAAAACAAACATTAAAGTGCTCAAAATCGGCGGTCTTATCGCTAAAAGCGATCTCTTCCAGACAACCGTGCAAGAGGAGGAGACAAGAATTTTAAATAGACGGTGTTTTTATGAAATTATAAGATAAGCTAATATAATTAATACAATACATACTCTAGAATATAAAATGTATTAAAAACATACACTAAATTGACATATATACAATAAAATAAAAATACATATATATTTGTATATACATAAACATATACATATATATACACATATACATACACATATAATATCAATAATATAGCATGGACATAGTTTAGTGTGCAAGGAGGTGTGCTTTCACCCTAGTTTTGAAAGTTTCCAGCGAGGGCGACCGTCTTATACTTAGAGGCAATGCATTCCACAGACGTACTGCTTTCACGGTGAAGGAGTGGTCGTAGAACGTTGTCGTGTGAGTTGGAAACTTCAACATCAGATTCTCTGACGACCTGAGGGAATGAGAATTTGTAGTATAGAGGAAACTAAAACGTTCCTGTAGATAGCGCGGGGCAGAGGGATTGAAAATAATACTGTAGAGAAGAGAAAAAATATGAGCATTCCGGCGATGTCGAATAGGAAGCCACTTGAGCTTATTTCGGAATTCGGAAACATGGTCATATTTACGGAGTCCAAATATAAACCTAATACAAAAGTTTTGAAGGCGCTCAAGTTTGTCCAGCTGGGCCTCGGTAAGGTCAAGATAGCTGATGTCTGCATAGTCGAGGATAGGCAGCAAGAGAGACTGCAAGCACAATTTTAGTGGCAGTCGGAAGAAAGTTGCGCAACCTACGCAAAGAACCCGCAGACGCAAAAAATTTGCGACATCATCTGAGGACCCCAAGACAATCTGCGGTCGACAATTACGCCAAGATTTTTCACAGTGTTACTAAACGGGATAGTAACCCCGTCAAGCAACACGTGAGGCAAAAGAGTCCAGTCGACCTTGCAGATGGTTCTTGGGCTTCCCACGATAATGGCTTGGGTTTTGCTAGGATTTAATTTGAGGCCGTATGCGTTACTCCATTGGGCAATTTTCTCAAGATCGCTATTCATGAGATTAATAGCGTCATTAAGTTGAGTGAGGGGAGATTGGCAATACAGTTGAAGATCGTCTGCATAAAGGTCTGCATAGAACGAAGAAAGATTACAAGATATAAAGTTAATAAAAACTGAAAACAAGAGAGGAGATAATATATATCGGGTATATCACAATATATATCGGGTATATAACAAAAAAAGCGTAATATAAGAGTACCAACAATCGCCGTCAGATCCGTTTTTGCACAACGACATCCCCATTACCTTCCAACCCCGTATTTATAATATTATAGTTAAAAACTGTGACATAAAGTCCTGTTCACGCAAAGAAACCAGAAAGAAAGTGAAAAATATGCTTTTAAAATTATCGTATGACCAATTAGAGAACATGCTTAAAATTGTCAAATAATCAAATATTCACACCTGCACACACACATACTCACTCTCATACACATACACACACACACACACACAGGCACACACATACTCACACAAACACACACATACACACATTAATTTTCCTTTTGTTATTATTATTAATTATATTGTGCTGGAGTTAGTTTAAGTTTATTTCGTTAATTTTTGTTTTGTTTTAATACTTCGCTTTTCAATGTTTTATTAAAATTGTTTACACTGGCAGTACTTAAATCAGGATGGGTGCTCAAGACACGGGCTTGCCTACGTTGGGACCCACATACTTGATGTAAAGAAAATAATTGTAAAATGTGAATGTGGTACACTGTATTTTTTGGAGATTTTTCACAATAAATTTATTATTATTTATTTATTATTATATCAATACTGCGACCGAAAACGAAGCCAGGTGATAGTTTTAGTGGTTACAGACACAAAGCAAGTTAAAATATCGCAAAAATTACAACTTTTTTTTGTAATTTTTTACTTATCGTCGTATTTGGGTGATATATACATAGTTTTCCTAAAATAACGATGTATATCTCTTTTTTTAAACACGCAATGGTACGTAAGGGTTTAAATTAGTATTTTCGCTAAAACTAGGTATTTATCACCCAAACAAGATGATTTTTAAAAAATTCTAAAAAGTTTTGTCACTGTTTTGGCGAAATTTTTATTTGCATCGTGTTTGTAACCACTAAAACTGCCACCTGGCTTCGTTTTCGGTCGCAGTCCCGATATACCCGGTATATAGATATATATTATATAAGTAAATGAATAGGTCGTTTGCGAGTTTGCTAGTTACTGATGTATCGGATAATGAAAATAATGAAAAATATAAAAAATCTATTCAAAAATATTAATTTATCAATGAAATCCCATAAAAACTTGAGAGGTGTCAAGGGACGTTCGATTTATTATTTTTATTATTTATTATGTACAAAAAACCTGTATACACTCAACAAAAATAATCGTCGCGACACCACACTGTTCAATGCGAAATAGAAAGACGAAACGAAAATAACTGGCTTGCTTTCTATGAGAGAGAGAGAGAGAGACAGACAGAGAAACACGCGCACGCCGCACGGCTTACAACTATAGCAAAAAGTTTCGTTACAACTTTTGTTTTAATTTTGTCCGTCTAGTCCCCTATCGCAACGCGCGATAAGGAACTTCGTTCCAAAACTTCATTCCAATAATAACGTAGACTATACATTAGACACTGTATAGCCATTATACAAAGACTATACATAAATAATAAAAAACCCAACGAATTGATAACCTTCTTTGAAGTCTTTATTAAAATAATAAGCTAATAATTAAAAACAAAAAATAAGTTCCTAAATTTTTAAATTTAGAATGTCAAACTTAAACGTGGAATAAAAGTGTCGGTATAACTTTTGGTCTTAATTTTTTTCGTCTAGCCCCCTTTCGCAACGCGCGATATGGAACTTCGTTCCAATAAATTTAAATAATTGTAGAATATTTTTCTACATGCTCATATATGTATATACTAGATATACATATAAATATAGGTAAATACATATAGATGGAATTAAAGAAGTTTTACTTCAGTCGTGTAGTCTAAAGCACACTCGATTTTTACAAAACTTGTTAGTATATTCAAAGTTGATTAAGACAAAGCAAATAGCTCAGATAGTAATATTAGATATGCTGAACACAATATTTATTAATTAAGTACAATATATTAGGCACGAAGTCGCTATATTTCAGTATCATACGGTCTACGTGTCTTGTATCATGGGTGTTAAGGAGTAGTTGCTGGTGCCACCAAGTACTCGCCTCTATATCATTCAAACCCAATACAAAGGTTTAGTTACGTCGTTGCAGGTAATAAAACTTAACTTTCATTACACTCAATCGGCACGCTTTCTGGACCACAGAATTCTGTGCCAGACACAGAAAACTAACAGAAGTCAAGCTTGTGTACGTCTTCACTTTTGTTGCTACACTCACACTACGCTCGGCGCGGCGCGGCGGTCGCGCTAGGGTTGTTAACTCTGGCTTATGCGAAAACAAGTATCGTAGTAATAGGACTCGTATCGTTTGATTGATTGTTGAGAGTAAAACATGAAAAATAAATAAAATATATAAAAAGCAATAATAAAATAAATAAATATTTTTTTTTTTTTATATTATAGTCGTTGAGAATGTGTATGTCTTTATTCGAAGATTTTTTTACTGTTTTTGTATCATATTATGTGCTTTTTTAAAGAAATTTATATTAAATTATTATAATCTGGAATTTTATATATAAGTGTAATAACTTTTATTCATTTATTTCACGAAACATACATGATGCAATTAAAACACTACATTCCTTACGATCGACCCACCACTCGCGCGGCTCGACGCAACGTGGCCTTCACGCGGTAGCGTGAAACTCGCGCTCGCACAGGTTTGAACCAATATGAGATATCGTGTCTGTGAATGCTGTCTATGTGTGCGTTGATTTAGCGCGCTTTGTATGGAGCTTGACTTCTGTTAGTATTCTGTGTCTGGACTCATTGGTCTGGACGGTGTCATAAGGTGCGGTACAGTCACTTTGCCCATTCAAGATAAAAAGAAACTGCTATTTCCTGGTCTCCCTGTCACGGGACTAGCGAGTACTTATATATATGTAAAAGGATCTTATGTTAACGCAAATGACACATAATCAAATAATATATACTTATAGTTAAATGCAAAAAAAATCGTGATAAAATAAGTTTTATTTCTACAGTGTTTGTTATAAAATTAAAAAATGTTTGGTCGCGTCGCGACGTCTAGTCTGTTCGTTAACTTTGTGGTAGTTATGTATGGAGGGTATTTATCTATAATTGTATAGGTGTATTTAAATATTACTAATACGGTACTCGAAATTATACAAGAAATCTTCGTCGTAAAATTTGACTTGTTAAAAACAGCGATAAATATACCTAACGATATTATTCGGTACTTGCAATACCCATCAACATTAGTTAAAGTAATGTTTTCAGTAGAGGATGGGCTCACAACCTATGTTTGGATTTAGTCGACAATTAACTTACGGGAATGTTGTAAAGAATCGAGCGTAGCGTCCATTTCAGTAGTTTCCTCAGGCATCTCCGTCGATGTTAAAGCGCCTGCACGCCGCCACAACCGACAACCAACGCTAAGTTAGTGCACATACATCGACACACAGCTAAGCTTCAACCAAGAAATGCACAAGCATTATAAAGTATTACGTTGGACAACCTTAAAGTATAATAATCAATTAAAGAAAAATGTGCAATTATTCCTGCATAATTATGTGATCTAAGACTTACAAAAACATTCGTGCACTACAATTAATAAGTATATTCTACACAGAACAATGAGGTACATAGAAAGAGCCTGAAAATTACTCATATACTTATCCTGTTTTTTCCAATGGGCCAAATCATGGGAGAGAATGAGACAAATAGTATGTGCTAAGGACGGCTCATGTTCACTCATGAAACGTCAAATTGCTATGTTGGGTATGATTACGCAGCCGAATTAAAAAGTGAATTTATGTCAAATTTACAAACCGGCAACGCGCCAACACAATTTAGTTACGTTATACTTTCGTGCGCGCTTGACATAGTCGTCTCCCGATTTTTTAAAATATTTTGTGTTATTTTAATAATTAAACAGTGCCTGTGTACTTTACAATCAAGCCAAGCGAAATACCAATGTCTTGCATTATTGCAGGATGCAGATCGCGTTCTTCGCGCACTCAAAAACAAGCTGAAATCATCAGCTTCCATTTGTGAGTAGACAATAAACAAATAATATTTGCTAAAAACTTATACAGGGTTGCAAAATATCTAATTAAACTTAAACTTTATTATGTTGGTGTCATATTCTAATAACCCGCAGGCCATTCGATTCAGTAATTTTTAAATATTGTTCATTTTTACCAATTTGGTAGTCATGTTCAATAGTGATGTGGTGCACATTTTATCGATACTATAAATAATGTATATTTTAGTTTACTAGCCAAGTTACATAAGTTGGCTTGTACTTTAAATACTTACCTGGTAGTGTAGTTGTAAAAAGCGCTCGGCCACTGCGCGAGACCTGTGGTCTAAAATGCCATATGATATAATCTTAGTGTTTCATATTATAATTATTTTTCAATGCAGATTCCCTACAAATGAAGCTATGAAGCAAAAGTGGATTGATGCTGTCGCACGAACAGATTTACAATTGAAAAAACAGCACCGTATTTGCTCAAAACGACTCTTTTCTCTGCATTAATTTATTAGTGAAAACTACTGTATTCTCTACAACATTTATATGTAATCTATATGTTTAATTTTCTGTTTGTTTCCCAAATAATAATAAATAAACAAATTAATTATTAATTGTTTCAAAACATTCCTTCTAGCTACCCAACAACCCACACTAGGCCAGCGTGGTGGACTATATGACCTAACCATTCTCAATCGTATTCTCGATTGTAGAGTAGGCCCGTGCCCTGTAGTGGGACGTATATGGGCTAATACAGAATACAGAATTCCTTCTAGACACTACCTTCCTTTCCCCAAATTTATGATCAGGAGATGGTTCTCCATACATTTATACACTTGATTTAATAGCATATCGAGAACTCGCATTTTTTTGCCAATTTTACAATTTTCGTCAGAAGTACCCACTAACATGTGAAATGGTACCCTACACAATGAATAGCGAAATGACAGAAATCCGTTATTAAATATTAAGTGTCAATAAAGAAGTTCCCACCTTACTCTTCACAAATTTCGATTTCATCATGTTCCTTGCAAAAATTGACTCTATAGAGGCTTTGCGTACTAGCAGAGTAACGCAATCAAACATGTATTGTTTTTTTTACATTTACATGATTCATGTATGAATATCTACCGATGTGTTTTATATCAAATTAAAGTTTATTTTATCATGCCTACGAATTTGCTATAAATAAAGTTCATCTATCGATATCGATAACTATCAGACGAGATCACAGCACAATTATTTCTAGTTGTCAAAATTAGAGTGTACGTTGAAATGTCATTATCGTTTCTTCTATGGACCTCATTGTTCTGTGATATTCTAGCAATCGATCCGTTAGAGCTCGTAGTTCTTATTTCCTAAGCTTCCTGCCACCAAAAATATTGTATTTTGGGTATTTTTTATTTTTTTAACATTAAATATATCATTTTACGGTATTTCATTAACGTAACCGATTAATTTAAACTATAAAATAATACATGCATATTCACTATTTTTAGATAAAGTAGGTAGTAAGAATAATCAATATCTGCAAGTGAGGTTACCTGTTGGATCATAAATTTCTATGTCAACGAATTCGGCGTGCGTGATGTTCGGGTTCACATAAAAAAGTTCACAGCGTATTTCCGCACCATCCACATCTGCTTTACTGAGCGTAGCATTAGCTACCACGATATAAAAACCATCGTCGTCAGGACCTTCTAAAGATTCTGTCATATTTATTTCCTTTCTGAAACGTAAAACATATTTGTAAGTACGTACTTATTACATATATAATACTTTTAAAGTAATTTGTTGTATAAAATATACTTAGATATATGACGTAATATTATTATTTTATCAGTCCTTATAGGTGTAATGCTGAGCACGAGCCTCCAATAAAATCGACGATTCGATCCACGACTACGCTTATAGTTACACTGGTTTGTATATTTTATTTTATGGATCCTCGGAATATTCGAATAGGTAAAGATCTTGTCGGGAAAATAGGCAAGTTTTGAAAATTACCTCCGAGTCCGGTGACAACGCATATTTATAAAATAGGTAAATGTACATACATACATAAACTCACGCCTTCATCCCCGAAGGGGTAGGCAGAGGCGCCACTAGGACACCCACATTTCGCCTTGCATGTTCCGTCCCACGATGTGATAGGGGGCGAGCCTATCGCCATATCGGGCACAAATTCCTAACTCCGGGCTGATAATGAATAGAAAAATTCAATATCACTTTGCCCGACTCGGGATTCGAACCCGAGACCTCAGCTTTGTAAACGTACCGTAATACAACTACGCCACCGAGGCAGTCACTGCATTAAATGTAATTCACGTTAAAGACCATATTAGCGCTTTTCGGGGGAAATGGCGGGAGGTGTCTATTGTCCCCGAAGAGGGCGCAAAATATGCAGGCGGAAAGTGGACCGGCCGAGATAAAGAAGTCTATTTTAATTGTTATAAGGAAAACTGTGTGGTCGCCTGTTGATAACGGACCGGACACGACTTTGGTCACGGGTTCGAATCCGAGGGCACACCTCTGACCTTTCTAAGTAATCTCTGTATTTATAGTCAATTACCACGCAATTTATACTCACATATTGCTGTGCTTTTACTATTCCTTTAACATGTATTATGTATATATATATATATATATATATATATATATATATATATATATATATATATATATATATATATATATATATATATATATATGTGTATATATATATGTATATATATATATATATTTAATATAGTATGTATATATGTATGTAATATATTGTATGTTTGTTGTATGAGTTTATATTTGTGTTTTATTTTATTGTTTCTTTATCTATTTATATTTATGTCACTATACACCCTAGACTGCCCTTTCTCTCTCCTTTCTTCTATGTCCATCCCAAGGTTGCCTGGAAGAGATTGCCTTGTGCAATAAGGCAGCCGATTGTACTTGTTTAGTTTTGTTATTATCTGTGTCTTTTTTCCGTGGTGTACAATAAAGAATATATAAATAAATGAATATATAAATAAATTTAACGGTGAAGGAAAACAATATGAGCAGGTATGCAACCTGGTAAAAAGAAAAATATTTATTTGTAACAAGTAGCAATAACATAAATAAACAATTTTATATATAGGTACAAACAGTGCTTGTTACAAAAGCGGACCACACTCAGCATGTGCTGTTTAACCAGCGCTGGTTTTCCGTGTGGCCGTGACGTGATGTCACGGACGTTAGTTGGCAGACTTCATTAGTACCTATATGAAGTCTGCCAACCCGTATTAGTATTAGGCCTAGGGCTAGGCCATCGTTCACGACCTAGACCTAGGGCTTACCCTATTAATCGAACTGTCGGTTGTAGAAGAGGCCCGTGCTAACCAGAAGCGATACAATATTTAAGTCTCAATTTACGTTAGGTTGGATTGGGTGTAGGGAGAGTCCTTATGTTTTCATAGATCATTTCTTTAAATATTAAGGTCAATTCATCTGAAATAAATTCCGATTTTTATCGTCGTTCATTATAATTGAAGTATGCCTCGTCGGTGACACTAATTTGGCCTCGGCCCACCTGGCAAGTGGAGCAGTCTAGTTGCTCCTACTGTATTTGCAAAAAGGCCAAAATTGCAGCGTAAAAATATATTTTGCACCTATTGAAATGCATAGGTCGCCTTCACATAAAAGAAACCGATAAAGTAACGTAACTTATACTAACCCATTGAGTGAGACGGTGAGGTCCGGCATAGGCGCGACGTTCGACGCTTCACATTCAATCCGCACATCTTCTTGTTCATCCGCATCGGGACCGTCGGCTTCCAGCGATATGTTCAGTTGGGGACCGGAGCCTCGTGCTCAAAAAAAACATTCATTAATGTTTCCAACTTTTTAATTATAACTGATACAACAAAAGTATTACATTAGTCTTTGCACATAATAAACCATACAAAGTTGTTAAAATGGTACTTACAATAAACTGCAAGTTGTTGATGTTTCCGTATTTCATCAACGTTGGATACTTCACATTCGTAGGTGCCTGTCGCATTGGGTTGTACTTCTAGTAACTCGAGAGTGTCATTTTCCTTTATCACCACATCTAGAATTAAATAACTAGTTAAAAGGATTAAATGTATGCAAGTTCCAAATATGTTTAGTTATGCAAAAACCTACACGTAAATATTTTATAGTTTAATAATTTTAATAGTTATATTGTTAAATATTGAACAGTATTTTAGTTGTAGATATAATGAATAGCATAACATTCAGCGAGCATAAATAATATCTGTGTGCGTTAATGTTTACCTAGTTTATGTTGAGTCGATTCTGCTGGACGACCTACTATCCTTTGGTAAAGTAGTTTTCTGTCTTCCCCCGTAGCGGGTGTCCACCACCACTTGACAAATAGTCCTTTTTCCGACTCATTAGGCAGAAGATCATATCGACATCGTAACTCCGCGTTCTGTCCGACTTCCACAGAGTTTGGCACCACAAATTCAGATATCGACATTTGTCTACTGCCTGAAATAAATATAATGCCTTTAATATTTTTACTAACTCCTCGACTTGACTTTTCCGGGATATTTATGACGAAACTAAACTTTGGCCATCTTTTCTTTTACATATTCGCAAATTACAATGAAAGCCAAAATTAGTTATTAAATCAAAATACATTTTATTTATAAAGCTTCTTGTTTCTTCTTTCTGTTTCAAAAATTCATTTTACTTTCCGCATAAGTTACAATTTTTTCAAGTACGTGGAGGCCTAAGTCTAAAACTATACGGAATAGCAAAAATACTGAAGAGTCACGAGCCCGATTTTGATGAAAATTAAAACTGTATAGATGGATTTTTGATAAATTAATATTCCTAGAGACGAATAAAACCCGAATTTTTTGACAAAAATAACAAATACTGAATTTTTCCACCATTCGGTAATGTTGCTAATGGTGTAATAATTCTAGACTCGTCTATCAACATGTTCACGGTGGTCGCAACTAGTGTTTCAAATTCCAGTGCACGCTTCTCACTTTTTTAAATCATGCGTGTTTTGATAGTCAATCACCAGTCACCACTCTGTGGTCAACACATACTTTAACGGCGAAGGAAAACATCGTGAGGAAACCTGTACCCCATAGCGATTTGTAAGAATTTATATGGTATGTAAAGTCCGTAAACACACGCTAGGACAGCGTGGTAGAATATAAGGCCTAACACCTCTCAATCTTACTGTCGATTATAGAGGAGGCCCGTGCCCTACAGTGGGCTGTGGGATGTATATAAATAAATAAATAAATACACCCAACAGTCACATAGACTTAGATCGAGTCTTGTGTCGTGGATATCAGAAACTACGAGAGACTTTTTCGGTCTCACCAACACCCATACCCGAAACAAATACCTGTGGATCACACAAATATTTGTTTCGGTGCGGGGATCGAACCCGCGGCCTCTCGTTATACAGCCGGCGTCTAACCAACTGCGCCACGGAAGCTGTCATATGGGCTAATACATATACCTACATATAATTCTATATTAATTTAATATTCTCATTAATGTTCAGTGAGTTATTTCTGTCAACTCTAAGCTGTTCAAGGATTGCTCAATGCTCGTATATAGGTTTATCTAAAGGTAGGAAACTCTTAGAAAAATGGTGTTGGGTCAATAGTTAGGGGGAAACCGGGAGACTTGCCCAGGAGGGAGAGTTGAGCCGTCTTTCAAAATTGTATTTAAATTTACCGCGAACGAAACGTCAACACGTTCATTGGTCACACGCGAAAGGCCAATAATATGTATGCAGCCATTTTGCATCAAGATGGTGTGGTTCGTCAATGACAATGTAAAACGTGTTTTTGTCGGTGCGGAGTATATTTTTGTAATTTAAGTGGTTTTACGATTGCTGTCATATTTACTGAGGTACGTATTGTGTGTTGCTATTATTATATTATCAGATAAATGTAGTTGGACGTGTGCTAAGTGTTTTTGCTCTACGATCGGGGATTTTTGTTTGGCATAACCTAAATGGGAAATTAATGTGAGCGGGACAGTTGAACCAGGGTGGTTGCGGGAGACTTGCTCAGTGGTTCATGTCTACCTTTGCAGGGAACTTATACTTAATTTTGTTTCATTGTTCTTTTTCTGTCTTAATATATATTTTTTTGCATTTTTGCAGTACCTTATAAGATGCCTTTTCAATACAAGCCTGAAAATGCAAGCAAACGAAAAAATTTTACAAAAGTGGAGTTGCAAAATGCCTTAGATGAAATTAAGGGAGGCGCTTCTATTAGAAAAAAATATATTAAATATGACATAGATAGAAGTACATTGAGACGATATAAATTAAATGAAGGTAAAATTAATAAATTTGAAGAAAAAAATAGTCAGTACAAAGCATCACAGATTTTTACAATAGCCGAGGAAAAGCTTCTCGTCGAATATTTGTTGATCTGCTCTAAAATGCATTATGGTTTGACCAGAAAACAAGCAATGCAGTTGGCATTTGAATTTGCGACAGCAAATTCCAAGAAATTTCCTGATAGCTGGACGAAGAATAACTCCGCCGGGAAAGACTGGTTCCGAGGTTTCCTTTCCCGAAATCAAGAAATAAGTTTAAGAACCCCCGAAGCCACCATTTTGTCTCGTTCCACCAGCTTTAACAAAAAAAATGTGGAAGAGTTTTTCACAAATTTAAGGACAGTTCTTAAGAGATATAAGTTCGAGGCTCACAATATTTATAACTGTGACGAGACTGGATGCACGACCGTACAAAACTGTCCAAAAGTGATAGCCAATAAAAAATCTAGACAAGTCGGGCAAGTTACATCTGCGGAGAGAGGAACTACTGTAACTCTTTGTTTTGCTGTTAATGCGATTGGAAACGTGATACCTCCCTTCTTCATTTTTCCAAGGGTTCGATATCAAGATCATTTCGTGTCTGAAGGACCAGAAGGGTCAGACCGTTTGAGTTATATAAAAAGTTATTATTGTGAATTTGTTTATTTTGGAACATTTATAATTTTTGTATAATTTTACAAAAAAATGTTATGTTAGTTACATTTTTTTTGGTGGCAGTATTAAAAGAAAGTTAATTATTGTATAAGAAAAGATTATAAAACTACGATTGAAGTTGAAAATTGCTTTTATATTCCATAAAAATACTATGGTCAACTCTCCCCATACCCCGGTTCAAGTGTCCCTGCTGGTGGGGAGACTTGACTCATATCCCATTTTTTATTAAAATATCAATAAAAAATTATTTGCCCATTTATTACCAGTAAAATGAAGATCAACTGTATCTACTAGAGTAAGGCATCAAATAAGTATACAATCAATTTTCTAAACCCTATGAACAAGTAGTTATGATATTTTGAATTAAAAGTGGTTCAACTCTCCCGGACTCCCCCTACCTCATGAATAATTGGAGTTATACACATATACTGGGTATATCTTGACTGCGACCGATGCTGAAGACTGGTGGTAGTTTTAGTAACTACAGACACAATGCAATTAAAGAAAACGAGGATTTCTTTTTTTTTTATTTCTTTAAGTATCATCGTGTTTGGGTGGTAAATACATAGTTTCTGCTAAAGTAATAATATAAACCGTTGCGTACGATTGCATCTTTAAAAATAAAAGGGTTTACATTATTATTTTACGAAAATCTATTTTAATTTTTAGTTGCTTTGTGTCTGTAACCACCAAAAATATCACCTGGCTTCGTTTTCGATCGCAGTCTTGATATACCGGGTATATACCCGAAGAATGGCTTAGCCAATAAATCTAAATTACTCGATTATTATTTATGACGTTACTTTTATGAGCACGAGTCAGGTGGTGGATAAATCGGCCATAGTATCCATGTCGTGCTCAACCCACTCAAGCAATTTTTGTATTAAAACATTGAATGTATTCAAATTAAAAATAGTACCTATTTTACATATTTATCTGTTATATTTTGTCATTAATGATGACTTGGTAAGGAAACAATGATTTATGTAGACATATTTGTGATCCTTGTTGTAATTTCTAATACGCAAGCAAATAACAAACGGAGATTGGTCGTTAGCTACTTTGTCCGGTGTGCGCTTCATATGCTTGCCTACCTCGTGATCCATCATTTATAGTTAACAAACGTTCAAGATTTTTTCCAGACAAATATCTAGGACTTATCTTGTACTAAACGATTGAATTATGTGGCTGTTGAAGTAGTCAGCTCATCGAAACATGTGGCAACGCGCGTAAACAACTTCTATATTAGTTTTTCGCAATACGTGTAATTCTATAAATAATTTATTATTGAAAATTGGGTCATATCCGAATGAATAAGCGTCTATCTTGGCTAACCTTGAGGCGGTCCGGGAATGTTAAAAATACCACCACGACCGAAGCGAGCGCACTGTAGGTCGGACTCCTATGATGCTATTTGAACTATTCGTTTCAACATAATATCTTAACAATAGAGCACTCGTTCTTGCGTGATAGCTCGTGCATCAATGCGACGGATGTGAATTATTGCCCAGCGTTATATTTTTTTACTCTTACTAAATACAGGGCTGATGATTCAATAGCGAAAAGAAAATGATTAATAAAATTTAATATTTTTTGTGGAAATTATCCCTGCATTTTGTTTCCTCAAATAACTTTTAAATTTTCTAAATTTAAAAATTCAAAATATAAGCCTCTAAAATATTTAGTATACTTATGACATAATACGAAAAATAAATATTTAATGAGTTGATTTATATCTCCTTTTTGTTGATGGTTAGTAATATTGTATACAAAGCCAAACTGCTAAGTGGTATTTATTAATGATAATATAAAATAATACAGGCTCGGAATGACAATAATAGCATATCGTTGTTTACGAAGTTAAGTATATAAAACGAAATATATTTTACCCCTTTTACTCACGTAAGTGCATCTATCAATAGTCTTGTTTACGATATAACTATGGAATTGTAAAGGATTCCGCTTCAATAAAACATCACTCAGTATTTCACAGCGGCACAATGGATTTGTTGATAAACACCATGTAACGCTCACCTGCCACGAGGCACAGGATCAAGCAACACGTTCGTAACATAGCGACATGTGTGGCGCACATCCAGCGAGGCAGCGTGTGGCGGGAGCGAGGCGCGTGAGATGCGACTGACTGCTGCGATTCGCCGCCCGCCCTTCGAATTGCTATAAATTGGCCTTGAGTCAACGCGAGGTAACCGCACTAAATTGTACCAAATCACTACAGCCCGCCTTACATAAACAAACAACACGCGGCATTCTCTACGAATGTTTCGTTTATTGTAGGCATACGTTCCAAGCGTAATGCCCAGGATCCGCGTGGGGTGACCGACTTCTGCAGATAGACTATGCCATTACCAAACAGGAAATGGGTGTTATCTATACTCACGTATAAATTATCTTTTTGCGGATTAATTATGCAATGAAATTGCAGTTCAGATGTTCGTGCACGGGGTACGCTGATGGAAAAGCAATTTTATTTAGGAAATATATTATTTAATGCACAGTACTGTTGTATACAAAATTGCCACATGAAACATACATTTGTGTAGGAGTATATTGTGACGCTGTAAGGCTTGGTGCGGTGTGGCGCGGTGCTAGAGCGCGAAGTGCGAGAGCAGGCGGTCGCTGAAGGTGATGTGCTTGAAGAGCTGCGGGTGCGGCGGCGCGGCGCGCGGCGGGCGCGCGGACGCGAGCGCGATGGCGAGCGTGTCGCGCACGCGCGCGCGCGGCACGTCCCCGCGCAGCGCCAGCAGGCGCCACAGCTGCTCCTCCGACATGTCGGGGCACTTGGCCACCACGCTGTGCAGGTCCAGCGACAGCATCTCGATGTCCTGGCAGCGCAGCACCTGCGCCCACACCCGCGGTTAACTACCCACTACCTTGATTCGCGCATTTCTTTATTGTATCATTACACTGTTACATCATTTTAAACCTAACAATACAAAGTGGAGGAGACGACATTTAATGACAACTCAAAAATAATATTTAGAGGCCTATGCCGTTGAACATGATGTTGTTCTTTTCGATGTACAAACTGTTAAAACGAAATAGAAGTACGTCGTTTAGAAAAATTTAGTCATGTCTCCATGACTCGCTTTATATTTCAAAAATCTATTTGAATACGAACGTTGGTGACGTTATGAATGCGACAGTACGAAAAAAAAGGTCAAGTGCGAGTTGGACTGACGCACCTAGAGTTCTGTGCCATAGTATACCGTTCGCTATCACACAACAGTATGTGTAAGTGTCATATAAAAAAAAAGCATTTCAATAGAATCCTGTAGCTGTAAATGGTCCCTACCCTGTAGGTTTTCTGGACAAATAAATGCACAAAGAAGTGATCTTAAAGTGTTGAATATAGTTAAAAAGCAAACGTACCTCAGCCAACATACTGATGACTTCGAAGGGCCAGTCGACGTTGACTCCTTCCGGCGCTATTTTCCTGAAGAATGATCTTATTTGATTTGCTTCCTTCACAATCTTATTGGCCGCTTGTTGGGCTTCCTCAACAGTTTTAAAGGTCACTTTCTTTGATAGCATCGCCGTAATATATTTTTTGTAAACTAGGTTTTGAGCCTCATTAATAACGTATTCAAAATTTTTATCCCTCAGATGATTGTAGTCTTGGAAGTAATCGTCAAGTGTGATGCAAATCGTATCTACCGGTATACTGGACGGTAGCCACTTAGACGTGAATAAATCGTCGAAGTGAACTTCTAGATCCAAAAATGCTTCCTCGAGAAGAAATTGGGCGGCTTCATCTCTTAAATTCTGGAAACGACACGTATAAGTTAATTTATGGTTTACAAGTTGAGTTCCGTTGGTAAATATCATGTTGAGCTTGAGGTGTATTTAAATGATTGCATTTAAGAAGTTTACTCATAGATAGGGCGCGCTCTGAGCAGTGAATGGTGATAAGTGGATAGGTGAGATGTACTTGGAAGGTGTTGAGCATTTTTTCGAAGCTGGCCTCGGCGGCGGGGTCGTGTCGCGCGGGCGGCCAGTGGCGCGCCTGCGTCTGCTGCGCCAGCCGCACCATCTGCTCGCTGTTGTTGACGATCGTGATCATGTGGTGCGTGAAGTACGCCACGCGCGACCGGTCCGCGAAGTGACTGTTCTGTCGACAACGCGCCACCTTCATCTACTCTGTCTACACCACGTTACACCATACACGCACTAGTCGCTACTGACAACCCTGAACCACCTATTTGTTATTACCAAAGAAATAAGAATGGTTCATCTCTCCGCATTTTTTTTACATTGGACATGTTAATATTATTTAATTGCGAGCATGAATGCTTGTTGTTTATATTTTAAAAACGTATCACAATCAATGTAAGTTAATTGTATAATATTTTTAAATTTTATTTTAGTTTCAAATTTCTTCACACACTAATAGAATTTTGACGACTTAGGCCCCGCGCCCATTATCGGCATCGGTACGACTGAGGATTTTAGGTGACAAATAGCAATATACTATAACATAATGGCAATAAAGTAGAAATTTCCGTGATATGTGGTCGTAATAACAAAAATACCGCTTCGGTATGCTTGAGGCTGGTGTATCGGCAGCCTTGAGAATGCTTCGGGATGCTTCGGCATCCTTCGGTACGCCGCCGGCGCCGAGGCAACACCCATTTGCATCATTTGACTCACACAACACCAAAGAGTAAAGTAAGTAACAACTCTGAGACTGTTATGATGAGAAATACTATATTGAGACGTTTCGGCAAGCTACAGGACGGTGCGGCATCCTTAAGGACGCCTCGTCATCCCTAAGAACTTTGCAGCATGCCAAAGCATAATTGCCGATAGTGTGCGCTTGCATGTAGGATGCCGAAGGATCCTTTTCCTTGCCGATGCCGATAATGGGCGCCGGGCCTTATATCGCAAAATGACGATCAAATGTACACAAATCGAAACTCGGTTCGGAAAAAACCTCGGTCCTTATTGTCTTCGAAATTGATGTTGCGTTTTCGTCCAAGTTATATAATGTTATTTTAAATGTGCTTTAGTTTAATAATCATGAATAGAAGAGGTATTGGATGGGAAAAAAATTATCGACATGCAATCTTGATTTCAAAAATATGTATTCTTTTCGATTAAAATATTTTTCCTTTCTTGTTAAAAACATTTTAGGTCTGGTAATATAACTAAATAAAAATAAAATACACCCAACAGTCACATACATAGACCTGACCCCACACTAAGATCGAGTCTTGTGTCGTGGGTATCAGAAACTACAAGAGACTTTTTCGGTCTCACAAACACCCAGACCCGAAACGAATACCCGTGGATCACACAAATATTTGTTTCGGTGCGGGGATCGAACCCACGGCCTGTCGTTTCACAGGCGGCGTCTAACCAACTGCGCCACGGAGGCTGTCACAAATGCCATTTAAAAGCAGTAAAATTAATTAAATCTGAAGTAATTTTTTTATACCGGGTATTTCAAGACTGCGACCGAAAACGAAGCCAGGTGGTAGTTTTAGTGGTTACAAACACGATGCAAATAAAAATTTCATCAAAACAGCGACATATATTTTTTTAGATTTTTTAAAAATCATCTCGTTTGGTTGGTAAATACTTAGTTTTTGCGAAAATAATAATTTAAACCCTTACATACCATTGAGTGTTTAAAAATAAAGAGGTCTACATCATTATTTAGGAAAACTATGTATTAATCACCCAAATACGACGATAAGTAAAAAAATACAAAAAAAGTTGTTGATTTTTTTTGCGAAATTTTTACTTGCATTGTGTCTGAAGTCACTAATACTACCACCTGGCTTCGTTTTCGGTCGCAGTCTTGATATACCCTGTATAAAGCAAAAAATGTAAGTGCCCTGGTTGCGCAAAACGTTAGAAACGCAATATTAGGTGTCGTAAATAAAAAATATTCGATTGGGACGCGCCATATAAGGTTTTTGTGACGATGTTGGGTAAATATGTATTCAGAGAGCAAAATGGGACCTAGACTCAAATGAAAAAGGCAGTGGGATCAAGTTCCCCCTTGAGAAATGAAATGAACTGTTCCAGTTTCAGCACTAACCTTAAATTGGATGACTCCTTCCCTGTACATATTGCCGTATCTCGTTACTTGCTCGATACTCAACAAAAGCGCTTTGAAAGTAACTTCCTTGCTTATGGTTTCAGTTACCTGTGCAACACATTTTTATTTAAGTATATGGAATTGTACACTAATATTCAGGATACTATTAGTATGTAAATATGTATATCATATCAAATAAGTAATATATGTGTTGTAAGTCGTTAAAGCTACAGTACGAATGGGTCGGCTCGACCGGGATGGTACCATCGTGTCACAGAAAATCGCCATCCACAATCCGTCAAAATGATCCACAGACGAGAGTGAACCGGCTCACGTCAGTGCTTGCTATTTAGTGCACTGCGCTTACCGTCATCACTTTATGGTGGTGCATTTTTGTTATTACTTTATTTTTTTGTTAATATTTTGGTTTTTGTATTAATGCTAAGAGTGAAGCCTTGTTACTGGCTCTCTATCAATTTTACTATTTATCGTTGTGATTCTTTATAGGTGTTAGTGATACTTGTATTAAATCTTAGAGTATTTATAATATAGAGGGAGCGCTGTCATACATTTACATCTTCAAAAGGTAGATATTTTTTGTTCGTAACATTGGTAGCATTGCAATATTGGTGAAAGAACTAATTATATTTAAAAAAATTCTATAAATTCCGTTGGTAATTGAAAGTATATTTAATTACTATTCATTTAACGAGTTTGAGTGACAGTGAATAGCCCTAAAATATATTTTTTATTTTTCTTTTTCAAATAATTCGTGCAAGTTGGACAACACGTGGACAGAAATATGTGGGCTGGCACCACCATTTTAATCACGTTTATGAAGTACCAGCGCTCTCTGGATATTATAAATACTTTAAGTATTAAACAAATAGTAACGCGTGGTGTGTGGTGGGACCTGCAGGTTCTGGTCGATCATCTGGAAGATGATGACGGGCGCGTGCGTGTGGTAGGCGCTGGAGTGCGGCTCGGCGTCGGGCGCGCGGTTGCCGCTCCACTCCGCGCGCTCCGACTCCAGCGTCTTCTCCATCCACTCCATGTAGTTTGACTCCATTTTCTAAACGCGATTTCTCCAACACTCAATTTCTATGGGTATAGTGCGTTCGGGTAACACCGTAATAGTGCATAGTGCCGCTTCCATCCTTGTATTACTGTGTTACCCCAACGCACCCTACCCATAGTCATATGAAACAACTGGCAACGCGCAATGTATTTGCTAACGATAATGATATAAAAATTAGAATTCTTTATTAGTTTCGGCCGTAAGTAGCATTTGAGATATTACGACTTATAAAGGCATTTTGATTTCATTGAAAACAGATTTTCTGCTAACGAAATGTTAAAAATATATTTAAAGTCACCAGATAAAGCAAAAACCATACTTGTAAATATTCATCCTGCAGTCTTTGCATTATTTCATTGCTGAGTAAAGGTGGCAACGTAGATACATCAATGTTTAGTTCCGAGCTAGCCATCAGTTCATTTCCGGAGTACGTGTTCAGTATCCAGGAGAGTAGAGTAACATATTCATTGCCTTCTATGCCATTTTGAACCACGTCTTTTAACTGAAATAAACATTTATTTAACCAAACAAAAACACATAAATGTATCAGTCAGTTCGGATTGTCACAATACTCACACTGGCTGATAAACAGGTATGATACATGTTGACGTACTTGTTGACGATGTCGTAATGCGGCGGGAAGCACGGCACACATAATGTTTTCACCACCCTCAAGTCTTCCAGAATAAGTTGTCTTGTCAACTCCAAGTACCGGACAAGCCACAGCTTGTTGTCTTCACGTTCGTCCACCCTTGTGCCTTCTATTCGTTGTGCAACAGCACATTCTAAAACTTCAAATGCTTTGTTCCGCCAATATTTTGGCCGTCCTGGAGGCATAAAACCAGACTGGCTTTGTTGCTGGAATATGCAAATTACGTATGTGTATTACTGTAAAAACCTGAATATGTAAAAGGAAATACCTGTATTAACTTAATTTTAACAGGCTGGTATCTGTTCTCTGTCTTTAAAAATAAATTAAAATGGCTGCCATTATTATATGCTGATGAATTTGAGTGCCAGAAGACTGAATTGGCCGAAATTACCTTCAACAGTCTTAGAAAGTAATAATTGTTCATCTTAACTTATCATTTTTATGTGGCAGCAACAATATTATATTATAAAAAAAAGTGTGGTCATGGTAGTTATGTGGTGGCCTGTTGATACCAGACCGGACCTGGCTGCCAAATCTGTGTTTGCGGTGTCGATTCTCTGGGTACACCTTTGACCTATTCAAATGATGTGTAAAGAGATTTTCTATGGTATGTGAAGTCAGCCAACCCACACAGCTTGGTGGACGCCTAAGCACTTAAATTTAACTCAAATTTTAGACAAGAGCATGCATAGCAATGGGGATAAACATACCTGCAATGCCATTTGATCTCTTTTTTCTTCTCTTTCAATAATTCTCAATGCAGTCACAATCACTGTCGGTTCTTTACGAACAGTGTTCAATGTCCTTGCTAGAATTAGTTTTATTTGCTTTTCAAGCAAATTGGACACCATTTCTACATCTTCAAAGTAGGCCTTCAACATTACTTTATCATGTGATGATTGATTAGGGAGTCTGTGAAGCTCATACAGCAAGTCATCTCTGGAATTTTCTAAATCATTCAGGCACTGCAAAAATAATTACTTTTGATAAAATAATTCCATGTTTCCGTTTAATGCAGTCCATCTTAAGGTTGTTTGGATAAGACTGCTGATTGTTACACATCTTTATGCCCTTTATGTTTTTATTTGTGATAATTTGTGTGGTGTACAATAAGGCATTTATAAATACAATTTTTATCGATTTTTTTTATACATTTATAGTGTTATATTCCAAGGGAAGGCAGAGACTTTTGAGTGTAGAGTATACCGACATAATACATAAAAGTAAAGTTAACGCATGTATCCCTATGAGTAGGCAGAGTCTATAGATCTCCACTTTGCTTGATTCGGACATATTTCACTTTGTCCACTTTCATCAAACTCTCCAAGCATTCTCATTGGTTCAGGGTTCTTTTGATCTAACCCATGTCTGGTTGCTATCAATCTGGTAGAAGTAAATTTATTTATTTATTTTATTTTATTAGGATCACCAACATAACGTGTATTTACACTATTAACAAAGCAATAATTAAAACACATGCGAAATACCGTTACAATTATAGGCGACCACGGCTTGCATATGATGTTTGGAGTTACATTTATCAATTAAAAAGCAAATGAAATAATTTCTTACTTTCTTACTTACATGAATTTAATAACATGAATTACTACTTTTTTGTAAATTATGCAAAATCTAATAAATAAATAAATACACCCAACAGTCAGATACATAGTTCTGACCCCACACTAAGATCAAGTCTTGTGTCGTGGGTATCAGAAGCTACGAGAGACTTTTCGGTCTCACAAACACTCACAAATCACAAACAGCTGAGATCAAAAATTCAAATAAATAATAATATACGTACAATATCAAAAAATAATATTCACATTAAAAATTAAATAATAACTCAAATTACACATTCAAATAATAAAAATAATAAAATATATACATTTATAACCAAATCCAACATAAGATGAAACAAAATTAAATTAAATAACTAACCTTATTGTTATTACCTAGTTAGTTAACCTTATTCTTATTGTTTAATTTAAATTAAACAAATGAAAATACAGAATAAAACAAATTAAGTGAGGCAATTGATAGTATTAATCTTATTAATTCGTAGAAAGAACATTTATTAATTAATTCAATCCTAAAATGCACCCAAATTGGAGGATTTGTATTTTATAATATTTGCTCGGAATTTGGTTCTGCTTTGAGAAAAGATGTCGATATCAAGATTAATATACCTATGGAATTTATTATAGGTTCTCGAGATTCTATTTACGGGACAGTTTGAACCTAAGTTAGTAAATGAGTGGCGAGTGTAAAAGGGACCATATTTATTGAGTCTGGAATTTTTTACGGGAATATTAATAGAAAATTTACTCATAATTCGCGAACAATCCATCTCGCCATCAACTTATGCAAAAACATCAACATCAAAAACATCATCATTTGAGTCAGTCTACCCCTACTGACTCTTCCATTCACACTAGCCTCAGTGTGAATGGAAGATTCGGTAGGTCCTATGTCAGTAGATTATCCCTCCACTCTATAACAAACATTGCATAATAATGGACAACAAAATGTCATGAACCTGATGAGCATGAAGTAATTTTCCTTCTCCAATCCATTGCTGAGTTTTAGCCACACTTTCAGGTACAGTGAAGATATGCTTGAGGCTATCCATGGCAGTAACATACTGTGAGTGCCGCGAGTCTTCCTCCCGAACTGCCTGGAGAGACGCCACCAATGGTGGAACTCCTTTAAGAAGTTCTTCTAATTCATCCATTCTGTTGAATTAAAATTCAGTTTCAATTAAGAAAATACCCTTTTGTATACTACATACATTATTAATTGGTTCCAACATACATTAATAACTAACAGATAAAAGGTTAAAGCTTTTTTAATTGAACTTAAGTATACAAATATAATAAACTGTGTTGGGTTAAAAAACTTAAATGGAAAAGTAACTTTCCATTTCAGGCTTGTGAAATTTAAGTATTAATTGTAGTCAATTTAAATATATGTTATGGAAGAGCAGCGTTATATTAAAATTACTCTTCTTTTATTTTAATTTTATTTTGTACTCACTTTAAACCAATTTGATGGACATCATCCAAGCATTCTTGAAGTTGTTTAAGTCCTACACTCACCCCATCTAGTTTTCCTTGAACAGCTGATTTCAACTGAGCTTCAATTGAAGCTTTTTTATGTGTTATCCGTTTCTTGTAATGTTCCACCTACAAGAAAGGTAGTGTGATTATTGCTATGTCTAGTATGATATATTGTGTTAGCACCTTTATATGGTGAATGTAAGCAGTCTATTGAGCATTAAACTGAATTATTTGTTGACTATTCAAGGTATTAAAATAAAATAAATACTCACTTTCTCAAGTTGGCCAGGCCTCTGCATCATATTCATGACCATTTTTTCCGCAGCTGTTTTAGCTTCTTCTTCTATTTCATCCATAGTACTCATATTTAATGAACAAAAAGTTTTATAAAGCTTTTAAATTACAAAATACTCAACGCATAAAACTCTTCATCCGATAATTTCCAATAAAAACACCCCTAAAAATTACTTACTCGCTCAATGCAATGAGCTCAATGACAAACAAATGTCAATTGTCAAAACATAAAACCCTGTGATAAAACCACAGATAACACAAAATCACAGACTAACCTACTCAGACAGGGCCATGGACGTATACAAACAGGACTGCGCACTCACAAAATAGTGTTGTCCTGAAATTACACATATACCAGTGGAATAAGGTTTAATTTGCTATTATAAAAGACATGGAGGCAAAACAAACCGAGCGAGATCGTACATGGTCTGTGTCTCTTTCCTATCGCTACGGTGACCACAATAAAGCCCTATCTTAAACCTTTTTTTAAACACGCTTTTATTAGCTTCGCCTGTATGTATTTATGTAATTAACAGCCTCCGTAGCGCAGTTGGTTTGACGCCGCCTGTGAAACGAGAGGCCGCGGGTTCGATCCCCGCATCGAGACAAATTTTTGAGAACCACACGACGAAACACATTTTATTTTCTCCTTACTCTAGTTTTTACAACGTTTTTTTGTCATTATTATATATGAACATTTGCGATGCTTATTTTATTATACAATATAATAATATGCCAAGCGAAATTATAAAAAGAACACAAACACAATGGCGCGAACACAAGAAAAGCAAAACGGTTTGTGTCTTGCACAGACTAAGGAGTAAAGTGTCTTGTGAAATGTGAACACTGAATTTTAGTTGTGACAAATGACTACAGTGTTGCCAACCCAAGAAACTAAAAAACAATAGCTCACCATTAAAAAAACTTAAATTAACTGAATGTGGGGTCAAGATTATAATATGCGACTGTTGGGAGCATTTATTTATTTCAGTGAAGATTAAATGATAAGGTACTAGGTGTCTTTTAGGACAGGATTCTTTCTTCTATTTCTGGAAATAATTATTTTGTTGGTTGAAATGCTCATTATAGGAACATCTCACAAAATCATCAGCTTTTAGAGAATTATAAAAACATTACGAACTAAAATAATATATCACAACTACACCCAAATCCACAATTCTTAAGAGAATGTAAAAATTGGCAACACTTTCATGGTGTTTGATCTAGGAATGTATCATGTATAAAAGAAATAGTTATGTAGGTGTTTTTTTTCCGGTGGCTACTTTTTATTATGAAAATAATATTCTTGGAGTATTTCAATAAACGAATAATACAATCATTGTGGATAAATTGAGATATGATTTTCTAGTAAAACGGTAATGTGGGCAAGTTTAGGGCCAATTTTGGGCATTCCCCTTTAGTTTTGTTGAAATACAATAACAGTTCGTAATAGGGTATATGACTATCATCGAATGTTTGTTTTGTTTTGTAGACAAACACAATTGCCATTAAAACAAAACAATTTTGAGAAACAGTAAAGTATCAGTAAAGTAGCTTGTAACATGGTGCAAACATTAGTATTTTAAATGAAAGATTGGGGACGTAGTGAGGACATCTTACTGTCTCTTGCACACCCGCACACTATAATGCACTATAATGCACAGTGACGTCACTAATTTTGTTTTGCATCCCTTTTCTATTACCCCCACTACAAGATTTAAATCTTTTCTAACTTGTTTAATTCTGAATGGATTTACAAAATTCTTTGTTTGCTAGATTTTGGATATGGATACTTTTTGATTAATACAATAAAAAATGAGTCAAATACCCTATTTGCGCGCAGCTACCATTCTTTGATAAGATAGCCGTAGATAGACGTTTTTCGGCAGCCTCCGTGGCGCAATTGGTTAGACGCCAGCTGTGAAACGAGAAGCCGTGGGTTCGATCCCCGCGCTGAGACAAATGCTTGAGAAGCCCGCAAGTATTTGTCTCGGGTCTGGGTGTATGTGAGACCGAAAAGTCTCTCGTACCTTCTGATATCCACGACACAAGACTCGATCTTAGTGTGGGATCCTGCCATGTATGTGACTATTGGATCTGTGTGTGTATAAAATTTATTATGGTCACCCTATTAGCGCGGGACACAATCCTCCACTCAACATCTCTCGCTCGGCTCGTTTTTTCGATCAGAGTGCGCAGTCCTGTTCGTGTATTACGTCCATGATCAACGCTCAAAACGCTCCTTATTACTGTTGGGTCATGAAAAAAATCAGAAAATTTTCCTAATTAAATTTTTCAATTTTTCAGAAAAATATGAAAAATTCCAGAATATTTTTCCGATATTTTTCCATTTTTAAATTTCGCACAAAACGTAACTTCCTGAAAAACGGGGTGAATCGAAACTCAGGGAGAAATAGAAAAAAAGTGATTGTTTGTTTTATCATGTTTTATGAACCAAATTAATTATGTTTTATTTATAATTAATGGTTTATGACTCTTTTTTTCCAAATTGCAGCCATTATATTTAATCCCTACCATGAATTTGGACTTTACAGTACTACAAATGTATGTATTTTTACTTTATTAGCAAGTTTATTACGAATATAAAAGAATAAAATCAATTTTACGATTAAAAACCTACAATTAAGTTAAATAATCGAATTTTTCCATTATTTTTCCAATTTGAAGTTTTTCCGAAAACTTTCCTGAAATTTTTCCGAAAAATAGAATTTTTCCGAAAATTACACAACACTACTCCTTATTATAACAATAGTAACGCTAGGGAATAAGTGGACCAGGAAAACCGTGGTCGTTGTTAGCGCTAAGTGGAACGCACCATTTATTATGCATTGTTATCACAGGGCACAGATGACTTATGTGACGATATTTGTTATGGCACATAACCTTTCAGATATAAGCGTAATAATATGTCTTTAGGACACACGTAAGAATAAATATTGAATAAAATGTGGTCATTATTCGTATTATTTATATTGTCTTGTGTGGCTTATTTTATAACTGATGAACTTATACCAAAACTGAAGGATCTATTCATAAAAGCCGGTTTATTTGGGATCGATTTGTGTAAAACTGATAAGAAAAAAATGTAAGTTTCACAATTAATCCACGTAATATTGCATTATTATTATTATATATTATTGAATAGAATAATTTGATATTTTCTTTACAGTCCCGAAGCAACTGGAGTCATATCGGGATGTGTTTTCTTAGTAATAAGTTTTTTATTTATTCCAATAATTTTTGGAAATAGTTTGATGGATACACTGCATTTTCCACACAATGAAGTAAGTAAATATATAAAATTGATCCGTACAGTATTTAAGAAAGATTTGGAGTTTTATACTTATTTTTTTATCATCTATCATTATGATAAAAATTCAGTTTGCAGAGTTGCTAGCTGGATTGCTGTCAATATGCTGCATGTTATTGTTGGGTTTTGCTGATGATGTGTTGGACTTGCGGTGGAGGTACAAATTGCTGCTTCCCACAATTGCATCACTGCCCCTCCTGGTAGTTTACTATGTGAACTTTAACTCAACTACTTTTATTGTACCTATACCATTACGCCAATGGTTGGGCATATCTATTAATATTGGTAGGTATTCAATTTCGATATTAGGTATTTCACTGTTGTGTATGTATGTGTACTTAAGCAATTATTTGAAATTTTTGAGGTCTATTACCAAAATGGGATACATGCATAATTTTAAACAAATTGCTAGTTACTTTGTAGAGTTTTAAATGGGAATGTATCACTTAAAATACATTATAAGTATGCAATAAGATGTAATTATTGAGAATGTTTCTTTAAAATAAATTATACTCACAGGGTTCCTGTATTACATATACATGGGAATGTTAGCAGTATTCTGTACAAATGCAATAAATATTTTGGCGGGCATAAATGGACTTGAAGTTGGCCAATCGGTGATAATTGCCCTATCCATTGTGGTATTCAATTTAATTGAACTACAAGGAGACCAATACAAGGCACATACTTTTTCCTTGCAAATCATTATACCATACCTTACTACAACATTGGCACTACTAAAGCATAATTGGTAAGTTTACTACATATTAATTTATGTATTACATAAGTATATGCAGCTGTCATTAACACATTCAAAAATGGTGCAAAAACTACTGCTATAGCAGCTACTGTGGTGCATAACCAATATGAATCATATGTTGGACATATTGTTAATAATTGTAGCCACCCCTATGTTCCATTCAAAATGTTATTATGCTATTTCATGCATTTTTCATGTATTATATTATCTAGTGATTCTATTCTTATTATGTATACATAATATGATATATATTATATACAGTATTATAAGTAGCAATGTAATTAATGGATGACATATTGCATCACAGACAAATTATATTTATGTTGTGTATAATCCTGTCTCTACCTACAAAATATAAATTAAGATATTTTATTTTACATTGATATTAAATTGTAGAACAATTTATTTTTGTCTTCTGGGCAGCAGTTGTATGTTCATATTTATTAACACAATTGTGTTTGTTGACAGGTATCCTTCCAAAGTATTTGTGGGAGACACCTTTTGCTACGTATCTGGAATGACATTTGCAGTTGTTGGTATTTTAAGTCACTTTAGCAAAACTCTATTGTTATTCTTTTTACCACAAATTTTGAATTTTTTGTATTCTATACCCCAATTATTCCATTTTGTTCCATGTCCAAGACACAGACTCCCTAAGTATAGTGGAGAGACTGATTTACTTGAAGCAAGTCGGACAATTATAGAAAAAAAGAAGTTGAATACCTTAACTAACATTATAGTTCAAGTTTGCACAATGCTCCATGTAATTGATGTCAAAGAAGATAATGAAACTATAGTAATGAACAATATGACATTAATAAACTTATTTTTAATAAAATTGGGTCCCATGTCAGAGCTTGCATTGACTGTAAATATCTTAACATTTCAAGTAATGTGTAGCTGCATTGCTTTTATAATAAGGTACCCATTAGCTTCCTATTTTTATGATAGCTAGCAATAAGAAATACCACAAGAAAGTTTGTTACTGATCTTTTATGAAATATATTAATTGTATATTAATCTGATTTATTAGTAAGAAATTGCCTGAGTGTAGAAATTATTTTCTGGATAACATATCTTATTGATTATTGATTTTAAGTTTAAATTTTCCAAAGGACTTATTAGGGAAAAGTAATGATTTATATATTCCAACATTTAGTATACCTACCTAATTGGATGAAGACCTGTGTTCGGCAGTGACGTCCTGTGGTTGAAAATCGTTAACACAGACCAACACACAAATTGTTATGATGTTGAATAATGCAATGAAGCATAGACATAAATATGTAGACATGGCAGCGCCACTGTAAGTAGTGGTCGCAATAATTTTGATAATGCCTGCTTATTATGATAAAATCTTAGTAAAAAAATAGTATGAAATATTTATTACCGATAAAAAAATCGATGATATTAAGTTAATTTAACACGTATGTTATATGTATTTTATCATTTTCCTTTTCACGTTGTACCAAAAAATCTTATAGATGGTGCGATTTACACGGCCATCCTATTAATACTCCCAAAATTAATTTTTATATCGAATTTGGGTGAGCATTTAAACAGCGTAAAAATAGAACATAAAATACGGGGGTGTATTGGCGGAAAGAAAAGAACATGATTTTAAATGTAAATTACCATACAAAGATTGTAAAAAAGAGGCCGTGGGTTCGATCCCCGAGACAAATGTTTGTGTAAACCACAAGTATTTGTTTCGGGTCATGGTGTTTGTGGGACCGACAAGTCTCACAAACCGCAGTTCCTGATACCCAGGACTAATACTCAGGACTATGTATGTGACTGATTAGTGTATTTATTTTATTTATACCAGATGATATTGAGATATGGTATTTACTTTAAACAACATGTACCTACCCACCCCAGGTAACATTTTTTGAGGAAAACCCTGCAAGTGCGAAAAAACCTGCCTGGTAGTTTGTCAAAATCGCGATTTTAGTTTATAAGGCATTTGACCAAGCCGTTATAGGTAAGAGTCGTTTAACCACTTAGGTAAGTCCCCGAACCAAACCGAAGTTCGGCTATGCCATAAAAATACCCGTATCTATACGGGTGGCCAAAAATCGTGAAAACTTAAATTACGATTGATTTTCACATTTTGTACAATTTAAACGACGACGTACGTAACAAAGGTATAAGACTCGAATAGAGAAAACATATTCCTGCCATAAAATCTTAGATCCCTGTAGACATTTTGTCAGTGCTCGGTATCTAAATAAAAGTGTAGGTAATTGAGTATTATATACCTACAAGTTGTCCCAGAACTAGACGATAAACCAGTAGCGGGAGATAGGCCAAACTAGTTCTGGGACACCTGTATATTTGACTTTTTAGACATAGGTAATTTAAATTTACCATATAAATAAAAATATACGTAAGTATACCTACAAATAATAATGCGCCAACGCCACGACAATATTCCATTTGGATTTTATTGTTTCTTTTGATAAGTTTTGGAGATTATGATTTATCTACTAATTGAACAAGTGCTTCGTATATATCAAGATGTTATGACAAATGATATTATCTTTATTAGGATAATTTTGTAAGAGTAGTATCGTCACTATATCACAAATATCTTTCAAATCAAGCAAAAAAGCTTATTTAATATATAGCGTATTTTTGAACTTGAGACAATAATTTACACAAATGAGAGGTTGCTTGCAAGTTACTAATCTAAGAATGATACACAGAAACAGTGGCGTATTTTAATATTTAGTGCGTGGCCCGGGCCGATTATGTTTGCCGCCCCTTAAATAATAGGAAAAGATATAAACAAATAGGTATAAACTTAAAAACAGATATAAACTTAAACTCATTGACAATTAATCAATTTTGTTTTTTAGTTGGGTCTTTTACTAAATGATGTTTTGTTTTATTACTTTTTTATTTTGGAGTATATTCGGCTATCATGTCCAAGGAAGGCAGCAGGAGCACAAATTATCTACTTTTAAAATACATACATACAGGCGAAAGAATTTAAAGCATGTTAATATAAACATTTGTATCGACACTTTGTAATGATTGGATTGGAGTAAAGACCGCGCTTAGGTAAACATAGTGTAGGACGTCTTGCTGCACGATGGAACGCCGACTTGACAAGGGCGGCGATAGCGGATCGATGAGGACTACCCAAGATGGGATGGTTAGCGCTTACTTGGGGAGGCCTACGTCTAGCAGTGGATGTCGATAGACTGAGTATAATTTAATGGTTGAATTGAGTATTTTTTAATAAGAATGTATTATAATCTTTTTTCCGAAAGTCAACGAAAACCAGTCAAATAAATAAAAGATAAAAAATAATGCTTTAGAAAAAGACCCATTTAAAATGTGAAAAATGGAGTCACTTACATTCATTTTATTGTTAAAAAATTTAGCGTAGGCCGTAGGGAGCTCGATGATCACTGGCAACATGTCGGGGCGGATCCGGCAGTTGGGCCTCTAGGTGGCCCTCCATAAAACCGCTTTAACGGGTCTCGGAAGCGGCCACCTGTTGGGGCCCATATAGTTGTTGAGGGCGTGCAAATCCCCGTCGGCTCGAAACTCAAGTATCTTGAGCTTCCCGATAGTCGATTAGGCTTCCGTGCACATTTTGCGGTATAAAGCCCAAATTGGGGAAGGTAGCAGGCGCACTATCCAGCATGCTGCATAATTAGACGTCCCTTGCCGAAAGTTACATACGGAATTCGTGCGGTCCATGGCTTTGTGTGGTTATTGGCTGCCTAGTGTGGGCTGAGTAGGTACCTGTGCGCTCGCTGTGTGGCTACGCAAGTCTCAGCGTGTGTTGGCGCAGCGGTTGGTCAGGGGCTATTTCCAATAAGACTGCCTGCGTTAATGCCGTATGCCAAATCCTTTTCTCGCACATACCATTGGCGAGAAGAGGCCATAGGTCGTGGGGGCAATGCCGGTCCTGAGAGACCGAGACGAAAAAATTGCCTTCTGCAGGGCCGTCGTGGAGGAATGACAAACCAGGCTGGATAATCCCAGTGTTGGTTCTAAATTCGTTGAAGTAGTGCGTCCTGTCCTTGACCAGTGGATAATGGTCACAAATCACAATGGTTGCTGTCGCGGGACGACCCCAACGAAACTACGTGGCCAAGGCATGCGAGGAAGTCCGGCAAACGGTTCATCTGATGGTAAGCGATTACTAGGACCGGATTATAGGCATTTGCATATTTATGCCATTTTCAGAGATTATTGCATATTTGGTCCTAAAATCTAGTGATCACGCATATTTTCGCTACAGGTATTTACTAAAATTTTTGGTAGGTTACCGAAAAAAAAATACGTTATTGCCGGTCAAATATATATACCTATTATGTACTTACGTAAGCCGCACGTATTGCAAAGCGCACTCACCCGCTCATTATTACGAGTATAGAAGTTATTTATGGTTGAATGAACACGCAATTTTCTAATTTGATGTTGATTTAGTTAAAAATATACATGGCATTTTTAATTTTCACTTTCCTAAAATTTCATTTTATGTTACATATATTATCAGTTTTCATGCATATATTATCAGTTTTTATGCATTTTTTACGCATATAATGAGTTTTTTATGTTGCATGTAAACTGGTCCCTAGTGATTACCCTTGTCCATTGTCATCTGGAACACTTGGATCATTGGTGCGTTGCCGGCATTCTCGAAATATGAAGTGAAAGGGATATTAAGGGTCTCTGTCGATTTCATGCATTGAATAAAACAACAAAATTGTCCACATTCATTTTATGCGAGACAGTGGTAACAACCTGATCTATCTGGTTTATACCAAATGTACTCTAAGGTAAATAAAGTCGGTCTCTACCATTTTATAAAAAGAAGCATAATCGATCGCATCGTTAAATAGCGATATTTCGATCATCGTATTAATTTAACATAAAAGTCCGGAAAGTAATTTTATTAAAATTATCATTATAATTTATACAATTGTTTTTTACGACTTACTTACGAAGTGAGGTAAATTTATATGATAACGGAACTAATATTTATGTAATAGAATTTGTACAAAAAGCAGTTTCAATCTGTGTAGTCATATAATATAACATATTAATCGAATTAGCTGGATGATCAATTTGTTATTTTTTGTAATGAAAACATATTCCTATGCGGATTAAAATTCCAAGTGTGTATAAATTTATAAATATTTTATTTCTTTAATTCTTATATTAAATACATAGGTTTATACATTAAAAAAAAAATATTATTGATTGTGATCCAAAATAAAATTAATATGCTCCAAGTAAACTAGAAACTGTATTCAACTGTCGCTCCTATTAAAAACACATATTATGTATAGGACAGCTATACAGAGCCAGGTGCAATTCTATTTAAAGTTATTTATTGTATTGGCTCCTGTAAACAGTAAAACATGAATTGTAGGTGTTATTTGTATTAGGTATTAAAAATTCATTTTTCTTTATTTAATAGGGAAACTGCATGTTTCATTCGAACATTTTGTGGAGTACCTAAGCACAATCGTACAGTTTTACGTAAGACGTTCGAACGTTCGTACACAGAATACTAACAGAAGTCAAGCTCCATACAAAGCGCGCTAAATCAACACACACATAGACAGCGTTCACCGACACGAAATCTCAGCCCGGCTCAAACCAGTGCGAGCGCGAGTTTCACGCTACCGCGTGAAGGCCACGTTGCGTCGACCCCGCGAGTGGTTGGTCGATCGTAAGGAATGTAGTGTTTTAATTGTATCATGTATGTTTCGTGAAATAAATGAATAAAAGTTATTACACTTGTATTTAAAATTCCAGATTATAATAATTAAATATAAATTTCTTTAAAAAAGCACATAATATGATACAAAAACAATAAAAAAATCTTCGATTAATGACATACACATTCTCAACGGCAATATAAATAAAATTAAAATTTATTTATTTCATTATTGCTTTTTATATATTTTATTTATTATTCATGTCTTACTCTCAACAATCAATCAAACAATACGAGTGCTATTACTACGATACTTGTTTTCGCATAAGCCAGAGTTAACAACCCTTGCGCGACCGCCGAGCGTAGTGTGAGTGTAGCAACAAAAGTGAAGTACATACACAAGCTTGACTTCTGTTAGTTTAGTATTCTGTGGTTCGTACTTCGTTTCATAGAGTAACCCCCTAAGGTTATGTATGTGACTGTTAGGTGTGAAAAAAGTACTTTAAATTTCCCGCCCACTTTATGTAGGAACTTTTAAAAAACTCTCTTCTTCAGAAAGAAATTATATTTAAAAATACTTATGCAGAGAAAATTCTGAAGCATTAAAATTTGTAAAAAAACATCATATTCGTGGTACATGCTAATTCCCTACTACTTCAGACCATACCTTAATAAATAAAATGACCTTTTTTATCTAGTAATTCAAATTCAAAATTAAAGCACAATTTCTTAATAATGGAATTAACTAAGTTCAATGTGTACAGTGATTACATAAATATTTTATTAATTATTGTAATCATACTCAATATATATATTAATATGAGGCAAGCAAAGGTTATAATTTTTTTGTAATATTCATATTACTCTGTATTAAAAATCAATGTACAAACAACAATTTATTATGTTAAATACAATTTACATATTCACAAATTTAGCAGTCAGAAAGTTATTTTCAATGGTTATTATGATATAGATGATATATTCGCAAAAACAGAGCTAATAAAAAATAAATTAATTAAAGGCCCCACACAAGATCTTAGCTACTGAGAGACTGGTGAAGAACAGTCATTAATACAACATTAATATATTTATGCTTGGTTTAACCAAATGTCATATAATATATTGTCTTCTGTATCATTCTCATTTATTACTCTTAATGTTTTTAGGGTTTGGAGGTAAAATGTTAATTCTGATGTAACAACTCCATGTTGTGGGCTACCATTTGCTACAATGTTCATTTTAGTTAACTGTTCTCTCAATTTATCTTTGAAATTATCATGTACTTTTTTGTAAATAGCTCTTATTTGTTCTGATGGTAAAATATCAATAAGTGCTTCATGTAATTTAACTAAGTGCTTAGAAATATTACGGAATGTTTGAGAAGGAACAGGAGGTTTTGCATCCCATCCAGTCAATTGAGAACATATCATGTTGCTCACTATGACACAAATCTTATTTTCTATCTCTTGCTTATGACTAATTATATCACTTTCTATACTACCAAAACCATTAAGTGACAATTCTTTAAAATGTATTTTTTCTAATAATGCTGTTATTAATGGCAGAAACCACAATATTACTTGCAGAGATCTGGACACTAAAGCGAGATTTGAAGTTGAGATTGTCTTCAATCCAGCGCTCTGTATTGCACCTGCGCCTAATACTAACTGGCAGCACCGGGAATTGAATAGTCTAATTAATTCTAATATACAATGAACTAGATATTGAACTATGACTGGTGACTGTTTTGTTGCATCACAATACTCAAGTAAGATTTTTATTAAAAGTTGCACTGTTGCAACAACTGCATAGTTTTCTTTGTTAATTATCAAAAACTTGCCATCTTGTTTACCAGCATCATATTGCAGCACATTTGGTATTTCACCTTCTTCACAAATTTTATTTATAACACTTTGTAGTTCATATGGAATATCAGCTGCTTTCCATCTTTCTGTATTAAGTGATGCTGTAAGTTGGGATCTTCGTTGTGTATGTAAATTCTGTATATACTTCATAGCAAAACTTCTCAATGCCAGTTTCATTGCATTACTGTGATGCCCTGTGATAGTTTCACATTGATCACAAAAATCTTCTATTAATTTAGATAATGTTGACAAATGAGACATGTCTGAGAGAACAGATTCTTTGTCTGTTTTAGCTACTATGAGGTTAGCACAACGCTCATTACAATAGTCTGAAAGTGAAACAACCATTTTTTTTAATTTTTCCTCGATTATAACAAGTTCCTCTTGAGTCCACATGTCCTCACTGTCACTACCAGTTACATCTTCCATTTGACTGATTTCTATAATTAAATTGGTCAATGATAATATCCTTCTGAATAAATTCATTAAATTTGGGGTGACTTTCTGGAGAAATGTTATACCTTCATAATGCAATAGCATTGTATTATCAGCATTTAATCCCCTTAAAACAATTTCAGTACTACCATCTCGTTCTGATATTATTTCTATGACAGACTGTTTTATAGCAGTTTGAATTGAAGCAATTGCTTCAGTTTTAAAAGTGTCTACAAAATCAAACTCTTTTAAACGAAGAATTCCAGACACAATAGATATAATTTTATCTTTCTCAGGTATCTCTGAGTGATCTTGAAGTGGTCTATTTAAATCAGACACAACAAATCTAACAAATTCATTACTTAGCATTTTATGAATTAATCTTTTCATTTCAGTCAGTTGTGGAGAGAGATGACGAAATGCTTGGATGCCTGACAGGCGGGTTGACAATACTTTTTGTGTTGAGCTAATCAGATCCAATGCAGCAACATAATCAGATGTACTTAACAGCAGTTGAATCATAGGTTGTGTTTGTTGCACTGTACTTATTAATTTTAACAATTCATAAACATTACCAAGATTCTGATTAATTCTTGTCAGACTTATTAGTTTCAGTGGGCTCTGTGTTAAATTATCCTTTACATTTTTTATATTATTTCTAGTTCTTCTCACCATATTCACTGCTCGTGCCATTTGTTCCATGATAGTGTCATGAGATAACATTGCATGAAAAAATGCATCTGACTTTTGAGCCACTTGCTTTGAAATTTTCATTTCAATAATATCTAGGTATGTGCTCAGGGTCTCTTGAAGAGCTCTTATATCAGTGCTAGTATTCTCTGAGTTAGAAAGGCCTGGAAACACTTTACTAAACACATTTGGATCCTTAAGTGGTAATGCCTGTTCATAAAATATTTCTGGTATTTCACAATCATTTTCAACTGTTGTGGTTTTAGTTACAACAGTCACATTTTCTTGTAGGCGACAATGTCTGCGATATTTCTTACTGTATTTTTTACAATATGTTTCAAAATGAGCTAAACTTATATCTGGCAAATAAGGACTAGGATATATATCTACCTTCTCTACGAAACTGTCACCCCATGTCTTTGTGAAAAAATTGCTCTGCTTACCTCTATTAGGATCATTTAAAACTGCTGGAAGGTTTTGTGAAGATGAATAGAAATTCCAGTCTTCAGTAGGACTCTTGGCATAACTGTGATATTCCCTGATGTGATATTTAAAACCAGCTTTACGAAGATCCCCGAATTGTAATGATGAACACATTCCATTTTGCCCATACTGGCACAAAATTATAGAGCCTTCTCGTATGCTATGCTTTTCTAAAATATGTCTGTAACAATAATGGATAGTTAAATTAACTAGTATTGGACACCTCGAAGAAATATTTAGTTATTAATTCCTAACCTTTCGAATTCTGTAGCTGTAGAGAAGACGAGTCTCGGACAATGGACACAGTTTTGCCAAGCTGGCTTGATACATGGACTGGAATTGTTCTCCATAACATTTTTGTCTCTCTCTAATACAAAAACTGAATTAAATATCTGGTTAATCAATTGTACACAATATTTAGACAAATTACTGCAAAAATGATCTGACGGATTTGGGTTCGGAGTTCTGACTTTTGACACATGACAGCAGTTTAGACAGGAGCACACAAGGAGCACAGATTATACCACTAGATCTAATCTAGTAGACAGTAATGTAGTTTATGAAGAGACCGCTCTATGTTGGTATGGAGAATGTTCCTTCACTTCAAATACCACATAAATGGCGCTACTGATGTAAAAGTGTAAATTGAAAAAAGCGCCACTACTCAATAGTCACACGTTCGTTTGGACAACTTATCAAAATATATTTCCCCCTGTTATTTAATTATTTAAATAGTTTTATTGCGTCAAACGCTGTAAAGTCTCAAGTATTGTCAAAGAATTAACAGAATTTTTGTTAAGCTAGCGCCAATGTTACCAGTTTTTTAAAAATATAGTTTGTTGTTTTTACGTGGCATTTTTTTTCTATCAATCTCTTTTCTCTATGGTAAATAAGACAGGTTAACCTAGTGTTGTGTAATTTTCGGAAAAATTCTATTTTTCGGAAAAATTTCAGGAAATTTTTCGGAAAAATTTCAAATTGGAAAAATAATGGAAAAATTCGAATATTTAACTTAATTGTAGGTTTTTAATCGTAAAATTGATTTTATTCTTTTATATTCGTAATAAACTTGCTAATAAAGTAAAAATACATACATTTGTAATACTGTAAAGTCCAAATTCATGGTAGGGATTTTACTCCTTAGTCTGTGGTAGGGATTAAATATAATGGCTGCAATTTGGAAAAAAGAGTCATAAACCATTAATTATAAATAAAACATAATTAATTTGGTTCATAAAACATGATAAAACAAACAATCACTTTTTTTCTATTTCTCCCTGAGTTTCGATTCACCCCGTTTTTCAGGAAGTTACGTTTTGTTCGAAATTTAAAAATGGAAAAATATCGGAAAAATATTCTGAAATTTTTCATATTTTTCTGAAAAATTTAAAAATTTCATTTGGAAAATTTTCTGAAATTTTTCATGACCCAACAGTGGGTTAAGAACTATTTTATGACAAATGTATGAAGCACAGAACCAATGATTAAAGAATATAAGAGGATGACGCACAAATGTAGTACTATATAATAAGTTATAGTTATGTTAGGAGTATCGACGCGGAATTGTACATTTATGTATCTGTCTCATTTACACAAAGCTAACTTGTCCCTTAATGAAAGAGACAAATAATAACTCCATTGTTCCGAATATGGCAATATTTTGTTCACTAACCACACTGGGACCGCCCTTGGCCCAAAATGACGCCATTTTTCTTTCCTGTCAAACTGTGGCGTTATCTGTCATTATGAGTAAACAAATCTGCACAATCAAATAATTTCGATTTTTTTATTGTTAATCTCGTGTCTTAAGTTTGTTAAGTTTGCTTATTAGATTAATTGTAAAGTTTTTAAAATTCCTCGGTGTTATGTGAAAGGATGCGAGTCGAGTTCAAGCAAAAAGGACCCCAACATTTCTTTTCATAGGTTAGTAACTGTTTTTACGAAATAATAACAAATATGTGTCTAAATTTACATTTTGGGTTTGTTTTTATCATTTATAATTGTTTAAGGATCTTGTTGATTAAGTTTTAGACTCTTCTAAGCGTTATTTATACAAGTAGTACGAATAACAACCGTATTGTTTGTTTACACACAAGTTTAGGGATGTGATACGAAATTATTCATATCGATATTATCTTTTTTAAATATTTTGATGTTTATTTTTCAAAAAAAGAAATAATAGGATATATATATTCAGAACGATAAACAAAGTGAAATTAAAAATATTTTAAGATTACCTATAAACATACAAACCAGGACAAAATGGATACAAAAAATCGGAAGACACTATTGGAACCCTCCAATAAATACATTTATTTGTTCTTTACATTTTGAAAAAGACTGCATCATGCATGCATAAAACAAATTAATTTACCAAGACTAAAAGATAACAGCTTCCCAACAATATAAGTGAAATTGTAATAATTATGATATTTTACCTAATAATCCTATTAATAATAGAACTGTTAATCAACAAAAATGACATGCAAGATAATTTTGACAATTGGTAGTATATTGTCTAATGTCCTGAAGAACCTTTTAATGAACAGAAATAGTTTTATATTTTATTATTAATTACTATAATTGTTTATCTTAACCAACACTTTCATATTCATTGATTGAATTTTAAGTGAGACATAATGATTTTCCTCGTCAAATAATAGCAATAAAAATCTACCTATGTTATTTTATTTTATTTAATATGTATTAAATGTCCTGATAGGTATTTTTGATTTTTTTCTAGATTTTCTGAGATTTTATTCTAGATATAAATAAAGTTGTATTTTATCTCACGAGTGTATTATTTGACACAAATCCAATCCAATCATCAGGTAAAACTTACCCATGAAATAAATCATACTATGAAAAAAATATCAAAACATCGACCTATTTTTATCGGATTTAATTTTTAATGACTTTACCGTCAAATCCTAAAATCCCCTGTTTATACCCAATTGACATGTAAAGCTACAATTAAAAATGTTATACAAATTTATACACTGATATTTACGTAAAATCAAAGTTTTTCAGTCGTATTTATGCCACTGTTGATGCATCGATGTCGATAGAAAATTTGATACTAGCGTATCACTATTTTTAGGGGCGGAGCCGCCGCCATGTTTAAATATCAAAGTGACCCGTGTCACGTAACCTTATCAATGATTAAAGAATATAAGAGGATGACGCACAAATGTAGTACTATATAATAAGTTATAGTTATGTTAGGAGTATCGACGCGGAATTGTACATTTATGTATCTGTCTCATTTACACAAAGCTAACTTGTCCCTTAATGAAAGAGACAAATAATAACTCCATTGTTCCGAATATGGCAATATTTTGTTCACTAACCACACTGGGACCGCCCTTGGCCCAAAATGACGCCATTTTTCTTTCCTGTCAAACTGTGGCGTTATCTGTCATTATGAGTAAACAAATCTGCACAATCAAATAATTTCGATTTTTTTATTGTTAATCTCGTGTCTTAAGTTTGTTAAGTTTGCTTATTAGATTAATTGTAAAGTTTTTAAAATTCCTCGGTGTTATGTGAAAGGATGCGAGTCGAGTTCAAGCAAAAAGGACCCCAAAATTTCTTTTCATAGGTTAGTAACTGTTTTTACGAAATAATAACAAATATGTGTCTAAATTTACATTTTGGGTTTGTTTTAATCATTTATAATTGTTTAAGGATCTTGTTGATTAAGTTTTAGACTCTTCTAAGCGTTATTTATACAAGTAGTACGAATAAAAACCGTATTGTTTGTTTACACACAAGTTTAGGGATGTGATACGAAATTATTCATATCGATATTATCATTTTTAAATATTTTGATGTTTATTTTTCAAAAAAAGAAATAATAGGATATATATATTCAGAACGATAAACAAAGTGAAATTAAAAATATTTTAAGATTACCTATAAACATACAAACCAGGACAAAATGGATACAAAAAATCGGAAGACACTATTGGAACCCTCCAATAAATACATTTATTTGTTCTTTACATTTTGAAAAAGACTGCATCATGCATGCATAAAACAAATTAATTTACCAAGACTAAAAGATAACAGCTTCCCAACAATATAAGTGAAATTGTAATAATTATGATATTTTACCTAATAATCCTATTAATAATAGAACTGTTAATCAACAAAAATGACATGCAAGATAATTGGACGTCAATAAGCAATAACGTTCCAACCCACAAGTCACTCAAAATTGAGTTAACAATACTGGCATACCTTTTTCGACGCCTTCCATCATTTGAGCAAAAATATTTCCAGCTTTAGGCCTCCTTTCTAGATAAATCGATTTAATGCAATATGTTCCAATCCACAATTTTAAAATAATGGGGCTTTCATAAAACCAAAAAATGATACATGTGGACTGAACCATTTTAATAAATATAATTCATACATAAAATGTTGTTAGAATGATCCAATGATCTTGGAACGTTTTAGTAAAACTAATTTAGGTATTATTATCTTGAAAAAAATGTTCCATGTAAGTTGAAACGTTTTAACAAAACATAATGATCCTTGTTTAGTTCAAAACAATGTTACATGTCGGTTGGAAGATTTTAGCAAAACCTTTATAATACTTTCGCGCTTTATTAATAATGTTTCATGTATATTGTAACGTTTTAGTGTATCTTTTTTTTTTTTTAAACTGGCACGGCAAAGTTACTGCATTGCACCTGATGGTAAGTGCTAATGCCGTCCAGATAGAGTATCGAATGGTATCAGACGGTAGTCTCATACCATTCGATACAATCATGCCGGCCCGCTGAGATGCCTCTTCACGCTACGGCGGAAGGACCCAGGATTATAGGAAGGAGGGAACACGTGCGATGGCAAACCGTTCCACAGCTTCATTGTACGGCAGAAAAAAGAATTAGAGAACCTTTTGGTTCGCGCTGAGATGGATTGAACAGTCAAGCTATGGCTCCGCAAGCCAGCACGCGTGGTTCTGTTAAGGAAAGGAGAGGAGGGTATTAAATTGAACAATTCCTCAGAGCATTCGCCATGATACAGACGGTAGAACACGCTTAGAGAGGCGACATCCCTCCGTAATTGTAGCGACTCTAAGTTGCCCGTAATGTCTGCATCATTCACAATGCGGATGGCCTGCCACTGCAATCCATCCAAGGCATCGAGCAAGTACTGGGCGGATCCATCCCAGAAGTGCGAACAGTATACCATACCCGGCCGAACCTGCGCTTTATATAAGCGGTAGAGTTGACCGGGCGCGAAAAACCGACGCACTTTGTTCAGGCCCCCAACCCTGCGGGAAGTGGCAGATATTACGCCCTCGATGTGATTCCTTGGATTAAGATCACAACGGATATCCACACCAAGGATACTCAGGTCATTCCGCACTGAGAGGGGAATACCCTGAAGAATGGAGAGGGGAGAGATCGGGGATTTTTTGCACGTGAACGCACACACCTGGGTTTTCCTGGCATTGAACTCAACCATATTCCTGGAGCCCCATGTAGAAATGAGATCCAAGGACCGATTGAGCTCAATGACAAGATCCTCGCGCCCACTCACAGTGTCGACCCGGCAACCTGGGGACCCATGGCAGTATCGCCCATGAACCGTGCTGTCATCTGCATAGCAATGAATGTTGCCAAGTGACAACATATCATTGATATGCAGAATAAATAGGGTGGGCGACAGCACCGAGCCTTGCGGAACTCCGGCATTTACCGACATGAGCGCCGAAGCGTGTCCGTCAACGACGACACGCATTCTACGCCCATGCAGAAAGCCAGAAATCCACGAACACAAGTTGTCGGGCAGACCGTATGCCGGAAGCTTGTATAGAAGACCACGGTGCCAGACCCTATCAAACGCCTTGGCTATGTCGAGGCTCACAGCAAGAGCCTCGCCACGCCGGTCTATCGTCTCACCCCAGCGATGCAGGACAAACGCCAGAAGATCACCCGTTGATCGGTTGTGACGGAATCCGTACTGTCTGTCACTGATCAACGAGTGATCCTCCAGGTAGCGGACCAATTGAGCGTTTATGATCCGCTCCATGACCTTACACATCACTGAGGTGATAGCGATAGGGCGATAATTGGTAGGGTCTGACCGATCACCCTTTTTGGGGATCGGTTGCACATTGGCCTCCCTCCAAGATTCCGGCACAACACCTGTGCGGTAGGACACACAAAGAGATTTGCCAGTAAGGCGGCTTTCTCTTGCGGCTTGTGGGCCAGTGAACCTTCCGGGTACCTCAGCGGTGGCAACGCTGAACGGCAGAAGTTAGATTGGACGGCCTTGGCCAAACTCCAATAAGCACGACTGCTAGTTGGGTGATTGGCCAACGCACGCCCAATCCTGCAAATGCGCTGGGCATCCGCTCTAATGTAGGCCTTCTTGCAGGCCTTGGCGGCTCGATTATAGGCTTCCTTGAGGGAACTGATATTAGGATCCTTCTTAGCGCGACCCCTGATCCAAGCGTGATACGCCGCCTGTTTGTCACCAACAGCATCGGCGCATGCGCGATTGAACCAGGAGCGTCCACGGCCCTTACTGGCGATCTCAGAGGAAGGAATGTAATATTCCATTCCTAGTCTGATTTCGTCAGCAATAGCGTTGGCACTCGCAGAAGGATCTTTTCCCTCAAAGCAGCGCTGCCGCCAAGGGATAGATGCGAAATATTCCCGCATGCCATCCCAATCCGCCGACGAGTAATGCCAGACCCTTCGCTTAACCTGCACGGGACGTGGAGGAGAAGCGAACGGTACAGACGACCGAACCAGGCAGTGATCGGAAGTGCCCAAAGGAGCACTAACAGTCACACTATACCTGGCCGGGTGATTCGCCAGCAGAAGGTCCAGCAGAGAAGGCGCATGACTAGCCACATCCGGGATCCTGGTGGGCTGGTTCACCAGTTGTGACAAGTCATGTGTCAGAGCGAATGCATGGGCAGCTCTGCCAGCATGATCGGTCTTGGAGGAGCCCAACCACAACTCATGATGTGTGATGTGATCTCATGAGATGTATCATTTAAAAAAAGTTCTAAGAATTCTGTTTGCTGTGGCCTGATGGCAAACCAATCGCTCCAGCGAAATTAGAAGTTTTACAGTCGTTATATCCATATATTCCTGAAAATTGTCTCGAATTTTATAGAAATTTGAAAAGTTCAGAGGAAATCATAGACGATGTCGACGGGTTTGGGGGAGAGCCAGATTTTGAGAAGCAATAAACTAATGTGATGATTTAAAATAATTGAGGCATCCTTAAATGTTAAAAACTGATTCTTTTTAAAATACAATTTTGATAATTTATAATTTTCTTTTATTTATTTGCTTGTTCATGAAAAAAAAACCTCTTAAGTTAGAAAATTTAAGTCAATTACTTGTTGGAACATTATTGCATAATTATCCAAAATGAATGCCCATACATTTTACATTTTTTCAAAAACGTTCCAATCCCATTTTGACTATATACTTGCTTATTTTACCAAATATATTAAGCAATTGTTATATGAATAATAAATTACGTTATATTTCTTCAATAAAACCTATAGTATACGTCTATACTAATTAGGACAAAAAAGAATTCAATCAAAACTATAAATTTGCATTTATCTCAAAATGGAGTTGTTGTGGTTTGGAACGTTATTGCTTAACTACGTCCAATTTTGACAATTGGTAGTATATTGTCTAATGTCCTGAAGAACCTTTTAATGAACAGAAATAGTTTTATATTTTATTATTAATTACTATAATTGTTTATCTTAACCAACACTTTCATATTCATTGATTGAATTTTAAGTGAGACATAATGATTTTCCTCGTCAAATAATATCAATAAAAATCTACCTATGTTATTTTATTTTATTTAATATGTATTAAATGTCCTGATAGGTATTTTTGATTTTAGCAAAGAATGCTGCAACTGCAATGGTGCAAGCAAATTCTAGATATAAATAAAGTTGTATTTTATCTCACGTGTGTATTATTTGACACAAATCCAATCCAATCATCAGGTAAAACTTACCCATGAAATAAATCATACTATGAAAAAAATATCAAAACATCGACCTATTTTTATCGGATTTAATTTTTAATGACTTTACCGTCAAATCCTAAAATCCCCTGTTTATACCCAATTGACATGTAAAGCTACAATTAAAAATGTTATACAAATTTATACACTGATATTTACGTAAAATCAAAGTTTTTCAGTCGTATTTATGCCACTGTTGATGCATCGATGTCGATAGAAAATTTGATACTAGCGTATCACTATTTTTAGGGGCGGAGCCGCCGCCATGTTTAAATATGAAAGTGGCCCGTGTCACTTGACCTTATGCGTTATCCTCTATATTCTATAATCATTGAACCTTATGCGTTATCCTCTATATTCTATAATCATTGCACAGAACACACTACTCTCTACTACTCTTGTAACATTGGCAAACGTCAACATAAAGTAAAATAGTCCAAAATATTTAAAAGTTTAATAATAATGTACCCATTACATGCCTACCCACAATTTATAAAGTACTTTCGTCGATAATTAGATCAACAATTCAATGTCATATTACAACTAATCAAATTCTTTATTCCGGACAAACAGGTTGCAAGAGCGGGTCCCGTGGTACTAAGGAACTCCTTCTCATTGACATGGCCATTTGCCAACAGGCTCGTCAGAACCGAAGGAATTTATCAGCTGCCTGGATTGACTATAAAAAGGCATATGATTCGGTGCCCCATACATGGCTCATGAGAGTGCTTAATTTGTATAAAGTTGATACAAAATTGAGCACTTTTCTTGGGGCATGTATGGGACAATGGACAACTGTTCTTAAATATCCAGGCGCTACCAATCCTTCGGTGAATGATGAGCCGATTAAAATCAAGCGGGGTATATTCCAGGGTGACAGTCTGAGTCCACTGTGGTTTTGTATGGTCCTGAATCCCCTCAGTACTCTGTTGTTGGATTCGGGGTTAGGCTACCGTCTGCGGAGAGGGTCTGAGCCTATCTCTCACTTACTCTACATGGATGATCTCAAGTTATTTACATCAAAACAATCTGAATTGATTGAGTTGTTAAAAATAGCTGAAAGATTTAGCAAATCAATCAATATGGAGTTTGGTGTAGATAAATGTGCGGTTATCCATGTAAAGCGAGGCGTGGTTGCGGTCTCTGATGACATACGTGTCTCAGAGACTGTAAGACTCAGATCCCTTTCGCCGACGGAAACCTACAAATATCTGGGTATGCCTGAGGCTCTAGGTATTAGGGGTGCAGACGTAAAACAATCGATAAAGGAACGTTTCTTTAGCCGCCTGACAAAAGTACTTAACAGTTTTTTGTCAGGTGGAAACAAGATTCGCGCCTTTAACGGTTGGGTTCACAGTTGGGTTATGCCTGTACTTATGTACTCCTTCGGCATACTCAGATGGATTCAGACGGAATTGGACGCCCTGGATCGTAAAGTCCGAACTCTACTGACTGCACATCGTATGCACCATCCACGTTCGTCAGTAATGCGATTGTACATCCCGCGGAGATGCGGAGGCCGAGGTATGCTAAAGCTAAGGACCTGCATAATCGCGAGGTGTGCAATCTCAGGGATTATTTCCTTCACAGCGACGTGGCTATGCATGGGGTTGTAGTGATGGTAGATAAAGGATTTACACCGCTCTCTTTGGCGAATGAGAACTGGCAGAAACCTCTGGTGATGGGTATTAAGGATCGCGAGGAAATATGGAAGGGCAAGGAGCTGCATGGTCGGTTCTATCGGGCCCTCCATGGGCCTGATGTGGACCGATTAGCGTCTGTGTCTTGTATACGTTTCGGTAACCTCTTTGGGGAAACTGAGGGTTTTGTCTTTGCAATTATGGACGAAATTATTAAGACGAACAACTATAGGAAATACATCCTGAAGGACGGTACCGTCGACATCTGTCGGGCATGCCACCGTCCTGGCGAGTCCATCAGGCATGTTATCTCCGGTTGTTTGCATCTTGCTAACGGCGAGTATTTGCATAGACACAATCTAGTAGCCAAGATCATACATCAGCAAGAACCTTTTTTAAAAAAAGTATTGGTCACTAAACTTTATAAATGTAAGTTGTAAATCCCAGGGGAAAGAAATTAATAAAATGTACGAATTAAATAAAACACAGACCCACTTCACTTGATCGCAGGTTTTTATAAATTTATTTGTTACGTTCATACCCAAAGCTTCTTGTTCATTCCTGGTCTCCACTATTTATTTATTTATTCTAATACTTCAAAGTGTTTTTTTTTTAATCTGGCACGGCGCGGCGTAGAGACCGCATTGCACCTGATGGTAAGTGCTAATGCCGTCCAGATAGAGTATCGAATGGTATCAGACGGTAGTCTCATACCATTCGGTACAATCATGCCGGCCCGCTGAAATGCCTCTTCATGCTACGGCGGAAGGACCCAGGATTATAGGAAGGAGAGAACACGTGTGATGGCAAACCGTTCCATAGCTTGACAGTACGGTAGAAAAAAGTAATTAGAGAACCTTTTATAACATAAGTCATAAAATTTCTTTGATCTTATCAGAAACCTATTTCAAGCTCAAAGGCACTGCATATTCCCAAAGTTGTCAAACATCTAGTTCTTAGTTAGTTTACTTGTTACACGCACTTCTTCTACACGCTAGATGAAATATTCAAAAGTTATGGGTATCACAATTTTTGTGCGTTCTAACATATTTAACATTCTCTAAATAAAAAGCTCGTGTTAGCCTGGTGTTAAATGTACTAGACGCGACTGCTAGCATGTTTACGGTGGTTCGGAGTCATGTGTGTATTGATAGTCATTCACTACGCACTATGAGGGTAAAGATAAACATTGTGAGGAAGCTACATACCAGAGCGATTTATAATAATTTCTATGGTATGTAAAGTCCGCCAACCCGCATAAGGCCAGCGTGGTGGACTATATGGCCTAACCCCTCTCAATCGTACTGTCGATTGTAGAGGAGGCTTGTGCCCTGCAGTGAGACGTATAGGGGGCTGATATAGGTAGATAGATAGATATAGAAATAAAAAATATTTTAGTGAGTTCAGGTTGTTTATTAACCGTTGACACATTTAATCGAAGTAACAAGTTACACTTTTGTTTTAATTACATTTCATTACTGTATATTATTTTCATTACTTCCTATATAAAATATTTTACATTTAGTCTGTGAGAAGTATTTGTATTGATTTTATTCTTTTTGACAATGGTAACAGGCGCATGACACTGCTGATTTGAAAATTAAATTCCTTTCACCATCTAAGCACAGCACTTTTACCGGCACCTGGGAAAAAAGAAATAATAAATATCAATTACCTAGCCTTATTTTGAACTTTAAATAATAAATATATTTGACACATCTAAATGGTTATAGTGCGTGATGGCCTGTTGGTAACGGACCAGACGCGGCTGCCTACATGTTCACGGTGGTTGAGGGTTCAAATCCCAGGGCATACCTCTGACTTTTCGGAGTTATGTGTGTATTGATAGTCAATCACCACGCACTTAACGGTGAAGGAAAACATCGTGAGGAAACCTGCATACCGTAGCGATTTTAAAGAATTTCTACGGTATGTAAGTCCGCCAATCCGCACTAGGCCAGCGTGGTGGACTATATGGCCTAATCACTCTCAATCGATTCGCTCGATTGTAGAGTAGGCCCGTGCCCTGCAGTGGGACGTATATGGGCTGATATAGATAGATAGAGAGAGAAATGGTTATAAAAATTGCAAATAAAACAATTCGATCTAAACAGAATTTATATAAAATACCAGGTGCTAGGGAAACGCTCCCAAACATGAAGATAGATGATAGTATTGTTTCATACATTTGATAATGGGGAATTTAGCTTGAATAATGGTTAGAAAACCTTGTGAAAAGTTTTTTTTTTCCTTGGGGTCCAATTGTTTTCGGACCCACTATATCAAAGTTATCATTAATACTCATCTATGTACTATTTCTTGGCTTCGTGTTCGGCAGCGTTTCCCTAACCCCCGCTATAAACAACGCTTTAATTTTAGTAAAGTTTGTCGCTACCTAAGTAATGGACTTGTTTCATAGAGGGTATATCCAGACTGCGACTGAAAACGAAGCCAGGCAGTAATATAAGTGACTTCAGACACAATGCAGCTAAAAATCGCATTAAAAATGACTATTCTTTTACAAAGTTTTCCTGAAATAATAACGCACACGTTTTTATTAAAAACAGAAAACAATGGTACGCAAGTACATTGTATAGATCATACATCGGTAATAGCTATAGCTCTCTCTATAAACACTTACATCTTCTGATTCCATGATATTACAGCATTGTCCAAGTGAAGTAACTGGATGTCTTTTGAAACCTAACATGATGCTGGGAAGAGACCACGACTCACAATAACCGCGGCAGGCATTTGTGGTAATTTTAAATTCGACGCAGTCTCGGATGCTGATATTCCTCGTATGACCTGAATACATAAAATATTCTGTTTGTTAATTATTCTTGTCAATGATGACTATTTGTGTGACGCTACTACAATTAATTATTATTTATCGGTATTAGAATACTTTTCTGCATTTTTAAACTGCGTGCCCTTCTCCACAAAAAATACTTAGTATATCACACCAGGTGACAATTATTACATTTTGTACTACAACATTTTAATTAAATCCCAGTGGATTTTTTGTAAAAATCGAGATTTTAGTTTTCACTATTTCGGGCCACAGCGTAATCCGTATAGATCGAGTATTTGTGCTGCTTAGCTGATCTTCTGTTCGGTTCGGGAACTTACCTGAGCGGTAAAATTACTAGTATTTATAGGGGTTGATCAAAGCCTCGAAAACTAAAGTCGCGATCTTTGACAAAACTACCAAGTAGTTTTTTTTAAACTTAGTATAATGATAAGTTATGTTATGTTATGATGGTTAGGAACATATGGATTAAATTAAATACCATAAGTCAGTATCACACAGTATAACCATATTATTGTTATGATAAAAACAGTATTTTTGTTTAATTAAATAAAATAAAGAAATAATTAACGAACCAATTCTGTGACATCCTGGTTTTCTCCACGATTCTGAGGCAAAAATATGGCAAAAGAATATAAGCAATGTTATACACCTAAGAAGCATGTTGATGTGTTCTGCTATCTGTTGGGCTAGCGAATGATAAAACAACAAAGAAGTTGTGCTTTTATTTCTCCTAGATGTTACAGGGGTTGGCAACTTTAGGATTTTTAACATTATTTTCAAATAATGTAATATTTTGAGATATAGGTAGAAAGAGATTTTTGCAACATTGTTTGATCAAATGACCGTAAAATCGCTCACCAAAGCTCATCGAATTCGTTTGTGTACCTGATATATTTTCACCATCCGTACTCTAACCCGGCTAAAGCTCATTGTTGTTAGCTATTTCGAGTTTTTAGGAGAGACCCAGGACGAAAGTAACAATTCTTAATTTTCTCGTATTATCTCATAGAGTTTTAAAATCCCAAATTAATTAATCAGTAGCTATCCTTGATAAATTTGACTTTTCGATATATTTTCATATCACCTCAATGAAACTGACATTACAGATTTTGAGAATAGCGACAAAAAAAAAATAAGTGGAATTAATAGTTACAATCATACCTACCCTATTAAACCTAGGTATACCCTTGGATTGGTTGTAAGAGTGTAAAGAGATAGTTGTAACAAAAATGACTTTTAAATGAAACTATTCTGACCATATCCTGAAAAACTTGCTACCATAGTTATATACAGGATATATCAAGACTGCGACCGAAAACGAAGCCAGGTGGTAGTATTAGTGACTTCAAACACAAAGCAACTAAAAAAAAAATTTTTTTACTTTTCATCATATTTGGCCCGTGCTCTGTAGTGGGACGTATATAGTAATGTGGTACAACTGCATGTGTTCCCCAATCCAAAATATTTGACAAAAATAAGTATTTAAAAAAATGTTAATAATATCTGTATCACAGTTTATTCGGGACATAAACGGGAGGAAGTTAAACTGACTTGATAATCGGCATTAGAGTTATGGAGTGTGCAGAGCTGGATGAAACGATCTGTAAATATGCATTAAACATTAACAGCGTTTATTCTACATAATGTTTGTATGAGCTCGTAGGGTGTATATAAAGTTGACTAACTTATATAAATACCTTATATATACATACATAAACCCACGCCTTTATCCCCGAAGGGGTAGGCAGAGGCGCCACCAGTACACCCACATTTCGCCTTGTATGTTCCGTCCCACGATGTGATAGGTGGCGAGCCTATCGCCATATCGGGCACAAATTCCTGACTCCGGACTGATAATGAATAGAAAAATCCAATATCACTTTGCCCGACCCGGGACTCGAACCCGAAACCTCAGCTTTGTAACCGTATCGTAATACAACTACGCCACCGAGGCAGTCACCTTATAATATATATTTATATATAACTTATATAATAGAATAATATTCAATAATAGATGTAGGTCTCAACAATTTTTATTTTAATTGACTTCAAATACGGACATTATCAATTCGCGGTGTGTTTGTAATATTTATGGTATTCTCTGTCTACGAATACTTTTTATAATAATTGTTATAGACAGACTCCGTGGCGCAGTTGGTTGAACGCCGGCTGTGAAACGTGAGGCCGCTGGTTTGATCCCCGCACCGATGCAAATGTTTGTGTGAACCACAAGGATTTGTTTCGGTTTATTTGTGAGACCGAAAAGACTCTCCTAGTTCCTGATACCCACGACATAAGACTCGATCTTAGTGTGGGGTCAGAACTATGTATGTGACTGTTGCGTGTATTTATTTTATTTATTTGAAAGGCTCATATTTGCCATTAAGTGTGAAATATAACACAATAAAATTATCCAGTAGTAATGGAAGCCCAGTGAGTTTGTTTCGCTGGGTCTTCTCAGCCAGGGCGGCGTTAGATCCAGTGGTAACATTAAACCGCTACGCACCGTTTTAATAATACTCACAGTCCACTTAGACACCGATTAATGTAAATAATGTATTTCCTTAGAAAAATAAGAAATTACCATAAAATACTAATAAATAATACAATACTTAATGACTACCGAAGAATAGTAAAATTAATATAAATATTATAACATATATCTTGTAAATAGAAAATAAGTACCTATTGACTTGTCATAAGAGCTATTTAATTGCCTATGTGACCAATAAACGAATTCCATTTCATTTCTTTTCATTGTTCGAAGTCCTGATTCGGATTCTTACAGTAGCACAGATCAGACTGCATTTTTCATTGATTATGTCGCATAGATCTGGCTGAAATTGTGATGGCATGTGATATGATGGTTACTTTTTATTTCAAGGCATGTGATATGTTCACCTTTAAAGTATCATCGGCCGATTGTGTTTTATTTGCATAGACCTGCGACTTCAAGAAACCCCACAAAAAAAAAAGTCAAGGGGTTAAATCGCATGACCTTGATAGCCCATTCACAATAGTTCCGCAAGAGGGAACCTTACCCTCAACTGGCTTATGCAGAATGTCAATCGTGGCGTTCGCAGTGTGGCAAGTAGCACCGTCATGTTGAAACAACGTGTCGTGTAGGTCCATATGGTACCTACAATTTGGGCCATAAGAAATCGGTTATCATCGTTTTGTCTCCAAACGTTGAAGAGTGGACTGTGAAGAGCCACCACGTCTATCGTAAATTGGGTGCCATGCCATGCGCGCTACGTTTGCACTATCGAACGACGTATATTTTTTTTTATAAAAATTTTATATTGGTCGTTCTGTTAAAAGGTCTGGCGGCCACGGGCTCTAGGTCTTTCTATCGATCAACCATCGAATATTAGTTAATTCTTCCTGTGGTAGTGCCTGGTTAACAAAGACCACAAAGAAAAAAAGTCAACGTTTTCAGTCATTTTAATGATAATTTTTAATTAATTTGTATAATGGACAATATGTAACCAAGTTCGCAAGCGATACACCATTAGGGTTAGTGTGTATTACATTTAACAATGTGTGTACATTAAATGTATTACACATTATCTATTTCAAGCTACTTTTATAAGCTAAGCCCTCCGTATTGAGGAAGGTAATTCGAGCAAGTATAGTCCATACGAAAATACCTTTGTCTAATGTCTATAATACATTAAGTTTTTATCCCAGTCAGATTTGATGAATTTGGTGTGAAATAGATGAAACGTTGAAGAAGGAAGTCTAGTTTTTGTTTCTATTTTCATGTCTCAGTTAAGGGTTTAAAGGGTGTGCCAATATTTTTTGGAATCTTCATGTTCTAACGACCAAATACGGCATATTACAGCTTCGTTTTCACTGAAACGTATATGAGCAGAGTGGACATAATATGCAGAAATCAATCAATCATGTTGGATTTCTTTGTCATCACAGATCCTCTTGTCTCAACTTCAGTGGAGAGTTCAATCCCTAGCCTGCAATGCCGTGAACTCCCACCATATTATGTAGGTACAAAGCTTGGCCTTGAATTTTTTTTAGAGCTTAGAGACAACTCTAAAATTAATTCTTTGTAATTGAATTTAATTTTAACCAATATAATGCAGGCTATGAAAGTGTATGCTAAATTCTTTTAATAAAATTTTTATTAATCGTTTGTTATTGTAAATGTTGCTAGGTAACAGTGTAGTCGCACACGTAAACTCACCGCGTCGAGGTCCTAAAACCGTAGAAAACAGAATATCATGGACATTGAATATAAAATCTTAAATTTATATACGACTAAACAATACGATGAATGTTTAAAACTTTGTGCTATTGCTTTGCAAGACAGTAATGATCGCATGATTGAATTCATACGAATGAGAGTAATGACTATTCAAGCGAAGATAGCTGGAAATGGTTATGAAGAAGTTGAATATTATCAGCAACACAACGATCTGAATTCTACTGCTATTGCTAAGACACCAAGAGTAGGTACTACATTTCAAAGGGAAACAAAAACAAATGAGCAGACTGGACCAGTCAAGGTAAATTATTAATTTGTTGAATTCAAAAAATTAATTGGGGCCATTCAAAGTTGATTGAGTATTTTCTAAGTTATTTTGTTCTACCGCGTGCGGTGCAAAATATAAAAGTATATCGTAAAATTGAACTAGTGAATGTTATTGTACAGAAACGGACAGTATCCACCGCTACTTCACGTCAACGAACAGGTACAAATGTAGCAGTTTCGCGAAGTGCGAGGACAGCACTTCATACAGCGTCACGTATGTCTCGAGCAGCCACAGCCGTTGTGGGAGGTACAGCTTTTAACGTCGGCACACCACTGTCTCTTCGGCTTCTTAGTAAGGAAGATAGTCTATTTGTGCCTGCTGCCAAAACAATATTTGAATATGTTTTCTATTGCGAGGGGGATGTACGAAAGGTAACCTACACATATGCATTATGTTTAATATTGATATTAAATTAGGTGGTTGTTAATTTTTATCTTTTTCTTACAATAGGCTATGGATGTGGCGTTCCAAGCTCTTAAGTCCGGCGATTCAACAGATTGGTGGTGGAATTTTTCATTGGCACGTTGTTACAATGCATTAGGAATGTACAGGAACACAGAAGACTGTCTACGACAAGCACTCAAGCAGAATAAACACATTTCTGTTTATCTACGCTTAGTAGCGATGTACGTCGGGCTTAATCAACCTCTGTCAGCATTAGAAGTGTGCAAACAAGGGTTATCTGTGTTTCATGGATATACTCCTCTTCTTTTAGAGCAGGCTAGGATTCATAATGAAATGGGGAATACTGCTCTAGCTGTTAAGGACTATCGTATGGTGGCTATTGAAGATCCATCGAATGTTGAGGCTATAGCAAATATTGCAATGTATAATTTTTACAATGATCAACCAGAAATAGCCTTACGATATTACAGGTATATGAATATTTTATTTATGACCCACGTATCGCTGTATATTTATTAACACTAAATACTTTTTGCTTTTTAGGAGGCTTTTGGCCACAAATGCTCCGGGTCCTGAGATTTATAATAATCTTGGTTTGTGTTGCTTGTATTGCAACCAATGGGATCTCACAGTGCCATGTTTTAAACAAGCTTTGTATTTCTCCACCGATCCCACAACAAGAGCGCACATTTGGTTTAATCTCGCTCACATTGCTTTGGTGAGTTTTTTTATTGGAGAGAATGATGCGATCTGCATGTCGCTCGCATGATGGTAAAGAACACTCTTGCCAATATACATAATACAGGAGGACTCACAGAGCTTTTTACTATAAAGCATTGCACAGCACTGGTATTTAAGTGTGTGGTGGCCTGTTGGTAACCAGAGTCTATCTGACGAGACAGTAATCACAGTTTTGGACGCCAGGATACACGTTTATCTTTTCGTAGTCTTATGTGTATTAATAGTCCACTACCACATATTTTTCCGACGAGGGAAAACATAGTGAAGAAACCTACATATCGTAAATATAAGAATCTTTATTCTAAGGCTCAGTTGCACCAACTAACTTTGCCCTTAACTTTGACTTCGACAATGTCATCGCCATACATTTGTGACGTATTTGACATTGCTAATGTATGGGATTGACGTTATCAAAGTCAAAGGTACGGGTAAAGTTAGTTTGTGAAATTGGCCCTAAGATAACAATTTTGAAGGTACCTATGTGAATTTCACGAACCCAGCTAAAGGCGATAATAGGCTGATACTGTACTGCACGGTACTGCGCTTTTCGCATTACCTAGGTGTTAAATTTATAAAGCCTAGTGATGACTGGCTACCACGTAAAACAAACCGGAATGCAACATGCCTTACACAGAGGTGTTTAGTGACACAAATAGACAAAGCGGTGGTACCTAATATCTACCCAGACGGTCCATGCATAGGAGGGATATACCACCCGACATTACTATTTGTATTCAGATGATGGAATTATACATGGAGAATATTACGATGTAGCTACTGGTCCCTAGTGTGTCAATCTAAACACCAACAAAAAAAAATCATGAAATTAAATTCTCACTTATTCTGTACGTTTATATATTATTATGTATATATTTAATATGATTTTATTTATTCGGCAGTCGACTGGTGACATGACTTTGGCTCGTCGGTGTTTACAAGTAAGTCTTGCTACGAATTCCGAAAATGAAGCTACATTAAACGCCTTAAACGCATTGGATTTGCGTTTACGAGCACGAAGAGTAATTATTATAAAATGATAAAATATGATAATAAAATACTACAAACAAACTACTATTTTTTATCTATTGTCAAAGATACACCTTTTTTTTGCTATTATTTATTTAAAGATGGTAAATAATCATAGATTGATATGTCAAGTGATTCCATGCTGCGTAATTCATCATATTTTAACTTAGTAAGAGAATCCACAGTAGTTTCAGGGTGAGCTAGTTTTTGTGGCATTGTTATAATAGTTTCCGAAATATTTTCTATGTCTGGAGCTATCCTCGACAAGTATCGAACTTTTACCTGCAAATAGTTATAAATATGTATATTAATACGCGTGTGCGTAGGTACATGATTGCTTACATAACATAGTATAAAACTAAGTAAATGGTTTATTTTCAGAATCAAAACGTTCAATAGATAATAACTACTGCACGTAAGCCATGGAATACGCAGAGGACAACACGTTATCTGTGTTAGGGGATCCAAAGAGACTCTAATAAGACTTTCAGCCGGTACGGGGCGTAAAATTGTATTTTCTCTCAAGGTGCGGAGGTCATAATTTCAGTGCTGAAACATCGTGATGAAACCTGCAGACCATAGATAGCGATTTGCAAAAAAATCTATGGTATGTAAGGTCTGTCAACTCGCACTAGGCCAGCGTGGTGGACTTCATGGTCTAAACCCTCTCAATCGTACTCTCGATTGTAGAGGAGGCCCGTGCCTTGCAGTGGGCTATATGTGCTGATACAGATCGCTACAGATTTATTTCCACTATGGGTACTTACCTCGTCCAATGTACTTGGAGATATTCCTATATTTTCCCAATTATCAGAATCTTTCGGGATAAATAATGGTTTCATAAAATTAGTATTCTTTTCCTTAAAGGGGATACCATTTCCAAAACCTATATTGTTTAACATCTCTTTAGCACGTTTCACTAATATGGGATCCTTGGAGGAATTAAATATTAAATACGCATTTTGGAGTAAAGCTACACTTCTTATTGTTGTGCATACAATTTTTTTCACTTCAGTGTCTGAAATGTAGCAAAATTAGTTATATTATTAAGTAATAGTGTTGATTGATGATTCGATAAAAAATAAATAGCAAACTAAAATAAAATATAGAAATTATATGTTTCTAAAATGTAGAATTGAGAGATTTAAAAGCATTTGTTACACAAGTAGCCTAAGGAATGAGATAATATAGAAATACAATTTTACAAACCGTAATTTTTGAAAAGATCATATTTTCCGCCTATTATTATAGGTATTGGCTTGAGATTTGTTTTCGAACGCAATTCATTCATTGCATCAATACATCTTTCGATAATTGTCCACAAACGTTTTGGTTTATTTAAATCCAATACTATACAATAAAAAAAAGTATCTTGTAATGGTATGGTTGATAAGGTATTATTCAGTGTTTCCAATTTTCCTCCATACTCCCAAATATGGCATATCACTTTTTCTATACTTTGTTTGGAGCTGGATTTTCTTCCAAATGAATATTCTAAGACTAAAGTTTCGCGAGGCGTGTCTGTTTTATTTAAAAACGTGTTAATTAACGTTGATTTCCCCTGTAAATTAAATTTTATTTATAGAATACTTCAAGGAGAGATAATGTAAATATATGATGAAATAGATTAATGCTTACCACGTCTTTGCTACCAACAAAAAAAATGCTTCGGGAATTGTCTCCATCACCTTGTAAAAGATTTTGTTCAATAATTTCAGTTGCTCTTTCTGGAATTGACAGCATTTTTGAACCCTAAAAATATAAATAAGTACTTAGTACAAACAGTACAATCATCGATAACATCAGAATGTTTCTGATTTCTGCAGCATAGGATACCTATAAGAAAATGAAACCGTCGTGCCATTAATTTATTACTTAATATATTTTAACAAAGAGAGTAGGTACATATTACCCGTCGGAAATATCTGTGGACCTGAATAATTTACGTAATTGGAACATAAGTTCAGCAAATTCATAATATAAGTTAAACAAATTGAATTAAAAAATAAAAAAAATAAAAAATAGAATTCGCATCCATCTCAAAACGTTTTTAATGTAAACTAACATAGTAGATAGGGGAACACAAAAAATGAAATTTGTACCGAATTCCAGCTAGGTTCACAGATATTTCCGACAGGTTATATACGTATAATATACTTATATAGTTTTCAGTATTCTCATTTTAAATAAACCTTCATTAATTTTAAATATCACAAGATATATTTTAGCAAACACATTATTTATTATGTGAAACGGGGGTTTCTCACCAATAATGTTTTTATTTAAAATCTCTGGCGAAATTATAACAACATTCAATAAATATCAACTGAGACTTGTTTCGTGTTTGTTTTTCATTTTTAGTTACCTAGCAACATGCGACTGTAGGACATGTAAATTGGTATGTTTACAGAATATTAAAGTTATTGAGTATTTGAATTCAGTTTAAATCGATGGTTTTGAATTTCGATTGAGTCATACAGTATAGTAAATTAAATTAGCATCAATGTGTGGAGGCCTATGGGTTATAGACCGGATATGATCGGCCGAGACGGTGGGTCGGACGGTGGTCGTGGGTTCGAATCTTGGCACAATTTCCAGTTAAGGATAAGTTTAGGCGAGATAGAGTGTCTATAGTTATTTCCAAACACTGGACACAATTATGCGGTCTTGATTGACTTTTGATATACACAGAATGAACCCGAAACGCGACACACTTTTATTACGTAGGCCGCTATGACATGTCTATAAGGGGGCGAAAGGTGAATTTGTGGGGCCCTGGGCTAATATTGCTTAGAAGCCTACTAGTTAATAAACTAATTGTTTTCTAGAGTGATGTAGGTGTATGGTAAAGGAAAAATATAAGACAATGCTATATATTTTTTCTTCTTCTATTATTGGCTTCGTACTTCTTGTACATTTAGCCAGAGTCAAGTATAGCGATATTGGCAATTTGGTTTTTTGGAAATTGGATACTGGACTTCAACGGATTACAGAAATTGTAAAGGTAGGGAAACTATTTGATTTAAGGTAAATGGAGAGGAATGTGAATTAGGTGTCTATCAGGAGAGTTATTATGATAATATAAATAAATAATGCTTAAATGTCATTAAAATAAGACAAAAGGTAAAATAAAAACAATTAAAACTAATGTACTAAATGGATAAAGGTGAGATAAATAAAATTAAATTTTTAAATTATTACTAATGAGAAATAACGCTATACGTTTATATACAGGAATGTTATTACTACTAAGAAGAGTGGTAATGGAACAAGGAAAAGGAATACGGAGGCGAATAAGTGATTTAATAAAGGATGAACGATCATATTTTGTACATGCAAACAAAATGTGATTCAGATCACCAACATCTGATTCACAAGAGCACATGGAACTATGTATAATATTTAGCTTTGCAAGATGAGCAGGAGAACAAGACGTGTGACCAAGTCTACAGCGGATCAATAAAGAGGTCTCCAACTTGCCAAACTTGGCTATTCAGAACCAAGGTTTCGCAGGAATATCTGGCTGAATGCAAAAGTAATAACGGCCCTTTACCTGTGCACTGGAACACCAAGCTTCAGTCCATGAATCCCGAAGAAATGTTTTCGGCAAAGATAAAAGATCAAGATTGAAATTTTTAAAAGGAAACAAATCGCTACAGTGCACCGCTTCCTTAGCAAGTTTATCAGCAGCATCATTGCCATGAATTCCTGAATGACTAGGAATCCAAGCAAAATGTGATGAGTAGCCCATGGAGACACATTTGAATGCTAATTCTCTAATTTGAAAAATAATCGGTAGCATGGTATTATTTTTAAAAGGAAATTTTGATATGGCCTGAAGATCACTCAAAGAATCAGTAAAAATAATTACTTTTTTAAGTTTAAAAATTAAAAGATATTTAATTTATAATTAGAAACAACGCAATTTCAAACAAAGAACCATTTTTTTTTGTTGTCGCGGGGAAACCGTGTTACCGCTACCGCCCCACCTTGGGGAAAGTTGGGCGATTATGTTGGGTTCACCAGTCGACGGCATAGGTACCAACCAAAACCCCGCGTTGCCCTCTTTGGCGCAATTGAAACGGCCCCGGGAACCCGAAGCTAGAGCGCCCCAGCATCTACCGGAACCGTTCCTGCACACTGCCGCTTAATTTGCAGCTCGAACCCTATGACGCCCTAGGCGTCCACGGCAGCAAGCAGTTGCTTCCACTTCTGTTGCCGAACATCTCAGGGGTCGCATTTTGTGAAATGGGCACTCCAGTGCCCAACTGCGCGCCCGCGACCTCCAGTTGCCCCATTAGTCGCCTCTTACGACAGGCAGGGGATTCCGTGGCTGGATTCTCGTAACGCCCCCATACCACAGGGCGAGGCAAACAAAGAACCATGCAGACAGATCGAAAACATTTCTTTAAAGCGATTTTTGTGTGTTCATTATTTTTATTTCATAGGAATTTACTAATACTTTCTTACGTGGCGTGGTTTCTTTACAAGTATGTACGTAACAAATATTTGTGTGATCCACAGGTATTTGTTTCGGGTCTGGGTGTTTGTTTGTTTTGTTTGATACGACCATACCACAATCAGCCTAACATACTTACGCAAATTTTTATATGAAATTGGGGCATGAAGTTGAAAATTGGTCCGACTAGACTGACCCCGTTCGACGGGTAGATACTAGATAGCACAGGCTAATATGAAGATGCTACGAGTCACGTAACGAGACTAGTAGGTAAAGCTTGGCAAGAAAGTGTAAAAATGGAACTAATCCTTTATTTCACCTGGCTACATTGTAACATCTTTGACATTTGTGTATTTTCATTGGATTCCGCGCTGAAGTTTTCGTTTTTAGTCAAATACTTGCAGTGAGAACCTTTATTTGAAGCGACCAGTGATACAAAATGAATAAAACTATTAGGAGTTCCGCAAGGGAAATTATTTATAAAGTTTACTCACGCTATCTTGCAGAATATTAAGCAAAAACAAGTTTATCGGACCTCGATGATATTTACCAAAGAACCGCCGATATGACTGGTAAGTGGAAGTTTATTTCGTTATATTTCAGTTAATCTTATATTATTCTATGGATATAGAGTGGTTTTTAATTCTTGTTCTACGTATTCTTTCATAATTAGCAATATTATTATCAAGCCTTTAGGTTATGTTTACATTCAAGTGATAGAATCAGTTTAGAGATTGACTACCACAACTTGATACTTTTTTGCTTGATTCACCAATAATTAGTTATATCTTTGAACACTATTTCTGATTTAAAAAGTGGAGGTTTTTATCTTAATAATAGTAAATACACCCAACAGTCACATACATAGTCCTGACCCCACACTAAGATCAAATCTTGTGTTCTGTTGTGGGCGTCAGAAACTACATCATATTTTTCGTCTCACAAACACCCAGACCCGAAACAAATGCCTGTGGATTACACAAAAAAAAAAATTCTCGGTGCTCGGGATCGAATCCGTGACCTCGCGTTTCACAGCCGGCGTATAATCAATTGCGCTACAGAGGCTGATAATTCTTTTTAATCAATGATGTGTTAATCTCTACATAATTTTCAGGTTAATCCGTCAATACTGTTAGAAAAATTGCTCGTGAACAGCAACTAAATAAGGGTGTATTATCCACACCTGGAAAACATAAACAAGGCCGTCCGAAAAAGAAACTTTGATTTATGTGCCATCAGGCAAAAAGTTCAGTTCCTCTACACAGTGAGAAAACAGGTACTACTTTAATGTAATTTAGCTTGAAGTTGTAATCTTTCTTGTATATTATAGTTTATAATAATAATATTTTTATATGCATTTGGTATTTATAATCTTAGTTTTTTTAAATATAAAAATATGTAAAAAAACTAAGATTTAAAATAAAGAGGAATAATAACTTTGTATTCAATTGCTATGTTGTTGGATACATATAAATATTGTCTATAACTAAGTATTTACTTTATTTTCAGGTCCTAAAATTGCGAAATTTTTCCGGTGGCAAGGGACAAACTGAATTTCAATGGAAGTCGAAAACTTATTCTGAGAAAAGTTCTGAATCGATCTGTTCAGATATCGAATATTTAGAAGAGTTGCACAGACTAAAAGACACACTGAGAAATGTTTTATCTGAAAATTACAATGTTGTTACTAAAGTTCTAAATAAACTAACAAAATGAATAAATTTTGGTTTATTTTTTTATAAGACAAACACACCTTTATCATAACTCGTATGACAAACTGTAAACATAACACCCAAATAATTAAAGTAATATTTTATATAATCATTTTATATAAACCTACCAACATTCAGTCTTAAATTAAAATCAAGAGTCGATTTTCGATCGAGTTCGATCTTTATACGTTTTTATAGTGACTATTCAAGTTAACATTTTAGTTCATTATCCGCTATTAAATAATTTAATTTGATTGAATTATATTTAATTGAATGTTTTTATATTATTTTAAACTTAGTATCAAAACTAAAAACTGAACTATACGGGGATGCCATATAAACAGCTCAGTGGCGCCTCCATTTATTTTTACATTTTTTTGCCAATCTGTACATATTTTAGCTAGACATTTCCATGGTTTGAACGGACTGGGTCAAAGTTACTACAGCTCAATCTTATTGTACTCGTAATAAAATGGCAACACTTGCTGTGGTGTAATATATTTTTAATCTATGGGTGAGGCAATGGCGATATTGACGAATGGTTTTTTTGGTGACAAGAATTTTGTCAAATATTAAATGCTGAATTGCGTTTTAACTCCAATAAAAGTTTTTGCCATTTTGGACGTTTTCTTTGGAGTTAGAGGCAGTTTTTTGGATATCGATGATTACAATAAATTGATTTCAAGCGGTAAGATATTAAATTCGTCACCTTCACCCATGTCCTCACTCGGATTTTTATTTTGTTGTGCATAATAATTCATTCATAGCTTGTTTGTTTTTAAATTTTGAGATACACAGAAAGTTAATTGATTAATACAATTAACTTTATTACTATCATTGTGGTTTTAGAAAATTTAATTGTGTTTGTGATACAAAAGAGAAAGGTGCATTGTCTATTTGACTTCATATTCGTTAACCTACATATTATAAACTTTATTTTATTTTTAATGTTCTAACATAAGCGTGGAATGTCCATATGAAAAATTGCACAATGTTAAACTTCTTGCATTATGTCCATAGTTGTTTTTCAATAACAAAATAAAAGACATGTTTTGATTATGTCTTGTTTAAATCTCATTCGTAATGATAACGTTTAATAAATATTGTTTGTACAAGTTGCGATTCTAGGAATTCTTTAGGTTTTTAAAACATTGTAATAATTTTTATAATATTTAATTACAGGTGGTCTGGACCACTAACCTGAGAAGGTATGATATTTTATACTGCTCTAATTTGTGTACATATATTATTGTGAATTTAAATGTTATTATTATGATGTAAAGTTTGCTTGAATTGTAGATATTTGCTAAATGCAATTTTGTTAAAAATATGAGATCAGAGTGCTAATTAAAGTATATGTGACAATTTGGTGTGCTTTTTGCAATGCTCTCTGTCTCTTTGATTCTGACCTTTGTAAACTTTGTCCAGCATAGGTGCAGTTAAAATTAGGTATATTTCAATTTAGAACCCTCTCATTGATCTCTGACGTCTATGGGAGGGTTAACTTGTCTGAAACAGATAAATAGGTATGTGAAGATATTCAGATTGACAAATTGAGAATTATTCATTTATTGATATTCAACATTATTATATCAATCAAGTTCAATTCAGTCCACTTTACTTAAACTACAATGCTAACATATACATGTATAAATATACATGTATAATTCATAGATACTGATGCAAATGCCTAAATAAACAATTCCCGCTTTTATAAAATGGTTCAAAACAATTAATTTTTTTTTAGTCTCAATCTTTTATATGTACTCTACCCCATGAAACAATAATGCATGCAATATGCAGGGTGCAGAATGTGAAGTTAGATGTATTAAGTATGTATTGTTGGTGTTTAGATGGCGGAAGTGGATCCAGAGACACTGCTGGAGTGGCTGCTCACAGGTCAAGGCGATGAGCGGGACATGCAACTCATTGCTCTTGAGCAACTATGCATGTTGCTGCTCATGTCGGACAATGTTGATAGGTGCTTTGAAAGGTATTTGCAGTAGTTTTACATTTTCAATCAAAATGTAAAACTACTTTGAGTGCAAATAAATTTGCATTTGTATTCTAATATTTATCATATCTAATAACAAATGCCGTAAGGAAGGGAGATTTTATATTACTAACTTATAACATAAAGCAATCAGTGCCATTTGTGACAAAGTTCTAACTGACAGTCATGAAAAAATAAAAAGGCAGACACCATTTGTCATTCTAGGTGAAGTTTAATAATCTTACATTTATATAAACAATGTATTTTAGGTCACATTGTTTACATCGAAGATGTGCAAGCATTGTGTGTTTTTCATAAGTGTGACTATAAGATTTTATAGTGTCTGTTATTTGAATCTTGTTAGATGTTTGGTACAGATTGTGAAGGAATACCATATGTAATTGTAGAGATACATTGAACGGACAGGGTTGGGAGTGGAGTGTCACCGTATTGTTTTAGAGGCGCTAATAGGATGTCACTCTGTATTATCCAATAGACAAAAAAATTTTTTGATCCACCCCATTTACAGTTTTCAGCTAAAGTATCTTAAATGGATTATGTCACTAATCTTATTTTTTGAGCCGATCCATACGTTTTTTGGAAATAAAAGTAGCCTTTGTCAGATGACAAAATTAGCTACCTGTAGAAAAGTCCTGTTAAAATTACTCCAGACATTACAGAGATTAGCCAGGACAAATACACAAACATATAGGACATTGATCAAATTGGCCTTTTGAATTAGAATGAATGCAACCCTAACATTAATTACTATTTTAAGTTGCTATATGAATCAAATATAAAAACAAATGGAAACTCCAAAATCAAAATAAGTATAGTAGATTCTGATGGCAAATGGGGAAATTGGATTTTATGCATAGCAACATCAGTAATTGGATTGACATAATATTTTGATATTTTCTTTGTAACTAGATATTAATTCAAATTAAAATTATATTTTTGTTAGTTCACTCTTTTAACTGAATTAAGATGATATAAGAATCTATCAAAAATGTGAAACAAGAAAAATTAAGTATAAATATATATTAATTATTTTAATTTTTAGGGCCTTGTTTACCATCTTTAAGTAAACCGTCGATTAGTTATTATTTGATTAACGTTATTTACTAAGTAAATGTGCAGAGTATCTTCAGTCGATTTCACTAGTGATAATAAAGTTATGTGCTGGTTAAATGAATGGTATAAGAAATTGAACGAATGATTCGTTCAATATTGTGTCAAATGTTCCTCGCCCTGCCTCCCACTAAAGTGTCAACGTGTTTTTTTCTTAAAAAATAAAAAAGGAGTTTGAGATTTTAACCTTATTATAACCATTAAGTAAATACGCTAATCGGCGTCTGCCGCAGATGCAGCCAGTAAGTTACTTATTAATGTAATCATAGGATTAGTATTACTGGAGCATGGTGAAATCGACACATGATGTTACGGATGACTTTTACTGATGATTAGCCTAATCAATGATTTACTTGAAGATGGTGAACGAGGCCCTTAGTCTCATAAACAAATTAGCCAGAGCTTATTTCTATAGACCCTGGCAGTACGCCATCATAATATAATTAACTCATTTTTTAATCTCAAACTCATTAACGTTAATTATTTTAACTTTTTAGTTGGTTCTTTTATGACTAGAGCGTGTTTTTTAGATTTTTATAGTGTATTTACATAATTTTCGCGCCCTATGCATACACAATACAATTATTTTTAGTATTTATAGCTGTTTATGCACGTTAATCACAGAAACGACTGAACCAATTTCGTTTAAATTTGGTATGGAGGTAGGTGACATCCTGGATTAACACATAGGCTATTTTTATCCCGAAAAATGCGCAACAACGGCGTATAAGTCATCTAAAATCTATTGGTGTGTGGCGAAATTTGGAACTACAAATTAAATTAAAAATTTCTTTAGAACGCATTGTTTGAGATGTGTTTTTATAATATAAATAACAAGGATTTATACTCGTAATCAAATAGTTTTAGCATGTCCAATGTAATTCAATGTGTAGATAGGAAAACTATTATTATTATGTTTGACAATAACGCATTCGGGCGCCAGAAAATGGTAGATAATCTTTAGGCGTGGTCAGTAACACTTGACAAGTAAAAAATAAAAACAAGTTCAACATTTGAAGGGATTTAAATGAATGAATTAATCTTAATTTAAAGAAAAAAAAACCAGGTTCAAGACATTGGACAATTTACTTTTATTATAAAAGCGATTAAAAGATATGTAATATTATTAATTTGGAAGATACTTTACTAAAGCTTGAAAATGTTTTCGCCGCTAAACGACTACTAACATTACTAACAGCAGAAATGCTGCTGGTCATGTTATGTGCTGAAACATCGAACATCGAAAGGTTGTAACCCAGACTCAGTTTTTGATTTTTCTTCACACCTTTACCGAGCTACATTTGCGATTATAACGATATATACTTATCGATATACGTAATGAATGAAAAATATGTATGTTGTATTGTACTTTTATTATTATTAATATTTTATTGTTTGTTTAAAGCTGCCCACCACGAACTTTTCTACCGGCGCTGTGCAAAATTTTCTTGGACGAGAGTGCACCAGATAATGTCCTAGAGGTCACAGCGAGAGCTATCACATATTATCTAGATGTCTCTGGTAAGCGAAAGATAATTATTTATAACGTGAAATTGATCATTTTTTCGAAAAATATAGAGTACTTAAAAAAAAAAACATAAAGGAAGATAAGATTCATTATCATCGAGTGTATTTATACATGCGTATTATTGTAATATTTGCAGCTGAGTGCACGCGGCGTATTGTCGCCATCGAGGGAGCCGTCAAAGCCATATGTAGCAGGCTCCTTACTGTTGATCCCAATAATCGCACTAGCAAGGATCTCGCTGAACAATGTATAAAAGTGGGTATAGTTCTGCTTATTATATTTTTATGAATAAGTACATTATAAAGCGTAGTCGCTATGTTTGTACTCGTACATATTCGTACACGATAATTATTGAATTGATTTTTATATACATACGAATTGTGATGTCAAGTTTATTTGGCTAGGTGTTGGAGTTGGTGTGCACTCGGGAAGCGGGTGCTGTGTGGGAAGGCGGCGGCCTCCCTGCTGTTTTACATTTCATCACTCACCATGGTACCGCAGTGCATAAAGACACACTTCATTCAGCTATGGCAGTCGTTTCCAGGTACGTACATAGTCGCATACCAAAAATACATTTTTTTAGGAACCCGCTCGTCCTGTCTAACTTTCGCCTCGGCTGAAAACGGGTAGGAAGTGATCATTATCGTCATCACGCGCTGTGTTATACAATAATGAATACGTAATAAAGCTCCGGTCCTCGGTAATATGATATGTATATGGAACATAGTATAGTGTTTCTGATGTGTCAGTATATGTCAGGATTTTGTCGGTTCGTTCGGAGCGGGTGTATGGAGTGGGGAGTAGAGTGATGTTGTTGTGTGTGGTCAGAGTGTGCGGTAAGATGGAGCCGGGCGACGCGCGCGTGGGCGACGCGGTGTCGTCGTTGTCGTCGCTGCTGCGGCACGCGGACACGCGCGTGGCGGACGCGGCGCTGCGCTGCTTCGCGTCGCTGGCGGACCGGTTCGCGCGCGCGCACGCAGACCCCGCGCCGCTCGCCGAACATGGTACTGAACCTCAAATTCAATACCTGCATTTTGCTACGTTTAATGCAATTACAGTCAAAACCTGATATAACGACATCGAAGGGACCGTATAGTTGCAGACGTTATATCCGATAGTCGTTATAAGCAATACAGTCATATACACAAGTACAGTAGTTACATTATCATAGTTATCTATCTAGTATAAGTATAGGTTAAGTATGTAAACGAATAAGAAAAGAAATAAAAATATTTAGGTATTACGAAATAATTAGAATACAAAATGTATTTAGCTGCTTACAATTACGAGTTATAAAACTACACTAGTTTTTAAAGTAATCAGCCATTTTGGTCTGTCTTTTTTTTAGCCCAGTCTCAAATATTTTTTGCATTTTACATTTCATACGCCTCAAGGTATGAGTATCATCAGTATCAAACTGTTCTTTAAAGGCAACAATTTTTTGCAAATCTGTTACAGCGTTAGGCAAGGTCAAATGGCCGCGAAGAGGTTCGGATGAGGTGGGAGAAAGTGCGTAGGTAATAATATGCTCAAATATTCCTTCAATGCTTATCAATAAGATTTAAAATCATTTGTATTGTTTTGTTTTGCTGAGACAAGGAGCCGTTGGTCGTTATAGACGATGAATATCGGTAAAATTTCGTCGTTGTAAGCGATATGTCGCTGTATCCGATGTTGTTATAAGCGGTTTGTTTACTGAATAGTTTACTAGGGATTCGGACGGGACCATACAATCTAGCTGTAATAACCGATAGGTCGTTGTAAACGATGTCGTTATAAACGGTTTTGACTGTACCTGCAAATTTTAATGTGCTCATAATTGTATCCTACAATTAATCATATTTTCTTTAACTTACGTGGTCAATTATTTACATTGGCATAACTTCGTAGCGTGACGCGATATCTGTAATGTCTCGTAATAAATTATTTCTCTGTGTAATAGTGGTTTAGAGATAAAAATTTTTGGATGATATATTTGCAAAATTAAAAAAAAGAACAATGTACATATGAAGTTTGTTATTTGTTGTATTAAAAATATTTAGAGGTATGCCATGTTACAGTATTTTATTAACTTTCCTATTATAATTCATAATGGCAATATCATCAAGTAAGATTTTAAGCATGTAAAGTTGGTGAATTTTATTTTAATAAGAATTGTTTGTTATGTGTAGGTCTGATACAAGAGCTAGTCCGAAGGTTGGGCAGCACTGAAGGTGGCGATGACAAGTGTCTGGCGCCATCAGTATCGACGACAGTCAGTCTACTGTCCACTCTGTGCCGGGGATCAGCGCAAATTACACATGTAAAAACATAACGCTTATTCTTATTGGGTCATATGTTTGAGATTAACGTTGCGTATCTATTGACAGCCTCCGTGGCGCAGGTGGTTAGACGCCGCCTGTGAAACGAGAGGCCGCGGGTTCGATCCCCGCACCGAGACAAATATTTGTGTTGGCCACAGGTATTTGTTCCGGGTCTGGGTGTTTGTGAGACCGAAAAAGTCTCTCGTAGTTGCTGATACCCACGACACAAGACTCGATCTTAGTGTGGGGTCAGGACTATGTATGTGACTGTTGGGTGTATTTATTTGGGTGTATTTATCTATTAAAAAATACTTGCTTAAAGTTTCTTGAATGAATGTTTTACACGATATATATTAATTTTATAAAACATTATTGAGTGGTATATGTGTGATAGGATCTAGTGCGGCTGGACTTGTGTTCTGCGATCGAGACCGCAGTACAAGCGGATGAGCGGTGGTGCCTGGAGTGCATGCGCCTCGTGGATCTGCTGCTCGTGCTCCTGTGCGAAGGACGGCACGCTATACAGTCGTAAGTTTCTCTTCAAATCTATAGTTTGTTTGCAATAATTTTTCTAGCGCACATTAATTACGTTACGGTTAGTGATATGTTAACATTTTTTGATATTCTTTATTTTTCCAAAATAATCATAAACCGGCTATGATTTTATTGTAAAGCTATGTACGTGTAAATCGATAAATATTGTTGATGATTTGTTGTGACATACAATACAGCGGGAGCAACCGCAACGGCGTGGGCTCGGGGCCCAGCGGCAGCAGCGGCGGCGCGAGCGGCGAGGGCTGCAGCGGGGGCGGCGGGGGTGGTGGCGGCGGCGGGGGCGCGCGCGGCGACAAGTCGCACCGCCAGCTCATCGACTGCATCCGCGGCAAGGACACGGACGCGCTGCTGGCCGCCGTGTCCAGCGGCGCCGTCGACGTCAACTTCACCGACGACGTGGGGCAGACTCTGCTCAACTGGGCCGCCGCGTTTGGCACACGGGAGATGGTCGAATTTTTATGCGAAAAGGGTACGTAACAAGTAACTACTGACAGGCGATGACGTCGTCTACCTTAAACGCTTAATTTCACTTTTAGAAATACACATACATGTATGTGTAACATTTATACATTGTTAATATACAAGATTTGAAATTTAATCACGGATACTTTAAACGCATTAAAATATATAAGCGCGCAGTTGGAAATAATGAAAAATAACATAAATGATGTTTGTAATGTGGCATCTGTAGCACATGATGAACCTAGTCCGTAATGTAGCGTGTCGGTGCGCAGGTGCGGACGTGAACCGCGGGCAGCGCAGTTCGTCGCTGCACTACGCGGCGTGTTTCGGGCGGCCCGCCATCGCGAAGGTGCTGCTCCGCTACGGCGCCAACGCAGACCTCCGCGACGAGGATGGGAAAACGCCTCTGGATAAAGCGAGGGAACGACACGATCAAGGTACTTAAAAGCATTTTTATTGGAACTAAAGAAACTGTATGAGACTGAGACATGTAATAATCCACTTCAATCTATACATATAAATAAAATTGAAGTGTCTGTTTGTAAAGTGAAAATAATTGATAATATAAAATAATTGATTTCAAGTAAGGAAAGTAAAGGGGGTGAAATAAGGTATATAAAAATACTCTCCTTATTTATCGATTTGTAAATAAGTGCATAAACATATTTTAAATACAGATAATCACGCAGATGAAGTTGCGAGCAAAAGCTTGTATTAAATATAATTCGTTTTAGGGCACAGAGAAGTCGCCGCTATTCTTCAGTGTCCCGGCGAATGGCTGGTCGTGGGGAACAACGATTCGCCTTCACCGTCGAACGACGATGATTTTCCAGAGACTGGTGACAAGGAAATGGCGGCGATATATCTAGAGTAAGTTCTAACCCCGATATAAAAAATAAGATTTTAATTAGTTTTGTATGTGAAGTCCGCCAACCCACACATGGTGCGCTCGTTTAGCGTCTACGCAGTCAGGCCGAGCCACGCTGAGCCACGCCGAATCTGCGAGGCATCAGTATACGTTTGACAATGGAACCAAACGCTTTAGTTACGTTTACCGCGTTTTTCATCGTGTGTACAATATTGAGAAAATACAAGAAACTAATAAATAAAGAGAAGAAAACCACGTTGGTGGAAGAAACACATAAGATTACAAGTTCGTCTTTGTCTTCTATGTTGCGAGCGCACGAGGCAATACAAATTAATGCGTCCTAAGCAACTGAGCGGTTCACACTGAGCGCACTCTGAACACCGCCATTTACCGACAGCGATGCTCGCGCGCGGCAACGTTCAAAATGGCTCAAAAATGTATTTCATTGACTTACATTAATTATTTACGCTATGTATAGAAAACTATATACAGGGTTATTTTTAAAACACGAGCAACCTCGCAGGACTGGGTAGTTAACATCTTATGCTACAATGTTTGTTCTATCAGTTTTGACATAACTTAATACATTAAGTGAAAATGATTTTTTCAAGTTTTTATTGTAATATCTCTTCGGGTGTCCCGGCGTTGCCAGATAACTTTTGAGAATGGAGAACAATTGGAGAACAATGCGCAACGTCATCAAATTTTTGACAGCGAGCCCGAAAAGAGCTTTTGGACACCTGAAGTAAGAAGTGACATTTGTACGTCTATGTTTCGCGTGCACCGCCCCGCCTCCCACTCCGGGATTCACACGAGTTTGGTAACCTAATGTTCATAGAATTTAGAACATTCAGAAGGAAAATAAAATTCATATTTTTTCTATGAAAATAGAATCCAAATATTACCAAAAGTCATAGAACAAACGTTGTTGTTTATGCTGTTAGGTATCTTGCGAGGTTGTTGGTATAGTTGGTTGAGATGGCGAGGTATAGTGGTGCGACGTGTCCGCGCGCTTGCAGGCGGCTGGTGCCGGTGCTGTGCGCGCGCTACCTGGGCGCGGGCGGCGCGGGCGTGCGGCGCGCGTGCCTGTCGCTGGTGCGCAAGATGGTGCACTACGCGCCCGCGCGCCTGCTGCGCCGCGCCGCGCACACGGCCGCGCTGCTCACGCAGCTCGTGGCCGCCGTGCTCGACAACCTGGTGAGTGCCGGGCCGCGCCGCTGTGCCGCTGTGTCGCTGTGCCGGGACTCAACGCGTGTGTGCGCAGGGCGAGGCGGCGAGCTGGCGGCGCCCGCGCCCGCGGTTCCTGCGCAGCCGCTATATCCGCCCGCCCGCGGTAACGTTCCGATGGTGTGATCGTACCTTTCCTCTCGACTGCACTCCGCCGGCTCTAAAAATGTGCATTTGGTCGTATTCGAATTATATATTTTTCTTTATAACCACAGAAAACGAACTAAATATTTTTAGAGCCGAAATGCGTTTTAACGACAAGATCGAAAGAAATGTATATGAACTATTACACGTGACCACTGAGTCACACGATAATGTCGTTAAGTTCAGCTTTCAATATGTAAAAATACATAATAATTTTAATTGTAACATTAACTAATGATTATATTGATACGACTAGTATTTTCATGTTATGTTGCCCTTTCACGAATGCATTTGTGTAAGACATCACACCATCGAAACTTACTTGCATCAAAACTATCCTATTTTTAACCGACTTCAAAAAAAGGAGGAGGTTCTCAATTCGACTGTATGTTGCTTTTTTTTGTGTAGTGTGATTGAGTTTAAATTTTTTATTAGATGTTTTATTGAAGCTCATAATATCTGTGTGTGCGTGTGTTTGTGTCAATCTTTTGTAAATTGCATATAATTGAAACGTTTTTAACCAACCGCTGAGATCTCAAATGATAGAAACAGAAGCACATCTCTGATTTTCATTGATAATACAGATATTATTATTTAAAGAGTTATTTTCGGATACTATTATTGTACTATTTTAAAAAGGCAATTACACAACAATATTGAAACTTCCTTTATGGGATGATCGAAAACGAGATTGCAGAATTAGGTACTGAAACACGCAGTAAATCTATTAAATATACTTACAACATTTTGAAGTGTTCGACTTATTCGAATATTATTCCCGTTTCTATTCCTATCATCTGAGTAACAGATCAATGGGCGAGTCGTCCTCAACACTCTATTCCTTATAGTATGAGGTGAAAAGTATACAAATATGTAATTTTATTTGCTTAGATATACATATATTTTCATGCAGTTTCTATTATCAGGGGGAAGAAAACATGTATAAGTATAATATATTTAATCTCAAGCTATGAGGAATAAGTATTGACTTGTACTTGTGCTGACTAAAATTAACTTTGTTTTGCCCTGTAACATTAATAATGAACAAATATCGGTAATAGAGGTTAGTGATATTGATTGAGTAAATTGTGTATGCAGGATGACGACGACGGCCATTTGATAGTGCTGGGTATCGCGGAGGAGCTAATGGTTAAGGCATCCGATATATACCTGGAACAATTTGCAAGACTCGGAGTGTTCGGCAAGGTGGAAGCGTTGGCTGCCGCTTCAGCTTGTAATTTGTCCACCGATGCGGATAATTCAGGGGCATCAGGCAAGTAAATAGAAATAGTTTAAAGTGTATTTTGTCGGAGGAGGCGTGTAGTGACGTGTGTGCGTGCGGCGCAGGCGGCGCAGGCGGCGCGGGCGCGGGCGCGGGCGCGGGCGCGGACGCGTCGTGCCTGTCGAGCGGCGTGGCGTACTCGTGGGGCGAGTGGGCGGTGTGCCGCGGGCGCGACGCGCTGTACGTGTGGAGCGACGCGGCGGCGCTGGAGCTCAGCACGGGCAGCAACGGCTGGTTCCGCTTCCTGCTGGACGGCAAGCTCGCCACCATGTACTCCAGCGGCAGCCCCGAGCACCAGACTGACAATACCGGTCACTTACATTTTATCATTCTTTTCATATTTATTAGTTATATTATAACTTCATTAATCTCTTATTCTGTTCAATTTATCTTATGTCCATAGAAAACTGATGTTTATATTCCGTACGCGTCTATTCAACTTTTCGCATCTATTTAATCTTGACGGCAATCAAACGGAATGAAGTTTTTAGAACGCGGCCGTTGTCGACGACGCTACGCGCTTTTCCGGCGTGTTCAATGCGATGTTATCATTATTATAGGCCTGTCGATAAGTTTGTTTATATCATGACATTATGCTCTACAGAAAATCGCGGCGAATTTATCGACAAGCTCCAAAGAGCAAAGGCTTCGGTGAAGAATTCAGTACCGCAACCGATATTGTCTAAACCCGGACCGACTAAGCTGATACTGGGCAACTGGTCTTTATCTTGCAAGAAGTAAGCCTCATAAAGACCTTGTTTTATACATAAACCACATATTGACTGCAATTATGGAACTGATAAAAAGTGCAGCATCTTCTAAATGGTTAATCACCGATGAGACGTTTTTTTTTCGATGAATATAATTAAATAGTCAAAATTCAATACTAAAAATCCGAATCGCGACAAAATTTTGTGTGACACTGAAATGTTTTACAACATGGCATTGGTCGCTAATCATGCATTATCAGGTTTTGCGTCCTCGGTGTGCTTGCCCACCAAACTAAATAGACAGTGGTAGCTGCCTCCAGACTACTCCGGTCGAGACGATCCATTTGTATTATACCTTCAACAGTTAAAACGAGCCTTTACCACTTGATTGTCGTGAGTGAACGCAGTCATTTTATCGTGTATTATATCATTCACGGACATTTTTTCTGTTTCAGGGAGAAAGAGCTTCACATTCACAACACTGATGGTCAGCAACAGACCACGATATTAAGGGAGGATATGCCGGGCTTTATATTCGAATCAAATAGAGGTACTCGACATTCGTTTACTGCTGAAACATTTTTAGGTAAATGTATATTTGACAAATAACCTAACTATATTCTGGCCGTATTCACGTATTCCAAACATAAACAACGAATATCTAAAATCACCAGGACCAGAGCTAGCGAGCGGCTGGGCGGATCGGAGGCCAGTTCCCACAAATATAACGACCTCCAACCAAAACAGATCGCGAGTGTCGGCAAAAACTGAGGCGCTCAAGTCGCAGGTAACGTAATACCCATTCGCATGCCGTAGCTCGACTAGAGCAGACCAGAGGGGTTAATTGATGCTCCGACACGACGTTCAAATGTTCGACGTCCAATGTACCTACTCTACAAAATATTCGAATCTTCTATCGTACGTCGTAACCATACACTAAGTTCAGAGTGAATGATAAGTCTTATAGAGAATAGTGATGATTTTTAGAAGTGGAAAACTAACTTGAATGTCGAACGTTTGAGCATTCGAACTTAGTGTCGGAACATAGAGTAAACCTCAGAGTGGGCAAGCAGCAGTACAATAGGTGCGTGTGTGCAGGTGTGGTCGCGAGCGCGCGCGCTGTACGCGCGGCACCTGGCGGGCGCCGCCACGCGCCAGCCGCGCGCGCCCGTCGCCCGCCTGCGCGCCCTGCTCGCGCGCCTGCAGCGCCTCGCCACGCAGCCGCAGCGTACGCACACACACTACTATTTTGTTTATTGCATTAGTCCGGCTAACGAGCAAACAGGTCTTGGTGGTAAGTGATCACTACCGCCCATGAACATCCATAACGCTGGATCATGGATGTGTTGCCGGACCATGAAATTAGGAAGTAGAGCGGGATGGAAACAGGAAAGGGGTATTGGGCGTCCGGCAATCTCATTTACCGGACGAAACGCGACAACGAAGTTGTCGCTTCACGTCGATTTCCTGTGAGATGGTGGTACCGCCCCAGACGAGCCTGCCCGACGATGCTTAGTCATAACTTATGACTGACAACAGCGTGGCTCTACCACTTCTTAATCATATACCTATTTACCTATTCCACCCTACTATATGCTTACGCGTTTTTATTTCATTGTTGTAGAAGACTGGCAGCAAGACTTGAGCAACTCGCTGGACCAGCTTGCTGAGCTTCTGTGCGGTGACGAACATTTATCCGCATACGAGTTGCAGTCGTCGGGACTCGCGCCGGCATTACTACAGGTTCTTTCGCCGCAAGCGAACGGTACGCGTTATTCTGTTAAAAATATTATATTCCATTGCTTTTGACAAAATATACCAAGTTCTAAAATACATGAACTGGCACGCTTCCGTATGAAAGCATTTGATGCGGGAATAGTAGCAGTGTATGAGTCGGCGTGTGTTGTATGAGCGGTGGCGTGTGCGCAGACACGGGGCGGCAGGCGGCGGAGCGCGAGCGGCTGGTGCGCGAGTGGGTGTGCGGCGGCGGCGGGCGCGCGGGCGGCGTGCTGGTGAGCAAGCTGGTGGGCGTGCTGGAGAGCGTGGAGCGCCTGCCCGTGCTGGCGCCCGCGGCCGACGCGCCGCCGCCCGCCGCCGGCTCGCTGCACCACCTCACCAAGAGGATCAGGTGACCTTACAATACCTCACACACTCAAACATACCGAAACGCATCGCCAACGTCATATTAACGCACAGTCCGACTTATTGTTTAAGATTGAGAGTCGAGCGTGCGACCGACGATGCTACGGAAGATTCCACCAATAATTGCAATAACACCGGACGCAATCTAAAGGTGGAGGCCTTGACGACCGTTCGCCAGCTCGAGAGGTTCCTCGCTAGGTCTGTCGCCAGACAGTGGTATGACATGGAGCGCTCCACTTTTAATTTCGTGCAAAAAATTAAAGCCGAGGCGCCCATTACGTTCAGTTATGATGTGAGTATGTTACGATTCGTTTGGTATTATTTTTTGCATACATGTATTAAACTATTAGTTTTAAATGTTAATACTTAATTTGTAGCATGACTTCGACGAGAACGGCGTGCTCTATTTCATCGGTAGTAATGGTGGAACGTGCGAGTGGGTGAACCCAGGCGCTCACGGACTCGTCAGTGTGTGGTCTTCTGACGGAAGGCAGCTGCCGTACGGTCGCGCCGAGGACGCTCTGTCGCGCTCGCCGGAGCCGCTCAACGTGCACACTAACGATGACCGGCGAGCCTTCATCGCACTCGACCTAGGCTTGGAAATTATACCCTCGGCGTACACGTTGCGACATGCACGTGGTTACGGACGTTCCGCGCTAAGAAATTGGCTATTTCAAGTGAGCTTTTAATCGTGTGTTTAGTATTGCATAATATCGAATTTGACACATTTGTTCATTTTTTGAAGCGCTTCGGTAAATTGTAACATGTGCGTTACGTGCAGATGTCAACTGACGGAGTGACGTGGAGCACGCTGGCAGCGCACACGGACGAGCAGGCGCTGCACGAGCCGGGCAGCACGGCCACGTGGCGCCTGCGCGCCGACGCGCCCTACCGCTACCTGCGCATACAGCAGAACGGCAAGAACGCTAGTGGGCAAAGTCATTATCTTTCGCTCTCCGGCCTCGAACTTTACGGAAAGGTATTTTATTTCGTTTTTAATCATCCGGTCATTTTGAGCCTTGATAGCACATAAAAGTGAATTAATTTTTCTAGGTAGTGGGTGTGGTGGAGACACCGCCGCGGCAGTGCGGCACAGTGGGCGCGGGCGTGGGCGTGGGCGCGGGTGTGGGCGCGGGCGTGGGCGCGGGCGCGAGCGGCGGCGCGGCGCGGGGGCGGCGCTGGTCGCGCGGCGCGCGGGGGCTGTGCGCGGGCGCGCGCGTGGTGCGCGGCCCCGACTGGAAGTGGCGCGACCAAGACGGGCCGCACCCGGCGCTCGGCACCGTCACTTCCGACTTGCACAACGGCTGGGTCGACGTCAGGTACGACACATTCGTTGCTTTTTTATTTATCATATCATGTAGGTATTGTTGTGTGTGAGCATAAAAACCGAGCCGCTTTGAGTACAGGTGGGACCACGGCGGTCGCAACTCGTACCGGATGGGTGCCGAGGGCAAGTTCGACTTGAAAGTGGTGAGCGGTGCGGCTGGAGTGGGCGGCGCGGCGGCCGTGGAGGGCGCCAAGCACGGCCGGAAGAGCCACTCCACACCTAGCTTGCCGGACGCCACTGCTATCGACACGCAGGTAATAGGTTATTATAATAATAGAATATTCATGTTTACTCATATTGCGGCATTTTTATACCTTCAGCTTGCATCGTGGAATAAATATTATCAAGATAATAATCGTTGGTTTGTGCAGGTGTCTGTGGCGTCGACGGAGCAAGCTTCCTCGGCGGACAACATATCTAGTGAAGAGATGTCTAGCAATATGTCACGTCCGAGGACGCACGCGACTGATCTCTCTGCTATAAATAATTCTACTCACCACATTAACTCAGGTATGATAATTAATAGTACTGTAAATATTAAAGTAGATGAGTGACGAATAATAGCAGAAAATCTATTAAGTTAGAATATTTCCTAAGTGCTAAATACAACTTGATGGAATCAATTTTTAACACATTTCGATTATGTACCAATGTATAAGTAAGTACCCTCGCATGTTTTGCAAAAGCATAGACTACCATTTCGTGTGTCATTTGGTAATGTATAACTCTGAACGCATTGAGTTGCTGAAGCAGTATGCAGTATGGTGTAATATAAAATAATGAATATAAAGTACTTTATGTATTTTAGATCTCGCAACAATAGTAGAGTCTTTGACTCTTGGAGGCGAAAGTAATAACTGCATGGCGGATCTGGGAAACACATCGTTTACTAACATGGAAATGGGACCGACCAGTATTACCGACATCACTAAACCGTATCCAGCCAAAGAACCAGCACCAGAGACTATCGCTCAGGAGGTTAGATATTAGTTATACATAATCAACACCAGTACCGATAATAAAACAGCACTAAAAACACATACCTATTTCTATGCAGTGTGAAGATAATGACAGCGGCGAAGGTCAATATGGGGACCACAAGAAGGACGGACAGTCCGGTGGCGGCTCAGGAACTATGAGCGCCAGCGAGCCCGACCTCACTCAACAGGTACACCTCTCCTCGTACTACTGCCCTAAATATTAAAATAATATTAAGATTTATTTGTTGAAACGCGCTAAAAGACTACTTTACATTTTATTAGGCGGATTTCAAAAATTTTTTTTATATGATAAATTAATGAGTAATAAGCAATTTAGCTAGCAAAGGCTATACATTTAGTCAGCCTTTAATCATATATCTCAGCCTTCCGATATACTTCTGTCGGATAAGACAGGTTGAAGAAGAATTAAATTGTGATTAATATAGTTTATTATTTGCGGTAGGGTGCCGCACGTTTGTTAGAGTCTCTGGGCGTGGGCCGAGGAGCAAGCGCCGGCCGTGGCAACAACCAGCAGCGGTCGAACCGTGCCAACCATTCTACAAGTCTATTTCCCAGGTAATTGCTAACAGTTAAAAAAAATCATGAAACAATTACACACATAGTCCGAGCACATGTGGATAAAAAGACATGTGTTTATAATTATGTTAATAAAAAAATGTGACGGACGAAACATTTGGTTTTCAGTTTGGTGCGGCTAGCGCTGTCGAGTAACTTCCCCGGCGGCTTGTTGTCCGCGGCGCAGAGCTACCCTTCGCTGGCGCCCAACGCACAGAACGCTCTCACGCTCTCTCTCACCTCCACCTCCAGTGAGAGCGAGCAGGTACTCACCTTTATTTTACTGATTTATTATTCGAGAATCTAGAACATTCTAGAATCACTCAATTTTAGTTGGTAGAACATTGTCATGTGCTTATTTTCAGGTATCTTTAGAGGATTTCTTGGAATCGTGTCGTGCCCCCGCACTTCTAACAGAGTTAGAAGATGATGACGAAGGCGACGATGCTCTTGACAGTGACAAAGAAAACGAATCCACATACCAGGAGGTAGTGAGTAAACTTTTGGTGATTATTGTTTTTTTTTTGTTTTTAAGTAGTTTTAGTGTAGTCAGATTTATTTTATAAAACTTATAAAAACAAAATGTGCTAATTTAATCAGCTTGATATTACTAAAAATCCGAGCCAATATAACGTGTGATGTGAGTGTTTTGCTAGTGTTTTAATTGTATGCTACATACACATATGCATTTCACCTACATTTCACCGATAAACGTTTATATATATATATCATTAAATCAGCATGATAATAGTTGTCTTATCAAACAACTCACTAGTAAGTATTAAAGCTTGTTGGACGATGCTACTATTTCATATATATAATAATATGATGTTGAAGTTGAATCTTGTGAACTCCATTAAGAAGTAGTGTTGGCTGAGTTTGATAGTGTGATATGTATAAAGGTAATGTCGAGTAGTGGGGACATAGAGTAAGCGTGAGCATGTGCGCAGGTGTCGCGCAACCTGCTGTCGCTGATGGAGGAGGAGGCGCTGGAGGCAGTGCGCGGGGGCGGCGCGGGGGCGCGCGGCGCGGGGGGGGCGCACGCGCCGGCCCTGGGACGACGACTTCGTGCTCAAGCGACAGTTCTCGGCGCTCATACCCGCCTTCGACCCGCGCCCCGGCAGGACCAACCTCAACCAGACTGTCGGTCAGTGCACTGTTGTACCACTTGCCGAAACTTCACTAACTTTGACACTTTGTAATGACACTCGCGTTCGTAACTTTCTCATCCGAAAGTCGATTATTATTTAGAATTATAAATGTGTTTTATAGATTTAGAGATACCATTGAACTACGACTCGGACGAGGACGACGAGAACCCGAGCAACCCTGCAGCGGAGGAGGTGCCGGGGCTGCCGTGCCTGGCGCCGCGAGCGCCGCCGCCGGCGCTGCGCCTCACGCTCAGCACAGGCGGCGCGGGCGGCGCGGGCGGCGCGGCGCTGGTGCTGGAGCGGCCGCACTGGACGCTGTACCGCGCCGTCGTGGCGCTGGCCGCCAAGCTGCCGCACTCGCCGCCGCCCGACCTGCACCGAGACGCCACCTACACGTACCGACATCCCCTTCTTGTTACCTACAACGACCCGCCTCACCGTCTTAAACGTGCCACTAAATTATAAAATTATCACAAAAACGCGTCATCTCTTATATTACTTTATAGGTATAGTTTATTTGCATTGAAACGATTTAATCTGCCTGCTTACACTATGTATTTGTTTTAGATTAACTTACAAAGAAGTTGATGGTTCGACGGACGTTGCCGCGTCGACGAGTGATAGCGAAGATGACGAGCCCGGTGATCCAGGTAATGCCTACAATCACTTCCGTTTGATGTATAATTTTAGTAGATCGTCGATATTATCGAATGGTGCAATAGTAAAGTGTATGTTTTTTTCACAATCATCCTATTATACCTCGCTAGGAAAATTGATTTTGAAAATATCCAAGTATGCAGTTTCAGTTTTCATTAAAATCGAACTTTGAGTATTTTGTGCTATCCTTCATAATTTTAGATTAAGTCATCCATGCCTACGTGGAAATTTGACCCTGTATACGTATAACTATATAGATATGCAATAGATATGAGTATGTAATGTGGGGTTGTGGTGCAGAGCTGGGCATCGCGGGCGCGGAGGGCGCGGCGGGCGCGGCGGCCACGTGCTGCGTGCGCGTGCTGCGGCGCCTGCGCGCGGCGGCGCCCGAGCTGCCGCCCGACGTGTTCGTGTCCACCAAGCTCACCAACAAGCTGCACCTGCAGCTGCAGGACCCGCTGGCGCTCGCCGCCGCCGCCACGCCGCACTGGTACTGCTCCTTACTGCACGAAACTTCAATTTGCTATATTTTTATTGTACTCGCTCTCATTCTGATTTTTGATTATCTGTTCAGGTGTCAGCAGCTGAACGACTGGTGTCCGTTCTTGTTCCCTTTGGAAACCCGTCAGATGTTTTTCGCGTGCACTGCATTTGGCACGTCACGCACTATAGTGTGGCTGCAAGCGCAGCGGGACAGAGCGTTAGATAGACAGAGGTCAGTTGTTTGTGGCTATATACTGCTGCGGTATTATTTAAACGATATACGATTAGTATATTAAAATATTCATTGCAGAGCGGGCAACACTGTGTCCCCGCGACGAGCCGATTTGGAGGCTACCGAGTTTCGCATGGGTCGGCTGAGGCACGAAAGGATCAGAATTCCGCGGAATTCAGTTTTATTGCGTTCAGCCATGCAGGTGAGCGGAGAGGATGAGCGGAGAGGATGAGCGAGCGGTATGGGTGGGGGTATGAGTATTGTTTGACACGTAGGGTTTGTCTGTGCGGCGTGTGGCAGGTGATGCGCGTGCACGCGACGTGCAAGTCGGTGCTGGAGGTGGAGTTCGCGGGCGAGGAGGGCACGGGGCTGGGCCCCACGCTGGAGTTCTACGCGCTGGTGGCGGCCGAGCTGCAGCGCGCCGACCTGGGCATGTGGCTGCACGACGCGCCGCTGCACGACCTGGACGCCGCGCCGCTGCACCTCGTGCTGCCCGACGGTGACGCTGCGTGCCATACAACACATACAACACACACTACACATCATTATGGGTTATCATTATCATTTGTAATTTACATTTCCAGAAAAACCCCCCGGCTATTATGTGACGCGAATAGGCGGTCTCTTCCCGGCACCGCTACCGCAGGACTCTCCCGTCTGTGATAAAGTATGCAGATATTTCTGGTTTTTAGGAGTATTTTTAGCAAAGGTAAAATTAACGGTTTGATAATTGATTGATTTTTTAATTTTTAGTTTGAACTGTTTAATATCTTTTTTCAAAATACGCTGTTTTAGGTTCTACAAGATGGCCGTCTAGTCGATTTGCCGCTTTCGGACGCATTTTTACGAATAATGTGTGGTGAAGAACTATCAAATGAGTATTTGGAAGAAGTGGATCCTATCAGGCATAGGTCTATATTTTTCTGATTACATCTAATCGAAACATTTGGAATAGTTTGCGTTTTTTTATATTTGCTAAGTTTTTTGCTGTTGTTTATATTACTTTTTATTTTCGTTTTAGGTTCCTACAAAAAGTATTAAGTGCAGCGGAAACATACGATAACATAATGCGCGATTCTTCCTTGAACGCGGAGGAGCAAGCGAAGCGAGCTGCCGAGATAATGGTGGACGGCGCCACATTCGAACAATTGTCCTTAACCATGACGTACGTGTCGTCTCACCACGAACCCTCGGTGGCCATCCAACCGCTGTGCGATGGCGGCGAGAACATCGAGGTGAGTTCGGTGCAATGACAGCGGCCTAAAATGTTCTGAGCGGATCGAATAGTGCTAATGCACTGTTGTGTTCCGGTCTCATTACTTATCATCAGGCGAATGGCATGCTCGTCTCGCCATTCATGGGAATAAAAAAAAATATATAAGTCGAGCTTGTCGGCCTGTGCAGGTGAATGCGGAGAACGCGCGCGCGTACGCGGAGGCGAGCGCGCGCTGGGTGGTGCGCAGCGGCGTGCGGCGGCAGACGAGCGCGTTCCGGCGCGGGTTCGGGCGCGTGTTCCCGGCGCGCCGCCTGCGAGCCTTCTGCGCCGCCGAGCTGCGCCTGCTGCTGTGCGGCGAGCAGGGCCCCGCCTGGACGCGCGACCACCTGCTGCAGTTCACCGAGCCCAAGCTCGGGTACACCAGGGACAGGTTCGATGCTCTCTCTCATGCTTGCTTGTGAACCTCACACAAGTACCGAATTTGTCATTTGACTTTAAGTTATGTCAAGATCCGAGTTCAATATGAACGAAGTGTAAGTGGTGCTTGTTTGAATTATTTTTGATTAATTATGGCTACTTCATGTTCTTGGCCAGACTTTCAAGAGTAGTATTATACAGTTTTGTACTGTTGGAAAAAACAAATTGAAAAAACATATTGTTAGACAAAACGAAGTGTCAATGAACCATTACATCTTCAAAGTATTTTTTTCCCAACAGCCCGGGATTCCTGCGACTCGTGGACGTGCTCGTAGAGATGTCTCTACGTGAACGAAAAGCGTTCCTACAGTTCACTACGGGTTGTAGCAGCTTGCCGCCCGGCGGTCTCGCCAATCTCCATCCCAGGCTTACTGTCGTCAGAAAGGTGACACATATTACCTTATTATTTAAATAATGTTTCCAAATACAAGATGAATGATATATAATAAGTGACTGGTGTTTGGCCGAGGATTGATTTCTGGCCGAAACAAAGCTCATTAACCTGATATCGCCTTAACTTCCCGCCAAAACCCCGAAGGTTTAATATCCAAAAAATTCACTTCAAATGCGGTAAAAGAAAAAAAAAACAGTGAATGGTTCGAAACAGTTTATGATAACTGTGATTATACATGAGATGATTTTAATGTTCCTTGCAAGTGTTCAGAAATAACATTTTGAACATTAGTTCACATTAGTGAATGATAATATTGAATAGTTTTGAAGTAATCGATAGACGTTCGTGTAGCGTGGTGGCCGATGGAGCGAGTGCTAAGAAGGTGTGTTGCAGGTGGAGGCGGGCGACGGGTCGTTTCCGTCGGTGAACACGTGCGTGCACTACCTGAAGCTGCCCGAGTACTCGTGCAAGGAGGTGCTGCGCGAGCGCCTGCTGGCCGCCACCAACGAGCGCGGCTTCCATCTCAACTGAGACACCTCTCTGCCACTAATGGCCTTTATTCAGCGTTACGATATTATACTACATTTTTATCATAATCTGATATTACTGTGCTGTATGTTCGCTAAAAAGCGTTTTAAATTCGATTTATACTATTAGTGTGGAAGCGTAATGATAAAACTGATTGTATGTATAAATTATAATATGAGGTGGTAGTGATGCTTTTCGGTGATCGGCTCTCTGTTTCTATGACTGCTGATTGTTTGATGCGAGGGCAGTGTAAAAACGAATCCACACATACACACCATCACACGCAATATATTTGAACAATCATTCTGTGGGTCGGACAGTGATGTCTCGTGTAACTCACCACATTTTATTCTAAGTGAATATAACGTTAACAATAAACACTGAGAGTAACATAAACCTTAAATAATTCACAGTATGTGGCACTAAGTTACGTACGTACATATTGTTAAGTAGTTGCCTTCTTTGCAGTTCATGAAATGTCGATAAAAGACATGTATTCATAATGAATAAAGTTTAATTTAGCATGAAGCGACTAAGTAACAATGTTTATGATCTATGTAATATTTTTGGAGTAGTGATAGTTTGGTATGCTTTAACTGTGTGCGTCTTTTGTGTTTTAGTAAGTAATTTTATAGCGATAGTGTGGTTCTCGAACATATTGGCTACTCATTTCGTTAAAATTAACATCTGCACCCGACTGATGATTCGACTGATATGATATTCATTGGTTAAAAGACTCGATTGCTCAAAGTCTATTATCAAACACCAACTGTTATTAATGAAATGAGACAGTCTCGGTAAATGTTCATTTCAGGATGATCTAATCAATACCCTTTCGAAGAAGATGTCGCCTCCGCTTGTCGTATGATCCAAATGTGATGTGATGTTGAAATGATCCAAAGTAACACATTGTACTAGGCTGTTAGGCGTTGGTGATACGCGTGATTTGTTTAATGTAGGGTTTGTTTAATCTTTAGTCTCATTGCAGGATTTAAAATATTATTATTTTATTGTAAAATTTAACTGTTTTATACAAAATTCATACAGAAAATTTATTTTATGAAATCAGTGCACATGATGTGTTTTATAGAAAGCGATTATTACACCTGTACGCCGTACGGTAGGAACTTGTCAAAAGATTTCAGGGTGTGTAACACTGATAACGCGTTTCTTCAAAAGATTATATTTAGCTGTGTTCCTTTAGTTAAATAATTTTGTCAACTGAAAGTTGGTATAATATTGTGATTTACTATATAAATACTTTACGAATTAAAATATATTTAGTTTAAATTTAATAGTTATTTAGATTAAAATTATTAACAATATTGCGTCTTGTAGTACTCCCGTAATTGTTGTTGAGGATTGTATCAATAAATAAGTAAAAATTTAATTCATATTTTTATTTTCTATCGCATTTTGAAATCCTTAATCGCATTAATTTCCTATTATACGAGCAGAAAACTTTAGAAAGAGAAAAGCAACATAATGTTTCAGCGCAGGAGTCTCATACTTGAGACAATGCCTGTTATATCTATTATTGTATTCGACACGCTTATATACGAATCGAGTGAACGGTTGGAGCCAAAGACACCACACCTCGTTACATTTCATGATGATAATATACATATTATGTATATTCGTTATATACCTATCTGTACTGTATCAGCTCATATACATACGTCCCAATGCAAGACACGGGCCTCCTCTACTATCGAGAGTACCATTGAGAGAGGTTAGGTTATATAGTCCACCACGCTGGCCTAGTGCGAATGGGCGGACTTTACATACCATATAAATTCTTGCAAATATACCTATCACTAACAATGAATAAAAACTAACTTGAGAAAACCTGAGGAAGACTTCCACAAGAATTTGAAAGGTAGGTAATTGAAGTTCAGCAAATACACTAGGCCAGCATCATGAAATATGACCAAGAAGAGCCCCGTGCGTGCGTGTAGTGGGATTTACAAGGATTGATAAAAACTTAGCAAAACCTAAATATGGGTATAATGCGGTATCAAGGCTAGTAATGGTTATATTCCATACTTTTTTAAGGCGAAAGAATAAACTTTTCGTATTGAGACATCGGTTTCCGCAACGCACAGGCTTCACGGCTTCGCTCTTAGCAACCTTGGCGTTTTACACAATTTTCATACAATGCAAAGCTATCAATATAAAAACATAGCCGCGATTGGAATGGGCATCAGTCAGCTGCTTCACTCGCTGGAACAATGAGAGCTTTACTAGTATGCTGCGTCGCGTTTGCGGCGTTGGCGTTGGCCACATGTAGAACAACTCGTGAACGACGGAATACCGATCTACAGGAGGCAGCCAGCCATCACGGCGGCAAGTGGGATAAGGGTGGTGGTCACGAGCACCACGCTGATCATCATCATGATCATGGAGAGAAGGGACATAAAGGTTATAAGGGTCATCACCATCACGAGCACGGTAAGAAGGGCCATCATCATCACGAGGGACACAAAGGACATCATGACGAGCACGGTGGACATAAGAAACATCATCACCACGATGACGGTTATCATCATGAACATCACCATGGTGACAAAGGCCATAAGGGTCATGGTCATCATGAAGAAGGTCACTACCATAAGGGACACTCCACTAAGGGGCATCATGGTGTTCATAAACATGACGAATTCAAGAAAGAAAAACACTTCCATGACAAACACCACGAAGGCGGCCATCACGAGCATCACGGTGGACACCATGACGAACACGGACATAAGAAAGGCGGAGGGTTCCACAAGGGTCACAAGCATGGTGGTCACCATCATCATGAACATGGAAAGAAGGGCCATCATGAAAAGGGCGGACACCACCATGACCATAAAGGTCACCACGAAGAAGGCGGACATCACGAGCACCACCACCACCACCACGATCATGGAGACAAGGGAGGACATGAACACCACAAACACTGGGGCCATAAGAAGGGTCATTAAACAGCCTGCTACTTATTCATATAGCTGGAAGTTGATGGAGCCGCTGTCGCTATCGCGGTTGCTTTAATTAACCAAAGTTAAGTTTTGTTGACTGTGATGGAATGTTTTTGTTAAATATTTTTTAATTAAATATCATGTTAAAATATAGCGTTTTCGTTTAAGTGTTGTCTTGTTATTTTAAAAGAAAATAGTATTATCTGCAACGACTGTTAGTACAAAAACAAACTTATCAATTTCACGGCACGTTTCGACAACAAAGTTACATAAAATTGTTGGCGGTGGACCGTTGGCAACGGCTCCCGGCGAGATAAGTAACTCAGCGTTGAGAAACTAGAGCGGTGCCCGAGATTGGCCTACATTTTGGTGAGCAACGAATTAGCTGTGGTTGCAATCAAGCGTTTCCTATAGAAAACACTTGCAGTTGCTGAAATTGATAACGTTTCTCAATGGAGTCTTTGTTAAACCTGCGTGAAAAAATTAAGGAATAAGTACTACATACCCAATCATAAGCGTTACAAACTGTAATGAAGAGTAGGGACTTGTTTTTTCTTTCTTAACGTGGAAGGCGTGAAAGAGAACTAGTATCAGTAATTAAAAAAATACTGCAGTTGCGCTCTTGTATTTGAAAAATTATGGTATATTTCATATTTACGTATGAAGGCAAATTTTAACACTAAAGAAAAACAGAGATCTTAACAAGATTTCCTAATGGTACCTATGTAAAGTCGTCAATCCGCAATCGGCTCCAGTGTTGGACTATCATCTTATCCCTCTCAATCGAACTTTATTGAACAGAATTCTAGAGGAGTCCGCTGTTCATAAATGGGTGATTAAGGATACAGTACCGTATATAGTATTTAGGTACTTATGGACTCCGTGGCGTAGTTGTACTATGGTACGATTACAAAGCTGAGGTCTTGGGTTCGAATCCCGGGTAGTGCAAAGTATTATTGGGTGTTTTTATTCATTATCAGCCCGGATTTAGGAAGTTGTGCCTGATATGGCTATAGGCTCGCCCCTTATCACATAATGGGATGGAACATACACGCGAAATGTGGGTGTCCTGGTGGTGCCTCAGCCTACCCCTTCTGGGATAAATACGTGAGTTTATGTATGTATGTATGCACTTATGGTGGTATTATTTCAGTGGTGGTATTAAAGAATAAATGTAAATAGTGCATGCGTAATCATGTATATGTCCATCTGAGCGGATGGATATACATAAGCGCGCAAGTCTGTTTCCATGTCATATGAGTCTCCACACCGAGCCAGCTACTCATGTGACACACCCAAACCGCACAGCACGGTCTGCTGTGTTGAGCGGTTTGGTAAGACAATCCATAGTCTGATCTAGGAATCGAACCCAGGATCTCACTATCATAGACGCTACTGCCCAGAATCAAATGTCTTAGAAATAAATAATGTAAAATATGAAAAAGTCCATTAAATATACAGGGTATATCAAGACTGCGACCAAAAACGAAGCCAGATGGTAGTATTAGTGACTTCAGACACAATGCAAGTAAAATTTGCGCAAAAAAATCGACACCTTTTTTTTTTGTAAGTTTTTTCTTATCGTCGTATTTGGGTGATAAATACATAGTTTTCCTAAATTAATGATGCAGATCTCTTTATTTTTCAACACTTAATGGTACGCAAGGGTTTAAATTATTATTTTCGCAAAAACTAGGTTTTTACAACCCAAACAAGATGATTTTTAAAAAATTCTAAAAAAATATCTGTCGCTATTTGGTGTAATTTTTATTTGCATCGTGTCTGTAACCACTAAACCTACCACCTGGCTTCGTTTTCGGTCGCGGTCTTGAGATACCCTGTATAATTTATTCTTGATAAGAACTAAAATGGATCTGGCCATCATTTTGATTGTGTAGATTTAATAGATTGCGGTAAAACAGAGATTATGAACGCAGGTGTAAATAGAAATCAAACTTATCTAATTTCAAGATTGAAGTGCCTATGTCTGATATGTTCAATACTCAACCAGTCATTTTAGAATTTAGATTTTTTTTAATACAGAGTTTGTCGTATGCAAAAAAATCTGCCATTATTATCTAAATGAAACCAAATTAAGGATTAAAACTATTAAAGTATTGGTATATTGGTATTACGAATGTACTTAGGTAAAAAATAGTTTTTGTTTTCTAACAAGTAGGTATAAAAAATAAGTGTTCGATCGAATATTTGGCTTCAACTTTGGATACGTCCAAAAACCGTAGCATGTGCGAAGCCGAAGGCGAATGTCAAACTATAGTTATATAGTAGTGGTCCACGGCTTTGCCTAAGTGCCAGTAAGTAATGCCCGGTTGCAACTAACTTAACACTTATCCTAATAATTTGGCCAATTTTCACTCTCAAGCACGGCAAATCATTCCTTGATAAATCTTTTAGTGTTCATTAAACAACTAACATCTCCAACAAACACTACTTAATCGCATCACGTAGATGTTAATTGCTAATGAAGTAATAATGGAAAAATCAAAAACATTGATAATGTCCGTGTTGGGTTTACCTACGTGTAGGTGTGATAATGGTTGAGTACTAAATAATTACACAGTGTTTCAATATAATCTACGTAAATATTTGCATTTTTTATGAATGTAGATAATGACCGAGCTTACTGGACATTCAATTCAGTAACATTTAGTATTCTGTGGTAACATGCAATTGACACCGAGGGCAGAGGCTACCTAGTGTATTTGAAAAAATAAAGACGCTATTGCTGGACTAGAGGAAATAAAATATTTTACGAAATATTTGAAAAAATTATAAAAAATTTGAAAACATAATATAATAACATTTCCTATCTGAAATATTTAAAGTAGGTGCCTATTTTCCTCGTAGCGCATAGCTTACTTTAAACTTACATTTACAACATTGTTAAAAATAGCGAAATCGACAATAAGAAACAATTTATAACATATTTACATCTTTTTGACAGCCTCCGTGGCGCAGTTGGTTAGACGCCGGCTGTGAAACGAGAGGCCGCGGGTTCGATCCCCGCACGGAAACAAATATTAGTGTGATCCACAGATATTTGTTTCGGGTCTGGGTGTTTGTGAGACCGAAAAGTCTCTTGTAGCCTCTGATACCCACGACACAAGACTCGATCTTAGTGTGGGGTCAGGACTATGTATGTGACTGTTGGGTGTATTTATTTATTTATTTATTATAATTAATTGTTTCGAAACGTTTCTAAATATAATGATTATTGATATCTTTACAAAACATGAATGTGAAAAAGGAATGTTTTTTAAATAATGATAACAGTTTTATTTTATTTAACACCTTAGGTACTATAATAATACTAGATAAAGAACTAAGTAAATGAAAGGAAACACAGTGATTATTAATATTTTGGGGGATGAAACGAACGTTCGTTAGTTGTAGTATTGCGTGCCAAGTGATTCATACAAAATATAGAATTCATAAAACTACACAATGGTTCGTTTGCACGTCATTGCTTATGACTTGCAAGAAATATAGTTGCCGCTATTGGCTCTTCGTCATACAAAGGTCCTTAAGTTCAGTCTGAACCTTCAGGTTTGTAACTTATTCGTAATTTTAACAGGCTTGTGGCTTGTGTTTTTTCTTGTCTTGAAATACCTTGGTTGCATATGTTTGTACAATAGGTATTTTTACTATACATATAGCCTTAGAAGGTGTCGCGTTAGTGATTATTTATTGTAATATGAAACATATGTGTGGTTTATTGGCTTCCATGATGTTATGTGGTTTCATCTAACACAACATTTCCGACTGATGAGGTTAACAATTCCTGCGGTGAACCTAATTATTGCGTCGATATCTATGTAATTACGTGCTAAAATGTGTGCTTTAACAGAGTGAATAATATGTTCTCGCATTACTTATAATTAAAGACGAATATGAAAGGTTCGTTTGTTGTTAAAAATGTCCCGAGCCCCCACTTGCCGCAACTGACCGGCGCGCGGAGTCTCTCGCGACCGCGACGCGTCGATTAGCACAGCTTACACAACTGTTTATATAAAACTGCTGCGGAATTAATATTGTTGTCAATTTTAGGAATAGAGCACACAGTATCGACGCCTAGTGATAGATTCAGTAACAGACTATGAGGTTGACTTTTGCTTTGGGATTTTTATTAATCCTTATAGTAGTCGATTCGCGCCGATTGCCTCCAAAGAACCATGAGGTTCATAACGATAAGACCGATGTAGCTGACCAAGCGCCGGCTGCATCGGGCCATAAAAAAGAACAAAATCACGATCAAAACTTCAAAAAAGGAGGGGGCAAGGAACATCATGCTGAACATCACAATGAGCATGAAGAAAAAGGCCATAAAGGTTATAAGGGTCACCATCATCATGAAAAAGGCGAAAAAGGTCACCATGATAAGGAACATCATAAAGGCGAATATGACGACCATGGCGCTCATAAAAATGAACACCACCATGAGGATGGTCACTATGACGAACACCACAAGGGTGAAAAAGGCGAGAAAGGTCACAAATATGAAGAAAAAGGGCATTACAATAAAGGACATTCTACCAAAGGACATCACGAGATTCACAAGCTGGATGAGTTCAAAAAAGACAAGCACTTCTTCGATGAAGAAGGAGATTCTGGACACGAGGAGAAGCATGGAGGATTTCATGAGGAACATGGTCACAAAAAGGGAGGACACTTTAAGAAGGGACATCATCACGGGGACCACCACGAACACGAACATGGTAAAAAAGGCCACCACAGCAAGGGAGGACACCATCATGAACATAAAGGTCACAAAGAGAGCGGCGGTCATGACGAGCATTTCAAGCATCATGATGATCACGGCAAGAAGGGTGATCACGCGCATCACAAAAAATGGGGCTATAAAAAAGGACATTAGAACATTTTCTCATAAGGACGATATTCTGCTACACCAAATCAATCCGAGCGTTGCTAAGGTTGTTGTACTTACATTGTTATTTATTTATTGATGTTGACTACCTAATTTTACCTTAAATATGGATGCCAGATTTTAGGTGAAATTGGTAGAATAATTAAATTATTTGTTATGTTAAGCGAATATGTACACGTTTTTAATACATGTTTGTTAGAACGTAGATGTTTTTAATATATGATGAATAATTGTTGTATAAATAACAATAAATAACCCCAACAGTCACATACACATACAGTCCTGACCCCACACTAAAATCGAGTCTTGTGTCGTGGGTATCAGGAACTACGAGAGATTTTCGGTCTCACAAACACCCAGACCCGAAACAAATACCTGTGGTTCGCACAAATATTTGTCCCGTTGCGGAGATCGAACCCGCGGCCTCTCGTTTTAAAGGCGGCGTTCTAGCCAACTGCGCCACGGAGGCTGCCGATATATCCTAATGCATGTATTTTTTTAGAAACTAACTATATTTTAATGAATCACGCCGCTCCTTTCTATCATACATACAGTGGTTCTAGCTAGCTTTTGAATTATTGCTTGATTACAGAAACCTAGCACTGCTAAATAAATATATACCATATATTGCTTCATTATTACCTAGGTATTTCTTTGTTTAGTTTGTTTTACAAGTGACAGACATGCATTTAGCTAAATCATAGTTATACAATATGTATTATATAAACAGCAGGAATAGGGAACTACTAGTAGCTACACGATTTTCTGATATTAATATGCTAAATTCGGCTCGCTATTCAAGTAGGCACGCTTTTAAACTAATTAACGTTCATAACCACCACTTAGGATCCTGTGGCTTTCACGCCGTGATAGCTAGTAGCTACTTACCAACAGGCTACAACTATATAAAGACAATAGTTATATGTATATCTTTCGTTATGTTCTGATGCTACCCTGGCAGTGATTATTTTCACCTTACCGTATGAATGAATTTATATGATCCAGTTAAAATTTTGTTATAGATAATCGGTGATAGCAAAGTTACGGAAGAATAAAATGGTTATTTTGTTCTTAACTGACGCTTCGTATAAAGAATACATTTGAGTGCATTAGCTTGTAATCTAGGTTAAGAGCTGAATTTGTTTGGTGAAGCTAGGTAACTAGAAGTAAGAATGGGTTGGTGCGAGTTATCAAATCACAGGTAACACAGATACCTGTGTCAGAAATCCCGACAAATGTGAATTATAATTAATTTTTTTATCATAAATTCACAAGCTCATTATTTAGTCAGCATAATATAGCAGCTTACGTGGTAGATTAATTCAGAAAGCGGGACATGTAACTACAGGGTGATCTTGTTTCAGTTACAATCGCCGTGCTTCAGTGTTCACGAGACGGGTATAATATAATCTAAAGTGGGTATCACTGTTACTTGTGCGTATTTTATATTAAACGGATTTCGCCTGCATACTCAAACCACAGCAATTAAATATTAAGTTACACTTAACTACCCACATTCTACTTAATCAGTACATTTAAGCAGGGCTTTCGTAGTTATGTGCACCATAATATTTAAGTGACGTTTGAGTATTCGGGCGAAAGTTCTATAGATTTTTATTGTCATTGTCATAGAGTAAGTAATTACTACGTTCTAGTCATTTTGAGCTTTGTAGTTTGTGCCCACGCGTATCAATATATTGTCTTTGTAGGTGAACTCGACAATAATAACACATTTGAATGAAATTGCATATTATTACTCTAATTTGGTGGTAAGCAATTGCGGTCCATGTCATTATTTGCCAATTTCACAGACTGTTCAAGTTGATTTATTTTAGATTTTATTGCTGTGCGTTTTGTAGCCAATATCACATTATTGGTATAGAACAATTAACCTACTTTATCAACAATTAAAGTTCCGTATTTATTTTTGTTGAAATTATTAAACTTATGCATTATTTGATTAATAGACCATTATACTAAAAATGAATGTAGGTAACTAACTGCCTCGGTGGCGTAGTTGTATTACGGTACGGTTACAAAGCTGAGGTCTCGGGTTCGAGTCCCGGGTTGGGCAAAGTGATATTGGATTTTTCTATTCATTATCAGCTCGGAGTCAGGAATTTGTGCCCGATATGGCGATAGGCTCGCCCCCTATCACATCGTGGGACGGAACATAGAAGGCGAAATGTGGGTGTCCAGGTGGCGCCTCTGCCTACCCCTTCGGGAATAAAGGCGTGAGTTTATGTATGTATGAATGTAGGTACAGGCGTTTGTTACTTATGTTAGTTTATATAAGGTTTAGTTGGTTTAATTTAAACAAATTACAAACCCAAACCTATTCTGACTGTTATTTGAATAAAACTCACCGCCGTTACTTTTTTCAATTATGTAATGGAATTGAAATAGAGTATCCACAGTGAGTGAAGGTTCTCTCTCGCCCCTCGACATGACAATGCCGGCCGCGTTCTAAATGGATGCTGATTGCTGAAGATGGTCGCTATCCCGGCGGATGTGCGTATTGAGTACCAAATATTAGGATTCCAGCAATAGTACTGTCTCAATCTAAGGCAACTATAAACCTGTTGTTTCGCGTCATTTTAGCAAAAGTTAACCCGGGCTAATTTTCAGGTAGGTACTAGTTTTAACGTGCTGCAGCCTGCAACATGACTTTAATATTAAAAGTTAAAGCATTTAAAATGGTGTTGCTGATACTTCATGTACTTCCCATTAACGACATTATAAAGCAGTAAAATAATCATTATTTACTTTTTGTTTATATTGTTATTCACATGATGGCTTTAATGACGATATATTATACAAATCACATCATCCTGTAAAATATAAATTGGGATAGCTATAATCCTTTGATAAGGCTTTTACACTAATTAGCGAGTGAGTATGGAGCTTAGTGATGTCGCACTTCACTTTAGATTTATGGGTGCTGCCGCTGTCACTGGTAATCCTGACCAGCGTGAGCAGGAGTTTACATTACCGTGGATCAATCACATCGACTCGGATTTTAGTGGGCGGTATTTTTACATTTAAAATATTTCTAAAGGTACTTCTTTATTTCGAAAAAAATATGAGTGTAAATTCTTCACAATATGCGCGCATACCGACAGCCAAAAAGCGACATAATAAGGTTAGCTCTATCTCTCAAATTTCCGTCGAAACTCGTAAGTATATTCAAAGTAGTTTCTTAAATATTCATAGATCTAGAACATGTGTTTTTATATCACGGGAGATAAAAAAATATATTTAATCATAAATATACATGTGAATATGTAATTTTAAATGAGATATTATGGTAAATGATACCTGCCTTCGAATAAATCGTGATAATAATGACTTGTTTCTTTCTTTTAAAAAAGTATAGTACAGAAGAAATACTGAGTGAATTAAAAAAATCACAACAAAGAGATGTGCCCCTACGAAATCGAATTCAGTATCTCATGACTTCTAAAGATGGTAATAAAATCAATAAGGCGATTTAGCGGATCTTATGAACAAACATTTCAATGGATACTGATCAATTTATTGTATTCGAGAACTTTATAATTCAATGTAGTGGCTCCTATACACTATGCTGGTTGCCTGGCCCGCAGGTTATGCGAAACTTGGACGCACCCAAAATTTCCCTTTTTTTGTTATTTCCTTCTTATTCTTCTACCTGGCGTTAATCCCGGCTAATGCCAGGGTCCGCCTTCCGACTGAGCTTCTTCCACTTTTCAACCGATTTTCAACATCCTTTTCAGTCAGGCCATTGGCTCTCATGTCGGACTTGACGAAGTCCAGCCAGCGCTAGCGAGGGCGATCACGGGACCTAGCCCTTTTTTTTGTTATTTCCTAATTAAAATTAATATCACGGCTGCAATGGCTATGACTTCATTGTCCATCATTAATTATAAGTAATAAGAAATACAAAGTGTACAATTACTAGGGTTCTACACGGCGCGTCGGTCACAGCAGAATGGATGCTCTACGGCATAGTTCTAGATTAATTACCAGAAGGCAAAGCGTTGGGCATCACTTTTTTAATACAATAGGTCCGGAAAACGAGCAATAGGTCACCTGATGGTAAGTGATCAGTGTCGCCCATGAATATCCACAATCTTTGGATCATTGACGTGTAGCCGGCCCATCAAATCGGGAAGGCACCGGGAAGGAAAAGGGATGGGATGAGGAAAGGGATATGTATGCCAATCTCACTCACCGAAAGAATCGCGACAGCAAAGCTATCACTTCACGTCGACCTCCTGTGAGGCAGTGGCACCGCCCCGGATGAGCCTTACACTCAACACAGGATGAACAGGAGACCCGATAAAGCTTGCAACCTGCCGTTACATTTAACAAATTTCAAGAAGAGAGAACTATGTGTATTTTTGTACATCTGTGAGTGAGGAACTAGGTGTGAAACATACTTGTAATTACTTGCAGACTGTCTTATGATAATAATTTAAGTTTCAGATCGATAATCACCGTTTTTCACAATTGTTTGCGTTTTTATACACGAGCTATGAATGTCCTACGAGCAAAAAATCCTTGTTAAAAATGTGCAGTTCCCGCGTTTTGTAAAAAACAAACTTCGAAGCTAGGATATCAACGGCACACCAGTAATTTAAAGTTTAGTTTTCCAGGTAATTGTATATGCTTCGTTACGAAGGCTAGAAAAAATACCTACCTACTTTATTTTTAATACATGTGGCCCAGGCTGGCTTGTTCGTGTACGAGTATAATTTGCCATGATCAGGATTTCTTAAGATTTACAGCCTACTGACGAGTCGGCTTAAGCCCATTGTAGTTCTATAGAATGCCTGCTATATTAGATATATTATTTGCCTTAAATTTACTTTTAGTCGCGATTTTGTTAAATGACTACTTATACTCGTAATATACCTATATGTACGTATATGTTTCGACTTGTTCATTCGCATTATCAGCGGCCATAGACACTGAGAGCACTAGGGGCTACAGTTAAATATCTTTTACTAGCAGAGTTGTTAAGTTTGCTTTTTTAGACGCGAATCAAAAGTCGGTAAGTTTTCAAAATTTTGGATCAAACCTTACAGCATTCGAAGGGTAGTCGTAGTAGATAGGTAATATTGTGTCTTGTTACAAAATCTTTCCTAAATTCTACAATTTATAGGTTTTCCCACTAGAGATAAAACTAGAAATAGGGTAATATTTTTGACTTAACCTCCAACAATTGCTAGAGAAAGCAAACAGAACAAAAGGGGTATCTAAAAAGCGCTTCGTGTAACTGAGAAGCATCGAGTTCACGTCTGTGATCGAGTTGCAAAATTCACTCACTTAAAACTTTACGTGCTTGCCTGCCGTCGACTTATGTTTGATGTGGAATCTGTTCTGTTGTGGTTTTATTCAGAATAAGTCCTTTCGGCTCCGTAATTGCTGTACGATTAAAGACTTAAGGCGCGAGAGCCATGGGCCATACACGTTGAGAATCTGAGACCCTTATAAACTTATCTCAGCAACGAACACCAATATGCATAGTTGTTACACTCTAATTTATATTTGAATATTATATTTTTATAAGGTAACTAATAGTGGAGGTTTGTGATTAGCAATTACTAATATTAGGTAGATTAATTATTATTATTGGAATAAGTATTTATATTAATAACCTATTATTTATTACGTTTTATACTATAGAGTATCGTCTACTGTCTGTTTATCGATATTTGTTTAATAATAATATAATATAACCAACAACTCAAATATATTAACTTTTTTTTTTAATATGCTAGTAGCGCAATATGAAAGTAAAAATCTAATTCCTAGACACCTATTCAGTCTATTTTTCAGCTTGACACCAGAGAAAGACGTCTGTAATTAAAATATGTTAATCTCCACGTCTTGCCTGCCTTGTCCTTTGTGAAACAGACTTCAATTTGAAATACGAATGCTTTATATATGGGTTGTGATTCATATTTCTTCTACTATATTTTGTGCTTGTGCATTTGCTTAATTCAAAGGTATGTGTTATCAAAAAGCTTGCTATCTCAGATATATTAAATTTACTGGAAACTGCAGTGGAATGGGTCTAAAATTTTGATGAATTGAAAATTTGGTACAACACCACATTTATTTTTAAATAAATCTAGTAAATATGTGGTAACATTATTTTTTTTAACACAACACCGTGTTGATTCACCTTGTTGCACACATTTTTCGAATTTTCTGTTTCTACAGCCTCGGTGGTGGAGTTGGTTAGACGCCGCTGTGAAACGAGAGGCCGCGAGTTCGATCCCTGCACGGAGACAAATGTTTGTGTGATCCACCGTTATTTGTTTCGGGTCTGGGCGTTTGTAAGACCTAAAAGTCTCTCGTAGTTCCTGATACACACGACACAAGATTAAATTGATCTTAATGTGGGGTTAGGACTATGTATGTGACTGTTGGGTGTATTTATTTATTACATATTTTTAGAACAATCCTTAGGCACCTAAGGGCGATTATGGACGACTAACACCCGTATTCTAAGACGTGTCCTCCAATCTTCCTCAACCTTATCTTAGTCGAGGTGACTTTACAAATGAATTGGAGGGACCCTCGAAAATGATATGCTTAGTTAAAAATATACCTTTACTAAAGGTTCCTCGAGTGAGGTTGAGTCAAGGAAAAACGTCATTAATTACGTCATTGATGTATAGATAAAGTAGAGATTTAACAAAAAACCTTTGAAAATAGTCTATGATCACTTGAAAAGTGACAGTCAAATGTCATGTCAGAGTGTTTACATAGAATAATATATAATTATTGAACTCAAAATCTTCGGGATTGTGACTGGAAGACAAATATTTAGTGAGTCGGAGAAAAAAACGCATGCAGACAGGAGGAGGGTCATACCATCCAACCCGGAAATTTCGAAAGATATTCTTATGGATGAATCGTCGTTCGGGATATTCTTACGGAGTATCGTACAAGTATTACAGGAACTGCTGGAAATCTTTAGTAACTCGTTTAAAATAATAAACACTGTTTCCAAACCAAAAATCTTTTATTAAATGAAATAAAGAGTAATGTTTGTATCATTCACTGGGAAAACGTGTAAATCTTGTAGAGGCACCCACCTCAAACATTTTTTGGCATATTTAGGTATTTAAGAATTTTAAAAGGTAAACTTTATTTCTCTCTTTTAAATTACAATTTTAAAGTAGGATTATTTCTTTTATTTCTTCCTTAAGGTAGGTCGCGACGTACCTTGAGTTTGACAGTTGATTCCTTTCCTCGAGACAGGAATTTTTTTGAGTGACGTTGAGTGGAGGAGATTTTTTTCTACTAAGAATACGGATTTCCTCTAGTAACGTCAAGTGGAGTCGAAAAAACGTCTTAGAATATGGGTGTAAGAAAACGTTCTCTTGCTAAAGGTCGTCGCAATATTATGATGGCGACTGCCCACATAAGATTTTGGTCCTCCACCGTCACTGACAAACGGACTTTTAGACAGAAGTCAGGTTTTTTGTATTGATAATTTTTATATTATAAATGAGACCTGTAGGCAGATATAAATAATTATATTATACCTATGTTTGACAAAAGATACGTTTAATTAATTTTTTTACCTTCTCGTCTCAATGTTTTCAGAAGTTTTGCGTTTGATTCTGTGATTTATAAAACGTAGATTAGTCAAAACAATGTTTATTTACAAAGTGATACAAAATGCAACATCATAACAACAACATGTACAAAGTATATATTTAATAAATGACTTTTTAATGGCTTAGTGTCCCTTCTTGAATCCCCAGTGTTTATGGTCTTCGTGGCCTCCCTTCTTGCCGTGGCCGTGGTGGTGATGGTGGTGTTCGTGATGACCACCCTCGTCATGGTGGCCCTTATGATCGTGGTGGTGTCCTCCTTTCTCGTGGTGTCCCTTCTTGCCGTGGTGATGCTCGTGATGACCACCATGCTTGTGTCCGTGATGGAAATGACCACCCTTCTTGTGACCATGCTCATGGTGGTGCCCACCGTGGCCTTCATCGTATCCAGACTCTCCGTGTTTATGATGGAAGTGCTTATCCTTCTTGAATTCGTCTACTTTATGTACTCCGTGGTGACCTTTGGTTGAATGACCTTTGTGGTAGTGTCCCTTCTCTTCAAAGCCGTGTCCCTTTTCACCTTTCTCTCCATGGTGGTGTTCATGATGGTGGCCGTCGTCGTGGTGATGATGTTTTTTGTGGCCGCCGTGGTCGTCATGATGGCCTTTGTGACCTTCGTGGTGGTGGTGACCTTTTTGGCCGTGTTCATGGTGGTGATGTCCTTTGTAGCCTTTGTATCCCTTGCCACCGTGGTCGTGATGGTGGTGGGCGTGGTGTTCGCTGCCACCTCCTTTTTCGTGTTTGTTTGAGGCGGCGGGCTCTAGGTCGGCTTCCCGTTTTTCTCTTAAGTCGCGAGATTGTGCGTCCGCCACGAGGGCGAGGAGGACGCCACAGCTCAGGAGTAGCGCCGGCTTCATCGTTGTGTTCTGTTCCGTTGTTACTCGAGCTGTGATACGTGTTAATATTTACGACTACATTTTATAGAACATTGAGTACGATTTTCTCGTCGTCAGCATTACGCAATTATTGCACTGCCCAGGTTCTTGCACCTCCGCTGTCAAGGTCAGCCGCCCTTGCGATACGAACAAACGAAAAACTTAATTTAGTTAGTGTTCGGTATTTTACTATTAATAACTCTGAAACGGATTTGTAGTAAGGAAGGGATTGTTCACTTTATAATTTTGTAGTATTCATTTTCAAAATTCAACTTAATTTTCTAATAAAGAATTTTATTTGGAGAACTAAATTTGTGTCTAAGTTGTGCCGAACGGAGTTTTAAAAATAACTTAAAGTAGATTTTAGACGTCTCAAGAAATTTGAATTTGCTAGGCACAAGTATTTATGAAAATAATTTCAGCGCGATGTAAGTTTTATAAGAAGTTCTGATTTATATTTCAATGCATTTCATCTAGTTGGACCGAATAAGCGACATCTTTATCTCATGGTAACATTCCCCTAACGGGTAAATTGACGACGGCGACGCGTGTTTGCAGTGTTCGTCACTAAAAGCGGAAGCTTCTAATTAGAATTCCCCGCGTTATTGCGGAAAATGAAATATTTTTGTAACAATCTTCAGATACTATTTACTAACATGCCTTCCAAAATTGGGAAAAGCCAAGAATACAATGGCATCAGTTGTATTGTTTTTATAAGGCTTTTATTATACTTCTATCTGTCTTTACTCGACTCTGGAACTATTCAAGCTTATTTAATATGCGTATTACAGAAGGAACGTGGCGTATTAGCTTAAGATTATTTGCCTGAGTCAACATAATAGGTTCCAACTCCACTCAAACCTTATTTCGTGAATGGATAAACTCGTTTAAAGTGGGTTAACCCATTTTGGAAATCAGAAAGACACAGTCAATATTTAATCGAGGCTCCGTGTATTGACATACAATACGATGTGTTCAACCAAAGAATGTAACGTGCATAAATATTTAAAGTTATTTTGATTTTGTTTGTTCCGAATGCATTAAAAACTTAAATATTATAATAAGATATATATTATCGATTATAATTGATTGATCCAATAATAGATTACTAAGATCGCCATGATACATTACAAAACAAAAACTTTATCATTATAATATTGAATATTTGATTTAGTTTCTAACATTTCTAGTATAAACATTTAATTGAAGGTAGTGATTTTGTCCAAACCGACGAACCGGGGCAGGGTTTACGTGGAAAACCCATCAATAGCCATACATGAATATTTAAAGCTTTTCCATGAATTGCTTTAGTTATGCTAATGTTCAACATTGATTTTAAAGTAACTGCCTCCGTGGCGCAGTTGGGTAGACGCCGGCTGTGAAAAGAGAGGCTCTGGGTTCGATCCCCGCACCAAGACAGTTTTTTGTGTAGTCCACAAATATTTGTCATGGTTCTTGGCGTTTGTGAGACCAAAAAATGAGGGGGGTCAGGACTATGAATGTGACTGTTGGGTGTATTTCTGAATTTATTGATTTAAGATGCACTAAATAACTAAATCGTCGGCGTTTTTTGTTCGTTCTTATTCGAGCTGGTATATTTGGGCTGGGATCCTCTTTTAGGGTGGACAACTACTTTAGAGTAATTATTATCTACATTATTTGAGGATCAAAGTTGTCCTACGTTTTACAGAATGTTAAGAGATGAACATGAAACGTTTATTTATATTATTAATAAATCACAAATACACGTTTGGAATTACGATATTTTATTATTTTACTTATCTAAAGGGTCATAATATTATAATGCATGAAAGTATGTACGAATATAAGGCATCGTTAACCCATACTATATTGAAGATGTCTGTGGTTTGATTCTGGTACTATACAAATACTTACTTGAGCTACATCTAATCTCTATATTATTCACTCGTTTTTATTTTCACTCAACTGTCAAATTACAATGCTTGCCCACTATCTTTATTCGCCCTATAAAGGTCGTCTACGATCTTCTCTCGCCGAAAGCGCTGTTGTCTAAATAATAAGATGCTTGTTGATTTTATTATGAAAACATAATATCTTAAACATTGCGTTACATAGATATTTTTATATCTACTTTTATTCGTAGTTCCAAATTTGGTCATATGCCAATAAATAATAGATGAGTTATACAAATATTCATATCAATGTTATGGCTTGGCGGCATTACCGGCGAGTGTTTGAGCCGTCGGCAATGCAACCCAATGGGCCGCTGGCATGTCCGCCGGGATGTGCTGGCGGGTTGCGCGGGGAGCCGGCAGCGTGTTATGCGAAACTTGGATGCACCCAAAATTTATTTATTCTTTTGATTATTTTCCTAATTAAAATAAACATCATGGTTGCAATGACGATGTTGACGGCTTCATTGTCCATAATAAAATTTAACCAATAATAAATACCTACAGCATAAAAAGCAGCATTAAAGGTCGATAATATTACGAGGACGAGTTGAGGTGGTTAGCCGTAAGGATTAATATTGGTACAAGGAATTATAGTAAATTGAATATTTTTTATAAAATGTAATTAATGGATATAAAAACATAACAAAAATACATGTCTTTAAAACGTCAACAAGTAACAATGACCGGCTAGAGCCAGCTAGTCGCGGTTTAGTGTCCCTTCTTGTGTCCCCAGCTCTTGTGGTCTTCATGACCTCCCTTCTTGCCATGGTCGTGGTGATGATGCCAGTGGTCGTGGTGGCCGCCCTCTCCATGGTGTCCCTTGTGGTCGTGGTGGTGTCCTCCTTTCTCATGGTGTCCTTTCTTGCCATGATGATGCTCATGATGGCCACCGTGTTTGTGTCCTTTGTGGAAATGACCGCCCTTCTTGTAACCGTCCTCGTGATGGTGACCACCATGATGTTCATGGAATCCTTTCTCACCGTGATGATCATGGAAGTGCTTGTCCTTTTTGAACTCGTCGTGTTTCTCGACACCGTGGTGTCCCTTTGTGTCGTGTCCCTTATGCCAGTGGCCGTGCTCTTCATGACCGTGGCCATGGTCGCCTTTTTCGCCATGATGGTGATGGTGGTGGTAGCCCTCATCATGATGGTGATGTTTTTTGTGTCCACCGTGCTCGCCGTGGTGTCCCTTGTGTCCTTCGTGGTGGTGGTGTCCATGCTTCCCGTGGTGGTGTTCATGATGGCCTTTGTGTCCCTTGTCGCCATGTTCGCCATGCTCGTGGTGGTGGTGACCGTGGTGCTCGTGGCCACCGCCCTTATCCCAATGGTGACCGGAGGCGGCTGTTTCAAGATCAGCCGATCGCTTTTCGCGAATTTCCCGGGCTGACACTACGGCTGCGACGGCCAGAAGGCCGAAAGCCGCTAGTAGGCTTGTTCTCATGGTTGGTGGTGCTAGTTGCTGTCGGTGAATGATAACTTCCTTGGTGGCTATGATTTTATATAGCAATTGTGGCGTCGCTTGGGTAAGCGAACTGTTGGTGGAGTCAAGGTCGCGTAAACTGTTTGCTAGTGATTTCTACTTCCTTCCACTTTCAGCGGATTTCAATGTTTATGTTATACAGTGATCGTTAAATATACGCTTCAACATTATGTGGACTAATGTAAAAGTATGATGTAGTTTAGACGTAAGTATACAACAACATTTATATATTTGGAATAATTTTCTTCTATAATAGGAAAACATACTTGTTTATATTGAAACAAAACGGATTTTATCGCGACTACTTGTTTATTCTGTACGTACATTGTGTCTTAGTTTATATTTTGATTTCAATATGCAAGAGATTTTAAGCGCACTGTCGCATGCGGGTGTGGGTGCATGACCCATGCATATCCTAAGATTTTGTGTAATAATTGTCATGTAATTTTGACTGCCTCGGTGGCGTAGCTCTAAGTCTACGGTACGATTACAAGGTTGAGGTCTCGGGTTCGAATCCCGGGTCGGGCCAAGTGATATTGGAGTTTTCCATTCATTATCAGCCCGGAGTCAGGTATTTGCGCCCGATATGGCGATAGGCTCGCCCCCTATCACATCGTGGGACGGAACAAACAAAGCGAAACGTGGGTGTCCTGATAGCCTATGCCTACCCTTCTGGGACAAAGGCGTGAGTTTATGTACTTACATATTATGTAATTTTTAGGGCTGTTGCATTGGCATCACTAAAAATGTTGTACTTTGTGTTTTACTTATTTTATTGCGAAAGTACTTTCTTCTTCCGCTGTACGCAATTGAAGTTAATACAACTTTTTACTATCTCAAGCTTTATTTAAATTCGGTGTTTATAATCCAGCCCTAGCGAAGATTAGCTTGAGGATTACCTTAAACTGACTTAAATGCTATAAAGGCTGTTTTACAGATTCATAATAATAATAATCAAGCCATAATATACAGTCGGTCCCATAATGATTTGGCCTAATTATGTAATAATAGAGAAAGTGAAATCAAAACTATTTTATATTTTAATGTAGCCTCCACTATTACTTATAAACTTCTGACATCTTTGAATTAACATCATTATCATAATCATCTCTATGCCTTTGTAAAAATTATTCTAAGTCTGTATCTACAAAACGACTGAAAACAGACGCCTGCAACTTTTCTATATCTATATCTATATCTATATCTATATCAGCCCATATACGTCCCACTGCAGGGCACGGGCCTACTCTACAATCAAGAGAATCGATTGAGAGTGGTTAGGCCATATAGTCCACCACGCTGGCCAAGTGCGGGTTGGCGGACTTACATACCGTAGAAATTCTGCAACTCTTCACCGCTTGAAATTGTTGTTACTCTAAAGTCCCGTCTAAAATTTAGAAAAACATAATAATAATCGAATATGGTGATGCCGGGACTATAAGGAGGATTTTTTAGTTCCTTGAGTCCGCATTGACGAACAGCACTCTAACAAACTCCGGCGCTGTGAACGGGTGAACGCGCTGTTGTCGTGAAGCTACAGAACACTTTTAGAAATCTTCACTTCTGCTTTACTCTATAACCTCACAAAGTTTATGTATTAATGACGTATAAAGATACATAAAGAATACATAGGCATTGAACATAGTGAATAGTAAGAATATAACAAGCATAGATAACACTATATTTTAAGTAAATTGTTTCGATTATAGTAGTAACATGAGCTAGACTTAGGCTTTTTGAAAGCCTAAGTCTAGCTGCAATTCCTCTAATCTGCAAACGGGGATTATTCCAAACCTTCGACGGTTTCTTTCCCGAGACGAAACTCTTTGGCTCAAATTTTCACTAAGAGGAAGACTCCTTATACCATCTTATCCATGCCATCTCATCGTGCTTTTATTTGGGCAAGGCCTTCTTCAAACATAAACTTTATGAAACTTCGATACTCGATTATTGCCGTTTGCAAAGAAATACGCGACTCCTATTGCTCAATATACTGTTAAATGGAGACTATATTTCTTATGTTGATTGGTGTTTATGCACAAAATACACGATAAACGGACCATTCGTTGCAACATAGCATGCATCGACTTGTTCCGTAGAACTTGATACTACCGATTCCTGAGCACAGCACTTCATTCCTTTCTAAATCATTTAATATACAAGCTTATGGAATGAATTGCCGCAGTCAATAAGAAGAGCGAAATCGCTTCCAATTTTCAGGAAGCTTTTCCTTTAAAATGTAATATTTCCTTACTTATTTATTTTATTATTAATATGTTTTATTCCTTATCTTTTAGTAATTAATATTAGTTATAGTATTTTAGTTTATGTACTCGTAGTATATTATAAATATCTTATTTTGTGTAGTATAATATATGCATGTTTATTAAATAGCATTATATAAATAATTATTTAGTTACTTAACCTCTATACTTTCTTTGTTTCTTTCATAGTGACCACCTATTTCCTCCACGTTTTTAGTCGCTGTATCCCATCTTAAGTTTGTCTGGAAGACGTCGCCTTGTTACGATAAGACCGCCGATTGTTTCACTAATTTTTATGTTCATTCCGTGTTACTTTCATAGCTGGTCTACCCCGCCTATTTAAAGGTTTACAGACAAAAAATAGTTTTAGGAATGAGTTCCGACGTTAAATAACCAGTCAGTTAGTTTAAAATAAACTATGAGTTTTTGGTTTAATAATGTCCAAGCAAAATATCTTACACTTACAGAAATAACTCATGGGAGATTAATCACGATGAATTAAAATTGATGATGCAAGCTGATCCTTATTATATCGAAAGCATTGACTTATATTCTACCGATAGACGAGACACGTCAAAGAAATAAAGTGCCCCCGTATTTTAAAAGCACACTGCAATATTACATTACTTACCTGGTAGTTTATTAAAATATTGTAACTTCAGACGATTTGCTTTCGGTTTGATGGCGAAACATTCATTTATTACTTTTAAACGTATGCGATAATGCGTACTGCACTGTCACTGTCACGAAGCAAACTGATTCATGTGTGGCGCATGCACCGCAAGTAAGTGGAACACATTTTCAACACATAATCAAAATATCTGCTTCATGATAGATTGATCAGTAGAAGAATACAAGAGTATACGGGCTGGCATTGCCACAGAGATCATCACAGACGATGTGATTTCGGACAGAATTGATACGTTTGATTAACGGCGGGTAGCTTGCAAATTGCAATAGAATTATTAATGTAAAACAGCAATTTCATATCTTAAAGATTATGTCTATGGAGAACGATAAAATAAAAATAATAATAATTATCGCAGTAGCAAATAATAATTTATTACGTATCACAAAATATTAACAATAACAAAAACGCATCATCTTATTTAATAATGTGGCCATTATGGGTATATTCATTTATGTCCTTTCTTCCAGCCCCATCCCTTGTGGTCCTCGTGACCGCCTTTGCTACCGTGGTCGCTGTGGTGACCCCAGTGTTCATCGTGGCCGCCTTCGTCATGGTGTCCCTTGTGGTCATGATGATGTCCTCCCTTTTCGTGGTGACCTTTTTCACCATGTTCATGTTCATGAAATCCTCCATCCTTGTGCCCTTTATGGAAGTGACCTCCCTTTTTGTAATCACCCTCATGATGGTGGCCGCCGTACTCTTCTTCAAAACCGGACTCTCCGTGCTTGTCATGGAAGTGTTTGTCCTTTTTAAATTCGTCTATCTTATGAATACCGTGGTGTCCCTTGGTATCATGACCCTTGTGGAAATGTCCTTTCTCTTCAAAACTATGGCCTTTTTCACCTTTCTCGCCATGATTGTGTTCGCCATAATATCCATCGTCGTGGTGGTGATATTTCTTGTGACCGCCGTGTTCGCCAAAATGCCCTTTATGCCCTTCGTGATCGGAGAAACCTTTCTTGCCGTGTTCATGTTCGTGGAATCCTTTGTATCCTTTTTCGTCGTGGCCGCCACCCTCGCCGAAGTGATCTCCGTGGTGTTCGCCGCCACCACCCTTCTCCCAGTGATGAGATGCTGCTTCTTCGAGGTCGGCCTCTCTCTTGTAGCGAGTGTCCCTAGCGTAGCCTATGGCTACCACCGCCATGAAGCAAACTAGAACGATGGCTCTCATCCTGCGTTGTACTCCTGTTTCTATTGGGCAACGATTGCTAAATGATGCCTGTTGCAGCTGCCGCTTAGTTTTTATAGTATTGCCAATAATACAGTGTACTTGTTAGTTTTAATGTCAGGGTGAAGAATGGCGGTCACAGGTATGATTGACCTGAATTTGATTTTCAGCCATTCATGTCGGTGTCATGCAAGATTTCTTTCAATACTGATTGTGTCATAATCAAATGAATTTTGACTGGACACTTTAATTAGATTGAATTAGAAGCAATCGCAACATTTGTAATAAAATAAATTCATCTGTGATTATTTCAATGTGTTTTTGAGGAATTGCAGTAAATATTAAATAATTCATCGATATCAATGTTTCACTAGATAAGACATTCAGTACGAAAAATGTGTCCCACCTAGTTGCGGTGCATGCACCGCACATGAAGCAGTCTGCTTGGTGACAGTGACAGTGTAGTACGCCTTATCGGATACGTTTTTAAGTAATTTACTTTGACTTTTCGCCGTCAAACCGAGGAGGCCGATGGCTGGCACATGCGTCATACTCGTGAACGGGTGCTGCTTGTGTGGACTGGTCTGTCCGATTTGCTTACTTTGTAATTGATAAGTGGATTACTTAACGCTTTTATAATTATTTATTGCGTTGGCAAAACAGAGTATACTGATTCTTCGTTATGGGTTACTTCGTTTCGTTTCTCTCAGCCATATTAAATATAGCATTTGCCCGCAACTTCGTCTGCGTGTTTAAGATAATGTGACTTTGAATTTAGATTATCGGATCAATGGGTCCGTCAGTTATTGATTCAGAGACCAATCGGAACAATAAATTAAAAGTTCAAAATGACGGCCAACATTTTCAATTCTGAATACAAATTTAGATTATCGGAACTCAGATATCGATTTTGAGACCAATCGGATCAGTAGATAAATGGCCTTATTCATATACAGTTTTAAAACCTATTTTATTTTTGGTTTTAGATGAGTAATTATAGTGTCAAGTTTGAAGTCTGCAACTTCAACGGTGCGGTTTTCCATACAAAATTATTTTACCCTTTTTACCCCCCTTAGGGGTTGAATTTCCAACAATCTATCCTTAGTGCTACCCTACGTTATAAAAGAAATCCCTGTGTAAAATTTAAAGTTCCTAGCTTCAGTAGTTTCGGCTGTGCGTTGATCCGGCAGTTCGGCTCTACAAAACTTCAACCCTTAGTTTCGTCCCTTTAGGGTTAATTTTAGATACACAAAATATGCAATTATTTTTGTCTTAAAATTAATAACTCAAGTGCCAAGTTTGGCAATTGTAACTTTAACGGTTAAAATTTTCCCTATATCAGTTTTTAACCCTTTACACCCCCTTAGGGGGTGAATATGCAAAAATCCATCCTTAGTGCTACCTTACGTCACAATAGGAATCCCTGTGTAAAATTTCAAGTTCCTAGCTTCAGTAGTTACGGCTGTGCGTTGATCCGGTAGTTCGGTTTTACAATACTTCAACCCTTATTTTCACCCCTTTAGAGTTAATTATAAGAAAAAAGAGTATGCAGTTGTTCTTGTTTCTAGATGAGTAACTAAAAAGTGAAGTTTGATATCTGCCACTTCAACAGTTTCGGTTTTCCATACACCAGTATTTTACCCTTTTCACCCCCTTAGGGGTCGAATTTCCAAAAATCCTTCCTTAGTGCTACCCTACGTCACAATAGGAACCTCTATGTAAAATTTCACGTTTCTAGCTCCAGTAGATTCGGCTGTGCGTTGATCGGGTAGGAAGGAAATCACCCAGTTTCTAAACATTTCAACCCTTATTTTAACCCCTTTAATGTCAATTTTTAGACAAATAAAGTATGCAATTATTTTTGTTATTAAATGAGTTATTAAACTACCAAGTTTGAGAATTGTAACTTCAATGGTTTAGATTTTCCATACAACAGTTTTTAACCCTTTTCACCCCCTTAGGGGTAGAATTTCCCAAAATCCCTTCTTAGTGCTACCCTTCGTCTCAATAGGAATCCCTGTTTAAAATTTCAAGTTCCTGGGTCCAGTAGTTTCGGCTGTGCGTTGATAGGTCAGTCAGTCAATCAGGTTCCTCTTTTATATATATAGAAGATAAAGTAAACTTATTCGTATTAAAATATATCCTACTTGCAAATCATAACAAGTTATTAATGAACTGCTCTGATTTAAACCAACTTGTAATTTTTGTAATTTTTGTAATAATCACTACATTGTAAACTGGTTTTGAAAAGAGCAACACTAGAGTTTCTTGCCCGTTCTTCTCTAGTGAAAACCGCTTTCCGAACCGGGTGGTAGTTCAAAAAATGACTGAATCTAAACAATGTTGAACATTTTAATGGATTCAATATATTATTTTCATTTCATTTCAACCAAAAGCAAATCGTCTGAAGTTACATTTTTGTAATAGTTCCAGTCAATGAACTAAATGTCGGTAGTGTGCTTTTAAAAATACGGGGGCTCTTTGTTTCTATGACGTGTCTCGTCTATCGGTAGAATATAAGTCAATGGTATAATTAAAATTAAGATCAAATAACACGCTGGTCAACACAATTTTGAAGTTGCTATTGAATGTATGGTCCGTCCTAAGAACGTCGATGAGCACCATTTAGCGCATTTTTAAGTTTCAGAGGGTGAAATCTAGCAAAAGCGTAAAATTCCAATTTTACGCTTTGTTCAGCTTCCGTCCCATTGTCTTTACTCGGTTAACGTTGTTTTCGACTCCGGTGTGTAGTGATGAATCCAGGGTTCGTTAAGTGTTTTGTTCTATTCCAAATCCTTTTTAAACAGCCCCAAACAGCAGTCCGAATCTTCAAGTCCTTGTTGTTTTTGTTATATTGTGAGCAAACACGGCAACAACATTTGAAAAAAAAGTTGATACCCTTTTCATGCACAGTTTTAAGAAATAACGGATGCCACAAATATCACGTAGGCATATAATTAAGATGGAATGCGAATCGATGCGAGGTTTGGACTTCATAGGCGTTGACGAGGAGTGGCCTTATGAACTGCGGTTCTGCGAGTTTGTTTCTTCCTTAAAGTAAAACGATTATTAATTAAATTTGCCCTTCTACCCTATTTTCATACTTTCCAAACCTTGCTCCACCCTATTATTAATTGTAACTTTTGTCAAAGGTATCAATAATAATAATAAATAAATACATCAACAGTCACATACATATTATATAGTCCTGGCCCCACACTAAACCAGAGTTATGTCTCGCTGGTATCAGAAACTACGACAGACATTTCGGTCTCACAAACACTCAGACACGAAACATAATATACATATATCTGTGGATCACACAAACATTCTTCTCGGTGCGGGGATCGAACCCGGCTCTCTCGTTTCACAGCGGGCGTCTTACCAAACGCGCCACTGAGGCTGTCAAAATTGCTCCGTGATTATAACTTCACGTACGTAAACGATGTGACAATGCGCTTTCCCAAGTAATTTGCATGGTAAGGTTCGACGTCTTTTTAGAAAAAGTGCATAATGAATGTTCCAGAGAGGTAGACGGGGTCAATAGAATAAAATGATTCGTATAAATAAGGCGAGTTAGGTTTAAACTTTAAATTGTATTTATTGTATATTCTGCATAAGAAAGGAATATAAATAGAAATTCATAAAAAATAATAATTATTCTTTATGCTAATTATTATTACTTACAGTTAGCAAGAAGCATGTATTTTTTGAAAATATATACATAGTGATTTTTGAGACGTGTAATAATTTTACTCCGCCCAAATTTTAATATCATGAACTTGTATAAAAAATAATAATAATAATATACAATTTGAAATTGTGAAATATTATGTGAGTAGCATTAATTTCCGTGTAAGTTCATCCACGAGTTTTAGTTTAAATTTTTACTTATAAAGTATATTAATAAGGATATTGACTTTAATATCTTTGAAGGCAATATTTTGTATTTAAAACAGCCTGTTTTAGCGAGGTTCAATATAATGACGTCCAGAAACGATGAACATCAGCCTGATTAGGTGCTCGTAGTGGATAGGCGCTGCCGATGAGACATTGCGCCGTTTTCTCTGCAGTCAAGGCCGTCCGGTGTCAAGGTGGTGTTGCGCAGCAGTCGCCCCCGATTCTTTCATTATAAACATTTTGTCTAAATTTTCTTCAGATCGATTTCTTTTGTGATTGTTTCCGGTCGGGTGCGCACGCTTCGCGCTCTCGGCGCCAATCTACTACATACAAATACGGTATTGTAACGAACTCGGCAACACTGCTAGTACTGTGTAATTGGATTTTAATAGAATTTAAAATTATTAAGACATTTTTGTAGAATAAGAATATTTTGCAACGATACAATACTGTGGAACATTTACTCTGATGGTTTTTTATGAGTTTAATCTAAATAATATAAAACTAATATAATTGGTCTCATTATAATCGTGTTTGTAACACGGTGAGTTTTAGGTATACTTACCTTTATTTAGCTATATATACTTGTTTACTTATTTTAAATTTCGGTTTTAATGTTAGAATGTTATTAATAATGAAAAATAAATGAGGTCAGATTTATACAGGATAAAATTGATTCCACTTATATCGTTGCAATCTGTAGGGGAGAGCGGGTCTAAAATTTCCTGGGGGTAAATTGTTCCGTTGGAATTAGTGACATGCGGAAAATGTATTAATGTATTAAGTAAATATGACGCGAAATGAAAGGTTGCAGCGCATCGATGGCAGCCACTTGGGTCAGGCCAATGGTGTTTGGTATGTGGGAACATGAACGCCTGTATCACCGACCCACGTCAGTGAATATTTTCTTCCCAAAAATCTTTAGTTTATATCACGAATTATAATGATTTGCGTTTAATTTTTGAGTGTTTACGCAAATAAAATCGAGTGAACCGACAATAAACACGTAAACCTCAAATAATTCGCTATTCAAGCTGTTAATTACGTTATACACGTATAACTATTAGGTATGATTGAATTTTTATTATATTCCATTAAATGCTTTATATTCCATTGTCTGTAGTTAATATTATTGGAGAAACAATATATTACTCTTCCGTTGTTGTATAGTAATCCTCTAAAACATCACCTATTTAATGACATACATTTTGTTTTGTCACACTTTTATTTGATCTCGTACCAACTTGGCCCAATTTTTGCGTAATTTGTTACCTTTCGGGTTTGGGTAATATGTTTTAAATATTAATTATAGATAGAACTTATGAAAAATCACCAAGACTGTTTATTATATTTTAAAGTCGTATAAATATATTTTTTTTTAACTCACGACATAAATTCTAGAATTAAATGTCCCTAATAATCCTTGAGATTTATTTTAAGGTGGGACTTTTAGCCCTGTCTTCCACCGAATTGAAAAATGAAATGAATATTTGCCTTATTATATACACACAAAGTAATGATAATTATACAGAAACCATAATTTAAAGATAATAAGATTTAAACTAAAAATAAACTTAATCTACAATATTTATTATATTGGATATTTCAAATGTCTTTGATATATTATCGGCAATCTATATACTCCAGTCTTCTATACAATTCCTAGGTAATGTATGAAATATTATTTATTTAATCTGTATAATTCAGGTATTCTATACATTGCGATGGCGATTTATGGGAGAGGCCTATGTTCAGTAGTGGACTTCTTGTGACTGAAAAGATGAAGAAAAAGAATATACATTGCATATGTATCGAATACCTAAATTATACAGATTGCCGGTATCATATACATTAATCACCGGAACATCAGTATACACTTATCTGACAATTATAATAGCGTACACTCACAATGCTGGGTCACGAGCGTCGGATAGATATTCTTATGTCGTGTATCTTGGTTTCAAACTCAATAACTACAATTGGATCGATGAAGTGGGTTGGATAGCTCTCCAAACCTTATCTCATTTTGTTGAGGAAAAATTACCGTTCAATGAGATGAACAGCTCATAATGTATTGAGGATAGGTTGTACATGGAAAGGGGAAAATGTTCATGATCTTTACGTACATGAGGTGAAGAACAGCTTGTATAAGCATGGGTATTACGCGATCTAAACAAATAATCTTGTAAACAAATAATATATCAATGTGGAGTTGGTATCATTGAAAATAAATAGGAATACTTTTAAAAGTATTGAGATTATTTTGGATATGAAAAGTATATTTTCGTTTTATTGAAAAGCATTATATTTTACTCGATTGTACATACTTATATACCTTTTTGCTTTACACAATGAGGCGTCGTAGAAGGTTTTATATATTTAGTACCTAATAATAATTATTTGCCACTTATATCGTCATTCCTGCGCTTATTCGACACTTGCATAGAGCTGGCGCAACATCACTTCTTGGATCTTGCAGAGCGATTTAAATAATAATGTTATGGTCGGTCGCGTGGCTGACATCAACTCTTTAGAAAATAAATATTTTTATAGTCCAACGCTTTGGTCTACTGGGGTTTGTTTAAAGAAAACATTATGAGAAAGCCTTTCCCCACAATTACTTTCTCTATTGTATTGAGTGGTAATTAACCTTGAATATAAGTGCGTGATGGCCTGTTGGTAAACGGACCAGACGCGACTGCCAACATGTTCACGGTGGCCACGGGTTCAAATCCCAGGGCATACCTCTAACTTTTCGAAGTCATGTGTGTATTGATATTCAATCATCTCGCTCTATAACGGTAAAGGAAAACATCGTGAGGAAACCTGCACATCATAGGGATTTGCAAGAATTTCTATGGTATGAAAGTCCGCCAACCCGCACTAGGCCAGCCTGGTCGGCTATATGGTCTAACGCTTCTCAATCGTACTCTCGATTATAGAGGAGGCCCGTATCCAGCAGAGAGACGTATATGGGCTGATACATTACAGTACATACAGTTATCTCTTAGAACCACATTTACTTTTTAGCTTGGTTTAAAACATTTTATTGCAACTGTTTTAAATATCGTCCACTAAGAAGGTTTTATACACCAAGGTGTGCACGTGAATTTGCATGGATACGAGTATCTTGAAAAGGGTTTGTATATGTCAGCTGTAATTTGAATAGATTCCTGCGCCGCTGAGCCGAGTGCTGAGGAGCTTCACTTGCTTGTATGCCGCTGCAGCAAACTGGGTGCTATAATAATTGTTACTGAGACTTAATTAAACCCCACTCAACCCGAGTAATCGCTATTACATTATTTTATACAGTACTGACTATCTAGAACCGTTTAATTGGGGTAAGATTATCGTCTTCACGTTTCGAGTATTTTTAATCATTTATAGGTATTTATAACAGGAATAAATTGATTTTGTAATGGATTACAGATCTTGAATTTATGAATGTGCGGTTCATATGCGGCATAGAGCTAAGTAGAATCGACATATTATTATAACTGTCGACGTCGGATTCCATAAAAACTTATTAGGAGAAAAGAGGGCCAGATGCAAGGCTGATCTTTATGATATCAAACTAAGGCATTGTAACTATAAATGGCTTAAAAAAGAAAAAGAAAGAAACAAAAAAAAGAAGACAGTTCGTGTTGCTGAGGGAGTTTCTTTTGCGCCGCTTCTTCTTCAGAGCTATAACACGTTTCGAAGATGTGGTAGCAGTTAATAACAATACAAAAGATCTTGTGAAAGACTATTTAAATAAGAATATTTTGATTTTGACTTCGAAACAAATATTTAAAACCACATAGTAAAGATATATTATTTTAATCTGCTTTGAAATAGAAAAAATATGTATGTAATTAAAAATAATACTATTTATACAATTCGTACGAACTCAACAAGATAATCACAACAATTATCATCGAGCACCCTACGCTATTTTAGCAATAAAATGAATGTAATTGACTCCATTGTGTAATAAACTGACTTAACTAGCCTAAAAGCCTTTCTAAAATATAATAAAAAAAAAAAACAAAATAAGTAAAATTACCAATGAATTATTTAACTTTTGAGTTGGATTTTTTACTAAAGCATATTTAGTTTTTTAAACTAATACACCCCACAGCCAAATACATAGTCCTGACTCCACACTAAGATCGAGCCTTGTGTCGTGGGTATTAAAAACTACGAGGCATTTTTAGTTCCCGCAAACACCCGGACCAGAAACGAATCCCATCACACAAACATTTGTCTCGGTGCGGGGATCGAACCCACAACCGCTTATTTCACAGCCAGCGCCTAACCAACTGCGCTACGAAAGCTGTCGCTTACTACTATGTATTTGTTACGATTTGCGATCTATTATTTATTTATATTAAATCACAATGATTGTTAACACGATTTTCTCCGGATAGTTAGAATCTGACTGCCTTGGTGGCGTAGTTGTACTTCGGTACGTCTACAAAACTGAGGTCTCGGGTTCGAATCCCGGGTCGGGCAAAGTGATATTGGGTTTTTCAATTGATTATCAGCCCGGAGTCAGAAATTTGTGCCCGATATAGCGATAGGCTCGCCCCCTATCACATCATGGGACGGAACCATGGAACATACAAGGCGAAATGTGGGTGTCACGGTGGCGCCTCTGCCTACCCCTTCTGGGATAAAGGCGTGAGTTTATGTATGTATGTAGTTAGAATCTATGAAAGAATGGCTATTAGTGTAATAAAAGGTCCCGTCTAACAGCACGAACCGTATCGCAGCAACATGAGGAATTTAACAAACGTGGTCGAATAATTAAAGCATTATATTAATTATGTAGGTGTACATAATATATTCCAATAAAACGTTCGTAAGATGCAGCTGAAAAATCCAAATTTAAATGAGATTATGTTCGTGTTATTTTTATGGATTAATGTAACCAGTATGGCTTAAGAGTTTATATATGTGTGTAATGTGCCGGAGCTAAAGCGTAGATATCGTTATAAATAGTAGAAGTTTGAGTGATTTGAATGCGAGGCCCGGGCGGCCACCCGGCGGAATTGGTGCGACGCCACACGACGGAAGCTATTAATGAAATTGGAATTGTCGGCAGCGTCGTAGCTTCTTGTTCTCCCCAATTGATTTTCATAGACGAGAATTGTCATTCCGCCAGAGAGCCGAAGCCTCGGGGTCGGCAATTGTCGTGATATGAAAAGCAGGTGGATCGGCCTTACGTGACTTGAATAATAAACGGCTTGTTATCGTCTCGTTCTAGGCCACCGCCGTTAAAACATCTCCCTTATCTACTTCTTGATATTCATTTTGAGGCATTCATTTTAGAGTTTTAATTTAGTCTGCTTTCCCCGGGGCCCTGCGCTGTAATTGCACGGAGCTGTGCCTGTACTCTCACCTATTGGCTAAATGGTTATTGCTTCCATTCCTTGCGACTTGCATTTTAGATTGGAGCCACTGAGCGCATTTTTGATATCAATTTTGTGAGTGAAAATCGATTTAATGTTTTGTAACACCGAAAACGCGCGCGCTAGTGAGCCGCGCAGCGAGTAGAACCCCGTCACATCGGCGCACACGCACACTACGGCACGGCCGCCTATATAAGGAGCGCACGGAGCCCGCAGAGCTCAGTCGACGCTAGCGAGCCACCGCTTCCAGTACTGGAACGGTGCTCCCCACTAGTTGAGACGCTCTCCCCGCTCCTTCCCGCGCCGCACCCCGCGATCGTCCGCTTCCTACGCGCTGTTTCGTGTAGCTTCACGCCTCACGAACTTGCCAGGAACGTACTGTCGCCGACTACGTACATAGCATATTGTATTGTTTCCGTGTACAGTCATAAATAAAAGTGTTGTCAAGTGTTCTCGAGTTTCCTTTGCTCTACCGTCTGAGAAGACCCTGCTACATAACTGGCGCCGCAACGTGGGCCTACATAACTGACGTCGCAACGTGCGCCTATATATTTGTCGCCGCAACATAATCTGAAGCCGCACGTGGTTCCTGCATTTTCTCGCCCTTAACGTGAGACCTATCCAGGAAGCAAGAGACCCACTCGCCACGTCTAGAATAGACAATCGTATGAAGACCCGACGAAGCCCGAAAACACCCGACATGAATTTAACATCGGAACAATTTGAGAAACTCCTGTCAGTCATTGGAAACCAAAAGCATCGAGGTTCCTTCACCACCTGCAAGTTTTCCTATGGCGGTGCTCGAGATACTGAGACGGTTGAATCATTTCTGGCAAGTGCTTCCGTATTCAAATCAGTCGAACAAATTTCAGATGAAGACGCGCTCAAGAGTTTACCGCTCATCCTGAAAGATGAAGCTGCAATTTGGTGGAATGGCGTCAAAGGACAAGTTCTAACTTGGAGCGATTTTGAATCCCGCGTTCGCCATGCCTTTGCCCCTACGCGACCCGCATACCAAGTATACCAGAATATTGTATGCATCAAGCAGGGGGAGGAAGAATTGACGGAGGTTTTTGTAGCAAAGAAAAGGGCATTGTTTGCACAACTGCCCGAACCTCACACTGAGACGCAGCAAATAGACATGGTCTATGGCCAGTTGCGTTACAAATTGAGAGTAAAAATGCCCAGAGAAAGTGTTTCCAACTTTGATGAGCTATTGAAAGCTGCCAGAGGAGTGGAACAGCTTCTCACCGAAAAAGTGCTTCCAGAGAATGGAACATCCACTAATGAAGCAGGCAAGGAACCTGTTAGTAGCAGAAAGAAGAGGTGCAATTTTTGCCGTCTGCCAGGACATACGATTGAAACTTGTCGTAGGAGACTGAAGAACGAAGCTTCCGTTAGTAGAACTTCATCAGAAAAACCTCCTCCTCCTGTTTTGTCCATGGCAACGCAAGCGCCATCGCCTTCGCAACCGAAGTTTGCATGTTATGGTTGTGGCACCCCAGGCGTAGTAAGGTCGAAATGCACTACTTGCGCCAAGACACCGGCAAAGATCGAGAAGGCACAAGTAAGCTTCTGTGCCCTTAACATCCAAGCCGACGTACGACCAAGGCCCGTCGTCGAAATAAGTATTGGCAGAATTATAGGAACTGCCTATATAGATTCCTGTGCCAAAACAAATGTTGCATCATACTCGCTGTATAAATGCCTTAGGAGGATGGGATTTCTCTTCGGTAGGCAACAGATCTCCGTAACTCTTGCCGATGGTGTTAAAACCCACAGACAGGTTTTAACAGTAAGTGCGCCTGTCAGCATTAACCACCGTGTCGTCCAGACAACGTTTATTGTGTTTCCCGAGTCTAGAGAAAATCGGACTCTTTTAGGAATTGGATTCATTCAGGACGCTAAAATTGTGCTGAACATTCCACAGAAAACGTGGTGTTTCGTAGACTACCCTGGAGATCACTATAATCTGCAGGACGAAGACTCGGAAGAAATTTCCATGGCCCAGGTAGGAGCAACTCCTGCTCATTACAAGCCTTACCTGCGGACAATCTTGAGAGATGTAAAACTCCCAGAATTTTTATCTCCCGTATCATTTACGCCGCCTGGAGAGGATACCGAAATGAAAAACTTACAAAACATTTTACATTGTGACGCTGACATGGTGGGTGATGAAGCAGCGCTGCCGGAGATTAGTGCCTGCAATGCGGTGACGTATCGATTGGTCCCCATAGATTCGCCATCACCTCCTGGCAAACTAACAAGAAGTGTATTCGATGGTTATTCACCATTCATCGACTTCATGTACCGAGATGCCCAGATGCAAATCCATGCCGACACGCATGAACTTTCGCCGCACTCAAATATGCTTTTTCCAATTTCCAATGGAAAAGTGACAGATGATGTGGAAATAAGTGCCCTAGAGATAGATGAAGTGAAAATGGGCACACTTGATGAAAACCAGAGGGCAAAGTTATTAGAACTTCTTTTGAAGCACGAAGAAGTTTTTGGTGAAAATATCGAGCCGACATTCCTTGCGGAGCACTGCATCAATTCAGGAGACAGCAATCCTATATCAGTGCCTCCATATAGACTATCTCCTCCAAGATTGGCCTTGCTAAAGCAAGAAATTGAGAAGATGATGGACAGTGGGATTATTGAACCATGTACATCCCCCTGGTCCGCACCTGTCATTATGGTTCCTAAAAAAGATGGAACAGTACGTGTCTGCGTCGACTATCGAAAACTCAATGCAGTAACGATACCCGACAGATACCCGATCCCACGCATGGACGATTTGCTGCACGCTGCCAAACCTACGCCGTATATGTCAACTTTAGATTTACGTGCAGGATACTGGCAAATTAAAGTAAAGGACGAGGATCAAGACAAAACTGCATTCATCACGCCATTTGGAGTCTACCGTTTTAAACGGATGCCATTCGGTCTACGCAACGCACCATCAACGTTTCAGCGACTCATAGATAAGATACGAGTGCTTCTGAACGACGTGAAGATGTTAGCTTACCTAGATGACCTCATAATATTCTCAACGACATACGAGGATCACATAGACGACTTGGATAAGGTTTTCCGAAAATTGGAAGAGAGTAACCTTCGAGTAAATCTCAGTAAATGCAAATTTAGTTGCTCAACGATCAAGTATTTGGGCCACTACATCACTCCTGATGGATTAAAAGTTGACCCGGAAAAAGTTACTGCCATACTTGATTCTCCAGCACCCAAAAATCTTAAGCACTTGATGATGTTTCTGCAGACATGTTCCTGGTATAGACGTTTTATACCAAACTTCGCTAAAATAAGTGAACCACTTTCTCGCCTTACACGGAAGAATCAGGAATGGAATTGGTCAGCGGAACAACAAGAAGCCTTTCAAGAGCTGAAGACTCGTCTCACGACGGCACCTGTGCTTCGGCAGGCTGACGAGACGAAACCCTACATTATAAAAACGGATGCAAGTAATTATGCACTCGGAGCCGTTTTAGTGCAGGGGGAGGGAGAAGACGAGCACCCGGTTGAATACGCCAGCAGGCTTATGACCCCTGCAGAACGCAATTATTCTACCACGGAAAGAGAAGGCCTTGCAGTTGTTTGGGCAATTGGAAAATTCCGAGGATACATAGAGGGTTTGCCAGTGACCGTTGTCACTGACCACCAGGCCTTAAGATGGTTGATGTCCTTACGATCTCCCACTGGACGATTAGCAAGATGGGCTTTACAGATACAAGCCTATGACATCACTATCAAATATGCACCTGGTAGGACGAATGTTGTTGCAGACGCACTATCGAGGCCAATTTGCAATAATGATAATCAGAAGAATTGTGGGATTTGCACTGTAGCTGTTGACATGCCTCAGAGACCTCCTTCTGAAATAAGGAGTGAACAACTGAAGGATGATTACATATCCAGCATTGCGTCCACTTTAGAAGATTCCAAACGTACAGAAAATGCTGTATATTGGAGCAACAAAGGATATTTTATGAATAATGGGTTGCTGTATCGATATAACCCTAATCAAGACTCAGAAGACGCTCAGCTTGTGGTACCTCAGCATGAATGGGCAAATGTGCTTTCGTTATATCACGATGACCCATTAGCTGGACATTATGGCGCCGATAAAACTTATCAGCGCATCTCGAAACGATACCATTGGAAAGGGATGAGAAAGTACATTGAAGCGTACGTAAGGAATTGTATCTCATGCCAGCGATATAAACCTAGCAATATGAAACCAGCTGGATTACTACAGACAACAGCAATTAACCAGCGATTTGAAACGGTGGCCTTTGACTTGTTTGGACCTTTGCCGTCTACAACCAATGGTAATACGTGGATATTGATAATAGAGGACATTGCCACAGGCTGGATTGAATTGTTTGCCATGGAGACTGCCAGTGCAGATAATTGTGCGACAATAATGATTAACGAAGTCTTTCTGCGATATGGAATACCCCGAAGATTGATTAGCGACAATGGGCCACAATTTGTGAGTGCTGTTATGCAGCAGCTAACCTATTGCCTACGTATCAAGCATACTTTCACCCCAGTGTACTATCCAGCTGCGAATCCAGTTGAAAGAAAGAATAGGGACATGAAGACACAGTTGGCTATTTTAGTGGAAGATGACCACAGAAGCTGGGATAACAAATTACCTAGCATAAGATTTGCGATGAATACCGCAAATTGTCTCACCACGGGCCATACACCAGCGTACTTAACGTTTGCTCGAGAGCTTCGTTCACCCGACGATAATGCACACGATTTCAGACAAATCGTACTATCTGAGAACTTCGTGCCTGAGATAACTCCAAAGTTATTATTACTCGCCGAGACACTGGACAGAGCCCGTGATATTAGAGAAAATAAGGAGGAACAAAGGAAGAAGACAGCTGATAGAACCCGAAGAGAGGATCCTGGATACTCCCCCGGTGATATGGTTCTAGCAACCTCTCACCCGGTTAGCAACGCCACTCGAGGGATTAGCGCTAAATTCTATCCTAGGCGAGATGGTCCGTATTTAATCCTTAACCGCCATGGTGTTTCTTCTTATGTAATTTCAGATCCAAACACGCCAGATCAGCCTCTTGGTGTGTATCACACGTCTGCCCTGACACCGTATCAAGGCAGCGTGTGTCCGCTTCCATCACCAGTTCGCCCGGTAAAGAAACGAGGACGACCGTGCAAGCCCAGGACTACACCTGCGACCGCTGCGCAGCCACCGCGCAGACGAGGGCGGCCGAGGAAGAACGCCGCCTAGAGCAACTATCTTGGCTGTCTACTCGCCGGGTCGTCTTCGTATCCAGAGGGGGAGACTGTAACACCGAAAACGCGCGCGCTAGTGAGCCGCGCAGCGAGTAGAACCCCGTCACATCGGCGCACACGCACACTACGGCACGGCCGCCTATATAAGGAGCGCACGGAGCCCGCAGAGCTCAGTCGACGCTAGCGAGCCACCGCTTCCAGTACTGGAACGGTGCTCCCCACTAGTTGAGACGCTCTCCCCGCTCCTTCCCGCGCCGCACCCCGCGATCGTCCGCTTCCTACGCGCTGTTTCGTGTAGCTTCACGCCTCACGAACTTGCCAGGAACGTACTGTCGCCGACTACGTACATAGCATATTGTATTGTTTCCGTGTACAGTCATAAATAAAAGTGTTGTCAAGTGTTCTCGAGTTTCCTTTGCTCTACCGTCTGAGAAGACCCTGCTACAGTTTTATTTTTCACTTAAAATATATTTCTGTTTTTATCAATTTCATAAAAAGTGAAGTTTCGTTTGCTCTACTATATTTTTTATATTTTTGAGATTAGTAAACCGATTTGGAAATGTTTTTCTTATTAAAATGAGTCTATTGGGTCCTATATAAGCCGCCTATCTGGTCCTATGTAAATATTGTGAAGGGCTTATTATGGAGATAACTACAAATTCTGGCTGGCTGTAGAAAGCTAACCGGTTCGTGGACACGTGTACTGATTATATTTATTTTGCAGAAATAAAGTAAACCGCTCGTTGAAGTTCTGAAAATAAACTGTGTACTAGGTACTACTTGATGGCGATGTTACTCGTTTCGATGTATTAGATGTTTCAAAAGTACTGGTACTTAATTTTTGTTTTTAATGACGTATAGAAATGCAATAAAATAAAATAATACAAAGCAGATTTTACCAACGATTCAAATGTAGTCATCTGACGTACGTTAATCTTAATGATAATTTGGAGCTAAATGTTTAAAATTAATTGCGTAAACGGGGAACCAAACCCGAGATTAACAGGCTAACTTTAAATCGATAATCAAAATAGAAATGGAGAGTGTAATTAAGTCAGTAAGAAAGATTAAACGAAGAGAGACGCGTGGAGTGTGCAGTGTGTGGGTGGGGCAGCGCGGCGTCCACCACTGCGAATGCGAAGCTATGCATTTCTCAGCCCGCTGACCCGGAATGTATATTTAATTGATTTTAGTATTGGTCCCGAATGCTAACGAAGCCAGAATTTCAATGAGAATTTTGATTTTTTAGCACAATAGTTCTCAGAACTGTGCACACACAAAAATACGGTTGTTTAATAACATATTCTAAATTATATTATAAGTATGATATCGATTAGTATATACGTAATAAAATAAATATGTCAATACTTTACTGAAAGTGTCTATTTCTCCCTCCAAACAGCTGTGTAAATGCACTGTTGTATTTCGGTTTAAATGACATTGTAGCCAGAGTAACTACTGGACATAATGACACTTAACATCTTATGTCTCAGAATGGCGAGCGCAGTGGAATGCCAAGCATTGATTTTAATTCACGGTGTCATTTGGTTTTGCTACTGTCCATGCGGTCGTATCGCTTACCCTCAGGCGAATGGCATGCTAGTCTCGCCATTCATTGCAATAAAATAAAACTCACACTGGCTTTGAGTAATTAACTAAACAATGAAAAGCCTATTTGATGAAACATATACATGTGAAATTGAATATTTTAGGACAAAGCAAAATTGAACACGAACCGAAACAAAAACATATTTTTGACACACGATTATATTTAATTGAATGTTTTGTTTTCATAAAGTGTATTGTAAATGAACGAGTCGCCGGTCGTCACAATTATGACGGCTCGCTTGAATCTTGAATCTTGCAGGGACGCTGAAACTTACATGGGTTATAATGACGGGTTTTTAAGATTGTGTAGGCTGGTCGTGGAGATCCTTGGGGCCTATGTTCACCAGTGGACTTCCTGTGGCTGAAGACTGAGAGATAGAGGCTGGTTGAGCGGCGGGAGCTAACCATCTCATGTCGGTGGACATTCAATCTAAAATAATATTATAAAGAGGAAAGATTATATTGCTTGTTTGCATTGAATAGGCTCTAAAACTACTGGCCCGATTTAAAAAAATATTTTACCATTAGAATCCTACATTATCCCAGATGAACATAGGCGATAGAATATTTTCAAAAAAGTGTATCTAATCCCTGGCGGAGCCGCGCCAGGCCGCTAGTTCTCTATATTATGGTCTGCACTGCACTTACCAGCTGGTTCGTTGTTGACGCTTTGTCGTGCCAATGTAAAAACATATCGCTAAACGTCTAGTAGTTGTGTAAGAACATTAATTAAACATCCTTCGTACAGCGGTGGGCTGTGAAACCAAAAGGCGAGGATTTTATCTTCTCACCGAGACAGATGTTTGTGCAATCTACAAGTATTGAAAAATATTTCGAATTTACTGTAAAATATCTCAATTATGTTGAATGTATTATATTCATCATTATATACGAGTAAGCTGTAAAATGTGCCATATTACCTACTCATGTGTTGATAGCAAGTGCGCTCAAGTGCAATTAGGGTACTCATAGCAAGCTTTTTTAAAAGGTGTGAATTCCAAGAAGTCGGTACAACTTGGACTGATGACTTGGAGTTGTTGAAATAGGAAAGGAACCTAAATATTTAATTAGATTATGATTTAATGAATTATGCATTACTTTTCATTGCTATTTTTATAACATTTTTATAAAACCGTAGTAAATAGCAATACGTCATGTCTTGGTTGTAGCTTGTGTAGCATTGTAGAAATCGTAGAGCTACGCCATTTCTTATACATATAATAAATAAATACTATGTATATAAGAATGAAATATGGATTACCGTTACACGTTATAATATAAGGATGTAAAGGTAGGTCAAATAATTTGAATATGATAAATTTGCACGTTCACTTTTCCTGTGTTATGTTTCCAAATGTGATATCGGGATATACTGTCCGTTAAAATTATATTCTGAAGATGAATTTATATATTTCTTCGAGTTTATACATTGGTACTTTAAAGTATGTCTAGCTTAACTAGAAATCATTAATATTAGAAGCTGATAAGTGAATTGCAGTTTAACATATAATAATGTATTTTTATATTAAGTCTAGAGGGGAAGCGAAGTAAGTCGGGCAAATCTCTAGAGACATTCTGCGATCTTGCACCAATTGCATCTGACAGCTTCAAGCGATGTTTACGATTTTGAGGTTAAAGATATTTATGCTTTAAATTGTTTGTGATCGAAAATTACATTAATGCAAATATGACGTCACTAATGCGTACAAGTGCCGTACACAGGAAACATGTTTTCGAGAGTGTGCAAATTGCATGGAAGTTTTACTTGAATACCAGTGGAAACGTTCAAAATTGAGTAGGAAATCATTGGTGGAAGACGAAATCATGTAACTCACCTGTGCGCGTCACTTGAATAAACATTTACAAGTTCAAACTACCCACATGCAAGTTGTAGCTTGTATGCAGGTTTGTTCAATTTGCAACTTGCATACAAGTGACTTTCCTAATGGAATTGCGCCTTAAATGAAACAACCTATTTAGACACCAATGGGTACAAAGTCCGTTTATAATTTTATTTATTCTTATGATAAGCAGTTTATTTAATTCTAGTTTAAGGAGAAAAGATATAATTTAGCAATAGATAATTCTCTATTCAAGGGCACAAATTTAAATTTAAGCCATCCGGTAAGGGGCAATTTTTAAAAAACGTAAGAGTGTCACAAGCACCCGGGCAGGTATTAATGGAGTCTTAAATGGAGGTGAAACTTTAGCCAAGTCTCGTTACGGCGGCAATTTGTCAAACAAAAAATATGACTAAACTTTCAACCCAGAAGCGATGTATGACACGACTTATATAAATAACCGGGGCCCGGCTCGCGACCGACCGACCGTTAGTTTCACTTTTATTATATGGGACTTTTTATTTGCGAGCACTTAAATTGTTTGTCAAGTTACGTACCAACTTCACATTATTTGTACACAACCTATGAATTCAGTTTTTGGTTTCGCTACCACTACTCAAACAAATGCATTTTTAAATACTTTGCTATTGAATTTTTCAATCAAATTTCTAAAGCACACTAATCGAAACTCGTCTATGTTATTGATACATATACATTAAATGTATACGTTTATAGGTGGAAGTTCGTGGGAGCAAAAATAATCGACAACAAGTATAAACTAAAACACAATATGTACCTGTTCTGTAATGAAAGTATGATACAACACTCAGCGATCACTCTCGAACTAGTATCCATCGCACAAACATTTAACGAATTACTCGAGGATTACTAACTTATTTCATTAAGAACTTCGCGCTCGCCAAATGTTATTTTGGATAAATCCCAAAAGTGTTATCAATGTAGCTTTGTTCATATGGGTTATGATATGAGATACTTAATCGCCTTGTGTTCTTACGTTTTCTTTTATTTAATCACAAGGTAATATTTGTAATGACAAATGAGCAATGCACTTTGTTAGCTCTATCAGTAAGTATTTGAAATTTATCAATCCGCATTTGGCTCTCGTCATCTAAGACCTTAACTTGATATGGTGAGTTTGATGCCAGATAGCCGGCGGAAACAATATCATACTGCTATACTATAATATAGGTATTAAACATTTAACATTGCTGCATTGAACCCACGTAAGTGTGGTGATTAGGGAATTAAAAACAGTTGAAAGACAATTTAATTTGATTTAGTAGTTGTGGATAAATTTCGTGCTATTTCGGTTTACCTAGTATATTTAAAGTACAAAGGAGCCATTACACTAATTATCTTTCTTTGTTAAGGTATTCTGTGTGGCTCGTGTGTCAATAGTCCATTATTGACTGGCTATCGAACCTATTGAAGGCAGCTGTGGCATATGAGAGATGGAATTACAACATGTAGAAATTGGGTTTTGTACCAATCGTGATGATTACTTTAGTATCATTGATGGTGGTGTTCTACTCTAAGCTTATATACACATTACATATGTATGTAGAGTTACGTAGAGCGAAGTAGATGTAGGCATTGGGCGGGCCATGTACGTTGCAGATTGGACGAGTGCTTGTGGAATGATTTAAGTAATAATAATTTTATCACAGGCTGCCTGCCTGACTTAAAGGTTTTCAGTGGTCGCCTCATGTGGATGATTCAAATCGCACAGTTTCGGAATTCTTGTGGGCAACTCATTTAGGTTTCTTCATCGATAAAGCAAGCAGCATCTAATAACACATACGTAACTTTGAAAATCAGTGATGCAATACCTGGCTTTTAGCTTTCTCTTCGATAGTACGGAATCACACAACAGAGCCACGAGAGAGGACTAACTATATTAAGATATTAATCGCAATGATATCTTGTTAATTTTAATTCGGTATGGAATAGTCGAAGTCACTACGAGCTAAAATATTACTCATTTCGAACACTTGATGTAGTCTGAGGACGCTTTTTTCCCGCAGGGGTCTTTCTAAGACTAAAGATTTTAAAGATGATGAAAATCCTTTGCTTTCAAACTACAAGATGAGACGCTTGTCAAATTATAAATCTGGTGCGATGTTGTGTACACTAGTAATTGAACCGATCGCGCCGGTTCGAACGTTTTGCGAGTTTCCAGCGAAAACTTTGTTATGTCGGTTAAACTTTCATCTGCTGCGAATACTTTCCAATTAGTGAACAAGAATTTCTCAAATGTCTCCTCAACAGCTCTGATCATCTATAGAGTTACGGTGATCAGGAACGCTCATTATCCTAATGACCTTTTCTTTTACCATTCACATTGATCAAAACAATATCTTTTATATTTTCAAATATACTATGATGTCTTATTCATTAAAACAGACGTTCCCTTAATATGGTTCAGTTAATATATTACTTAATTAAAATCCACCAAGAAGCGTTCAAATTAACTTTCACGTAAGTTAAAGGTGTGCCTAAATTAGTGCTTGTAAAATATTTCCATTTCCAGTCAATAAATTAACGTGTTCCACGTTGAACACATCGCTTGAACACTTCAATAGATCTATACCTGTATCAGCCCATATACGTCCCACTGCAGGGCACGAGCCTCCTCTACAATCGAGAGGGGTTAGATCATATAGTCAAAAATATCAATATTGGTAGGCATATATTTAAATTTAAAATATGTCTCGTTTTACGCATAATGATGATAGCAATCGCTGCCTAACCTTAAGTAAAAAGTTATTGGTTATTTATTTCATTTTAATTACAATTCGTTATTATTGAAATTTTATTTTCATTTTATTGATTGAATATTAAATGAGACGCATAATTCATTCTTTTTTAGGCAATTGGTCACCTGATGGTGAGTGATCACTGCCGCCCATGACCATCCACAACGCTGGGTTAATAGATGTGTGCCGACCAATAAAATCGGGATGGAGCGGGATGGAATGATGGGAAGATGAAAGAGATACTGGGCAACCGGCAATCTAACTCACTGAACGAAACACGACGGCGAAGCTGCCGCTTCACATCGATCTCCCGTGAGACAGTGGTACCGCCCCGAACGAGTCTGCCCATTCATGTTGAGCCTTGGCTGAAATCAGCGTTAAAATAGCTGTTTTTAATATGTTTATAAAACATTCATAAAAAAGTTAATCAAGTGTCACTAAACATCTATGAGTCTTTGGTACTTGAAATAAAGATTATATTATATTAAAACTAAACGAAAACAAAGAGAACTGGTTGACAATTTGAGGAGAACATGTAGGGTACTCAACAATTTCGTGTTTAGGTACATATCTATATAGACTACATAAAAACAGGATAATCAGTTTTTTCGTTTTCGTGGGATGAATATAACTTTATTGTTTAACGGAGTATCTACAATCGATGTTATAATTGACGAAATAGTTATTATTAGAAACCGTTTTCATACAATCCTATTACAGTTCTCCATTGGATGACTAGCAAAATGTGGATACTGGTATGTATATTACATAATTAATTATATTAAGGCGAAGTAGTCCTTCTTGGCAAAATATTACGTCTTGATATAATGTTTCACGAAAAGCAAATTAATCTCCTTTAAAAGAAAAAGTAACAATAAAAAGTAGCCAAGTTGAAAACGATTTTCAAGATTCGAACTCAAATCGAAAAGAAAATAGATAATCAATGTCTGCGTACTTAATATTTTATTAAAATCAACTTCTCAAAAGAAACCGTAAAATAGCATTTGAATTTAAGTCGCATTAAAAGTTTGCGTGAGCAGAGTTCGCGGCACAATGGGGCCGTTGGAAAAATTCTAATTACTTTACCGAGTTGGTTCGGAATTTAAAAAAGTTACGCTTACTGGCCGGCCACAGTCTTGACACACAAACCACTCCGCACCAATCATTTTATACACATTTTTAACGGTCTCTATGTAATTCATTAAATATACAAAACTAGATACATTTAGTTCAAGTTTATAATTTTGACATAGTTTGAACTATGTTTGCATTTAAGTTTGTATTTGAGCGTTTCCTAACAGCCCTTTCATTGAATGTTGAATTTTGAACAAATCTGTATATTTAACGCGAGGGTCACGTCGGCCGCTTCGCTCTTTTATTGTCTGAAAAATTGTAGGTTGCCATTATATACCACTTCCCTAGATCCGAGATCGATGCAATGTAACAAATAATGAACTCGAACAAACTCCAGTAAACGCTTAAGGCTCAGAAGTGTTGGCAATTTAGCGCAGCCGGCGCCGTTTGTTGCCGTCGTTTTTCTTGCCTCCCTGTTCAATAAATGTACGTCTAAGTGCCCTTCTCAATGCTCACTCCATATTACACGATCATAATTATCAATGTTATTCAAGTAATAATAATCTACACTATTGCGCTAGCACCAGGCTACATATAATATGTTTGTTTTCCAGTTTAATTTCAATTTAGGGTTTTTAAGGTGTGAATTTGCCACTGATTCTTGCTGTTTGATGTGATCATACAACTGTGAGCGATTTAATGTGATTAATACATTGGTTGTGGCTACTATTCAGGGCAGGTACCTATTAATGATTTCATATTACATAATTATGAAATGTTATAGGTACTACGATTAATTGGCAATGAACAAGAGTAACCTACAAAATTATTGAACACTCTTCAAAGATATGTATGAGATTTTTTATGGAGAGCGATCGGCACATCGCTTTGTAAAAGAGAGATCCATGGGCTTCAAATCCTGCGTTGTTTTACCTAGCTGACCCTTCTACGAGAGAGACTTACTTTGGTTCCAAGCCGGCCAGTCATGGAGTTCAGTAGAGCGGTTTTCTTCCCACGAAATTCACTACCGTTTCTAATATGTGTGACAGTCATAGGTGAGTTTTTGTTGATATGATTTAAATATATAGGTACATATATCAACAGTTATAATTCAGTAAAACATTTAAGGCATGCATTCAACATCAGAGCAATACAATAATAAAAGCCGTATCAAATGGCCTTATATGTATAGTACGTTTTGCAATACAACTGAAGTACTGTCACGCTGAAACTAGATTTGAGGCATCCAAAAGCGAGCCAAGAGCTTTGAAATCCCAAAGCCCCGATGTAATATTGGTAGTCAGTGGACCTACTAACATTTCTGAGACATTATTTTTCGCTTTCATACTACTACTGCTAAAAATACTAAAGATAGGAATGAATCTCAGGGCTTTATTGAAATCTCACTGTGACAAAGGCAATTCATCTCGATGAAAACTAATTTTCTGTGAAACGAATATAAGAATTTTCAACTCAAAGTTTTACATTTTAAAGCTATAATTTTATGAGAATCATAACGTTATAATATTGTTCATTAGATTGTGTAAGTGGTTTATGTTCTGAGCTTGTGGCTGAGTTAAAGTTGGTTTGCTTACTATGACGGCGACGTGACACGTTGCCTACGTAAATTCTAATTATTAAGGTGCAGCGCGGCTCAGTTAAATTCACTTAAATACTCGAAACTCATTCGGCTGCACCAAACCCATTTAGCATGTAAAATTCAATTGTCGGATTTAGATAACAATGTACCAACATTGATATTCAAATGAAGGCTATTGTGGGCAGGCGTGAGAATTTTGACATATTCTATTCTAGGTATTGAATTTCCTACACAAATGAAGTGTGGAGAGTAACCATTAGTTTTTGCGACTTATATTGCAAGCGACATAATGTTTTATAATCGAAAATGATATTTAAATCGGGAGTGGAGGAGGGTGCTGGGCGCAGCGCGGAACAAAGCGTGCCTACGCCTCGCGAATTAAAATCCCGACAATACCTTCGGGCAGGTGTTTTACGTGTGTTGTGTTTTATATCTATTATCCTGTAACATCCGTCCGTACCTACTTTCAGAGCATTTCATCTTGCGCCCGAGCGGGTCAGCGTAATTTATTACCTATTGTGCGGATATTTCATTTATCACGGTGAATTCAATTTACAGAACAATTAATCATTCCACAATACTTACTCGCCGACAGCGGACTGGTTGTCGGGCGTTGGAGACGGCGCCGCGCTCCAGCAAAAAAATACTCTCAAAAATACGCAGATGCTACCTAAATACCGATTTAACACCACACTAATCCCTGTTTTTTATGGAAACAACGACACTTTTAATCGAAAAATAACATTCATGGTAACGTAATGCTAGACACTAAAATTGGCACCGGTATACGGTTTCGATTCTCATACATGTAGGTACTTAAATGCACGCAAGTGAAGCTTTGGCTACCTCTGTACGTCGGCAAGCTAAATCAGTAAATGCAGAACACGAGAATGATTAAAATACGCTCAGAGCTGAGATAACAGCCCGGTGTGTTCACATGTGTTATCGAAGATACGTGTTCATTTTAAGCTGGTAGTTAGCATTCAGTTCCCTTCGCCGGAATTGAATTACTCTCCCGGCGACCTGTAACCTCGCGTGCGAAGGGATGTTAAATATGAGTGACATAACGTGGTTACCCTAATTGCGATCTTTTCAAGATTAAATTTGCATTTACGTGCAAATTATAAACTTCTATTAATACTTTATTAATATATAACGTATATACGTACATATATTGGATGACCAATTTAATATCAGTTAGGATGTACCCACTATTATAAGTAAATAAATTAAGTGTCTTAGTATCATAATGAGCAAGAAACTGATAAATGACAACTTCCGTGGCGCAGTTTGTTAGACGTCGGCTGTGAAACGAGAGGCCACGGGTTCGATCCCCGCACCGAGACAAATGTTTGTGAGGCCCACAAATATTTGTCTCGGGTCTGGGTGTTTGTGAGACCGAACAGTCTCTCGTAGTTTCTGATACCTGCGATACAAGACTTAATTGATCTTAGTGTGGGGTCAGGACTATGTATGTGACTGTTGGGTGTATTTATTTATTTTAAATGTTTCAACGGAATATCTGTTAACCATTGTCTAACCCGGCCACTGCAGGACACAGGAATTTTTAAAAACACGCTGCTGTGCTGTTGAGGTTTGGTTGCGTTTCTCATGGAGCTGCTTGTTGCGACGGTCGCGGCCGATGCAGCGGGCATGAGCTCGGCTCACGCTGTCCAAAACCCTACAGCTCCGCAGCCATTACCGGGGCGGCAATATGCTCGGTTCAATGCATTCTCAATTTGTCATAATTTAAGCCAATCCACAATAGGCTAGTGAGGTAGAATACATAGTCTAGCTCCTCTTAATCGTATTCTCAATTGTAGAGGAGGCTCGTACACTTGAGTGGGGTGTAAATGGACTGATACAGTACAGATAATTTTATTTTAGTCAGTTTTAACTACCTGCTCAAAACCAATATTAAATAATAGCTTACCTGTATTTTGTTCGAAACGAGTGAATCTGAGGTACTGGGTTCTAAAACTCGGTTGGAAATTCAGTTTACGAAAACTAAAAAAAAAAAAATTGTTTGGAATAAAAGTGAATTTCTCGGTATGGCCACGTCGCCTATCACATTTTAGGACAGAAATAAATTCGGCAAACTGTGGCTGTCATTAGTGACACATCTGCCTACTCCCTTTAAGATAATACAGGCGTGGGATTGTAAGCGTCAAAACATGATCAATAAGATGTTCTTCGAGCCTTTTGATGTTTTGTTCCGAGTGAAGACGTCGGCAGAAAAACGGTGAAAAAATGGCTAAGGATACTTGGAAAAGTTGGTCTTTGATATAATGGGGAAATGGAGTATATTGTCTGCAATTTTCTGACTTCAAAGTGCTGAAAAAAATCCCGAAAACTGAAAAACAAAGCACTGCGATTTGATTCCTTAGTGCTCGCAATGTTAGACATTACTCTATGTATGTGACTGTTGGATGTATTTATTTATTAAATGCTTTCACCAATCCGTGCAATGAAAAATGTTTTATTATATATTTGTTCTTGTGAAAACAGATCAACAAACATACTCCCTTTGGCTACGCCGCGGCGTAGCCGGATATCAATTAACCAGCGACATTAAAGTAATATATTTATGCTGGGAATCTTTGTATAAAACGAATCTTTGTACAAACAGGTCTAAATGTAAAAAATATTTATTATTATTTAATTAATCACTGTTATTCCACGAGAAAAATTCTTTCATTTTGCGCTATTACTATTTGGCATAGTAGCATAAATGTCCCAAGCTTTAACAAATACAGCATTGGTACCTACCTATATTTTAAACGACCATAATACCTATATTACTTATGATTTACTTGTAAATGTTTCCAATAATATTTTCCAATATTTAGATGCAGATTTTCTAAAAATATTTAGTTGAGGAACTTCGGAGACCGGAACTAACCGGGATATCACTAGGTAGAACTAAAGTGCAGCTGAGGAATGCATACAATTTGTATACGTAACTTCTCTTTAATATAGTATACCTAAGTAGTGCAAATATCAGAAGTACCTAACCTTTGTTTCGGCAATAGTAAAGAGTATAATATGCACAGAAAATTGAATAGTACGAATAAATTGGCTCTCACAAGCAAATGCGATTACCAGATAGTATAGCTATATAAAGGTGTATTGAATTGGAGCCATTGACTCGACGGTGTATTGGCAAAATGTTGTCTGTTCGTAATTAACGAATGTGTCACATGATCCGAACAATGTGTTCTATGCAGATGTTGCTGAAAACTTTTAATGAAGAATCTCGTTATTGATTAAATTTTCTTCGAAGTTGAAAAGTACTTAATTATTAAGAATTGTAATTATTTATGTCTGTGTACATAATATTGTATTATTATGAATGTACCTGAGGTAAAGTGATTTTAACTGTCTAATGTGGTTTCGCGTTTGCAATGAAATATATGTTTCTTATTAAGCCTTAAATGTTGACCGTAAGTTAAATAGGATATCAAAACATTAACAACAGCAATATGAATGCAAAAATCTAAATTTACTTTGACGCTTTAATGACAACGAATGGAGGCAAACTGACGATCCATCTGGTCGCGCAATACCCAACTTACTGCAAACCTCGAAGTTTTACGTTTTTCGAAGAAGATAAGAGTAGCATTATTTATAAACAAACCTTAATTCTTTGTTTCGCTTTACCTCGACAATGTTGGACGACGGTTTTCCCGCGAGACGTCCAGAACCTGCATCTTTTACCCACGAACAAAAATTGGGTACCGTAATTCTAAAAATGTCTATGCAGAAAACATGAACTTATTTTCTTAGATAACTTTGTATTTAAGAGTAGGTAGTAATCGGCGCCATATTGCAAACTTGCTCGAAATTTCGTTTTCGTTTGGTCAGAAGTCATTTTACTGAACGAACTCCATACATTAATAAACAATAATAATGTCTTTATAGAATTTAAAATTATGTTTTATATTGTGAATTGTTTTCAAAGTAAATAGAAGAATTAAACACGACTCCATTAGGAAATATCTGAAGGCAACAAACACACAGGGCGGAGTACGAGAGGTACGTTTGTTTTATTTAACAATGGCATTCGATTACAAACGTCCGTAGCCGAGAGTGGTTGCCTTCGTCAGCCAGAAGTGTCGTTAAGTGCTTGGGCCGCGCCGCCTCTGTCAATTACCGTTGCGAGCCAGTAATGACCCAGAGAGACCCTTATTAAAACTTGCTTCACCTCGTTCCACTAAAGTTTAAAGTAGCGATGCATAATAATTGTTCCATCGATTATATCATCGCGTAGGGGATGTGTGTAAATTACAAAGAGGCTCGAGAGAGACCATTCGGCTTTCTGACTATAATTTATGGTAGAATTTATTGCGAATAGCGACATGTTTATTTTAGACTTTATATTGTGAGATTTTCTTAAGAGTAAAATAATATTTATTCTAAATGTGGTATCTTAAATTTTCATAATATTCATAAAGATCTATTTTATTTTAAAACATCATAAAATAATCTAATATAGTTCTAGTTTCCAGTTTACGATGTCTAGCTCCAGTAGAAAAATAATTCAAATATTATGCTAATTGTGGAGATCCTTGGGAAAGGCTTATGTTCAGCAGTGTATTTCTTGTTGTTTAAGATAGAGACATTATGTGTATTGTATTAATTATACATACAAGTACAATTATAAAGTTATATCAGGATCTTTTTATTAAGATTTAAATCTAACTACAACGAATAAACGACTGCATTTAGTTGTGAGTTATTTACAAAGTTACGTGTTTGAAATAATGAGAAGTCGAAAAGTAATCTTTTTAATGTAAAGAATATTGTGAAACTTTTACGGCCGTCGCAAAAGAAATAAAAAATCCATTACATTGCGTGTTTCTTAAGTACTATTATTCGTACGAGCATTATTTTTATCGAAGAAATAATGTTATGTACACTTTTAGTATATGTGTAAAATGTGTTGGAACTTAAGATAATGCTATTGGAATGCGCTGCAAATGTAGTCATTTTAAAAACTTTAAAGTTTGGCAAAATATTGTATAAATGAGCATGCTATATGTGTCTTCAAAAGAATGGAATTAGCGATGAGTGTTTGAGCTTAACTGCAGGTCGTTAAAGCTGCAGTACGAATGGATCGACAGGACCAAGCTGAGATCTTTTTTTTTATTTCTATGAATGGCGAGACGAGCATGCCATTCACCTGACGGTAAGTGATACGACCGCTCATAGACAGTAGCAAAGGCAAACAACACCATGAAATACAAAGCAATGCTTGCCATTCCACTTCGCTCGCCATTTTGAGACATACGATGCTAAGACTCATTATGTCCAGTACTTTACTATGGCTACAATATCCTTCAAACCGGAACACAACATTGCATTAGCACTGCTGTTAGGCGGAAGAAATAGACATTGTGGTGGTACTTCTCTCATATGAGAGACCTACCACCAGCAAATGGGTATAAGTAGATACAAGCAGGTGGGCATAATTGTGTTAAGCGGCGAGAGATGAAGATTTTACTCTTGTGTATAGTCTCTCAATTACATACACATATTAATAGGTGAATAAGGTAATTTTGTCGTTCCACTATAAAAAAATAATTTAAGTATTCTACTGAGTATATCTACCGAATACGTATATAATATATATTTTATGTATATTCATTAGGGACAGTCTAATATATATGACCATGATGAATGTTGGTGTCACAAGAAACAATATGTTATGTATTTGTTTGGTTACTTTTTCGTCCTTTTATATCCCAGCTTATCCATGTCTATTGTAATGACAGTGTTATAGTTTATGCAATCGCAACAGTAATTTGTTTATTGCTGATGGAAAACGTAGACGTTTACAGCAAATCAACTATCCATAGAAAAACAAAATAAAAAGTCTGTTACATCAAACATACGAGTAGTTTCAAAAATACAGTCTTCTTTACCTTCGGGGGCTATAGCATACAACGCGGTGTAAATATTAAAATTTATTTTACACCTGTGAACGGTTGTAAACACAAAATTAAAACAATACAAGGCGAGGAGGGTGGCCTTCTGAAAACAATTTCATTGGGAACTTTCTATTCACCCTTCCCGTGTACATACAGAACAAATATTCACTTTAATCTAAAAAAATACGAGTGATGAATTTATATAACAATGGTTTTTTTTTATTTGAACATAGATGTTAGGCATCATAGCTTCAATTTCAGTGCATGTTTTCTTATGTGTTATTAAAATAAAAATTTAAATAAAATTTAAATAAAAATTGAAAGTCCAAAATACCAAACTCATGGACAGTAGCAAAAATAAACAACATTTAATGATATGATATTAGGTAAAATATTGTAAAAACGTTATTACGTTGCGTCTACATAGGTGTTGACTTTTGAATTGAATCGAAGAAGCCAAGCATACGTAATAGATGAAACTAAATACGTAATGTACTTCAGGTGTTGATTCGTATTCATGACCAGGTCTCTCAAATATGGCGTGGAACTAAATCTGATGTGATTTGAACCGCGGGTAAAGTTGTACTCAACTATGCACTACCCAATTTAGTAGATTACGTACGGAAAGCCGTGCCGTGTTCGTCTTACTTTGTTTTATTTCAAATGATGTGCCACGAGATACAGTTGAGAAAGACTTACATAATAATAGGGGTAAATTATATCATATTTTATTTATGTAAGTCCGCTAAAAATAATGTACACTTTTTAAACGATCCCTGATATGACTGACATTTGAAAATATAGCAAATTAGCACTCACAAAAGAGCGCGTCCTGCTAGCACTTGGCCGGAATTTTTCAACGCATTGCTTTTTTTGCTACTAACGCTAATTAAATTTATATCTTTATATGTATAAATGTTTATATTAAAATGGGAATAATTAAATCTGTTATAAATCATCAATCATAAGTAAAATCCTTACTTCCGTTCATCCGCAAAGGTAAAAGTGACTTCAATGTACACAACTAAATCATACAAAGCCGGGCCAGCAATAAAATAAAAACTCCTCAAGCATATAAATTTTGAGGGTCACATAAAGAGAACAAATGTGATGCAGGCCAGTTTTATTAGTGTCATCGGATTGTGTGATCGTAAGCACCGTGTTTTATTGCATCCAGTGCTTATTGAACCGGGCGGACACGAAAGAGAAATCCGTGAGCCCTTTCGACCTTATATTATTCCTGTCGATAACTAACGCTTGGAGTTAGGACGACATCCCATTCAGCCTTAAGCTTGTTTTAATTGGGATTCGTGTTTCTGACTTATTGCCTTATGTAATTGTTAGCGAGAGCGTACCAACAATAGCAATGCGAGGATAGTACAGATTATTATAATAATTTTTGAGCTTTATTACTTTGTTCTTTCCTGACCATTATTTCATAGCATCCGTGGTGCAGCGTGAAGTTATTCCTTAGTACTTTATGTATAGCCATATAATTGACATCCTTAGGGCTTACTGAAAAACTTTAAATTTTGAGCACAATTTTAGTACAGAAAATACGACCTTATTCTCGGTATATTATGATTCTTTGAGTTCTGTGAGAAATCATATTATTTTCACAGATCAAATTATCAAATGCTATAATTAATGTATTTGGAATTTTTTGGACATGGCTAGTTAGGCTGAGTTCGTCAGTGTTGCGGAATTACAAGTTTATTCAAGTATTTCATACTATAAATTCCTCATAACGTGTCTGCTAAGTCAGTTTATTTGTTTCTTCAATGATTATATTAGTAATTGTATTTTTGATGATTGACGCAGCGGTTGCCGGGTGAGCAGGACAAATGCGTACCGTAATAACATTCTTTCGCTTGGGTGTTTGTATACATCCATAAACTCACGCCTTCTTTCCCAGACGGGGTAGGCAGAGGTGCTTCCACGACACCAACGTTTCGCCTTGTATGTTCCGTCCCACGATGTGATAGGGGTGATGTGCTTGTATATGTTTGAAAATTATATGTAAATACTATAAGGTATAGGAGTAAATATAATTTAGGACACTGCTCAAACCAAGAACATGGTTTATCACCAGCTTAAAAAGCAATTGCTTTAAAAATATTTTTAGATAATAATTAATAAAGTTACTAAGTTAAATAAGTTTCTAGAACTTATTTAATATATTCTATATTCTATGTAATTACAAAAAGGAGCAATTTCTTAATCCACTTAGGGTTAAGTAGTGACTCTGCGAGACTTACTTATGAAAGTTCACGTCAATTTAGGTGTGCAAAGAATATCTACCCTAATTAACCTTTAAGAGTTGCCGAATATAAGAGTTAGCATTTATTTTATTTTGGCAAAATATTAAATATACTCTTTCCATGTATTTCGTATGAGATCGGATTAGTCATCATGCAATAAGTAATATGCTTTTATTTTTTAGAGATAAAAAAGGGACTGCCTCGGTGGCGCAGTTTTATTACAGTATGATCACAACGCTGAGGTCTCGGTTTCGAAGCCTGGGTCGGGCAAAGTGATATTGGTTTTTTCCATTAATTAATATTATCAGCCCGGAGTCAGGAATTTGTGCCCGCTATGGTGATAAGCTCGCCCTCTATCACATCGCGGGACTGAAAACACAAGGCGAAACGTAGGTGTCCTGGTACCTAGCAACTTTGCCTACCCCTTCAAGGAAAAAGGCGTGAGTTTATGTATGTAATATATTGTATGTAGGTAAAAAGTACGTACCTATAACGAGTAGTTCTGCCTTTGACGTCGGAACCCTGTAGTTTGTATAAGTTGTAATTTTATTGATAAGCTATACTTATCTACTTTGTCCATTGTGCCTATGATCATATTTGCGTAATTGCCAAATACCTCGTCGGGACATTTTCATTTGAATACGAAATTATAGGTTAGTATGATATGCCGGTAGTTTTTTTATGTTTTTGTAAAAAAGTTGTATAATTATTTATTCAAAATTAAATACTGCATATGATTGTAGTACAATTTTATCAATATGATGTCCAATCCTTAACACATTAATGTTCTATGACCTAAGCAGGCTTAGTAATAAGTTCTAATGGGTTGTAATATACAAATGATTGATTTAGTTAGTATTTTTTTTGGTTAATGACTTCTTAACTTTGAAATAAAATTTATTATTCATCATCATCATCATCCCGTTACAGTCCACTACTGGACATAGGCCTCGGGCCAAAGTTATTGTCATCGAAAATTAATTTATTGATGAAGAATAAAAGAAACGTATCGATTTACTAATCCTTCGAATAGATTTTAGAAGGACCTATATGGGGTCGGGGGTGTAATTTCACCTGCTACTATAATTGATTGTAAGTACTCAGTATAATTGATTGTAAGTACAATTGTTAAATTCTTTGAAGGAGATTAACAATATTTTCAGTTTATGTTTTTCCTCAAAAAAAACGCAGTGTTGTACAATATTTTTCATTAAACAATATATTTATTTATTGAGCACGAAAGGACCATTTTCTGTTATTTTGAGCATTTAACTCATATGAAATTAATGCTGTTCAGTAAATCCTCTACGTGAATGTCTCCACATATATTAATTTAAGTGGATTATTTTATTAAATTTGTCAAAATTCTTGGAAATCAATAATGGTGAATACATGATATTGTTTGTATAATCTTTCCACATATTATGTATCTATAAAGGCACCGTAGAATAATGACCGTTTCACATGTGATGAATATTTATAGCTATTAGACATTTGACAGCCTCCGTGGCGAAGCTGGTTGGACGCCGGCTGTGAAACGAGAGGCCGCGGGTTCGATTCCCGCACCGAGACAAATGTTTGTGTGAACCACAGGTATTTGTTTCGGGTCTGGGTGTTTGTGAGACCGAAAAGTCTCTCGTATTTTTTGATACCCACGACACAAGACTCAATGTGCGGTCAGGACTATGTATGTGACTGTTGGTGTATTTATTTATATTATTGTTATATTATATTATGTGTATTAATTTGGCCAGCAAGTAGTAGCATTCCCGACCTGGAAATAGAGGCAAATGGTGAGAGCGGGTTCTGGTTTTGTTGGTTCTACACTTATTTTCTTAGCAATCTCTTAGCAATGTTAGATTGCCTTACTGATCTTGATGTGATAGTTACCCAGAAAATATAAACAATAATAGGTAGGTACATATAAATAATAATGTCTTGGCCTAACCCTTCTCAATCGTACTCTCGATTGAAGAGGAAGTCCGTGTCCTGCACAGGGACGTATATGGGCTTATACAGTACAGTACAGTACAGTAGGTCAATGTAATAAATATCAGATTTTCGTTAGTGGTAATAAACCGTTCGAGGCGCTTTTCGTTTTTGAATAATCTATGAGTAGCATGTATGTAAATTTGCTGTATTGATAGTTCAGGCCCTGAGAGGGTTTACCGTTCGCCTTCGATATATTATTAAAAGTTATATGTACTATCTATATTATATTACCTTTGATATAGGACACGCATTGTTGGCATATTAGATTGAAGATATTGTAATATATAATTTTGCCAAATTTGTAGTATAAAAGCTGTATTTTATATATATTGTTAAGGCAACTATTAAAAGATGTTTCCTTGGCATCCTGACACTTTTAGGGGTTCTTTCATCGTGCCAGACACATTAAAGCTGATAACTTTCAAAGCCACCTCGATCGGAACTTCATAATAGCTGATCGTGTGATGACTATGTCAGATGAATGCGCAGACAAACTTTCAGCTTTTATAAAATGACAAAAGTCTGGCGACCACTACTCTACTACTATGGACACTCAATAATGGCCGACGATTTATTGCATTATGGAATGCATTTGTAGTAATTTTTATTAGAATTCTTTTAATTGATTTGATAAAAACGGTCATCAAAAATTATTCAAACCACAAACACTATTGCATAATTTTGAAAGTTTGTTACTCAAACTCGGACAGCCGGATTTGGGTCAATTTTATTGAATAGATATTGGTCATGTTCCTGTATTTGTTTCAGGGAAACGCAACGATCCGTGAGGATAACCGACAAACTTTATTACCTAAGTGGAATCGCGGGTAATGCAGTTATTAAATCACTGCCCCGGAATATTATTTTGTGTAGCGGGAAGCAATGAATACTCCTATTTTTGGTTTAATTTTACTGCAATCCAAGACCGCATGGTGACTTAAGGTGCATCTACACCGCAGTTACCTTTTGTGGAGCAACATTATGCAACTATGTTATTGATTGTTATCAAATGTTAGGCAACATTACTTAACATGTAAAATGTTGTTATCAAATGTTACTGACTAACATTTGGAAACGTTGCTCAACAAAAAGTGACTGCGATGTGGGTGCACCATTACACACCAAACAAAACCAAAACTGTATCAACAACCAAAAAAATAACTTTATGTTTAAATTTACCATTTTGTTTTTGTATTTTTACATTCGAACTGTAATGTATTATTCTTTTTCGGCATATATTCGGGAATCGGGTTACTATTAAAATAACACATAGTCGAGTAGAATTAATTGGAGTCTCCGACGACCCGTGGATAAGGACTGTACACAGCTTCCGAGAAGGATTCATGTGTGTATTGATCATAACTTAACGAAAAAGTAAAACATTGTGAGCGAACCTACATACAATAGAAATTTACAAGAATTGAAATCCGCCAACCCATACTAGTACATAATATGTAGAATGTTAATGAAATTGCCTACGTAACAATCCTAATCTCATTCTATGTAGAAACATGAACTTAATGTTGAAAAGGAACCCTCCACAATGACAGGCCGACAGTATATTTTCCGTTTTTCGGATACATATGCTCAACCGCCACTCAAAGCCCATGAGCACCCATGGCGGTGGTTATCATCAAAATACGGCGGGCCGCTTGTCAAACGTCAAGCGGAAGGACAAACGCCAGGCAAACGCCCAATCTAGAATGAAAAAATTAAAAACGGTAAAATGAATTGCAGAAATAATAATAGTTGAAAATGTATGGGAAGTGAATTGCATCAGTAGCCACTAACGAAACGTACATAGGCTGGTCGTGGTGCACGTGGCTTGGCACTGGCTTCAAACATGTGGTGTCGTTGATTTATTATTTGTATAAATCTTTTCAAATATTTTTTTATGTTTACTCGTTCATGTTTAAAAGTCATACTGTTTAATTGTTACTATTAATACAAAAACTGCTAGGACTACTGTTTTAATGACAAATTTAGGATAATTTGAGTTCACGCCTGTCCAGAATATCAGATAGGTGGTAGAGCCTTGTCAATGCCAATCGTAGCACTAATGTCGTCCTAGCGTAACATTGATATGGCGTCTTCTGGTTGTCATTTAATTATGCAAAAAAACAAAAAAGTATGAAAAACTAGGTTCACGGCACTCCTACAATTTCGGCATATTGCGCGTCTGTCCGACTGCGACCTGACCTTAAACCGCTTCTGAACTTCGTTGTAGTCAGTTTATACTACGGTATGAAGATGTCGTCCTGTTCTCAGTTTTATTAAGGTCTCATAGAAAATCTTTTCTATTCATTATCAGCCCGGAGTCAGAAATTTGTGCCCGATATGGCGATAGGCTCGACCCCTATCACATCATGAGAAGGAACATACAAGGCGAAATGTGGATGTCCTGGTGGCGCCTCTGCCTACCCCTTCAGGGAAAAAGGCGTGAGTTTATGTATGTATATATGTAGAAAATCGACGTAAAGTAATTATTGCTTTCCTGGTAATTTAATAAGAGAGATTGCTGGAAGCCCCACAATAATTACTTTCCATCTATATCTTTCTTCCAATCTAATGTAAGAACCCTAAAAGTATGGTCTTTATGTCGGTGATTACTTACAATCAGTTATCACGTGTACCGTTTACACTTTTCGCATCAATCAACTCATATGCTTTAGAATTTTAAGATCTCATTATGTTTATCTAATTCTAAGTAGATTTAAGTCTGTGTACCTAATCCTATTTTTTCAATAAACTGATTAGTAATATTATTATTACATGCTCCTTTTATACTGGTACGACAAAGTGATTATACTCCACCTTAAATCAATTATGCGACGATAATCTCCCCTATTGTAGTCAACTGCAAAATTGTTGTGTAGTGTATATTAATATATTGTCCGGCGGGCGGCGCTACGTACCGCGTCCAGCCGGCTTACAATGTCCAGTATTGTTTAATGATTAATTGCTGCGAAAATTGAAACGCCTTGATAAATGAAACACCAGCACAATATGTTACAAATCGCTATGGTAAACGCCCTTCAATCAGGACGCTCCCGATTGTTTCATCACGGACGGCTGCCGAAAGAGGAAAGGAACAATTAACATACGAAGGACGGCCGCCGATTGAGTCAGTGTACCGTAACAATACAATTTTACTTTCATCCTCGCTTTAATAATGATTCGAAAAAAGCCTGTCCCGTGTTTGTTTGTGATTCTTGCAGTAAAATACTCTTTATCATCCGATTGGTTTATAATTGTTATATATATGTTAGAGATCACACAAGTTTGATCCACGCAGGATGAATGCCATACGCAATGATGTTACTTATTTTATTGGAATTGCAACACAGTCCGACATGATTGACGTCTTATAAGTTATCGGTTGCCAATGGTAACGCTGAATAGTCTGTCAGTAGAGTCTGTGATCCGTTTAATATTATTTAATTGTTTCTATTGTAATCTTGCCCGGAACAGCGCCAAACGTGCGCACTGACTGATTAATAAGAATCATCATGTCGGACGGCAACGACGGCCATATAAATCGCAATCTGTATGATTCTGCGACAGCAGCGGTGGGATAGATCTCAAAATCATCCCTCGTGTCTACCGCATTGTCTGCTACCCAAACTGAAGAATATTTTCGGTCGAAACGTGAGGCTCAGTAGTGCGGCCACGTACATCGAGTATTCTACCAATAAAGCGGCGCTGATAGATGGGCTACATACTGACAGCTCTAACAATATCGAGATTTCTAGAATCACAGACGTCTAGGCAAAGAACTACGGATGTGGAGAATACGCCAGGAATTATACGCTTACGATGGCGAATATTTATTAAGATGCAAAATCAGCAAAATCAAGCGTTGATTCTGGCATTTAAAACTCCATTGGAATTGAAAAGAAGATTGATTGATGAAATTGACGTTGAAAATGATAATTTGCTTTTATCAACATGCAATTGGTGCAAGTAATAATTTAAAGGTATCAACTCGTTATAGCGATTGGTAAAGTATTGAGAGAATCCATGTGGTTGTTGCGGATAAATTGTGCAGGTATGACGTGAACATTTGAATAACTTTGTCGTATGAATTGTACCTAAAGGTGATGACACTTTTGGTAAGGTTCCTATTGTTGTAAAAACGAGAAGCGTCCAAAATCTAATTCGCAGTCGTAAATCAATTGTCATGCCTGCGATAAACTTGGACATAAAATTTGTCACGTATAGAAAAAGGCTAAGATACCATCAATTGCTTTAACAATGAGTTTTGGCTATCGCCAACAATCTTGCTTGCCAGTATGTTACAGATGAGATTCGTCAGTTCACATAGCGAGTCGCTGTCCTCAAGGACCCAGCGCCGCAGGATTGACATCTGTTGTAGAACGTGTTGACATATTATGTGTGGTCGAGCTGCTCTCCGAAACACTAAAACCCTTTAGTACCTTATTGTTTTAAATTTGGTTTTTACTTTGGCGCTGAGTATCCCTTTGTAAAAGAGTCTGCCGCAAGTTAAGAGGTAAGCGAATAATTGATATTGTTTGGCCAGGTGCTTTTCTTGATGTGAATTGTCACGCGCGTTGATGGTGAAGGAAAATATCGAGAGGAAACCTGCATGAATTGCTGTGATGTGTTAAGCAAATCAACGTACACTGCCTAAGCATAGAGGTCTGTGGTCTAGCTATTATAGAGAAGTCCTTTGCTCAACAGCGATACAATACTTACTGTGTAATTGTTATAATAGGTAGAAATTAATGATTTAAATACCGAAATTGTATTGCACTTATGCTAATCAAGAATGATCTTGCAGTAATATTATTCTGGGTTGCGACTTATTGAATTATAGTTTTCAAATAAGCATGTCCGTATAATAGTTGTATCTGACAAGGTTGGCGTTTGTAAACACAAGTCATAACACATAGCACGTTTAATGCTCTTACACAGATGAAACAATTTGTCTATAATTCATCAATTCTTATGGATCCAGCTTTATAAATTGGCGTTCGGTAAATGCCTAATTGAATTGGCAAATAATTGCTACAAGACACGGCAGTGAACTAGTGAACCAGTTCCAATGATATTTAAGCCACAGTATCTATACTATTAAAGTTTCATGCAGATGTCAGTGCCAATGGTTATGGTGCTATTTTATTCTAACCTGTAAGAATTTAACTAAGGCCTATCGCATACTTTAGCAAAACCACGATGTTAGCAGAATCTTGTTGTGACATACGCAAAACACGTTGCAGCCAGGTCTTTAGTATGAGGGCTGGATCGAATGGTGTTTTGCCATTTTCTTATAGAAGGCCGGCGTGACGTGTAGAAATATTATTATTATTATGTGAGTGAGATGGTCGAAGGCCATTTTGCTAGTGGTAGGATTTTCATTCTGCCCGGATGGCTAGGACAGTGAATAGTGGATAGATACGCATTATGGTTACCTAGATAAGCGTATCGACATCATCTCGTGTTTATCCGTGTGTAATCGGACCGGCATAGTTGTGTGGATCGGCGAGTGTGAAACATGTAGTGCCATATTCCGTCTGGTCTTCACTGCGTTTGCCATCGGACGCGTTTTGGTCACTTTGGCTTTGTAAAGTGTGAAGGTAAGTGCCAGAAACTTTTAAAGGATTTCTTTAATGAATAAAAGTATGAGTAACAAATTACAATGATTGGTACATATGAGTGAACTTTCTGTTGTAGAACGCTGTCGACTACCTTAATTGCTCGGAGTGTGGCTATGGAGAGTGTGCCGCGGATCCTGCACGGTACCTCCGCATTGCACCCAGTGTCGAGTGGCGCCGATGCCCAACGTGGCACCCCCGTAATCTCCGCTAAGGAGTTTTTATAATTCTGTCACTAAGATTCGTGCCATTATAAACAATAATAACTGTAACTCTTGCAATTATAAAGGCATTTGGACACTTCAGACAATACTTCCGTAGCCGGACATTTACGATAATGACTGACTGTAATAGTCCAGTCATTACGTCGGAAAAATCGGGAAATAAATGAAAATGAACCGAGAAAGCCAAATTTTGGATATTACGTGGGGGATGGCAAGAAAAGCTTAAGTTCAAATTGTCGACCAAAATAACCTTGTGCAATTTCCGCCATCTTGAAAAAAGGGTTAAATTCAGTTTTTTCATCATAACTTGGTTCCCCGTTGAGATACGAAATTTTTTATAGAATACTTTTTTGTTGCTCTTCTTGCGATCTACAATTAAGGTTCCATGCATTTTTCACGTATCGATCGTCGTTTTCGAGATATCGATCAAAAATATCAAAAATTTGGGGAGAATTTTTTTTTCGCTATTTACTTTTTTTTGGTGAAAGATATCGAAAAATGTTTAAAATTAAACTTGTTTCAAGCATGATAAGTTTGTTCTTGAGAACATTCTTTTCATCCATGCTTTAAAAGATCCTCAAGAATGGGGTTGGCGACAAACAAATAACGGGCTCGAACCAATTTGCACCACAGCCGCACCCGCTCCACCTGAACTTTTGAAACTCATTTCGTGCAAATGCAAAGGAAAGTGTGGAGCTGCTTGTGGCTGCAGGAAAGCAGGAATCCATTGCTCCGTTATTTGCCTGCACTGCAGTGGACAGACATGTGACAATGTCGCCAGAGTCGAAATTTTATTCAACGACGATCACGACGATGACGATGATTACGATTTTTCGACCGTCACAACATCATTTCCTGCGATTGAAGAGGTTTCACGACTCGAAGAGTCTACGGAGGAGGAACTTGAACAGCCAGGACCATCCAAACTACGAAAAACGTGTGAAAAAAATTACCACTTATAATCATTATGTTTGCTGCATAAAAATTATTTCATCAATAAATTTCATGTATTTGATTTCTAATTTGGCTGTTTTATGAATTTTTTTTGTATTGCAATAATTCCCTGAACCATTTTCTATCCATTTTGACGCGTGGATACAACCGAGCGAGCGGCTAAATGAATTTAACCCTTTTTTCAAGATGGCGGAAATTGCACAAGGTTATTTTGGTCGACAATTTGAACTTAAGCTTTTCTAGCCACCCCCCACGTGATATCCAAAATTTGGCTTTCTCGGTTCATTTTCACTTTTAAATGTATATAATGACTGGACTATAACTCTTTTGAAGTCATTAATTTTACTAATTTTTTTTATATGGTAGAATGGGTGGATTAATATTGATTATTGCGTTTTACACTTTATTACTGGCCATGGTAATTTAAGGTCTTAAACTGCACAATAAATTTAAGCTCGTTGATTCGCATACGTGTTCATGTTCAGCACTTAATAACGAATATAGACTATCCACGTATCATTTATTTTGGAGTCTAGTCTTTAACAAAATAAGCGTAGAACCGTGTCGGTTAGTATGCAAACATCTGGAATCGTATGCTACATGGAACTAGTGCAGACTAGGACGAAATTACGTGCTTTGCGGCGTTTTGGAATACTGGAATCAAGTAAAACAGTCTTCATACCTTTGATTTTAACATTAATAATAATAGATGATATGTGTACGGCACATGCTGATTTCGTTGCACTGAATTTATAACTCCTGACATAAAAATAGATGACAAGCAGAATTAACTATCTGGAAGATCAGACCTCTAGCAAACTTAGTAACACAAAGATATTGAAGAGGTAATTGCCGATCACAGTCAGGGAATACTAATGAATGATGCAACTAAGATATACGAGTTAAGACCAGGAATAAGATAAGAATAGGATGGACGAGCAGGCGACGAAAGATAAAAATCGTTATGACTAATAAAGCCACTATTCGTCCTTTTGTGGTGATCTGGTAATGGTTCAGAAAAACTCCTGAATCATTAATAAGTTAATTGGCCCATGTAACATTACTAAAGTATGTTTGATTGAGCGTTACATTGTTGAACCATTTGAGGAACAGGCCTAATACGTGTACCAGTAACGATTACGCAAATATCCAGCTAATCTACCAGAATTGTCTGATTGTGTTGATCCTTTAGGATCCATTATCGGCTAGTTTTTAATTAATTAAAACAAACTACATTTATTAATTATTATGTGTGCCTAGTATTGATTTAAATTGAATTTCTATATTATATTGAATTGCTGTACCGAATTAAATAATAAAATAAAAAATAAATAATCATTGTTTGAATTTTAGTGATAATTCTGTAGTAATTCTGTGTGTTGATAAAAAAAAATCTTATATTGGTTGCTGATTGATGATTGAATGATTTATTGAAACTCAAAGCTGCTATGCTTTATTGAAAGATGGATTGAAAGTATTGTCACTTTGTCCTTGTGGTCTGTTGAAAGCCATCACGCTTTGCAGGATGGATTGAAAGCATTAACGCTTTGTCCTTTTGATCTGTTGAAAGCCATGACGCTTTGCAGGGTGGATTGAAAGCTTGAGCGCTTTGTCCTTGTGATCTGTTGAAAGCCATCACGCTTTACAGGGTGGATTGAAAGCATGAGCGCTTTGTCCTTATGATCTGTTGAAAGCCATCACGCTTTGCAGGGTGGATTGAAAGCATGAGCGCTTTGTCCTTGTGATCTGTTGAAAGCCATCACGCTTTGCAGGGTGGATTGAAAGCATGAGCGCTTTGTCCTTGTGATCTGTTGAAAGCCATCACGCTTTGCAGGGTGGATTGAAAGCATGAGCGCTTTGTCCTTGTGATCTGTTGAAAGCCATCACGCTTTGCAGGGTGGATTGAAAGCATGAACGCTTTGTCCTTGTTATCTGTTGAAAGCTATCATGCTTTGCAGATGGATGGATTGAAAGCATTAACGCTTTATCCTTGTGATTTGTTGAAAGCTACCTCGCTTTGCAGGATAGATTGAAAGCATTAACGCTTTGTCCTTGTTGTCTGTTGAAAGCTACCACGCTTTGCAGTGAGATTGAGATCTGATCTATTTTGACTGAAGGTCGATGCTGAAAGCTACGACGCATTGCTAAACGTTAGAAGTCACGTGCTGAAAGCTGTTACGCTTTGCTTTGTGTGTGAGGTTGAAAGCTGTTTGTGTAAATACTATGCTTATGTGCTATGCGCTGTTCCATCTAGCTAGGCTCTGATGTCAATAAGCAACGCGAGAGCGCGTTGAGGCGCAGAATGGCCGTGTTAGAGATCACACAAGTTTGATCCACGCAGGATGAATGCCATACGCAATGATGTTACTTATTTTATTGGAATTGCAACACAGTCCGACATGATTGACGTCTTATAAGTTATCGGTTGCCAATGGTAACGCTGAATAGTCTGTCAGTAGAGTCTGTGATCCGTTTAATATTATTTAATTGTTTCTATTGTAATCTTGCCCGGAACAGCGCCAAACGTGCGCACTGACTGATTAATAAGAATCATCATGTCGGACGGCAACGACGGCCATATAAATCGCAATCTGTATGATTCTGCGACATATATATATATATATATATATATATATATATATATATAGATATATATAGCCTTTAAATAAATATAACAATTATAAATATAAGCCTTTGTGGTGTCTCGACTTCAGTGTTGACGAACCTTAGGGGTAGGAATGATTGCAACAAATTCCACTGTTTTTATTTGGACATTTTTCTCAAAATCTGTAGTAGTAGTTGCAAACAATTTGGTGTTTATACATTTTTGTACGTGTTTCTCGTATTCTGCCGGTAGACAGCCAAAAGATCAATACATAATGTGTAGTACATAGTTATTATTTTGTATTTCAATAAGATTTGCACAAGAAAATTAAAAATTGTCCCTTGGTGTCCCCTACCTACATAAATTACAGGGTATATTCAGAATGCGACCGTAAACGAAACCAGGAGGTAGTTTCAGACACAATTAAACTAAAGAAATCCCAAAAAAGCGACGATTGTTTTTTGATCGACTTCAAAAGAAGGAGATTATCATGTTATATATTATTTATCGTCGTGTTTGGGTGGTTAACACGTAGTTTTGCCTAAAATAATAATGTATATCCTTCGATTTTTAAAGACGCAAGGGATTAAATCACTATTTTAGCAATAACTATATACCACCCGAATAAAAAAAAATGGTGCAAATTTTTTAAAAATTGAAAAAAAAAAATGGCGCAATATTTTTTTACGAAAATTTTAGTTTCATTGTTTCTGTAGTCACCTAAACTGCCACCGGACTTCGTTTTTGGGCGCAGTCTGGATATACCCTGAATATGTAAATTTGAAATATATAATTTACACATGGATCATCGTAATTATAAAAACACAATGCTTATTGACTTTATATTTGGATTGCATATTTATTTTGCAGAGTAGATGATCCTCATTATTTCTGTCTTATAATCTTTTTTCCGTCTTTCTTTCCTTTCAAGGCTAGTGAGGGGAATGTAATAGTAAGGATAGCATGAAATTTGATAGAATTTGACGGATTAAGACGGATGTTGAGGGGGGATAGATCGGGGTGGAACAGCGTAGAACGGATTGAGTGAGACGGGATAGAACCAGAAGGTACTGAAAGTTTCTATGAAAAAAAAAACCTTTTTAACATTCAACTCTTTATGAATATTTTATACAATAGGGTTTTACATAAAAGAATATATATTAATTTTATAACGGTACATTAATTGTAAAGTAACCGACAAAGACAGGCGAGGCAAATCATATATTAAAATTTAATTCTTTTTACTACAGTCAGTTACAAAGGCATAAAGTGTGCTTTTCTTCTTTATCAAGAAAGTTGTTGTTAACTTTGACATAATTTAATTAAACTTTTATTTTTACGCATTTTTAATTGTTTGTTTGGTTATTTTTCTTGTTCTAAACTCCTACAAATGATATTTTACAAAGCGTCTACAACAATTTTATATAAAATAAAGTTTAGTGAAAATATTTAAATGCTTTCTAACGTTTAATAAATACTTGATGGTGAGTACCTATTGTGTGCTCCGCGACTACTGAGAGGTCGTCTCGTGCGCCGCAAATATAAATTGCACTTCGCCAAATGTATTTGTCAAGTGAACATGTTCAAAAGTATGATAAACAATGAGTTTATTTTTTTACTGTGCTTTATAACTGGCCTGTGTTGTTTGTTGTTTTGGTGGTCGTTAGATATTCAATATTCATATCCATCTGGATACCGATTATCATTTATCACACACAAGAATAGAAAAGTCACTGGTCGATGCCATATCTGATCTGTGTTGCACTAAACATTAACTACCTTATGCACAGTCAAGTTTATAAACCTATTTTAGCTATCGAATGTTTTGTCTTCTTCGCTCAAACTAAATTCAAAATTCGTTCGAAAGTGACAAAACTTATCTTTAAAATGTAAATACATTATTGGCCGTAACATTAGTAAACCAGTTGTATTATAGTAGTATGAAGGGTTGTGGATTTTATGTGAATAAATAAATAAATAAATGAAACATTCGATAGCTAAAATAGGTTTTTGAACTGTCTATGAATAAGTGTTAAAGACAATATATACCGGATATATCAGGACTGCGACCGAAAACGAAGCCAGGTGGTAGTTTTAGTGGTTACAGACACGATGCAAATAAACAATTTCGCAAAATAAGCGACAGATTTTGCTATGATTTTTTTTAAAAATCATTGTGTTTGGTTGTAAATACCAAGTTATTACGAAAATAGTAATTCAAACGCTAACGCACCATTGCGTCTTAAAAAATAAAATGGTGTATATAATTATTTTAGGAAAACTATAATAATAAGTTGCCAATTTTTTTTGCGAAATTTTTACTTGCTTTGTCTCTACCACCTGGCTTCGTTTTCGGTCGCAGTCTTGATATACCCTGTATATGAACTCCAACAGCTTTAGTTTAGTAAAGGTAGTATTAATAGGCATACGGGGTTAAAACACTACAACATGTACGCCGTACGGGGTTACTCATGGTAGGTCTCTCATATGTAAGAGGCCGCCTGGGTAGGTACCACCGCAATGTCTATTTCTCCCGCCATATAGCAGTGTAAATGCGCAGTTGTGTTCCGATTTGAAGGACATTGCAGCCAGAGTAACTACTGTACATATTGAGACTTAACATCTTATGTATCAGGATGGCGAGCCCAGGGCAATGCCAAGCATTGCTTTGTAAATCATGGTGTTGTTTGGTTTTGCTACTGTCCATAAGCGGTCGTATCGTTTACCATCAGGCGGACGGTATGCTAGTTTCGCTATTCGCCGCAATAAATAAATAAAAAAGGCATATTCATATTGTATTTAAAGTTTGTTTATGTCGCCGCGCACCGAGTTCTTATAAGTTTTTATGGTTGTTGATATTACTAGTGCAAATATTTGCAGCTCGCTAAACCCGTCTAGCCTGTACGATATAACTGCTTAATAAGCCGCCTTTCGTTTACCCTTGACTCGTGTTGCCCTTTCATGGTATAATGTCATTATAATAAGTTAATTTTCATTAATAACATTTCGTTTGACGGTCACTTGACTTCGTCTTAATGTAAGTAAATCATAATTTGGATATCAAACAATCGTGCGTTTCGCTTTCGCTTCGTGTCTGGCCGTAACCTCATTTTCCTTTTGCGAGGGAATAAGCAGAATATAAAATAATTTTCATCGGACTCTGTTTATAAAGGAAAATAAATTAATTTTTGAAACCCAGTGTATACTTTATAATTTTATCGGGGATGAAGTTCCTTAGGTACACTGCGAGCTTATTGTGTGTTTTCGCTTTTATTTTTGAGTGTCGAAAGTTTTTTTCCGGCAAATTATTACAAAGGGAATTCTTGTACCTAATGGAAAAGAACTGGTGTTTTAAAAATGAATGAGTTTGTGCATTGAAGTCGTGACATTAGGTTGTTCGAGCCGCGTCGTCCAAGAGCCGGCCGCTTACCGGGCCTTACCATCTATCGGTCTCTCTCCATTTTCGGCAACCGGACGCCTTGATTATACATTATTGAGTGCTTTCGTCGGTGTCGGAGTCTTGTCTAGAGCAGGGTTTCGAAACATTCGTATCTTTTTCACGTTAAAGAAACAATAACTAATTTATTAAACGTATTGCGCCCACGGAAAAACGATTTTAACAATATAAAATTAATATGGGGATACTGCGTAACTACTAACCTAAACTGATACATATAATTTAATTGGAAGAATTGGATTTTGAGTTATAAATATAGATTCATACGAAATACAAAATAAACAGAGAGTTGAAACTTGCAGAATTAACGTTCATATTTGAGCCAATCTCTACTAATAAGAGAATACCAATATCGTTCTGGGGTTTTTCACTATGCTTATCGTCCTATGGCTTTTGTGGTTTGATTGTATATATTTGTGATCGCGATAAAAAACCTAAAATAGTTGTTGATCGATTTGCACAAAAAAACGTGTATGTGTGTTCTATACTAAATATATGTACGCACGTAAGAAGTTATACCACAGTATATTAAACCCACCAAACCACACTTTGATAAACTAGGCATTATACAGGTAGTTTACTAGAGAAACATGTGGGAATAATAGGGTATTTGACTCTATTTATTTTGTCTTTATCAAAAGATATTATATGCAAAACCTAGCAAACAAAGAATTTTGTAAATCCATTCAGAATTAAACAAATTAGAAACGATTTAAATATTACAATGGGAGTAAAAAAAAACCTTTTCTTGCAAAAGAAAACTAGTGACATCACTAGTCTTAATATAAAGGGGCGCGTGTGGAAGAGGCATTAAGATGTTCGCACTACGCTCCCACTCTTTTTTAAATACTAATATCTGCCTCATCTTACAAGCTTCTTTAATACTGTTTTAATAGAAATGTTTTATGTTAATACTATTTGTTACATAATAAAAAAGTCGTTCCTAGTCAAATACCCTATTGTCGAAACGTAGTAAGTAGTATGTACTATGTAGTTATCCATCGGTCGTGGCTAGGTCGTGTTGAGCGACCCTCGCGAGCGCCTGGCATTCGCAATATCCACACCGTCGCGTCGCGTCGCCATTTTAGCTGTTTATGAAATCTTTTTGTTATTTGTTCTTGCAATCTGGATTAGATTTTAAAAGTTGGGCTCTGGAAAATCACATTTTAACTTTGCAGAATAATCTTGTCGTTGTATGCTTTATTTAAGAACATAAAAAGAAGCGAAATGTTTATATTATGTGAAAATATATGTTATAATATAAAAAGTAACTTATATTAATGTAACTGTTACGACAGTTCTATATTTATAAAAAGTGTTGAACGTTACATGTTTGGCAAGTATGTGGGCATGAAATAATTCTCATTCCAAGTTGCAATATCACGAGCCATATCTGCTTGGAAACTCTTTGCTTTAAGTCGGAGCATATTTTTGGATGGCAAAATTTGCGGCAATGAATCTTTTCAAAGTTTTGATTGTACACATTCGTTAGCTTGTGCACATTCGTCAACGTTAAAGAATTCCATTTCATCTAACTTTACGCTCCAAAGAGTTAAGATTCAAAGTACTTTTGAAACGACATTTATCAGGAACTAAAATGGAAAGGAAAACCTAATGTCTATTTTGTGACTAATACATAACTATTTCTCGCGTGAATGTAGATAATGCGATATTATGCGGTATGGATATTGGTTATGAATGTTGTGCACATTGAACAACGAACCAATTTAAAACACTTTTCAACAAAGTCTTAGGGAACAAGAGAAAGATGTTAGGGAAAGTGTTTAGTTTAAATTTTATATTTTTTTGTCTTCGATTTAATACATCAATGGATGCATAATTTAATATTCATTTCAGTTTTGCAATCTAATAAAAGCCTTGTTAGTGAAAAATAATTACTGAACACAGTGCATAGTGCCAGAACAAAAATAGAAACAAGTTATATGTATATACATTTCAAAAAAACTAAAGCATAAGTACTTAAAGTAAATTAGAAATAATAATCCTAACAACTTTTTGATAATCTTTTTGTAACTTCTAAGGGATACTGAGAATGAGGTTATCAATTGTCGCTTGCGGAATAAGGCTCCATACTCTGGAAAGGTGTGAAAAAAAGTTCTTCTTCCGTATTCAAATTATTGGGAAAATCACTGAAAACTCTTCTGCTGAGCAAATCTCACGCATGCTCAATGGGATTGAGATTGGCGGACTGAGCAGGCTACTCTAATATGGTGATATTGTATTCACGGAACTCATTCTTCACCAGCGTTGCGGTGTGCATACGTGCATTATCATGCATGAACATGAAATTTAAGCCGAGTTGCTGTCGATGAGGAATCACCATAAGGTGCACAATCTCGTCACGGTATTGCTCCGCATTTAAATTGCCTCGTATCCAAACGAGATTTGTGCTTCGTCCGAGACGAATTCCACCCATTCATTCCATTTTTTACAAGTAGTTTATGTCATTCCCTGAAGCATATTTTTTTGTATTTCGATTTTTAATTTGTTTAGTTGGAATACCTATGCATGCTTGGTATCAACAATGGCTAGGCCAAGTCCTTGTTGTCGGCCATAAGAGGCCTGACATTATTTTATCAAGCAATATATTTAAAATCACGGCTGGCGACATAGAAAACACTGAAAAGGAACAATCAAAGAAATAATAATATTAAGTTTTAATCAATATGTACTCAAAGTTAAATAAGTGTACATGATAGTAATATTCAGAATAAATAAAAGCGATCTTAAATTAAGACCTTTTTCCTTGTAGCCTTTTTTGTGAAAGTCGTATGTGTTAGCATCTATACCGATTAATACTCTGCAAATTGAATGTTGGATTAATATTGAGCAGAATATTTTATTTATTCCAAGAATACTTATTCGGTTACTAGACTTGAAAAATGCACGCTAAAAGCTTTGAAGCTTATAGTGGTTGAGCACTCTAAATAATCTACAGTATTTATTATATTTTAAGTATTTTAAGACGACCAAAAATAACAGTATTAAATCCTAAATACATTTGCTGAGATTAATATTTTCTCTCTAATACTTTCGTAGTGAAAAGCGAAACCGGTATGGCCAATGTTATTTGTCGGCTACAAAAATAACAATCTTACAGGTATTTTCTAATGAGTTTCTATGTTCTTATTATCTATTTATTTTGTAAGTTCCTTTTCACATTTGTATACATATATACAGGGTGAGATTTTCAAGTGAAAAAAAAAACCAAGTATGCAGTTTTAGTTTTCATCAAAATCGGGCTCGTGCCTCCTTCCAGTATTTTTCACTATTCCTCATAATTTCGAATTTGGCCATCCACGCCCACTTGAAAAATTCACCCTGTATATTCTTATTGGTAGATATATTATTGGTATGATGGTATTTTTCTTGATAAAACAAATTAAATGGCAAATTAAAGAAATTAATGTTACAGTTTAAATATAATAAAACTTAGAGAAAAAGTGATGATTTGTTATAATTGTAATTAGCAATCTCTAGTGGGGTGCGAGAAATGAATGCCTTTGTGATTAGCGTAATAACCAGCGTCATTAAATAGCCACTCAAGTAGATGAGCCTTAATATTGTACAACTTTGGAAAAGTTAAACTCGCTCCACAATCATGATTTACATTTCTTTAAAGAGGTACCTATTAAAACTTTTTTTAGATTGCAACTCCTTTAACACTTTCAATTCCAAGTGCAATAAATCAGAGCTAACCGCGGCAGCTTTCACGTTATGACTTCCTCGTAAAATTTACATTTAAAAGTTAATTTTCTCGTTTCCCGGCTTAGGGCAATTGTTAATCTTGGATTCGCTCGTGTTGCCCTCGGTGTAAAAATTATGAACATTATTCCAAGAAGCCTGCGCTCCTTCTGACTCGCTTATGCTCCACTCTCTAGCTACATTTGCAGAATGCTCGGCTTATTATCCCCGCTGGAAAACAATGAGATCTCATCTGATTTGCTTTCTTTATTTTCCTCCAAAATCAACGAGTAAACATCTACAATGATTGTTGTGTAAAGCATACATTTGTAACTTTCATCCAATATTAACATTGTTCATTTCACCCGAGGTAGCAATAACTCCTCACTGTAATGTACTAATTAGATAATTCGTGTTTAAACATAAATTCTACTTATTAGTATTTCGCCAAAGTTCTCAGCTGTAAAACTGAGTCAGAAGTAACATTGCTCCATGTGAATGAACTAGCGTAAACTGGAATTTGTAAAATATTTATGTTGAAAAGTCACGTTATTGTGCGAAAATCTATACGAAAAAACAATACTATACCTGACACATGGAAAAGACAAACTAGGAAAAACCACATAATACGAAAAATTCTGTCACCAAACTGCATAAATACGCAGAATCTAGGTCGTTAGCCGAGAAATCCGGTTACACAAAAGACTTTGTGGGTGCGGAGTATTTCGTAGTACGCAAACGAATTGCAAATGCGGCTGGGGCGCGAGTTTGCTCATCCGGTCGCCAAACAGGCGCTGCCGGCTCCGGCGGCACCGCGGCTCGCACCGCCTCATCCACACCACCACCCGAATGCCAATGGAATGCCAACAAAAGCGACTATACTAAATTACTTTGTTCAATCGATTGGGTAAATTGCTCCTTACTTCATGTTGCTAAACATCGCCGCAGCAAAGCAATTTTATGAGTCTTGCGTGGTGGTCTGTTGGTAACGGATCAGAAGTGGTTGCTAACATGTTCACGGTGGTAACAAGTTCAAATCCCAGGGCACACCTCTGGCTTTTCGGAGTCGTGGGTGTATTGATATTTGATAGTCAATCACCTCGCACTATAACTGTGAAAGAAAACATCGTGGGGAAACCAGCATACCGTGGTGGTTTTCAAGAATTGCAATGGTATGTAAAGTACGCCAATCCGCATTAGGCCAGCGTGGTGGACTACATGGCCTAACCTCTCTCAATCGTACTCTCGATTGCAGAGGAGGCCCGTGCGCTGCAGTGGGACGTATAAGGGCCGATACAGTACAGTACAGAGTAACATGAGTATTTTGTACTTGAATTTTGAACCGTTGAGCATACCAGAATGAAATCAGAAAGTATAAATATTATTTTACGTTATCGCTATTGATTATGACAGAAAATAACTATGAGGTATTATTGTGAATTCATTGATACAGGTCGCCGAAATGCAGCTCTAAAGCATAGAAATATGTACTCGTATACAACATTCATTGCATAGAAATGAGTCTAAACGAATTATAATCGCATGTATTGCAATAATCTGTATGACTCCAACTAATATGAAAAGTTGTTACCCAACGCAAGATTGGCAAAGCTTCGAGTATTCTGTTAACTGGAAATTAAATTAATTTAATTAAGTTCTTAGAGCACTCATATATTTGTATTATGCGGTTTGCATAAAGGAAATGTAGAAGTATTCTAATTCGGAATCAGTAGCTACTAGCTAATCAATATTTTCATGTGTAGGTTGACGGCTTTTAGAGGTGCTTGACATAAACACATCATTTCCTATATCCTTTAAAAATAACTAAACAAATCCAACCGATTCAATCCACAATTCTTGATAAATACTGTTTAAAAGACTTCTTTATTAACTGCGAATAAAACGTGAAATTTCAAAGGCACCGAAAAATCTATTATAGTGATAAATGGCTGTTGCGTTTCGTTTGGAAGAAATCAGCCTGTATTTATTTATTGCTTTGACTGGCACTGTAGGATGGCTGGATTTCTTTATAGCGTGTAGGAACAATACAAGTTTTTATTATTCAATACTAATCTCAAATTGATAGATGCACGCATTTCTGAGAAACTAGACAAACAAATGTTTATCTGTCTGCTTGCAGCTACCAAAAAACGAAACCCTTTTTTATTTTTAGCTTTGCTGTTTGCTTAAAATAAATAAGGGTATTGTTTTTTGGTTTTAATACGGAACCCAAAAAAATAACAAGTCAAATACAAAGGGGTTTCGCGGGGATCTGTAACAAATTTACAAAGCATTCGAATTTTGTTTAGAAAATGAGCAATGAGCATAATCCGTCAATTAGACATCCCACGGTCTACGTTTTCTGAAATATCATATTACAAGGGTATTAGTGTACAAATGGTTTTATCCAATTGATATTACCGTTTTACGAAACATAATACACTGCTCAGATAAGCGGAGCAAAAGCACAACCCATTTATATGCGGGCTTATGTACTGTTGATTTATATTTAGTTTACATTAATGCAATAAGTAAATGCAGCGGTTACGCGGACGCCTATGATTCTAGTCGAACAAAAAGACAAATACGGTGGCACGAAGCGAGATAGTTACGAATTAAGTATTTAGTAATAAGTAGTTAATTAAGAATATGGTTTTCGATGTCTTGTCACTGATATATTCATTATCATATCTTAACTTACTGTAAACCTTAAGGCATTTCGTTTGTAGGGTTCATTCGTTGTCAATTATTGGCATGTTGTAATTTAGCATGTCTTTGTACATTTTCCTCTCCTTGAACGTATTAAATTTTCTCCTTAATTCCAGCGTCCATAGGAATTTCTCGTTTTGAGTGTAAAACGGCGTGTTTCATTATTAATATTGGGCTCAATTAGAGCGCGAGAGGCATGCGGTGGGGGCTGTCACCATAACTGAGCCGAGTTAACCGCCACTCCGAGAGTAATTACACTGAACTTCATTTAACTTCCGCAGCTCAGTCCAAATACCAGTACCACTAAGCACTGTACTTACTTTACTTAGCCCGTAACAAAACGATGCAATTTTAAGTAACGGTCCGACGGGATAAGTCGAAAGCTTAATGTGTATACTTCTCTAAGTCAACTTATCTATTGAACGTTGCCAGTAAAGTAGGATTTAAATCCGCAAATACGTCAATGACAAACAATTTACGTTGCGGTTCATCACGAATTCCTGCCTTGTGAAATATTAAGATCAATTTTGTGAAAGATGCTGCTAAGGGGTAGTCGCTTCGCATTATTAAACGTTTTAACTATGAAAACTGTTATATTAGTCACATGCTCCAACAACTCTTCTCTCGAGATTAGTTTTGTTGGTATTACGTAAAGTTACATCTAAAACCCTCTCATAACGATTGTACTAGAGCTAATATTTATATTTGAGACGTATGTAGTGATTACTTATGTTTTTATTTTATTTTAAATAGTAGTAATGTGTTATTGAGTCATGTTAAATTCCACATCGAAACGAACAATGGAGGTTACTATTTTGTAATATTTAGGTACGTTTTCAATTAGTCGATAAGAGTTAAAAAAAATATATTGCAAAATTAAACAGAAAATAGATAGTACCCAAAAAAATCATCCCGTTATATACTTACATCAGTAGCTATAGACTACGGCAAGGCTTGTTATGTCGATACAATTTCTAATACAAATTATGCTGTACCCTTACTCTGCAGATTGAGAATAACGCTCTACGAGCTCTTAGAGCTCTGATGAATTGTCCCATAAATTGTAGCTTACGCTATCCTTCGTGCGATGCTTCAGAACATTTGGTGCCACGAAAAGTGTTCTATTTTTCTTGTATAATATATAAGACTCGTTGAGCGCAAAAAAGATTTACGAATAAGTTTCCATATTTACGGGCCTCGTAGAGAGGCTGCCATTTTTTATCGTTCATTTCAAATCCAACCTATGTGTGTATAAAAAGTATCAATTCGTGGCACAGTATTTAACTTATCATGGAAATTAGTTTAGTGGGTAATTTTATAACTTATTAGTGTAGGTTTAAGTATTTAACAAATTAAAAAATTGTGATAAAAACAAATTGTGATAAGGCCGCCACTTGTACTATTATTTTTATTGTATAAGTTTGCAATTGTATATCTCCATGTAGTGCAAAAAAGTATTAAATAAATAAATTAAACACGGGTAAACAGGGACCACTCGGTCGTAACATAATATGATCAACCTTAACCTATAACTTGTTTTTAGGAAAAAATAGTGACACGCGGAATATTCATTAATTAAATTAATATGGGACCTTCAACGGAGATTACAATTAGTAATTAGTATAAATATACAATTAGTATAAAACGTGGATAAATATTATAATAACTCACCATTCCGCATAACGACAGCGTCGTGAAGGCCAAAAAAAACCATTCCTAATTATTTAGTTTTGGTCTACAAGGTTACCGATGTGGAATGTCGAATTATTGTCCCGATTGTTGTTTCTGCACATTGCCTCACATGGGTTGATACTAATGAGCCAAGACCAAGAGGTTCAGGAGCACTCAATCGGCCTTTGGGTCAAGAGCTAGATTTAAACGGCAGTGTTGCTGGACACGGCTCACATTATGAATTGGTTCCACATTTTAGATCGCTAAGCATATGTAGATGGCTAGAGTTTTCAGCTTTTTAATATTTTATATTTTTAAGAAAAGTATGTAAATAAAAAAACAAACAAAAAAAAATTATAAATAGCTTCTCTTAAAGCATGAAACACATTCTAAAATAGCATATAGACCGTGTACAAGCGTTAATTTGACGATAAATCGCGGTGGCTCTTGTGTTTTTCTGTCTTGTCTAAGGTAATCTAAACATCAAAGAAACTCCGTCATTGTGCTCTTCTTCTGTACCTAATGAGGATATAACGAACGAAGGGGACAAAGCGATGTCACGTCTCGGATCGTTCGGGAGAAAGATTTTCGTTACCTAGCAACCAAGTACGTGAACAGAACAAATCGAATTTTATTCTCTGGCTTCATTTTTTAGGTAATTCCAGAAAAAGGTCGCATATCTAATAACTACTGCCGTACTAAAAATGTAGTTATGTACCTACTTACAGTTACTATTACTATAAATAGTAGGTAAATGGGAATTAACTGTGTATGTTTTTAGAACAATATTTTACATATTTTGCTCAGAGTAAAAAAGGATTACCGACATAGCTTACGGTACGGGGAATGGTATGGAGTATTTTTATTCCGTAAAATCCACGGTTCCCGTAGGATAGACGTCAATCTAAATTCAACGCCGGGCCGGCTAGTGAGCAAATAAAAGTGACGAAACTCAAACATAGTATTCTGATTTTAAAAAAAGTTTCATAGCCATACAGTTTTGACGTACCTACACCTATAAGTTAATACATATGAAACTTTTTCTAATATCAAGATTTTATGAGGGAAAAGCGGAAAGCTGTAAAGAATTTTATTTAAGTAATAAAATCTTTCTTATAAATGTTTCTTGGTATCAGGTTAAATGGAAAGATTTGTTGTATTATTAACAAATGCAGCTTATTTCCATCCTTAATAATATTATAAATCCGAAAGTAAGTTTCCTTACGCTTTCATGTTCTAACTATTCCATCGTCCATCACGAAGTTTTGTATTTAGGTAACTACTTGTTTCAAACAGTTGTACAGAAAAGTACATAGAGTATTTTTAATTTAGAAAACAAGTACTGTTCCCGAGGGATATGGCAAAAGCTATTACAGGGAAATACGAATATGTGTTACAGAACATTTGATTTGTAATTTTCTATAAAAAACATTGTACCCGAGTTACCTCAACCACGCGGCTAAGACCAGTGCAAAATCTAGAGCAAAATAAATAACTTTATAGCTTAATTACCATGTATTCGGATAGGGAAAAAAATGAATATTTTTCTCTTGTCATAAACGTGAGCATTCAGTTTATTACGCATATTTTTAAAATAATAAACGTGAAGTAACAGGATAATGTTTATCAATTCACGTTAGTTGGTAAACCTACATGTTTACATCGGTACTTTACATTAGTGCTTGTAATTTCCTATGTAGGAAATTACTGTCTCAGTCTACTCGACGCAGGCTGCAGCGCGCATCTGTACACAAGTATCGCAACAGCCAAGAAAATGTTGGGTGTATTTATTTACTTTTTATTATTAACTAAACAGCCTAATAAAACAGGTAATATAAATCACTCGTGGTTTTATTAGTCAGTTTGTTACATAAATATAAGAATTTGTTTAAGTACCTACTTACTTTGAAGTAATGTGTACAACGTTGCCTTATGAGATGAAATGTACTTACTTTATACAGGGTATATCAAGACCGCGACCGTAAACGAAGCCAGGTGGTAGTATTAGTGATATCAAACACAATGCAGGTAAAAATTTCACAAAAAAAGCGTCAATGTTTTTTTACATTTTTTACTTATTGTCGTATTGAGTGATAAATACATAGTTTTTCTAAAATTATGACGTACACCGCTTTATTTTTAAACACGCAATGGTACGTAAGGGTTTAAATTACTATTTATCCCCCAAACACGATGATTTTTAAAATACTGTAAAAAAAACCGACGCTGTTTTGCAAAATTTTAGTTGCATTGTGTCTGAAACGGATAAAACTACCACCTGGCTTCGTTTTCGGTCGCGGTCTTGATATACCCTGTATGTTTTAATACAGAGCCTGAAAAATTATATAATTTTTGGTGAAATTATAGCGGTAAATACAAGTTAGGCCTCAACCATATTAACACAGTTTACTGATTTTTCATAAATTATATTTTAAAACGGCAATGTATGGACAAATTATGACAAAATTATGATAAAGCAATTTTAAGCACCACAAATTATGATAAAGCACCCCGGGAAAATGTTGCTATGGTCGAAATATTGAACGCATAGTCATTCAGATTTTTTTTGGTAATTATCTATAATGTATGTAATATTCTGAATTTGTAGATAGGTCCTTTGTAAATACTCTGCGATATGTGAGCTCAAGTTGAAAGTTTTTAGGTCTTTGGATATCGACGCGATTAGACGAAGTGTAGACTTCATCTAGCGAGGAATTTTCCAATTTAACATTGATATTCAATGAGACCCTAACCAGTCGGTGATCACTAACGGTTTTTATCTCATTGATCATCGAAACATCACTAAATATCCTAGGGTCTGCAGGATGACATCTATCTCATTTCTTGAGGAACCGTCAGGACTTATCCAGGACCATTTCTTGTGAGGCGGTTTGGAGCAAAGAGTTCAACACAAAATGTCTTTCTTTCTCCAGAAAGTTGGCCAGACTCTAACCTCTGCGGTTTCTTCGCTCGTTTCCAAATGACTCTAGTTTCGTCTCTTCATTGTTTGTTTTGTCAAGCTTTGCGTTGAAATCCCCGAATACAAAATTAAAGTGTTAATTATTATTTTTTATTATTTATTTTAATACGTTTCGCAGAAGTGATCTTCATAAATCGCATTGGCGCAGCAGGTTAAGAGATTATCTCAAACCGTTAGTCAAAATCAGTTCATATTTATCACGTAATCTAGCTCATATCTATATTTTAGGAGCCTAGGATCCTTTTTTATGATATCATGGATCAGGATGTTTGGAGCTGTTGAGAACTTGTTGATTTTTAAAGTGACGCGACGTGCTGAAAGTAACCTGTACCTAGGTACAGGTTGTTTTCTGTAATACCTAGGACCAACCTCCCCATGTAAACAGGGATCCAAGAGGATTTTTCCCATGTTAAAAAGGTACTACCTAGATATGTATATCTTATTTCAATCGCCATAACAGAGATGTCCTATAATCTTTGAGCTTTGACAATAATATTCTTGTGGCCACACAAAAATAGCAACTAAAAAGTTAGTACAATTTTACAGTAGGCCTTTTCATTATTTAGTGTTATTAATCCATCAAGAGAATACATTTTAATAGTTCTCGCTAGGAGAGTGAAGGCCGCTTAAAATATTTGTTTTAGAAACATGCTCGTCATTAGGACTAAATGTACGCACCTAATTATCTGGAGCGGGCGCCGTCAAGGATGTTTCAGTAATAAATTATGCGAGGAGACCCTTTCTACAGGGCTGAGCAGTTTTCGGGATTTTGGCTTAAGAGTGATAATGGGACCGTCATGTGGGTACCGTTAAAACTTATTACCTGTTGAGCGGCCTTTCCTTGGGCCTTCCCACATTGGACTTTAATATCTCTTCAAAGAAATATTATACTAATATACTCCTTTGGAAAAGGAACATGATTAATATTCAAACTTGGGATCTGAGTATTAGTTGACCATCCTGCTAATATTATAAGGGCGAATGTTGGGTGTTTGTTACTTTTTTAAAACATGTCTGTACCCGCGCGAAACCGGGCGAGCCGCTAGGAACATAAATCATGACACTGATGGAAACAACATTGTATGTATATAATTTAACTTCGCCTTAAAGATTGTTTATTGTCATAAATATTTGTCTTTTATAAAGAGGAAAGTTGCTAAGCTCCCTTTCCGACAGAATTGTAAAAAAACCTGCATAATAATTAAGGGGTTTTAGTTTATGCAAAAAATAATAGGAAATTTTGAATCGATTTTCCAAACAGTGTTTAAGTTTAACTAAGTTTCGTTATAGAAGCAATGATCGCACACAATTCTTGGCCTTTAGGATAATAATTAATTAATTAACTAAGTCACAATCAGGGCGTTGTAGATAAATATTATTTTAAATTTCTATTAAAAATTAGTTTTGTAGTTAATGTTTTGTATATACATTAATTAGTTTATGATCTTTCTTTTTTTTTTGTCTTTAAATTTTGTGAAAACATATTAAATATCGGACACCAAATTAGATTTCGAAAATGAAAACATGAAGTAGATTGTTAGATGACGATTTGACCTGACCAAGACAGTAAGATTACACTGTACACTTCAACGGCTCCTAAAATGCCAGTCATCTGTATTTATGGCTCGATAGTAACCCTTAAATACAGAAAGGTTTTACAGTGTCATCGGACAGAAGAAGCTCTCAAGGCTTCTGGCTGTATCATAGTAGGGACTAGCTCAAGGGCCCTTCGAGGATGTACCGATCCACGTCCCTTTGTCACGGAGTCCTCTGTGCGTTGCTTAGGTGTAGATGTCTGTATGTGTTTTTACGATAATAATATTCAAATAAACACACGAATGAACATTTCGTACGTGTAATTTTTAAATGGATTCATTCGCCGTGATCTATTATAGTGCAATTAACTTCATTACCGCTGTATTGTAAAGCGAAAACGCACTCAATTATATTAATGCCGAAAATATGAGCGTGTTGCAAACATATTTCTTGTTATTAAATGTGTACTTCATGTTGTGAGAATTTAATGTTATTTATTATAATAACTTGGTAAAATACGGCACAAAAAAGTTGTATCGACATCGTTTTATTACATTGCTTGGTAGGTTCTGTACCTATTTTATACATGTTATTTATGTCCAAAATTTTACGTCAGTATCTATACCATTTTAACACAATTTCAATATGTATATACTTTTCATCATTTAAAAAAATATTATATTCCTAATATGTTTGGTGATAATTGCATTAAAATACAATGACAGTGAAAATATATAGGGGATCCCAAAACGTGATTTTAATACGGCAACATGAGGGCGACCAAATGATGGCGCAAGAACAAATAAATCTAACCTCATGCCTGGTAGTTCCCAACGAATAGTCTTTTGGACATTCAGAAGACTTTACTTTGATCAACACATTGTGGCAAAGTGAGCAGTAATTTCATTAATTTTTGATTTTATATACTACGCACAAAAATTAAAGATAATTTTTTTTGATCCTTTTTCTTTGGTGTTTTTTGAGAGTCTGTATCTTGGAGAAAATTGATTGTTAAGAAATTCGGAAACTAAAACTTGAAAGCTTGAAATGTCTATTTTTCAGATCTGTGCTCTATTTCTTAATTCCTTGCTAAGTTGATAAGCAATCGTAAGAAAACCAACGAGGAAAAAAAAATCCAAAATTTTTCTGGTTTTCAAAACCGTGCATTTACTTAGGTAGTGTTTTTTTGGTGACATCATTATAAAATTCCCGGAGATAATTTAATTGCCTTTAATTTGATATACCAGAAACCTCCGTGACATGATTTGGAGCTGACTTATGGCAAATCAAAGTAAAAATGGCCTATCACACTTTCACATTGGATTACTCCATGAATATCAATCAACAAAATCAGAATTTTAGTAACTTCAAAACATGTTCTATAAGACGGTATTAAAGTCTTATGATAATAAACAGTATTTCCAAGTAAAATTGTTGACTGAAAAAAAGGTAAAAAAACGGTTATTTATGGATATTCGGAAAACACTGCATATCTTTGGATAAAAGAAACAAACGAAGGATATCGTCGGTAACTTTTCAACCTTAAAGTATTCTAAAGACACTCTGAAAATTTCAAACTGCTCCGATTTCATTATCGTAGCGTTCGGAACGTTTGAACTTACTGTATTCGTCAAAATTGTCGTAATAAGCATTTTTCGTATGTGATCGTTTTTCGTCACTTCAGAATATTTTTTTAGTGATTATCCATATTCTTTTAATTAAAAGACTGAGAAGAAGAAGAAGAAAAATCACAGATCTGCAAAATAGACATTTCAAGCTTCCAAGTTTTAGTTTCCAAATTTCTTAACAATCAATTTTCTCCAAGATACAGACTCTCAAAAACAGCAAAAAAAATTGATCAAAAAAAATATCCTTTAACTTTTGTGAGTAGTGTATAAATGTAGAATTAATTGGATGTGGTAGAGCCACGCTGTAGTCAGCAAAGCTCAGCATGAATGCCGAATGGGCAGGCTCGTCCGGGGCGGTACCACTGTCAGACAGGAAATGGACGTGAAGCGACAGCTGTACTGTCGCGTTTCGTCCGGTGAGTGAGATTGCGGGATGCCCAATACCCCTTTTTCTCTTCTCATCCTTGTTCCATCCCGCTCTCCTCAATAATTTATGGGCCGGCAATACATCTATGATCAAAGCGTTGTGGATGTTTATGAGCGGCAGTGATCACTTATCATCAGCTAACTTGTTTGCTCGTTTCCCGGATCGATGCAATAAAAAAAAAAAAAAAAATTATAACTAGCTATGCTAATCAATTACATATCGAGTTACAACAAGAGAAAGCTGACTACTTTTCTAGAAAAAATAATCACATTCTTCATCTAATACACTAAACTTTTTAAATTATTTGTTAGTCAAAGAGGGTACATGCTGAACAAAATTATATTTACTGTTCCCGTATTATATGGCAAGATATACCATTTTTTGGCTTCACATTTTTTTTAAAGCACCGTATATTATGTACACGACAATAACAAAGTTATTAGTATAAAAATATGACGGCTTCAATTTTCGCCGTCAACAGAAAATAATGATATTGGCTTGTGATATCAAAGAATATAAATTGTAACAGATCTATATTCGTCCCAATAAAAGCAACTGTTCGTAATAGGAGTCATCCTGTGTCGTGAATGTTTACGAACCCAAATTTTACTTATATCTGTATTCTGTCGGCCATACAAAAACGTTCCCGTGCGGGCATCGACCCCGCATCATTCAGAGCAGAAAACCAACTTCTCCTCAGCGCCATTATGTCGTCAATGTACACAACAAATTAACAACTACTATTATTGTAGCGCACCCTTGATTTTACCTATAAATTTTACATGAGTGTATGATCAGGATTCGGTGAAACATTCGTTGGCTATTACAAAAATTAGTCGCGATGCAGGTTTCCAATTTTTAAAAGATGAACTTCAAAAGTGGAATTATACCTTATGCCCATTTGTCAAAATGCGACCCCTGAGATGTTCGGCAGCAGAAGTGGAAGCAACTGCTTGCTGCCGTGGACGCCTAGGGCGTCATTGGGTTCGAGCTGCAAATTAAGCGGCAGTGTGCAGGAACGGTTCCGGTAGATGCTGGGGCGCTCTAGCTTCGGGTTACCGGGGCCGTTTCAATTGCGCCGAAGAGGGCAACGCGGGGTTTTGGTTGGTATGCCGTCGACTGGTGAACCCAACATAATCGCCTAACTTTCCCCAAGGTGGGGCGGTAGAGCGGCGGTAAACCCGGTTCCCCGCGACAACAACAAAAAAAGCATAATAAAATTTGAAGCCGTAGTAGTTATTGTAACCAATATACCAGCTTATCTTTGTCCGCGGGCATAAACCATAGCAAACGACATTTCCGCTTATTGTTTTCGTATCGCCGATAAAATGTTAGCCTCTTAATAATGCAATAAAATATTTTTTGATTTGTCGGCCATTGGTGATAGTAATAGTCATGATATACGGTACTACCCCCATTCGAATGTAGTTAATGTATACCGGTTTATAGCATTCAATATTATTTAAATATTAAATATTCAGCGGTTTATAGCTACGAGTATATAGCATTAAATGGATTTGAAGTAACGCATGACAACATTTTTGTTTGTACATACATACATACATACATACATACATACATACATAAACTCACGCCTTTTCCCTAGAAGGGGTAGGTAGAGGTGCTACCAGGATACCCACATTTCGCCTTGTATGTTCCGTCCCATGATGTGATAGGGGGCGAGCCTGTCGCCATATAGGCGCAAATTCCTGACTCCGGGCCGATAATGAATAGAAAAATTCAATATCATTTTGCCCGACCCGGGATTCGAACCCGAGACCTCAGCTTTGAAAGTCGTACCGTAGTACAACTACGCCACCGAGGCAGTTTTTTGTTTGTATAATTCTAATATGTTCGAACTAAGACATGAAACGTATAATCGTTACAAACAATAACTTTATCAAGTATTTGCTATATGTAACAGCCTATTTAATCTCACCTCTAAATGTGGAAAGGTGTGGTCGATAGAGGCCCCGTGTACAAACTAAATAAAGCAAATTTTAATAGATTTACTGTGGCCGCCGGCACTTCCGCACCAACGTGCGCTTTAAACTAAAATTTTATTTTGTTATTAATATTTTAAATCATAGGCGCTTTATAAATAAAACGTATATCATGCAACCTTCACACTGTTAAACCAAATGTGATTTTGTTTGTTACCTACTCTTTTACGTTTTAACTCAACTGATCTTTAAATTGAACGTCTACGTTGTCGAAAGTACAAGAAAGGGCATAGACTGTCTTTCAACTAAAAAATATGTACATATTCAGTTCCGAAAGGGCAGACAAATTATTAAAAGACGGTCGTCCAAAAAATATTGCTACTGTCCGCCATAACATAACTCGGCCTACAGATATTCGTACATTGCAACATTGTCTGAAGTAAGGAAAAAGGGGCCTATGGACAATAGTATACATGGCTCCTATGGAATTTGGAAAGTACCACGGTTGAAGCAAATTTAAAGCAATTAAGTCCTGCAAATGGCCCAAAACTAGAAAGACACCACAGAAACAAGCATTTTCAGCTTTTTACACTTTTATAAAAAATAAATATAAAAGTATTATATATATATATATATATATATATATATATATATATATATATATATATATATATATATTACTTTACGTGATTTCATAAAGCTAGGTCAGGTACTTTTAAGTGCGTGGTGGCTTGTTGGTAACGGACCAGACCCGGCTGCCTACATGTTCACGGTGGTCGCGGGCTCAAATCCCAGGGCACACCTCTGACTTTTCGGAGTTATGTGTGTATTGATAGTCAATCACCACGCACTTTAACGGCGAAGGAAAACATCGTGGGAAAACCTGCATACCGTAGCGATTTTAAAGAATATCTACGGTATGTAAGTCCGCCAACCCGCACTAGGCCAGCGTGGTGGACTATATGGTTTAACCGTTCTCTATCGATTCTCTCGATTGTAGAGTAGGCCCGTGCCCTGCGGTGGGACGTATATGGGCTGATATAAATATAGGTACTTTTAAAGATATTAAAGGTTTTGTACCTATCCGACCCTTTATCTTTGCGGTCTAGTGTAATATTCCATATACCCATAAAAATACAGAATTGCATATTATTTTAACCATGAAAGTTGTATCTGAGGATTTCTACTAGTGATTTTATTACCGTCGTACCATACAAGGAAATGTAGTGTCATACTATAAAGTACTGTTGATTTATTCATTTATATTCAATTGTACTATATTTTACATTAAAGGCCTCAACACATTCGACCTTGTTACATTTACCTTATACGCTGTGTCGTTTTCCTGTGCGGCTGGTACACATTGGACACCGTCGATGGACAATGAATGCTAAATGAATATTTCCTGTTGTGAAGTCAGCCATAGTGGGTGAGATCACCGCAAGTGCGTGGATTTGTTTTCCTTTGTCATTTTCCTTGAGAATATTATTGACAACTAATTTTGTTCTTGGTAATAAATTAGATTCTCTGTGATTGACCTCGATACTTTTCTCGTCGGCAAAGTATGCGAAAATTTAGTATTCATTTAGATGTTTTATTGAAGGTTTATAATTTGTATAAATACCACAAAACAAGTATTTTAATATAGTTACATGTATATTTTTATTTATTAATTTACCTTTAATTACTCATATTTATTGACTAATATAATTTTATACTGCAGTCAACTGAGTTGATGTGATTGAACTCCATGATTTTTTAAGATTTTGGAGCAATGCAATCAATCTCTACATTTTTTACTAATTTATGTCAATTTCACCTACAAAGCTTCCAAGCGCAATTCACAAAATCGTTTGGTTTAAAAAATTTAAAAGCTACGAAACCGTGTTTTCTAATGTGTATATATTGGGTTTTGCTCGATGTTTGGACTCCGGCTCGTTCGTGGGTAAACAAAGTATGAAAATTTTCACACAAACATAAAAGTTCTGAGCCTTGAAATTTGCTGTTCATGTTCTGGTTTCTTATTCATGATAGGACATTACAGCATTCAAAATATAGCACCACCATAGGTGGCAATTCACTATATTATTACTACGCTTAATTTTCTAGACGTAAGTTTTACTTACTCCGGTTAAAAGCTTTATTAACACACTTAATTAGCAGAATTATAATATCGTCAAAATGATTCAATTTAATACGTGTTGTAATAAAGAAGATATGAAACGCTTTCACATCCTTTAATAAACGCGTGTAGTTCGTTGTGTTTTATTACTTACAATAATAAATTTATCTGGGTAATGGCTCGAGACCTACTTTTCTTGTTATGATTTTACTCGACTCGGCTTATTACAAAATTATAAAAATCTTAAAAATTCGCATTTAATTTGAGAAATACTTTAAAATAAATGATTTATTCTGCCTGTATTTACACAGAACGGTGTTGTGACAATGTATTTAACGTTATTTTTAAGTGAATGGGGGAAAACACACGCACAATCATCTAACATGGTTATCGTATATCCGTGAGAAACTAAAAGAGCCTTTGATGTAACGAAAGTATATATTTAGAAGTTTTTATAAAAATAATAGGTAGATTGTCTCTTTATTACATTTGTGACGTTCAATATATGACTTACATTAAGGGCTAATTGCACAAACTAACTGTGCCGATAACTTTGACTTAGAAAACGTCAATCCCATACATTAACATTGTCAAATAAATCTCAAATGTATGGCGATGACATTGTCAAAGTTAAAGTTATCGTCAAAGTTAATTGTATGCAACTGGGCCTTAGTTTAATGAAATTTTAAACGTAGAGTTCAACTTGGTAGTTGAGTGCGGAGCCACGGTCACTCTTTAGTCTCAAGTTCACGTAGGGGAAACCCACTCCTCCCGCCGTGATGCTGGGGATGGCATCCGAGTGGTCGAGGTCGCGAGCTATCACTCCCTGGAACAGCATAAAATAACAGAATTACCTTCACTCATTTTAGTCACTGACCCTTAGTGGTGTGCAATGAATAATGATGTAGATGATGATGATAATGTGGCCATATACACAGTGGCTGGAACAAATGTTTAGAATTGCATGTATTAAACTTATGAATGACAATAATGATAAGTAGCCTAATATTAGCTACAGGGTAGTTAGCAGCAGTGGATAAATTATGCATAATATAATGGTCACATTACGTGTGACGGAAAATACCGTAAGGCAGCCTAAGTACTTGAGAGACTTTCACAAGTATTTCAAATTATATCAATCCATTTTTGACTTGGTAGCCTACGACGTAAACCCATCTCAATCCCAAAAGTGGTCGTGCTTAGCTGTGGGAAATATATGAGCCGACAATAATTTATACCTAAATTATGTAATCTTAAATAGTATAAAGCTATTTTCCCGCAAATGCACTATAACTGATATAATTTGCGCGGCGTGTTAATTGTTTTTATTTCATATTCATTTTGACAACGCACTTAATTTCAGAGACTAATGTAAATTAAAAAAAATATGAAGCTTCTGTAGTAACCAATTCGTCAATAGGCTCTCGCTTCCAAATTTTATTGTGTACTAAATCATAATTAAAGCAAGAGGTAATAATAAAGTGTTGTTATTATTAATAATTCGGCCTTTTTATCACGATATAAAAAAATCATATTTCATTGGGTCATATGTCAAGTAAATATTTTTTGTATCGAATAGGGCTGTATTATTTCTTGTTATAACCTTAGTTTACGATTAATCTATACTCTTATCATACAATACCAGAACATTTTGTAGACAGTAAGATATTTGTCATTGCGTTTTAATATATGAACAAAAGCCTTCATTGTATGATAAACAAAATACCTGTGTTCGTACGCCAAATACTAAATTAATCGTAAACTTTTGAATATACCAACCATAAAACATGTAACCACATTACAACATTATTCCATTACCTCTGTATTTATTATCACTTCAACTGTAGTTATTGGTAGTTAACTAATGTTTACGGATAAAATCCGTAAAGCTAGTTGTAATTTAATGTGTAACATTTGCGTAGTTCTAAGAAACCATTTTATGTATACATTGATTTTATAATTTCTAGATAAGCCGTCTTTCGCTTAATTTCGTTATGCCAAAATAAATTATGTCGTATGTTTTTAAAAATAGTCGTGGTTTCTTGAAACCGTCGCTACACTTTTAAATGGGTTATACTCAATCGAAGCTTTTGCGGAGTATATCATAAACGACATTGCTTTTTGAAGTTATACTTTTTAGGACCTTTGGAAGAAAAAAATCAAATTAAGCATCAGTATGTATTGTCTTCAGCAACTAAAATTACCTATATTAATAATTTTTAGTACTTTGTAGTCATTAAATTTAGACATTAAATAATCAAGGTATTTACAATAATATATTCTTAAACATTTTTCTTTCCGTCTTTCGTCATCTGTAAAGGCAGCATGAAGGTTTTATTTAATATTCTTTATAGAAAAAATATGGTCATTTTTCGACTGCCGGTCGACCACTAGTTTATTTAAATTTACTGCGTGGAGGTACATTCGGATGGGTATCGTAAAATATTTTTCTACTTTAAGGACAACTTTGTGTCTTTAATTTCGTAATGGATCACAATCTACCCTTAACCATCCACCAAAGATATCTCAGAGATAAGCATTGTTTATAGATCAATTTCTAATTTACTTGTTGTCAAAGTGGCAAGAGATTTCGAAGAATATTGGATTATTGATATTGAATATTGGATTATATAAATAACGCTTGTAGGAAAAAACTACGTAAACAAGGTCAGTTTGAAATGATATAACTACAACTAAATATTTCCATTCTAAAAGTAAATGAAGAATATAAAAAAAATGTACCACTATGTACCAACTTTTTCAGCGAATTGACAGCTGCTTTGGCGCAGAGAACTTCGCTTCGGGTAACATCACAGACTACTGGGTAACCACAGAGTAACATACTGGAACAAATATTTGTTGGATTTACAAATAGTTGTTTCCAGTTCGGGTTTTGTGGGACCGAATAGTGCCTTTTACTTTTTTATTCACACAAGAAATATTCTACGTATTTATACAATATGTAGGATCAAGGCTACGTGTATACCTCATAGATGTATTTATTTCTTTATCAAAGTTATATAACATGATTTAAGACGGCAGCGGAGCAGCAGGAGTAGGGCACACGTATGTGCACACTAATTTCCTCTCAAGTGAGTGGAACGATATCCGTGCGTCAGATTTTCACCGGATGTTAAGATGCAAACAGCTGTGTAGGTAAATGCTTTCTGACTTCGTAAATAACCTTGGATGATATATTAATTAATTTTCTTTTATGATACAGTATTTACAATACTTAGGAAAGGTAACTAAAAATAAAAACAGGATATTGTTTCCATTTACTTGTGCTTGTTCTTAAAATACGCCAGCAGTTATATTTTGTTAAGAGGACAATAAACTGCTTGCAGACAAACTAAATGACTGCCAACTGTAATCGTCTCAAACTTTATAAAAAAATATATAGTGTACCTTTGATTAAGCATTCATGTTACGTAATGGCTGGAAAGTTAAATATCCTTTTTTTATAACTACCGTAGAAATCGTTGTTATATTCGGATTTAGTATTATAACAAGCACAAACACTCCTCAAACATGACCTTTGTGGAGGCCTTAGCTGGTAACAGAATCTTAAAAACCAAAGTGGATAAAAACGAATCTTTTTAGCCCGTCTCATTACTTGCCTTTGCTTGAAGCAAAAAAGCCAGTGGCAACGAGACGAAGAAATTCAATTAACGTTCACCTTCAGACGATAAACTTCTGGGAGATATAACATAACTGCAAATAAAATGTCACTTATTCTTATAAAATGTTTGTTTACCTTTATAATTTGCTGTCCCGGATCTGAGTAGAAAACTTCTTTGACTCTTTTCTTCAGTGGTATGGCATGATACTCGGCTTTCTGTTGCCACAAGAGTCTGTTGTTAAAACTTGTTCCCACTATTAGATCTTTACATTGAACGACACAAATAACCGACAGTACGACGGCGAATAAAACGATCGAGTTCTTCATGTTGTGGGTATTGTGTAACGTGCGGGTAATGCGTTTTCGTCAGTAGTTAGCGTGAGACTGGTCGTGCGTGGTGCGTCGGTGCCTCGAATACTCGTTTACCTTATAGCTCTTGCTAATGTAAATACGCATTATGACTAATTATGTTGTTGTGTTAATGACATTTTAATCAACTTACTATTGGGTGGTGGTTTTTTTAGTCAGCGATTACTAATTGATGTTCTCATCATAAATATTTATCTGAGTTATTTATTGTTTTTGTGTGTGGTTATTGAATAAGGTGTTTTTTTTATTTCAGCTATCGTTTAAATTTCTCGTATCCAAAACAAATATTTAATTAGTAAAAAATAAGAACGAAACACATAAAACTTTTACTAATATATGTGCTAAAATTTAATTAGTTTATGAATTATTTTTATATTGCTTCCGCAAAGTCAGCTAGTTATCGACTTAGAATAATTATAAAAATGTAGAGGGAGTGCTGTCATACATTTGCGTTTTCAAAAACATATTTTTTTTTCGTAATTTTGGCGGCACGGCCATAGTGAAAATTAAATTTAACAACAAATTGCTATTTTCGTTGGTAACCAAAATTTAAAATTATTTATTATCCGTCTAAAATTTTTTTTTTTCAAATATTGTATGTTGGATAACCTGTCAAATGTCAGCTAATAGGAGAGCAGATGGCCCGGCACCACCATTTTTATCTACGTTTTTGAAGTACCAGCGCCCCCTATATTACAAATACTCTCAAGCTATCGCATTGATTTCACGGAATTCAGATAACCTCAATAAAGTTTATCGCGTATTTCATTACGTACTTTAGTTACATAAATTATACTGACTTGATATGTTACATTTTATTGTTATAATATTATTATTTGAATATAAGGAATCGTTATGGACACGATCCGTCTCTGTGGCATTCGCGGCTTGTCATGCTCGTATATGCGCCTAGGGACGTCGACTTAACAATGCCTTTACTTATCCCGGGGGAAGTTTTGGGGGCAATACAAATTGTGAAGAACCTATAGTGAATAGGAACTCACTTCTGCAAGTCACGTTTCGGGATCTACCAGTGCATGGTTACTTTGTTAACGATATAACTACTAGTCTTGCAGTTACTAAACTAAAATTAAGAAATAAAAATATTGGAAAATATTCTAGATATTTAATACAATCCTGACAATGCTCATATTACATTAGGCAAATGAAGAGACCACGCACTTATTAGGAGAATTTGTGTATCAGTACTGTGACGTCATTCTGGTAGCATGACGCAAAAACACTGCGATCATTTCTAAACACACTTTACTAAGTGGAAAATAGCTTTGAATTATTTTATAGTACGAGGACTTTACAATGAATACGATCGACTTACTGTACGAAGAATTGCGGATGTTTTGGTACGATGGTATGTTCATTGCCATCCATTGTGGTTATGTTGTTCAGAAATTGGAGATAAATGTGTGTTGTTATAAATATACAAGTATAAACAGTTGACATAAAATATCTTGGATAATTGTTTAATTATCTGCGTGTTTTGTGAGTAGATAGAGGAATTATCTGTACTTTGTAATTAATTTAATTGAACCAAGCTTGAATTCCATGTATTTTGCATCAAAACATAAGTGACGAGTAAATATCTAGCATAGATAGCATGTACATGGGACGAAATGTAACAAAAAGCACCATTGTTCACGACACAACATTTCAAATCACTGTTTCATACAAAAACTGAGTAGTTTTTACTTCAGCACTGTTCCAGAGTTGTGCATACAATATTTATAGAGCTTGGCAAAAAGCTAAATGCGGAAATAAGTGAGTCGCTTATCTGCCGGAGAATTTTGTGTATAGCCCGCCCGACGGCGCGTTCTGAGCATAATTTATTTCCTGCAAAGAAGCAAAGTATGCCGCCGAAGCCAAGAGCGTTTGTACACATTAACGACGCCGCACTTCATGAAAAATCGCTTAGGAGTCATGCTAGTGTTGCTAGTACATACTGGATTTATGAATTTATCGAACATCCAATATTTTGCACAGGCTCCGCTGCCGGGTAGTTTACAATTGACCAGAATTAAATTTTAATATTAGTTTCTTCACAACTACCATAATAACTAATAACTAAGATTAGAGAGTTATTTGCAGCAAATCCAGTAGCTAAAACTGGAAAATCAATAGTAAAGTGTGGATCTTCGCGCGTTGCTGATGGGGTCTACTGTTGTCACGATAATTACGTTGTGGCAATATTAATATTATATTTATTTATTTAATTTCATGTTAAACATCATAAGTTTTGTTTCATTATTTTATTCATCACATTTTATTATATATACTTTTGCAATGAATGGCAAGACGAGCATGCCATTCGCCAGATGGTAAGCGATACGACCGCTCATGGACAGTAGCAAAACCAAACACTATGCAAAAAATTACAACGCAATGCTTGACATTTCACTGCGCTCGCCATCCTGAGACATAAGATGTTAATTCTCATTATGTCCATTACGTCTTACATTATTATTATAATTAAATTATAATGAATGGATAAATTATGTACATAAATACCGCACCGTTGAGTCCGGCTTCTACTGTCCCATCTAACAATGATGTCGCTATATTATACAAAATTAACGGGATTTTACCTAAACTTATATATGAAACTATATTTATACCCCAAGTTTAATAAATTTACGTACGAAATATTAAATTATATTTAATTATTGACAGCCTCCGTGGCGCAGTTGGTTAGACGCCGGCTGTGAAACTCGCGCTCTCGTGGCCGCGGGTTCGATCCCTGCACCGAGACAAATGTTTGTGTGAATCACAAGTATTTGTTTCGGGTGTTTGTGATACCGAAAAGTCTCTCGTAGTTCCTGATACTCACGACACAAGACTCGATCTTAGGGTGGGGTCAGAACTATGTATGTGACTGTTGGGTGTATAAAAAAAACTGATTCTTTCGGGCAATGTTAAAACTTTAGCGTGTTTGTAAATGTTAAATCCGATCACACATTTCGATATAAAGAATTTTCAGGTATAAACTGCGAGCTTGGGTTTCGACCACGATCCGTCTGATAAACATCCTAATACTATGGCGCAAGACCCTGCCACGACGTTAAATAAATCGCTCCAGGCACTTACCCAATCAATCGTGTGTTGTTGTCAGGGTCAAAAACCGACTGAGGAAAAAATAGAATCGCAAAAAATGTGTAAGCATGTGTCGATTTCATTTAGTTATTTACAATTATTACCAATGCGGATTTTTCCAAGGACTCGATGAAATAACCCCTAACTTTTTTCTGATTATTACTCACTTGTTGGGCACGGTATAAACAAAAAACTAAATAATGCTTCTAAGTATTATTTTTTTAACTCTAATTGTAGCACTAAACCAGAGTTTATAATAAGGAGCTTTTGAAGTTTGACAGTGAAATTTTCGTTTACGACTAGAAATTGTAGAATTAAAACGTGTTGCGAATTAAAGTTGAGAAAGTAAAGGCGAACGGAACATGAAATCTGCAAGTTGTTTACGGGAAAATATGCCAATATAATTTTATAGCCACTAGAAAGTTCGCAATTCAGTTTGTAATACTTTCGGAATACGCAGGCAGCGACTACATGGCGAAGTGACGTTGATTCCAATACTAGACGGAAAATAATATTTTATGGCATAAATCTCGAGGCCCGGTGTGTCTTGAGAAGCTGCCTAACATATCGTTCTTGAATTTGGTCAATAACAACTAATGATGGGACATTTCAAGAATCGCTCGTTTAATCATAAAATGCCTTTGAGTAATAGAACAGAGTTGAAACTGCTGCAAACATGTTTAATTTTACTTGAACGTTATTAACTTTTGACATGTCGCGTCACCTTCTCTTTGGTTACGTAGATATTATGATTAGGCTATTTAAAATAACGCCATTGTAACATTTTCAAAGGACATTATTGTAATGTATACCTACTATACATTAGTATACATTACAATAATCTCCTTTGAAAATGTCACAATGCCATGCAATACACGATGATGTAAATGGTTTTTGCAAGTAATAAGTTAGCAATGATTACCTTGAGAATATAAATGTAATTCCCTAGTTCCGAGTTTAAAATTGAATGAATTCACCGTGTAATGCGCAATTATGCGGCTGTGCCATAATGAATATCCACCGTTTTAAGAATCGCCCAGTACAATTAGTCGAAGTTAATATGTACATTTGTAACCCAGATTTAGCCAAAATTTGCATAATGCTTTAACTTGTCACATAACAACACAGGAACAGGCACTGTACTGAGTTTAAATTGCATTTTAGTAGTTTGGGAATGTTGTGGCTGCATGTGCGTGGCCGCATTTCAACACTAATGTATAACTGGTAATAATCCATTGCTACAAATGCTAGCTGACCGATAAATAATATGAATTGTGGCAAAATGGAATCCCATGTAAATCTATTGTGTGTACAAAAAGCAGTTTAAACTGAAAATATTGATATCTCTGCTTGAATTAAACCGTATATCACACGAACAGAACACTTTTATTCGGTTTACTCAGTAAACTGTAACAATACATGTTTGCTTGTTTAGTGAAGCAAAGGTTTAAATACTTTGTCTTTATTTATGTCCTAATATGTGGAAATAACTGGAATCGCATTTCCCTTTTTATTTAACTCTGTAATGTATATCATATGTCTTTTAGTTGCGGTTCAGGCGGTGAACGGCTGCTTTTAAAAGCTTAGTTGGTATTTTTATAACTAAGATTACGTTACGTCAGCAAAACGATACTGAGCAATACTTTAACCCCTAATACGTATGATAGTTAGTATAAGAGAGAGAGAGTACGATTAATATTCGGCCGGTGGAGTGCCGTCAGTCACTGTGTAATCAGATTTACCGCGCTCGAGGTGACTGCTTCCAAGTAATGTCGGACCATTTCACATAAATATCTACGTTTATCTGCTGTTGAATACGGCATAATATTATATTATATTAAATACTGAATTATTATCGATATTATACACAAATATAAATGTTAAGTTTTTGTGAGAAATTATTGTATCAAGATGTCGTGAGCCCGCCAGGAATACATAAACATAAATTCTAAAATAAGGTTTCAATTTATATTTACACTTTTAATAACTAAAAGTCGTTTAGGTTATTCCTTGTTCGTATGTTAAAGGCCCACAACCATATTATAAGTACACCGACGTAGAAAGCTAGATTTCAACGAGTTGGTTGGACGGTTTTAAAATCCGCAAAGCGTAATGTAACGTGTTAATTTATTTAGCAGCGAGGAGTTGACCTTGAATTTGAAGTAGTAGGTGGGTAGTATGTTGGCGGAGTAGCTGGGAGGGGAGTACGCGGAGGCAAAGAGGTCGAATCTCTGCGAAGCCCGCCGGGATTAGCGTCAAACGAAGAAAAAGAGACGCGGGAAATAAGCCGTAATCCACGAGACGTGACCTAAATTCTTCCTTAAACATCGACGATTTGATATCCTCGTGAAAACAATTTGATTTTTCCCTTTCTTTTTTAACTGTGCCCTTTGACAGTAAATTGGATTGGTTCGTGTTTTACGCATGAGAATTTCAAGAATCGACTTAAGAATTCATAATTTTGTAAAGCTCCGTCTTTCGCGACGCTTCTGTTCAATATTTATTGTCTACCACCGTCTTTTATGTCGAAATATACTGTAGTGGTTAATTACATAATATTTAAGACTGTGGCGTGTACATTAACAGTATAATGTATTTTACAGTTATCAATCAGCCAAAGAATTATATGACTTAGTTGACGTATTATGTAAAAAAAAAATTTTTCATTGTACTATGACATTATCAAACTTGTAATATTATTTTAACGATAGGCATTTTATTTAATACCTTAAAAAAGCTTCTTGTTTTATAATTTTTGTAAACAAAAGGTGAGCGGGAGACTGTGGCCAATTTAATCGAGCTAAATGTTAAAGAGCAACCGTTTACATTAACCGCTTTTGTAAAACAAATGAATACCACGGCCGGGAATAGCCTCTCTTAGAAAAAATACTCTTTCCTTTTAGCGACGACAAAATATAAAACGTATTACTTAATTAGTACGATAAAATATTATTCGTCAGCTGGATTAATTATTTTCTTTACCTTCAAAGTATTATTTGTATATTTTAGTAGCTATTATTTGAAATAAACTTTCTCAGGATTTGGATCTCGGTGGTGTAAGTTAGTGTCGACCTCATCGATGTCGACCAAGTGTTTTTGTTGTTTTTTAATGGCCACTTTAACATGTGGGGTTATTGTTTACGAAACTAATATTCTCACATAAATAATGCCTTTGTCAGAATTATCATACTGATTTATGATTATTATATTCCTATTTTATATTCACCATACATTGCTGTGATGTGTGATAACTTAGTGTAAAAGTCCTTTGTCAAGTCCAATTTTCTGAATTGTATATCAGAACTTCCTAAACTTTAGTTGTATTTTATGTCCTGGTCTCATATTTTTGAAGATAAAAAGTCGTCGAATATAAAGTATAAATGCTACCAAAAGGCAATAAATATTTGAAACGAAGGAAAAGCATTAGTATTGATAGCAATTTTGTATGTAAAGTCTATTATTGTTTCCTTGTACAATTTGTTAATATATCTGAATCTATTTTCTTATTTAGTCTTTATTTTTATTATTATCAGAAATAAAACTATCCGTCTACATTTTAATTTAACCTACTTTTTTTCCAATATTAAGGCAGAAAGTGCTACCATGTTTAATGTTGAGGTACAAAAAGTTTTGTTTACATATTGATAGACCTTGCAGTTTTAATAGTTGCGCCGAAGTTACAAATATTCTTCAGGAGTTTAATATAGGATACAAGAGAAATACTAGAATAAGGACTAGGGTAACAACTTAATACCCTGAACTTTATAGACAATCTTTACCGAGTAAAAGCCTGAATACGCAGAGTACGACTTTAGTATGCGAATATAAAATATAAAAGCGTGATGGCATCCAATTTTACGAAAAGATAGCATGAAGTTTCACATGAATGCGTGTAAGTTGATGTAATTCATCCAAACCGAGCTATGTTTCAATAACCTATATCTGGGATTAAAGGGTTTTGGTTTTCGTATAATCCGTTCTTATTCCTTCGTAAATGGATATTGAAAAAATTTGATGGGTCCTTTTTATCGGAAACTCTTTTTCAGAAGTGCTCTATTTTGCCTTTCGAAATGACGTCGATTTAAGTTGAATGAACGAGCGAAATCCTTCTACATGGAAGGGGCGGTACTGAGAAGGTGATGAGTTTATATAGTACCATTATTTAGTCGACGGCGCACCTTTGAACCGATAAATTGGCGTCAAGAATAAGCTGCTTCACTTTCTACACACAATCTCCGACCGACTACTTTGCATTTACTCTCTTTCTTACTTACTTGGAACTCTCAACTAAGGTAAATAATTTTTTTTATTATTATTTTATTGCGCTGAATGGCGAAACGAACATGCCATTCGCCTGGTGGTAAGCGATACGATCCCTCATGAACCGTAGCAAAATCAAACAACACCGTGAATGCTCAACAAAAACAACAAAATGCTGAAACAAAGCAATGCTCGGCATTCCACTGCGTTCGTCTGAGACATATAAGTATCATTATGTCCAGTGCTACAATGTCCTTCAAACCGGAACACAACAGTGCATTGCACTGCTATTTGGCGGTAGAAATAGACATTGTGGTGTTACCTACCCAGGCGGCCTCTCAAATATGAGAGACCTACCAATAGTACATATCCTGTAATCATAATAAAAGTAATAGTACCTTATTGTAAAAACTCCTACCCAATGCACGACTTATACCTTAAAGATAAAGCAAGGGAAGCCTTACTAGTCTAGCAGAATCGGATGATGTTAAGAAGTTCGAGGACCATCGATAAATCACATCGGATTAACCCTTTCAATGAAATTTCATTTAAGATATGATTTGCTTGGAATACGATATACATATATTTGAAATCGATAGAACTGGGTAGCTTCCCATTACATAGGTAATTTTTTAAAAATTAGTGTCGCTCGTCCCCTGGTTCCACCACTGCGCAGTCTTTCGGGTACATAGAAAATACGTTAGTTTATTTACTTATATTACTATATGTTTATGTTGAATAAATAACGATAGTTCAGTATCTGTGAATAAACAAGGATGTCCGATGACATTTGGACTTTACATAAATCGAGAGCCCGCTATGTCCACAGAGAAATATGTTTATTTGTCACATTTCGGAAATTGAAGTCGCGACCGCTCGCCTCTCAAACGGCTTAATCTAGTTTCGGCCATGTTTCACCGAGTCCATCACAACTTTGAATATATCCTAAAAAGTAGATATCTTTACTTAGCAATTTTCGTAAACGAAGAACGAAAGCTGTGTTATATAATTATAAGTTCATGGTATTGAACTAAAGGAACGTGGAGACTTTATTGTGTTATGTTTGTGTTGTCAATTGAAAATATAAATGCGCTATTACAGCTTGAATTTGCAAATCCATATGTTATTATGGAGAGAAGCGACCGCTGTGTCTAGAATTTCATTTAACGATCCCAGCTCGACTATAACCGTCCGTGGAATTTAATGGTTTGTAAAGCGGTCTCGATTAAAACTGCCGTCTATGTGGATAAGGTCACTCGATTTAGTATATGAGGGTAACTTATAATGAGTTTATGAGCAGTCCCCTCGATGCTTCCAGTTACCTACATTCCGCAATCCAGTCGAGTATTTCTGTTCACAAAGTTAGCCTTACAGAGCAAAATAGATAAGTGGAATAATGCATGCCGTGGCTTTTGTATGTTATTCGTGTAAGTGTAACTCCTAATCATATTATATGCATTGTTTTCATATACCGGGTATATCAAGACTGCGACCGAAAACGAAGCCAGGTGTACTTACCCAGGAAGTACTTACCCAGGCGGCCTCTCACAAATAAGAGACCTACCATCAGTAAAGCGTAAATATCGTTAGAATCTTTTTGGAAACTCAGTCAGCATCGGATTGACCGCAATTTAATTATTATAGACGTGGCTGTTTTCCAGTAAATAATGTTATAGCGGTTTCTCATTTGTTATTTAATAGGAAGTCGTGTGTCTATAAAGAGATAAGATATATCATATTATTATGTTTATAATATGGACGTCGGCCCAGCGGTACTTATGAGGCGAGATCGCTGTCTATTAATATTTAAGTGAATTACATCACAAAGATGTTTTTAGGCATAGGCCGAGGGGACTCGAGTTTTCGTTTAATAAGAAATATTTTTGTTTTATTTCGAACCCCACATGAGGGTGTAAGTTTGGAGTTTCTTAGCCCAAAGTTCACACATTTAAGACGTCATTTACAAATGTTGCAGAAACAAGGTGCAGAAAGTTAGACAGCAAAAGGGACATAAATCAGGAGTGAGTGTGCGCCAGCTGGCACACTCTGAATAGTTGTGTCGAGTGTGGACCACGTATGACATTCGATTACCCTTGTGTTGGGTGTTGGGTCAGCGCACGACAACTGCTTCTATGTATATACAGGGTGAGCTTTTCAAGTGCGCGTGGATGGCCGAATCCGAAATTATGAGGAATAGCGAAAAATACTGAAAGGAGTTACGAGCCCGATTTTGATGAAAACTAAAACTGCATACTTGGATTTTTGATAAATTAATTTTCCTAGTGAGGAATCGAACCCGATGATTTTGAACTCTACTTATTAAAAACTATTTACGTTTAATATCTTTCGTTACAGATACAAAACAGTTACATAAATTCTTTAAGTCGTGGTGTTTTAAATTATTATGTTATCCTTTTTCGATTACGTTTTAACCGTCGTGAGAAGTTTCATAATTTTTTATGATGTTTTTTTAAATTTTGTCATTAAAAAACTTTATTAATACCTAACAAAAGTTTAGTTTTGAGGTTGGGAACATTTTTATGAAAAGTAAGGCTGGCTGTATGAGATGCCTTGTGCACGGAGACGTTCAAAAAAATGTGAAATTGCAGTGCGCGCGGCGTGGGGTACCGTTTAAAAACAAAACAACTAATTTAAAAATTAATGCTGAAAATCGATGATTAAAAAATGTAAATAAAGGTTGAAAGAGCTATTAGTGTCTTAACAAATAAAGTGAATAGTGGTTTTTCGAGTTGCTTGGGTGCAGTGACAGAGTTTGGGATAAGTAGGTACAGTTAAGCAATATTTAATAGTATTTATTTGTTTTCCTCGAGCGCGCACATAGTTTTATATTAAGTTTATCTGTAGAGCGGAATGAGGATTTCCCCGCCTGTCTGCTGCCTACATGTGAATACGTATTTATTCCGTGAAACCGCTGCCGCAGTTCTAATGTACCTCTCCATGTCGGTGTTGTTTTTGCGGTGGCATCACAAACATATTGCTTGTCAACGCGGTTATTATTCTCTTTTGCTAAGCATAGCTCACCGTTTCAGAATGGCGATATTAAAAAAATATTTTTGGCATAAACGTATATTATTTAATGCAAAAATGTGGTTTGTGATCCCACTTTACAGTTCAGTGCAATTTTGGAAACTGAATTAGCTCAAAAAACATCGTTTACATATCAAACTCGTTGTACTGAAAATAATTAGGCCTTCAGACCTATGGTAATGTAATATAATTAATTGTTTGATTTCAATCGTTGCTATTGAAATTAAATTATGTTAGAAAAATAACTAATGTAAATTTTGTTTGTCAAATATGAAGAAAATTGTGCTCTGTGTACACTGATCATTGCCGACATTACAAACTTTAAAAGGTGTTTTTGTTTTGTTTAGAGTCCGTAATGTAAAATAGAATATTTGTAGCTATAGGATAATTATTTCGTACCGTGGGCAGAATAACTAAATGAAATTCTTTAGTAACTTAGCCTGCTACCGCGTAATGGAGCTGACATAATATTATAAATATACCTACAGCTTCGTATTATGATTTTAATATATTTTTTTAAGATTTATATCTGAACAAAAATTTAACAAAATTATGATGGTTTCATCACATCTCCTGTCACCTCATAGTTTTAGTGGTCGCGTTTGTTGATTGTGGACCGTGACGCTGCAACCGTCACTCACACAGACCGTCCGCAACATCGCTTAGTGTGTAGGGGCAGTAAAACTTTCGGTTAGGTTTGTCAAGGTTTTGTTTTTCTTAGTTGAGGAAACTCCTATCAAGTTGACGGCTAGCCATAATGATTTTAGCTACCTACTTTCTTTTTTTGTACATTTTGCATAAAAACTATGTCGCGCTGATAGCGGAAATTCTGCATTAGGCCGTGTACAAGAAAGCCGAAATTCGAATCTACAATGTACTTTATTAAATTCCCTGAAATATATCGGCCAGACCTGGTTATCTAAATTGATTCGTTTTTTTCTATTTGCTAGAAACTATCGTGGAATTGACTTTATATAACACAGTGCAATGCATTTAAAATGGACTGGATTTTATAAATACACCACCTCCGTAACTCCGGTTTATCCGATACCCTCGATCTTCTAGTATGTATCTCAAGGGGGATTAGTGGGTTGTATTTGAGCGACAAAGTGATGCATAATAACGGTCTCATTAAAATACAGATTTAAAATCTATTTTAGTTATCGAATGTTCTGTTCCTTTTGAACGACTTTAGAATTCAGTTTGATAGCTAAAATAGGTTTTAAATCTGACTATGAATAAGGCCATATGTAATATACAATTTCTTATCACTCTGTTGACCAAATAATTTATGTTTTATGAGGTGAGGTCTGAGGAGTGTTTGTTTGCAGTTTCATCTACGTGAAAGACCCGGTCAGTTGGGGTGGGCTGTAAACCATCCCAAGGATTACCTTGGTCCAGTTAATTTGTTAGTAGAAGCACCTTATAACTTTCAGCAACCTGAACCTTGACCTTCATTAATTTTCTTTATTATAGTTGTATGTATTGTGTCATTGATTCTTTGATAAGGGTGTCATACATTTAATTAACTTAGTAAATAATAATATTTGTGAATGTTACTTGTTGCATGACCTCGGTTAATTTAATTGGATATATTACCTAAATATAATTTTTGATTTGGTTTTAAAGCGGGACGGAATAACTTTATATTATTATATAAAATTTATTTAATGATGATTGCCATGAAGGAATTAATGTACAATGAGACACAACCATAATCTTCTAACGGTGACCTATGTTTCTCAGTCTTATTTTTTAAAATGGTGCAACTATTAAGCAATCCTTTATAACATATGCGCCAGCTGCTTTGTAAACACAGTCTAATTACCTATAGGGATTCGATCCGAACCTCGGGGGATACAGGTACAACAATCGTAACACAAAGTCTCACTTATCACTGACCCAATATTCTCTAGTTAGACGTCTCTTACCATAGACCCATGAAATACAATTGTCTTTTAGTAGCCCAACCATCATACCTGTATAAAATTCGCTCATTATTATTTTGTTACTCAAAGAATTTGCATTGATATAAGACTGTTTTTCACGAATTTTATCTCGAATTTCCGGCGGATTGTCCATGTTCAGCATGTCCGCCCCGTGACCACGAAACTGTAAAGTAATGGAAATGTCGGGAAGTTTAAAATGTAAAGTTAAACCACATTGGCGATGAAATCCATATAAAGACAAAGAGTGCAATAAACCAACAACTAATAAAATGTTGACTTTAAAGAAAATAATAAAATAAACAAGTTCATTAAGAAATTATATAACCCAAACAATTGTTTAGTGCGGCTGAGCAGAACGAGAACGGAGAAGCGACATGGGGCGCAAAGCGGCTGCGTCGCGTGGGTACATCGGCATTCGGCAGCTATTCTATTTTGGAAATTGTACAACTGAAATCATTCCGACACTGTTTGCATAAAATGTAATGGCAGATTGCGGCCGTGCGGGAAGTACTGGCGTCGATTCGCATTGTGCCATCTGCTCACATACAGATCCCTTATAAAATGTTACTGCGCATTATCGCACCTGGATATGGCCCACGCCTCGCGGTTATTTCGAAATGTTACCTTTTTATGACACTAATGGAAAATACTGTTCAGCTTTGTAAAGCAGTAACAGTATTTATTTCACGCACCACAGAGAACGTGTTTTTGCGTGGACACTGTTTCATCATAATATTTTTGTGCGGAAAGAAGATGGGTTTGTTTTCGCAACGTTTTGTAGTTAGCTTCCAATTGTACTTAATATCAACAGTAAGCGCAAAAATCAGTATGGCGGCGATACGGAATAATATAAAAAGTAGATATACTTATTTACTATTCGTATATAAAGTACTAGTCGATTTAACAAAATTCGTTTTGGTGTGGAAATCGAACCAGCCAGGGTCTTAACCAATTACCGCCATTGAAACTGTCAATATATTATTAGGAAGACTATAATTACTTTAATTGTACAAAAATATCGGTGTTGATTGCTGTTATTGGTGATTGTTTTAATGTCCATATATTTTATAAACATTGGTAATGAATGGAAAACACCAGTTCGCATTGAATTAACAACTATAAAAAGGTACCCGGTATGAAAGTCTCTACTTTTTTAAATATATTCTGAAACGATTACTTTATAAAGTTGTAACACATTGCATTTTTTATTGTTTCGAGACGCTCAGAGCATATTCATTGTAAGGCAAAATGTCATCATCCATTCGTACAAAATTATATCAGTCCTATTATAAGGTGCAATGCAATGATGGGTACATTGATTTGTTTAGAACATTTTTTATTTACAGAAAGTGATTAAGAACCTCATTTTGGTAGATGATACATGAGTGTCAACTGTTCGTAAATAATAAGTCACAACACTATTAAAGCCAAGCAATTGACAAATTACGGAATTGTTTACTTTCTTTACTTTAAGGAATGTCTAGCCTCTCAGCTCTGCGAGTGTTACACAGTAAAGATTAACATGATCTTTTTATCATAGATTATATTTAACCCTCAACGATCCATTGAATCTTAGTATCTCCTTTGATAAAATAATTGTTATTGATTCTCGTCTACTGAAGATTACCTTCCTAAATAGATGGGGCCTACCAATCGGGATTTTGATAAATGGACTAGGTATCCACCAGGGTCCCATGTTGCGCGATTAATGAAACAGCTGTTCGAATCTAATTCTAAATTTAATATAATATGCTCGGCTTAACGTACCTTCTGTTCGAACATAAGGTATTTAAATTGCATTGTTGGCTTAGTAATTAGAATTTTAGGAGGAGCGGTAAAATACTTAAGTAATATAGTCTGAGAGAGGTGGAGTGAAACTACTTTAAATTTCGACTGCTAGCTTGAAAGATATAGGTCATTAGATAATATCACTTGTTTATATAAAATGTTTTTATCAACAACCAGTTTCGCTGTTCTTGGCAACTTGCAATGTCTCTTATGGATATCAAGGTTCCGTAGGAAAGTACTTATCATCTGGCGGCACCAATTTTAGTTTCCGGGTTGGCAGTTATAAATTAATTACAAATAACACACTCATTAGGCAGATATATAGTTCTGACTTCGTGTCGTGGAAATCAAAAACTGTCCCTGACTTGAAACAAACACATTTTATGAATAAAATTCGTCGCCTCTCTTTTCACACCGGAGTCTTACTTACTGCTCCATGAAAGCTATTAATCAAAAATGTGAATTAGTAACTTAATCATTAAACGCTATTTACCTAGTTTGCCTTCTGTAGGTTCGCGCATGGTTCGTCACTCATATGTTTATATTGGTTACTTAGCTTACTTCCGCCATACACAATGCAATCAAAATATTGCATGTTTGAATAGAAAAAAAAAAACTTTGTGGGGGATATTTTAGAAAGTCACCAATGTATATACATAATTTTAAAATCAACATTTATTTGGATGCAGCGAGGCAGTAAATGAATCCACGCATAAGTCGCAGGCCGAACCTGGATGCGACTGACAAAAGACAGATTAAAGTGGCATAGTATGAGGGAGGCCTATACCCAGCAGTGGGACCCTACAGGCTGTGAATGATGATGATGATGATAATTGGGCTCGACCGCTATTATATAAAATATTACTCTCAGTTGAAATAAAGTAAGGTTATAAGCAAGATATTCTAACTACCGTGTCTATAAAGTGGAGCAACCTTTATTATTATTTTAAGTGACTGTCTTGTTTTCTCTGAGGAAAAATATGCCTTAACAAATTTAGCTAAAGATTAACGATAGGCCTGTTCCACATTTATTATTTAGAATATTTGTGTTTTAAAACAAATAATCTTCTTCTCGTGGAAAGTAACATCGGCTGAGCTGCATGCGCTCGGACAAATTAACTACAGAGATTCTACCGGTTGCACCGATTAAACTACGTCACGCGACCAAGTTGCGAGCAATTCATATATTATACAACACGAGTATACCGGGTCATCAGACATGGAGATATTACATGATATGTATGGCATCAGTTTTACGCTAAAGAGTAACAAACGACAATTATATCTTTACGAAATAAAATATTAAAGATAATATGATTTTTTAATTAGTTTGGTTTTATATGTAGACTTTTAGTATTGGTATTTAATTATTTTAAAGATTTTCGATTTTCTCCTACAAATCGTTTTTTAGTTCAATGTTCCCACACCTCCACCACTCCATATAACTTAAGTAATATTTCTCGTGCTGGTACTTTGCAAAGGCAGCTTATTTTTTTCTTTTATGACATTCGGTAAGACAGGTTTTTTTTATGTTACAGATTTGATAAAAAAGCTAAAGATCCAATAGTGGTCACTGGCGTTTTTACGTTTGTTGGGAGAAAAAAAAGTATTGTCAGGTCTACAATTTATTTTATTAACATATATTATCCACTTAACATTCTTGTTGATACCAATCGGTTCAGTGCAGATTTCTACATAATATTTTCCTTCACTGAATTCCACCTGCACGTGGTTGATTAAAGTGTAAACCAGTCTCAATCGCAAATGAGGCTTATACTCAGCAGTGCTACGTATGTAGGTTGATATCGACAGCCTCCGTGGCGCAGTTGGTTGGACGCCAGCTGGGAAACGAAAGGCAGCGGGTTCGATACCCGCACTGAGACAAATATTTGAGAGGCCTTGGTGTATTTGTCTCAGGTCTTGGTGTTTGTGAGACTGAAATAGTCTCTCGTAGTTTCTGATTCCCAAGACAAGACTTAATTGATCTTAATATAGGGTTAGGACTATGTATGTGACTGTTGGATGTATGTATTTATTTGTTATTTTTTTCCGATTCAAATGTATGCATTCTGTCCGTCTAGTATTACCATGTGTATAAAACTCCATGCCACAAGGATTGGTTGTGTTCGTAGTGTAGATGGGCATATTAATCATATTGATTGACATTAAATTGACATAACGAAGCCATAAATCAAAAGGGGATAATGTTGGAGAAAGTTTGACGAGCCAGTTGACTTGGGAAAAATGTTTTTGTACCACTTCCTGAGCGTACATGTTACAACTATAATACAGTAGAGCGAAGTAAAATTGAATTTTCCACCAGTTGTTTTCCAGCACGATCCATGTTGTGTTTCTGTTTGTTGAAATACCGAGGTGAGTTAACAGCTCTTCGGGGGCCGAGTACAGTAGATATATTTACAATTAAGATTGTATGGTATTAATTTACTCTTTAAAATTAAATTTATAATAAGTTTAAGGTAGGGAAACCTTGTCTTATAATTATTATACTGACTACCTACTACGTTGGATGGATCATTCAAAAGTTGTGATAAATTTTGTATGTTAGCTACTCTATTAGCTTTTTGCTACTAAACAAAACACTGATCGTAATAAAATTCATTAATTTGATGGTGATTATGATGCAATGGGTAGCCAATGATCTGTAGATGTAGTTAAGTTATTTTTATTATTAAATTTAATCCTTTATGAGATAATGGGGGTGGTGAATCAGTAGGGGAATAGACTTCCGTAAAACTCGGCGGTAATGAGCCGGGAGTGGGTTGGTTTCGCTTAAAATAGTCCGTCAACATTTTACATGTGCTGGCGATGACTTTCAATCAGTTAGCTATTCTCTGCAACAATTTTATATCTGAACAAAATCTTGTAATATCTTGGTTTTATGAGAAAACATAATGTTAATTACTTACATATTCTGCAAACTTAGTCCGCATGTGAACATTTTGTTACAAAAAATATACATGTAAGTCTTTATTTATCTAGTTAGTTGTACTAAAAGCCCCTATATCAGCAATGTAGGTCTGTAGTTATGTAGTTTTTCATATTTATACGTGAACTTAGTTTCACTAAAGTTGTGTAATAAAGTCATACATTTATAAGGTAAGGTAAGGCGGCTGCAAAGCATCCAATGATAATTGCAGTACAGTCTAAATAGTGTATCAAACGGCGAGAAATACGTATCTTAACTGCCAACACAATGGACATAATGTCAGCCTGGTTCAATCCGAATTTACACAGGTTGAACCAAACACAACACACTAGCATCTCACTACGACGAGAACGGTGGTCGTTATCCGGGCCTATACGAATATCCTAGCTTTTGGGCCTCCCAAAATCTCATTCACCGAATGAAACGCAACAGCAAAGCTTCTGGCATTTAATTAGCATCTGCACATGTAAGTTCTGAGTTTCAAAACTTAAACACTGCGCAAGAACCTTAGAGAGGAAATTGAACTACATACATACATACATAATCATCCCGCCTGTACCCCATAGGGGTAGGCAGAGACTATGGATCGCCACTTTGCTCGATCCTGACATATAACTTTCGCTTCATCCACTTTCATCATTCTCTTCATGCATTCTCGTCGGTTCGTTCGCACTCTGTCACGCAAACTCACACTACACATTCCCCTTAACGATCTCATCTCCACTGCTCTAATTTTACTTTCATGCTTCTTCTGCCATACCCAACTTTCACTACCATACATGAGCGTAGGCACTAACACTCCCCCATGGACAGCCAGTCGAGCCTTATTAGAGACCTTCCGACTTGCCATAAAGGAGTGTAGCGCACCATTCACTCGATTTTCTGCATTCACTCGTCTTTCGATATCACTGTCATGCTTTTGAACTACAAATTCTAATATAATTATGTGATTAAGAAATGAAAATGATTCATTCGTACGGTTATTGTTAGATTTTTAGCTCGTCATTCTAAGGACATTGATAGAGCTTCTCAATTAGTGTTTCTCGTAGGTAAGAAGCGTGAGGATAAGTAGCAATATTTATAAAAAGTATGGCTTTTTCCTCTTGTTAACAGAACAATATGCTTTAGCAGTACTGCCAACGTGTAGCTGGAAGTTGGTGATGGGCATTGATGATTTTTTTTATCACCAATTTATATATTTCCACTTCCCAACGCTTTACATTTTTAAAGGCTTAAAACCTTCCAATATATCCCCGCGTTGTTAGCAATCACTTTCTATTATAACTATTATATAAAAAAACACATGATATGTAAATATTCCATGCTATACTTAGTTCAGCGGAACTTTAATAGTAAAATTATCGTAAGAAAACAAGAATGTTTTCTCGCATTTTACGATTTAGAGAGCAAGAAAATCTGTAGCGAAGTGGAGACGTTTTATCTTCATAAGTTACGCTTATAAGAAAATGTTTTTATGTTTAATTATAATTAATAGCAACATAAAGTACATGTGAGCATATTCTTTGAATTACTTTCAACACAATTAAGAATAGGAACGATAAAAAGAGTGCTATTAGTACCCCAGTGTCACAAATGAACACGGGAGAAATGCACCACATATCACATTATACTATTATTATGCAATCCAATGTGAAGAGAAACAACAAGAAACAAGAAAGAACCATCCAAAACCAGATACAAAAGCGCAGGGGAGATTAATTCACAGCTTCATGTTTTTATATTTAAATTCATCGCACCTTTCCGCTCTTACGTACTCAAGAAATATTTTTCCTTTGATGACTAATTTTATAGAATTAAAAATAAGATTTCTCATAAAGTTTGTTTAAACAACGTCGAATAAAGGCTGTCTACCTCGGTTTCAACTTTTTATAGCGAGTAGGGCTAATGTAATTTTCGCAGGTATAAAACTGGAATATTACATGCATGTTGAATAAAATATATCCAAAAAAGTATATGAAACACTTAGGTCGAGAATATGAAAATACGACATCGTAACAACGCTACGGTGCTATTTTCATATTATTTACTTGTGAGAGATTTAGCTGAGCCGTGACTCTTCATCTAAATTGATGTATTGAACTGTAGACTGTGATCCAAATCCGAAGAGAATTAATTAAATCTTCTTTGTTGGCGACGACGACCGAAGCTCTTGAATTTTAAACTGATTTGTGTATCAGTAATTACTTGCTGTACAATATCAAAAGGGTCCAGTGCAAACACTTAGTTGTATATTATGTAAAAATGGTAAAATAGACTGTATTATACAGGGCATATTAAGACCGCGACCGAAAACGAAGCCAGGTGGTAGTTTTAACGGTTACAGATACAATGCAACTAAACATTTTGCAAAAACAGCGACGGATTTTTTTTACAGTATCATCGTGTTTGGGAGGTAAATACCTAGTTTTTGCAAAAATGGTAATTTAAACACTTACACACCACTGCGTGTAAAAAAATAAAGCGGCGTACGTCATAATTTTAGAAAAACTATGTATTTATCACTTAAATACGACGATAAACAAAAAAATCCAAAAAAATTAACGATTTTTTTGTGATATTTTTATTTGCATTGGGTTTGATATCACTAATTCTACCACCTGGCTTCATTTTCGGTCGCGGTCTTGATATACCCTGTATAATACAAAGTCCTTGTTTATTGATTTGTACAATTTGATTTTAATTTATTCTGATTTCGTTCTTCGAATGGCAAATTCTACCATGTTGAAATCTGCATAGAAGAAAATCGATTGACAAAACAGTACGTAGTTAAAAGTACTTTTGGAAAATCCCTATGTATAGATGTGTACAATAGTATAAAAATAAAAATATTTTTTAATATTAGACATGATCGTATTATTTAATTTCCGTCAATTAACATAATAATATTTAAATAACTGTATGTGGCAAAACCATTTAGCATATCGGTGTATCGATAAAATACATTTCGGTCTTATATCAAAGATACATTTTCATAATTTTATAGATACTTTATATCGACTATTGTAAAACTTTCCTAGATGGGTTTTGTGGAGGTTTTGTGTTTTGAAAACGACGACGCTGGTTTTACTACAATTTGAGGGTTAATGAAATTTTACAGGAAAATTATATTTTCGTCTTTTTAGAGCATTTAAATAAAAGCTTTTTTAAAAAGGATTTATTGTTGTTTTAGTTTTTTTTATTTATCGCTGCCTAGTTTTCCGAGTCTATTAATCTCATTCAACGCATCATTGTTGCAAGGTCGTTTGCCGGTTAAATTCGAACTAAAAAACCTTCAAAAGTCCGCCATATTGGATTAAGAGTGATGCCACATTCTTTTTCGAGTTCCTCTCAACAAGCCCTTTCATTTGATACCCATATTGCAGAAGTTGATAAAAAGTAACTATTCCGCCATCTTGGATGTTCCGCCATATTGTATTTAGAATGACGTCACACTGCTTATGGTGAATTGTTTTCCAAACTAAACGTGTATACAAAACTTCAGCTCAATTGGTTGAAGATATTTGCTTCAAAATCGAGTAGTAAGATTCCACCCGAACAAACATACAATGCAAGTTAAATAAAAGCTTTTAAAAATAGCGGCTTCTTCCTACTACTATAAGCTATGGTAATAAAGTGAGATCTGATTAAATAATATTATGATGATGAACCTGAAACAAAATAATAAAGATAAATAAATAAATTAAATAATATGACTATTATATTACTAATTATACATTTAATCTATGGGCAAAAATAAAAACTGAAGGTTTTAAGTTTGAATCCAGTTACAGGTTATATTTTTTCTACTACATCACATTTATCAAATACGGTTTAAAATAGCCACCCAAAGCACTCACAGATAAGAATCACTATTTGGTCAACTTCCGCTGACCTTGGATGGAAGTATTAATTAAGTCGGCGGGTATTACAATGTTGGATGGCAAGAGATATTATATAGTATTTACGTAGTTCCCAATTTGAACTCTGTTTGGACGTCGTGGCATTTGTATTGGGTACATGAACTACTACTAATATTATACAGAATGATATTGACATATTATGGTATTCAATTTAACCCACATGTTTCTCATCACCCCAGGTGACATTGTACAAAATTTGAAAAATATCCGAAATTATTTTTGGCAATCGTGATTTTTAGTTTTCACGATTTTTGGCCACGCCGTATAGATACGAGTATTTATACCGCTTAGCTGAACTTCAGTTCGGTTCTAGAACTTACTTGAGCCGTGAAAACACTCCTATCTATACCGGTTGATCAAAAGCCTTGAAAACTATAATCGCGATTTTTGACACAACAGGATTTTTTTTTTCAAACTTCATACAATGTTACCTGGATTTGTTAGTAACATGTGGTTTAAATTAAATACCATATGTCAATAGCACCCCGTGCTGTTCTCTGTGACCTCTCGTCACGGTCTATTTATTATTTGTTTAAATATACTTACATATAGCACTTGCAGTGCAATTGAAATAGAATATTGACAGACATAAGATAGTCATCTCTAGTTGGTCGATGTAATAATGATGCTGATCGATAACGGATATTCATCATTTGAACCCGAAACACGACGCACTTGTGTGAATCATAATGACGATTCTTTCACCTTTTCCTTTTGGAGATCACCATCCACGCGAATAAAAATCCACCCACGACTCACGAGCAATTAAGAGAGGTTATGCTGTAGCCCACCACGCTTCTATATTTGGCGTACTACACATACCTTTGAAAGAAGTAACCCCATATCGACGTAGGTTTCAATGTCTGTAAATTATGGCGTTTACGGGCGCAGGTTTTTCCTCAAATTATCAACACGTGTAGATTTTATTCGCGGCGCTGGGTGCCCTTCGAAAACTTACATGTCTTAAACATTTGTGCGTAATGTGCGCCGACCCCCGTCAACCGATGACGACGGTGCCGGGCGACCAGGTGTGCCGTGCCACACAGCTAGTAATATTGACACACAACTTACTAATGCTTCCTGCTAATAAATCAATCGGGAATCTCTTTTAAACATTTCGATTGATTGAACTTAATAGCAGGTATTATGGGGCAGTTGCGTAAATTTTTAATGGAATATTAATGTCTTCTATCGTACTTGAAACTTGGAATAAATTTGTTAAGTGTCAGGTGGCCTGTTAGGAATGTACCGAACGTGGTTGCATGGTGGTTGCGGGTACGAAGCCCAACTGGGCTAAATTACCTATGATTTTTAGAAGTCACGTTTGGATTGATAGTCAATTACCACGCACTATAACAGTAACCATCGCGAGGAATCTGCATAATTATAGAAATATAAGATTTTTAGGACACGTGAAGTCTGCCAACTCGCACTAGGCCATTGTGGTCGACCTAACCATTCTCGAGTTCTCGGCTTAGAACAGTCCTGTTCTTAGAAGTGGGCGGTTATGGGCTCATACCGTATAGTACGAAGGGTTTGTATGCATTTGAGTCATAAATGGTTTAAGGTTTTCTAATTTTAAAAGCATATTGTTTGTTCTGGAAAAAAAATTATTATAACAGTGACTACTTCTATTTTGCATATTAAAAACGTATTATGACAAAAATAACAACTTTCAGAGAATTTCCCAAAAGTGTAAATCACAGATCTGCCATATCTACATAATACGAGTATAACGTATATTGATCTATACTTATAATAAATTTGTAACCAGGTCGATGTCTGTACATGAAAGATATATGAGAAAAACTAAAATGGGGGTCTGTATTAACATAATAGAACCCAAAACAATGATTTTTAGAATTTTTATTTGTTTGTCTGTGCGGTTTGCGCGATGAACCCAGAAACGGCTTAACGGATTTCAATGAAATTTGGTATGGACGTAGCTGATACCCTGGATTAACACTTAGGCTACTTTTTATACCGAAAAAATTAGTGTTCCCATGGGTTATGGAAGGAATTCCGATATATTTGTTAATTTTTTCTACTCAAAGGGATGGGATGGGACTGGTTCACATGCCTTGAGTGAGAATGAGACGGGTCGGGCGGGATATAACGGGACGGGACGGGATGGGATGGGAAATTCCAAATAAAGTAAATTTCAAATAAAGTTAATCACGCGGATGAAGTTTGCGGGCAGAAGCTAGTACTATAATATGTACGTTTTAGTTATAGCTCTTAAAAGATAGATTCACTGCCTTCGTGAAGCAGTAGTACTACGATACGATTACAACCCTGGTGTCTCGGGTTAGAATCCCGGATCGAGCAAGGTGATATTACATTTTTCTATTCATTATTAGCCCGGAGTCAGGAATTTGAGACCGAAATGGCGATAGGCTTTCAACCTATCACATCTTGGGACAGAACACACAAGTAGAAACGTCAGTGTCCTAGTAGTAACTAGGACAGAGGAGTACCTCTGCCTATACCTTTATGGATCTTGAAAGACAAATCAGAGTAAAAATTAAGTACATTATCTTGTAGTATAATGAGTTACCTAAATTGTGTAATGAATATTATCACTTAGTATTTTAATATATACTAAATAGGTATAAATTAATAAAATTAAAAATAAATAATATTTTACATGGATGTCGATTATAACAATTTCTCACTGAGTATATTCAATTTTTTTTTAATTAAGCTTCATGTACATTGCGTACAATGCGGACTTAATGCCGGAGGCATTATCTATAACCATATCTATAAATAGTATGTAGTACTTTTAACAAATACAACATATATACCTATATAATATGCTTTAAACGGTAGTTGACTTACAAAATAATATTCTCTAAGAAACAACAAACAACTCTAATTCAAGTAATTATTCCTCTCCAGTAAACTTAAGCCCTTTCACAAAGGGGTAATTTGCGTTAAAAATGAGAATTGCTTCTTAAAAAAACGGCAATGATTGCGACTCGAAGAATTCAGGACATGAGACATTTGAAATAAGCACGAGGTCGCACAAATGATGTTGAGACGTTGAGTGCGACGTCTGAGCATCATTTGTGCAGACTTCGACTTTGTACCGACAAAGTCTTGGTCCATCGTCCGCTGGCCGCACTGCGAATTAATTTAAATGAAATCATCACAGTTTATTCTACTGTGATGGCGGAACGGGCGTTTAACCGACAAGAAAGCGCCGCAGGACTCATTTACAATTCCAATTAAGGGCAATTCTCATTTACTTTCGTCCTGTACAAGTAACGAATCCGAGTGGGGCCTTTCCGCTTGTCGCAACATAGCGCTGTTAATCGCCATCTCTTTAATTTGCCTAAATGCAGCCGGTATCAATACTCACGCGCTTATATTAATTAATTATTATTGTTCAAACGCAAATGAAACCTTAATACGATTCGGTAGACTACTGCCCAATCGTATTGCTGTTTATAGCACACATCTTATGATACTAACTCTGTTTGTTGGCCATGTTCATGTTTTTACTCTATTCGACAATGGATTTTGATGCCATCATGTTTTCTGCCGTGGTAATCGAGAGAGCAGTAACTCAAAGGTGGCCAATTTTTTTAAATTGCCCAATTGTTATGTTCCGTTTTGAAGAACATTGTAGCCAGAGTAACTACTGGACATAATGAGGCTTAACGTCTCATGTCTCAGGATGATGAGCGCAGTGGAATATCAAACATTTGCTTTGTAATTCATGGTGTTGTTTGGTGTTGCTACTGTCAATGAGCGGTTGTATCATCAGGTCAATGGCATGCTCGTCTCGTCATTTTAATGTATGTTTTTATCTTTTACCTACTCCTATAGACATACTGCTCGGAATACTATCAAAATCTAATAGACACTAAATTAAAATATTACCCTAAAAGCAGTAAAGTTCTTTACTTCACAATGAAATAGACTAAAATATTTTCATGATCTAAGGTAAAGCCTAAAGGGCAGTATTATATTTCTTTACTGCTGTTGTAAGAACTAATAAAAGTTTAAATTCTGTAAGTAATATCGTGGTACGGAATAATACTAAGCAAGAGTGTAGTATCTAAAGCAGTTACAGCCCTTTGACCTAAATATTAATTAAAATTGGTTAATAATTGTAGTAGTTTTGGAATCAATGAAACACACTTTATACTTCATGAGGTGTAGGTATATCCGCACTCAACGGTTAAGCTGTTCACTCGGCCACGGTCGGCAGCCGAATGCCCGCCAACCTCGTACGCGCATACACTACATCCCTTCTTTATTTTAATTTTTTTAATAAATTTATTATATTTCGTCTACTGAATTATTACGAATATTAGCTTTGATAATTATAGACCCTGAACTATTTACTATGTTTAAATCTATAATATTTCGGCGATATTCTTTACGAGTTTAATTATTCCGGACAGTAATATTATCAGCCTTTACTTTGTCTTTTATTGTGTTTACATTATTTATTTATTGTTTGTATTTAATTACTGTGCGTATTAAACTTGGCTATAATCTTATTTTCCTTAAAATTTTTTTTTTTTTTTATTATACTTTTCTCTATTTGTATAACGTTTTAAGTAACATTAATTGTTTACTTAGATTATTTTTCATATTTGGTTTTCAGTTTCAGTTCTTATTGTTTAATATTTTATGGTAATAATAATCATGGAAATACATTATTTACGATAATAAATGTCTGAGTGGACCATAAGTATTAATAAAACGACGCGCATCCCTTTAATATTACCACCGGATCTAACGCGGCCCTGCTGAGAAGACCCGGCGAAACAAACTCAGTGGGCTTACATTACCACTGGAACTACGCGGCGCGACCTAACTCTGAGTATATCCAGCGAATAAGACTCAGTGGGCTCGTTTTGGGTCCAATTGGTTAGTTGCCGACCAGGAGTATTTGAAATATGTACCATGAAATGGAGTATGAACTAAGTTTCGTAACTTAGGTAAACTATTTTACTCATGGAAGTTAAATACATATAATTTACTATTGGATTTTCCAACCAGCAATTATTTTTTTAGCTATTTGATTTGGTATTGTTTGCTCTACTATGTACATATAGATATTATTTTGAATTTATCGGCTTGAGTTTATTTTTATAGGCTTAATTTTTTTTTTAATTTTCTCTTTCCTCTAGCTTTATGAGGCGGAAAAGGTATATTTAATAAACCCGACTTTGTTACGGGGCAAAGTAATTGTCTATTTTTTAAAGCAATATATCTGCCGTCTAGGCCGATTCCGACATTGATATATCAATGTTACATTTGGTAAAACATCCTTCTTCCTTAATGTGTTATACATAGGTGCGGTCCAGGTAGGTACCGTAAACGATTCAGTCCACATCGCCATAGCAGTACACTCGTTTGGATACACTTAAAAGGCTTTTCCGTCAAACCGACAGTGTCTGAAATGAAAATATTATTAAAGCACACGAAGTAAGTGATATAATTTGCAGTACAATTAGATAGCAAATGTCTTGTTTTTTTTTATAGCCCATTAAAGCACCAGGAGAGTCCAACAATTGCTTGTCTCATTTTCGTCCAGAAAATTGCCCTTCGAGCAAGAGAGACGGCTTATATTAGACATAGATAATTATTAATGAAACCTTCATATCAGTTGATCAAATAGGCATAAACTAGCTTAAATAGTAGTCGCCAGGGAAATAAAGTCACAGATATTGCTCGTAGAATTAGCACGCTGAAGTGGAAGTGGGCGTGCCACATCTGCCGCCGGACAGATGGTCGGTGGAGCAGACATGTATTGGAGTGGAGACTGCGCTTAGGTAAACGTAGTGTAGGACGTCCTGCAGCACGATGGATCGACGACTTGAAGAAAGCGGCGGGTAGCAGATGGATGACGGCCGCTCAAGACCGGGATGGTTGGCGTTCACTTGGGGAGGCCTACGTCCAGCAGTGCACAAAAGTTGCTAAGGGTGGATATATTTACAAATGATTAATTATGAGGCATGATAATTTAAACAAGAAACTCAGTTTCTTACACACATAAACAACATTTCGTCCATTGAATTTTTTTTATGAACCTTCTCATCAATCTGCGATGCTCTGTTATTCTTTGACCACCATCAAATGATTGAATTGGATATCGTTATTGTCGTTGGTAAATTCGGGATAAACAGTTTATATGACAGGTCTCATTTATCGGTAGAATATAATATCTTAATCCCTCTAGATCTTTTCCCACTTGTCGATTTAATTCTAGTAAAACTTTTGTAGTGCTAGCTAGTCCGACTACATGAAGGTGTAGTTTGTTATTAAAATAAGTTACATTGGGAAGTCTCGATAATGCATGAGTCATTTCCATACAGACTCGTTTATTTACATACATACATAAATTCGTGCCTTTTTCCGCCCATATTGTGATAAGGTCCTAGCCTAACACTATATGGGGTACCTGACTCCGGGCTGATAATGAATAGAAAATTCCAATACCACTTTGCCCGACCCGGGATTCGAACCTGAGACCTCAGCGCTGTAATCGTACTTTAGGACAACTACGCCACTGAGGCAGTCATTTATTTGCATGGCTTGTACTGATACTCAGTAATAGTATTACATTTGCATAGCCTTTTACTAGTTGCACTGACTAGTGTATTCATTTCGTGGATCTAAATGTCTCTAGTATGTAGGTACTTAGAGGTACTTTAAAGAGATCCTTATTTAATTTGCATGGCCAATTATTATTCATTTCTGAATACGTTGCCCTTTTAATTTTGGATTGTGTCGCTCTACAGACATTCGATAGGTAGGTAGTATTTGGCAGAACTCGAGAGGTACAAAAAATACCATATGAGAAACATTGAGAATATAATGGAACACATTTTCAAACACTGGTCAACATTGGTTTAGTTGCCCCTGTTGTTAAATCGGTTTAGGATAATTTTAAGCCTATGAATAAAACTTTATTCACGAAACTATGAATAGTTAGATTGGTTCTAGTTGATGTTTTAAATCTATTTCATATTTTACAAAAAAAAAAAAACAGGAAAAATGAGAAATAATTAATAATAATTACGTTCTTGATTACCAATTTGTATCAAAACATTCACTTTCAATTAATGTAAGTACATAGAAATGTAACAACAGAAATAATTTCAAACATAAGTTAAATTTCTAAAAAATCCCTTTTACGAGCTTTTCTTCTCTTTCTTTTTCAGGTATAGTTTCTTTCTTTATACTTTTCGAAAAATCTCTTTCGAAAGACTAGCAGTAATAACCTGTCTTGTGAAGTTCTCATCTACCCCGAAATCTTTATTTCATCTCTTTTGGAATCTAGTAGGATTTTTCTCCCTGCTCTTTACTTTCGGAATTTATCATAAGTTTTGTAAGGGTTATGATCATAATCTAAAGACCCAATAGAGTCCGCCACTCATTTTTGAGAAGTATCTTAAATCTGAAGTAAAAACTATAGTTTTTTTTTTTATTGATCGGTAATTTCTATAAAAATCCATTAGCATTTTAAACTTCCGCGCGTAAATGTAAGAAAAACTTGACGCAATGTTTCGTTTGATTACGTCACTCTGCGAGCACATAATCTATGTAAACAACAACACTGTTGTTAGTAAAGAGTGAATTTTTGCAATAAACATGAATTACTCTCTAGTAATATTTATTTAAAATAATGTACAGGAAGAATAATGTTCGAACTTGTTTGTTAACATACTAGTTTAACTATTTACTTGCGGTTTTATGTCATATCGCTAGCCATCATGGCGGCTACCATTCCTTATTATATTTGTATGACAGATGAATGAAAATGGAATATTGCAAAAAATGAAATATTTAATTAAAAATCGTATTTTTTGAATTCGTAAATCAAAATTGACTTATTCTGATTGGTTAATACTGTACTATTTGTTGTTTTAGATTTTTCTCACTTATAGTCAAATACCCTATCTATTCTTCTTTCTTCTTCTACTTCTTCTTCTTCTTCTTCTTCTTCTTCTTCTTCCTCGAGTGCCTCTTCAGTGCTGAAGGTTGGACGTCAGCTTCTTGTATTTTTCATTGTCCTTAGCCAGGTGGAATAGTTGTTGAATGGTGCTGATACCAGTCCACTCCCGGATGTTTCGCAGCCACGATTATTTCCTTCGTCTAGCGCGTCTCTTGAATTCCATCTTGCCCATAATTATTAATTGGAGCAGCTTATATCTATCGCCATACCCTATTCTAAGGCCATGAAACATTCAGGTTTTAAATTTTCCATACTCAGTTTTAATTTTTATTTTTTATTACAAAGCATTCCCCATTCATAATCAATGCTTTGTCAAAACTGCTTCCTAATTTCTAATCGAATTTCAACCAAATAACAAACACTAGAAAAAAAAATTATCTTCTGAAGACGTTCTTGATGTGTAAATTATTGAAAATGTCCCATACGCTAGAATCATTAAAACTGCGCACATCCAGTAGTTTCGTTAAAATAATATTCGAATGCTGTGGACTTGATAGCACAGAAATTCATAGAGATATCCAGGGCAAAATATTTAATTTCATGAACTGTGCAATTTTTTTTTTATTACTTCGATCAGTAAAATGTTTTTTTTTTTACCAATAATGAATAATTATAATTTGCAATTAAATACGACTGGTATTATAGCCCAATACTGTAAGAATCACCAATAGAAACAAAAATCATACAATAATAAAAGAACATTATGTTCACAAACTTTATTTTTATTTTTAACGCATGATATGGTACCTCTTACCGAGCAGCGTTCCTCCTAGCCGTGGCTGTTGGCTGTATAGTTTATGGGCCTTTGCTCGACAATTAAAACCTTTCACGGAAAAAAGGCGGGAACCAGGATGATGATGAATATTTTTGTAATATACCACTTTTAGGCGTAATATTACTTAATGTTATTTATGAATATTTCCCAGTAATTTAAAAATACTATATTCATATACTCATAACTCGTCTTATTAGACTAAAGTATATTGACTTAAAATCACATACCTACATGACAAATATTAGTTTATACTTTATAAAAGTAATTAATACAATTATAGACAACTAAGTCCTTGCAATAGGTATTCTTGATGCATATCAATATAGCACAACTATATTATTATTGTAATATTAGTGACCTATCAATCTGAACACCGACACAATCACTTTTCCAACAATCATTAATCTTGCGTGGCTCTTTTATAACATGCTCGTGTTATATCTTCTGGATAAAGGCATGACTATCAATAATTGTCATTTATTTAGCTGTGGTTCATCATGCACCTATATCATAGCAGTCACGGAGGCAGGGTCTCATAAAAACGATCACCCTCCTATTATTTTTAGCAACCTTGGTATGTATTTCATTGGTAAGCTATTAAATATCTAACATACCTATGTTAGTCTTACCTTAAACATATGGAAACTTCTTCCATTAATACTCGTGGTATACGTTTTCATAATTCTAATTCACTATTTTAGTATATCGGTGATATCCTCAAGAAGGGTCAGGTCAAAAGTACCCTGAACCGACGAGAATGCATGAAGAGAATGATGAAAGTGGATGAAGCGAAAGTTGTATGTCAGGATCGAGCAAAGTGGCGATCCATAGTCTCTGCCTACCCCTATGGGATACAGGCGTGATGATTATGTATGTATGTATGTACTATTTTAGTAATACTTACTAATTATTATGATAACATGTCAGCCATGCGCATGTAACCATCTGTCGCGCATTTATTTCCATTATAATTTGTTGTTTTTATATTTCTTTGCATAATTTTGGTTACTTTTATCCTCGTCGCCACTTGTAGTAGTTTTGGAATCAATGAAACACACTTTATACTTCATGAGGTGTAGGTATATCCGCACTCAACGGTTAAGCTGTTCACTCGGCCACGGTCGGCAGCCGAATGCCCGCCAACCTCGTACGCGCATACACTACAATAATAAACTAACGAAGACAGGATTTGTTGCGTTTTACTACAACCCTAATAAAAATGTTGAAACTACGTTATTTCACCTTAAAAACATGTTTTCCCTTTCTTTTGATATATAGAACATAAAAATCCATTGAATAGTTTTATAACAAACACTAAAATTGTGACAAAATCTTTGCGCGCGTTTTTCTCGAAACCACCTTTTCGAACTTACAGTTATATCGATTACTAGGGCAATATTGACAGTTTAAGCTTTTTTCAATCATGACACATTTTATATAGGGTAGCTGTCATAATGTGAACGTTTTTTTCTCAGTAAAAGTCAGTTTTGCAATAAAAACTCAATATAATTAAATTATGTAAAATAGTTGGGAATGGACCGATGTGACGGAGGTCGCTGGTTGTTGCTTAGGGCACCCACCTCTAACTTCGATTTTACATTAGCACTGTGCTATTATAGTTTCTAGTTATTAACTCCTGTTCTATGCATAAAGGACAAAATCGTTATGGAAATAGAAACCTCGATTGTTTTTTAGATGAATTTAAAGACGAGTTACGGGTACAACCCTGGATTAAGCCTTAGTAGACTAGAGTCCAGCCCTCTGAGTAGTGAAGACTCTTGCCCAGGGCTCAATTTACCTACATAAAACCTCCTTTACTTTACCCATGGTATAAATATTATCTACCTCTCAATTATCTTTTGCTTGTGTACAATTATACTTGTACCAATTTATAACACGTCGCACTTGTAGAATCACTTTACTTGGTTTGACACTTTAAATTGATTGGTTTTTAAAAATATGTTTATTGACTTGTGGAAATATCTAAGAGAGTGCGACGGTAGGGTCTATAATATGATTATTACCGACACCCTCTCCCACAGCATGAGAGAGCACCGTTCGCAATATGCTTCAGTGGTCGGATAGTTTTAACTTAGTGGTCAGTGTAATAAAGCAATTTGCCAGCAGTCTATAGAGTTAAGGACGGAACATGCAAGGCGAAATGTGACTGTCCTGGTGGCGCCTCTGCCTACCCCTTCGGGAATAAAAGCGTGAGTTTATGTATGCATGCATGTCTATAGAGTTTCTGCTATGATTGAGATCGATTACCTAAATCGGTTATCGAACCATGGATAATGATAAGATGCCCAAGCTACGATTTTGTGTATGATAATTAAGAGTGTATGATAAATAAATTGTATAAGCAATTATCGAAGTTCCAATATTAATAATGCTCAATTTTTTTATGCGCGTCCGATAATATAATTACAATGCCTCTAATGACATAATATAGTAAGTGTAATGCAATAAAACAGAGTATCCATCGATGAGAGATGCTTATCAACCGCCAATTACATAATAATACCGGCTTCATAACCGGATATAAACAGAGTGAACTCGTAACGGGGCACACTCGTGTGGGTCACTTTCGACTATGACGTGTTTTTCACTATTTTATACCGCTTTGCAGGTGGATAGAAAATCCTGCCGACCGAAACCCGAAGACATAGTTAGCTATTACCGTCACGTTGCTATAAAACAATTGCATAACCCCGATCGGGTCCACATATTTGTAGCTCTACGTTTCACGACCTACAAGACTCTACCACTTCAGTGAATGGTAGAGTCTTGTAGGCGACTTTAGCTTACTCCTTATTCAAATATTGCTTTTAAAATCACCTAGAATCAAATACATGTATGAGAAGTAATGATCACTAACTATGTAACGTCGTTTCTCGTTTCTTGGACGAATTTTACCACGTTATCATCTCAGTCAATCACGCGAACTCCACTGCTAAAAATAAGCTTCCCAATGACGGCCAAGCTACAAAGGAGGAGTTCAAATAAATAAAACGGTAGCTAAACTAATATTCGGTTGGTAAACAAGATAGTGTGTATTTTTTTGCGATTGAATCTATAATTACAAAATCAATTCATCTTAACCATTCAATACGTTAATGAAGTTTACAGGACAAAGCAGAAAATAATCCGAAAAGTTCTGTCATGTCGCGTTTGTGCTATTATCCTGGCGGCCTCGCTCCGTTGACACGCTTCTGTGACGTCACGTCCCACCGCCTTCGCCTTACAACATATCAATTAAGTGATTTCTTTCACGTGAGCCGTATTTTATATCAGTCCCGTTATATATCAAGGTATGTTATAATATTATGATACAGGATTAGTTATAACATGATTGCATGAGTCACCTAGATGGGGATGAAATGATACTATTACAAATGCACAGAGAACTGACGACGACTGATGCATATTATTCAGATAGATTTTACGATTTAACAATCTACAAGGTTAGTAATACATCTTCGCAATATAGGTATAATCTAACGGCTTTATTCATAGACAGATTGTTGTTTTGTCTTCTTCGCTCAAACTCAATTCTAAAGTCGATTGAAAGGGACAAAACATTCGTAAACTAAATTATGTTTTAAATCTGTTTAAGAATAAGACCGTAAATGTTTACGGGTGATTGTAATTAATGTTATTCACAATCGAGTTAAGTCGCTTACTCATTTGTGGATATTATGTGTAAATATTTATGAGAACAAATACAAAAAGAAAACAGAAATCTTCTCAATGTTATCATAATATATTTGTGCTTCAAAAAGTAAAGTAGGATAAGACGGCTTAACTTTTAAAATAAGTTTTAAATGTAAGTTGAAAATAATCGAGTCGGCGGCAGGTCGGACTCAAATCGCAGTGGAAGAGTGAAGCTGAGGGATTTTCTTAAAGACTCCGGTCGCTTCCAATAGATACTGGTATTTGCTGAATCCTCGATTGGAAGCTTAGACATTCAATTTAACTTACAGTACGCTAACGGAGATTTGTGATCGCGCCGTAATATATGGGAAAGTATACTAAAGAAGAACACGATTGTAAATAATATTATATTATGTATACACTTTGTGTAAGCAGAGAAGTAGATCAGTCAGGAAGTAGAAAACTCAAATACGTAACCCCCTGTTGATTCAACCTCCACGTATGTATGTATATTATGTTTCCCAGCGTACATTTATTTAAAAGTGGTTTGAACTTTAACGAATTATACCAAAAATCTTATTAATTATTCAACAACAGATTAACTATTATTATTTGTGTTTATGTCCATGATCTTGTTTTCAAACTTATAACTTTAGAAGTAATATATTGTAAAAATATAGATCCCACCAAAAACATTTTCATGCAAAATGTTGCCAAGACGAGACCGTATGACTCGCACTGTCATAAAGTTATCAGATCTCACGTAGAGCCAAGCTTCTTGCTCTTCTCGCGCTAACTCTACAAGACCTAGCTTCACAAACTCTAAGCTTAGTCAAAATATGTATTAAACTAATAACTATTTTCGAAGCTCCGCTAGGATGCAGTAATATAAAAAATGCTATTTTTAAATATCTGGACGGCATTAGCACTTACCATCAGGTGCAACGTAGTCACTATGCCGTGCCAGTTAAAAAAACAGATCCGGAAATGAAAGCCAGGCACAAAGATTCTTAGTTAAAAGATTTCAGTTCAAGTCGTTTTGTTAAAAATGAACCTACTCGTATACAAATGTAATTGATAATATGTATACATAGCTATTTACAACATTTTCGATGTTAATTTTCCACATCCATTCTGTAAGCCTTCGGGCAAACAGATGAACACAAATTAGAAATACAAACGTACCATTCAGCTAAATTTTGTTATGTTTATTTTTTTCTCTTATTGCTTTATATTGTTTGTTTATGTTTACGTAGGCTCTAATCAAGATTTACCTTTGAATTCCCGAGTAATGACCATATTATGCCGGCAAAATTGTTATTGTTAACATTTTCTTCCATTCGTTGTGTATTTGCTCCAAATTGATACTGTGCGAAAGTAAGTAAAGCTGATTAAAGACGGTACTCTCTGTTTTTATTTCAGTCTACATAGTCCATATTTTCTATTCAATAAAGATGGTGAAGTAATGTTAAGTTCATATAACTAACGTATAAATCAATCGCCTAATTCACGGTGCCACCACCAACTACAGTCTCATAGAAATTCCATGTGAATAAATAGCTTAACTCGTCATGCCATAGTGGCTCAAGTAGATCGCGTTTTAGGTTCAGTTTTATAATACTTTAGAATTATTATTTTTTATTGCGGTGAATGGCGACACAAGCATGCCGTTCGCCTGACGGTAAGCGATACGACCGCTCATGGACAGTAGAAAAATAAGACAACACAATAAATAACAAAGCAATGCTTACCATTCCACTGCACTCGCCATCCTGAGACATAAGATGTTAAGCCTCATTATGTCCATTAGTTACTCTGGCTACAATGTGCTTCAAACGGGAACACAACACTGCTGTTTGGTGGGAGAAATAGACATTGCGGTGGTACCTACCCAGGCGGCCCCTCACATAATATGAGTAGCCTACCACCACTGTGAGAGATCTATCACCAGTCGTCGAAATTCGTGTTGCGCAGAAAAACCCGTGACAAATAGACTATGTCCTTTGAAATAATTATATTGTGTAATCATTGATTATAAGCGATGTGTGGTATGATAATAATAATCCTTTATAAAATCATGCAGCGTCTAATCGCTTAATCAATTTCAAATATCTGATTTCTAGGTATGATGGAAGCGCCAATCTAGATCCCCAGCCTAGTTATAATTGGATCTACATTATCTCTGTTTTCTAAGCGCAACACGCCTCTACGTTGAAATTCTATTGGATATCTACCTAATCACCTTAAACCAGCTACGTAGTATTTTAGTTAACGTGGGTCCGGCGAGAGGTTGATATTAACCATATTATGTATCGCGTTACCTTTGCTGCCGTTATGATATTCCATTTCTGGCTGTCTTTTCCTAAAAAGAATTTTAAAATACATTCGAATACACGATTATCTCCAAAGGTTCTTTCCTTTTCGTAGTACGAGAAAGTAAGAAGGCTCTTCCGAATTACAATGTTAAACAGCACAACAAATTATGTGTTTATGATTTTTTTGTTACGTGAGTAGTATTTTAATGGAAAATTTTAGTTGTAGCTATAGCTGCAAAGGTAGACAAAGTGTGTCGAGTCGTGCTTAATAATGGCAACTTAGTGGTTCTGCAAACGACGGTAGGGCACGTTTGCGGTTGCCCTTCAAAGGGTCTTAATCGGCCAATAAATCTTCTTTTATTCGTAGTGTATACGACCGAAGACAATACTCCCCATTTATTTTTTATAACAATCCTTATTGGAAAAGAATAATTGTTTTAGATTCACCTGGTGTTTGATATTTGTCATTTATTTTTCCATAGACGTAAATACTACTAGTAGCCATAATATACGATGTATACACAGGGGTCTGAAAAGTTTCCGATCTCAACGTAAATATAACCTCACTCATAAATTATAGGTAGTGAATGTACCTATGTATCTTTTTAGAGTTACCAAATCAGTCATATTGGAAGTGCAATTTTTATCTGACAGGGGTTTGATTGAGTCGATGGGACTTTTTTAGTAAACATACAAAACAAATAGTAGCGAGCCGCCATACATTTTTGTACTAGAAAGGCAATATGCCTACTCAAATCAAAGTTGAGTTGGGCTCTGTGTTCGGGAACTCATTTTTACCACAGTAAATTTTTGGGCAGTTGAATTAAAATGAGGTTGTGAAAGCTTTGGAGACGATGAATCTTGGGAACGTCCAAAAACTGCAACTACCAACGGTAGCATCGCTAAAGTTCAATAAAAGACAGACAGACTATACGACAGCCGAATTAAAGAGAGAGAAATAGCAGAAGCTATGAAAATATCTAAGGAACGTTTTTATCACATGTTAAATCAAGATTTATATTATATATCGATTTTATACCAATGATGTTTTATGTTTATAGTTAGTGTGGTATATGAAAATTATTTTAATAAATCAGTATTTGTCCTCCGTCAGTACGGACATGCTATTATAATTTACTGCCTAATAATACTTATTAATTGTGGACAAATCAATACACCATTGACAGTTCTTAAAAATAAGCGCTAATATTATAATATATAACTCCCATGCAATATGAAAATTACAGCTAGTATCTATTTCTTTCAGGTATTCCAATGTCATGTGTACTTCTAATTAATTTGTTGACGTTATACTCTGATTTATCGTTTGAGAGATAAGCCAATAAAAATTACAGCAGTTACTTTTTCCACGAATGGGGTGATAGTGTCAGCTTTCCTTGTCTATATAATATATACGTACATGTACCTAATAAAGACAAAATTATTTCAACGAATTTATTTCAATTGAGCATGTTATTTTATTTTCAGATTTCTTTATACAATGTTTATACAGAGTTGACAGTTGACTGCCTCGATGGCGTAGTTGTAGTACGGTACGGTTACAAAGCTGAGGTCTCGGGTTCGAGTCCCGGGTCGGGCAAAGTGATATTGGATTTTTCTATTCATTATCAGCCCGGAGTCAGGAATTTGTGCCCGATATGGCGATAGGCTCGCCCCCTTTCACATCGTGGGACGGAACATACAAGGCGAAATGTGGATGTCCTGGTGGCGCCTCTGCCTACCCCTTCGGGGATAAAGGCGTGAGTTTATGTATGTGTATGTATGTATGTACAGAATAATGTAATTATTTTTATTGTCCAAATAGACGGTTAGGGAAAATGTAGCAAGTCTTACACCTGAATTCTTAATTAATTAATTCAGGAATGTTTCAAAGAAATGTTAATTAGATCAACTAAATACTAAAGCCTGACCCACTCTTACTCATAATTGTGGGGGAGACCTACGTGCCCAGCAGCAGGAATAGGTACCTAGGATTTTTTATCACAGGTTATTTTTGAAAAGCTTATCTATTCATAGAGTTATGTTGGATTATTTTAATCAGTCGTAGGCAGTGATAGCACGCGTGCGAAGTCCAATCGATTGGGATTACCAAGCTATGCTTATTTTAGAACAACTCAAGTCCTTCTTGTCCTCATTAACGTCTCGTCTAGTCGATAGTTTAAGTTACAGTGATTGGTAGGTACTTGTATTTTTTAGTATTCGCCTGTTTTGACTGACATTCACTCGCTGAATTATTTGTACTAGGGTTTTCCCGGTGGTCGAAATTCAACCGTACTAATTCATCTTTAAACTACAATTATTTATTAAAAGTATAAGGTTCAATGAAAACAATACTGACTCTGTTTAATACAACATTTAGAAAATCTTGTCAAACTGCGGGGTATAAGTATCTTTTTTTATATAGTTTTATATGTACTTTCGTAGGTTGTTACAAAATTTATGAAACCTAATGAGGCTTTCCAGCAATGACTCTTGTATTTACCAAAAAAGTAACAAAATATGATAAAATAATAATCGTAATACAAATAAACGAGAATTGTTGTAAAACTATACCGACCGCCCGAGAAAAAACCTTGTAAATCTGGATCCTGAAATTCTTCCTACTCATTACAAGGAAACATAAAAGTGGTCATAACGCAATAACAACGAAAACGTTAACTCAGACCGCGTCGACCTTCTAGCTTGTACTCGCTAAAACACGAAAAAACGTAAGAGCTAATTAATTTTATCAGAGTAGAAATTGTTTTGTTTTGGTTCGGTTTTCATGTATTGTATTAAAATCATTATATGTGCTATGCAAAACATTTATCATCATTCATTTCTTACATTTCATAACATTTATGGCAGAAATACCATATGAAAATACAACATATACAAATATTATAACAGAAAAAGTAACTTGAAAAAACTATTTTTTAGCTTCTTTTGATGCACGGACCGTCCAGTCCGCCCCGTGACCACAAAAACTGTAAAGTTATCGAAACGTCGGGAAGTTAAAAAATGTAAAAATTAAACCAAATCCGCGATAAAATCAGTAACATTTATTTTCAACATTCGCATAAATCTAAGAAACCATTAAAAAAAGTGTTTGTCAGCTTTTCGTGCCTAAGCCGCTGATTTCTTTTTTATGTATTTTTGTATAAAAAGAACTAGCACCTTGGAGAAAGTCTTCGTCTTCTTTCCATCTAGTAGTTTTAAGTATTCTCCAGGTCCCGAAATATTCGTGAAACTTTTATCAAATTTGCACAAGCCCAGTGATGCAGAATATTCTTAGTATTAAATCGATACCAAATTATATTTTAAAATTGCCGAGTACGAATTTTTTTCTCATTTATAACATGTGCATTTTTATTTGTATAGTTATTTGAATTACAAACTATGAAATTAAACACAGTTGTATAAAACTGTTACAACTGATTTTGGTGGTATTTTTGCAGCATCCACTCGCTACAACCAAAACCTGATGGCACAGCGCTGTGAGCGCAACTTAGGTAAAAATCAGTGTAGATATCAATTTTTTTTCTTAAATTCATTTGGTACATCCATCCCGTGATACCTTTCCCATCATACTTGGTCTCCCATATTACTCGTTAGTTAATTAAATAAATAATTCAAGTTGGTTGTAAAATTACACAAAATTTAAATCCTGACCTGCAACACAAATAGAGTTCTTAGTAAAGTCATAACATTATTGAGAATTTGCTACAATTACGAGCGATTGCCGCCTCGCAACTCATTTCGTTGTGATCCGTCGGACCGTTTAATAAATTATGGTAAATACTATATATTTTTTTAATGAAGGTCGAGTTTTAATGTCGTGTCTAAAATATACATGGCCCATTCAGTCATTTAAACATATTTAAAATTAATACAATGTAAAATACACGTCTTGTTTAGCAAACATTGCACAATACTAAATTAATTACATCGGTACATTGTAGCCATTTTGACGATAAATAAAAAATAACAATAATTGTACATTATCCTAATAATTTGATTGTCTTTTAAGTAGTGCATACATATATTTCAAATTTTAGCTTAGGTGAACTGTAAATAAATGTTTTTATAATTATTTGTTACTCATAGGTATGTGTTGTTAGATGTAAAGTTTAACTGGATACATAATATATAAATACAATCTTGCGAGGAAAACACATAGATCGTACCTATATGTACATTGAATAGATTGTACGTTATTGACGTTAGAATACGCAATTATGTATAATAATTGCCATCCATAGCGCAATTTTGAAGAAGCTATATCTATAAATCTACACAAGATAGAAAAGTGCCTTCTTTTGAATACCATTAAAAAAGCGTGCTAGATTTGTTTTATTGAATAAAATTCTTGATTTTTTGTCATTTTTTTAACTTCCGCGGAACGACGAAATTTGCACGAAATCACGGAACGACCCTTAAACATTTGGCAAAGTATAGCCTACACACTGCGAATGAATGTACACACAAATCTGGAAATAAGTAAACCATATCGAGAAACAATATAAATAGAGAAATAATAGTACTATAATAAGTATAAATGACTCACCGTAATTCAGCTCCCGAAGCTCGATGGTCGACACGAAGAAAATGATCAATTGTAGTACTACACACCACTTGCACTATATTGTACACGGAACAATTCAAACAACATACACATAAAATAGATAAATAAAAAAACATATCCGACGAGAAATAATAAAAAAATAAGTCTAAACGCTGTAAATGATCAAATTGGCAAATTTGTTGGTTCACGTTTCCATTAAACAATAGCTTAGATGATCAAACGTTCTGTTCGTAGATTTAGTCAAAGATAACTATTTATTAAGCGAAAATTTTGACTATTTGACAAACGCGTTAAACGAAGCTGTATACTATCTAATAATTTGACAAACAATTTCATCGTTTGACCAAATTTCTGTTACTCGAAGCTCGATGGATGACACGAAGACAAACCTAATATATTTTAAACAATTGGTAAAGTCCTACACACTGCGAATGGATGTATACACAGAGGAAAATACAATATCCGACGACAAATATAATAAAACAAGTCTAAATCACTCACCAAATTTCTGCTACCCGAAGCTCAGTGAATGACACGAAGACAAACCTAGTATGATTTATACAATTGGTAAGGTCCTACACATTGCAAATGGGACACTCAGAGGAAAATAAAGTCACAATATCCGACGACAAATATAATAAAGCAAGTGTAAATCACTCACCGTAATTCAGCACCCGTAGCACGATAGTAGTAGAAGAAAATGACGATCTATTGTAGCACTTCACAACACTTGTCACTTTCACCATAATATTATTATCCACAAATTAATTTAATTTAAACTAGGCAAGAAATTTTGCGCAGCTGCGGAGCATGCGTCCTGCTTTTGCAAGCGTTCACGAGAAACTGAACTAGTAGTCCAGCAAGATGGCACAAGAAAACTAACTACCCTCCTCTAAACATTTGTCAAAAAAATACATGAACGAAAATATACCTTATTGGCACGGTTACTTTTACTACAAGAAAAATAGTTACCCTAAAGTACATTAATAATTTTAAATGTTATTCAGGAATTATTGGAAAGTTAAAAGTAACCAACATTCTGGTTAGTAAATATGCATGGATGTTTTTACACACTTACGATTAAATCTTATTCCCAGAAGGGGTAGACAAAGTAGTGTTGCCAGGACACCCACATTTCACCTTAGGTGTTCCGTCGCACGATGTGATAGAGGGCGAGCCTATTGCTATGTCTGGCACAAATTCCTAACTCCGAGCTGATTATAATTAACAGAAAATTCACCACTGTGCCCGATCCGGAATTCGAACCCGAGACCTCAAAGTTGTAACCGTAATACAACTTATGCAAATTAGTATAGAAGATGCAGGAAATTTCAACATTCAATTCAATTCTTCTTTTGACTTCAAATACCAAAAACATTTATCCCGAAGGCATACCAATAAAACTAGTATACGGGGTAAATAGACTATGAACGTCAAGTAAATAACAATAGTACATAATCGTCCAGAATAATGTACAATTATTGTTATTTTTGGAGTCGGTGTCATCCAAGTTTTATGAGTTAGTAACTACATAAACGTCAGATATTATATTTTATCGAATTAAGGTTAATAAACCACATAATAGTATAAGAGGATATTCGCATAAAATAGATTTCATAAAGTTGTCATTTAATATTGTCAGGTATAATGTCGAGTTTATTTGGCTGACACCGACTCCAAAAATAACAATAATTGTACATTATCCTAATAATTTGATTGTCTTTTAAGTAGTGCATACATATATTTCAAATTTTAGCTTAGGTGAACTGTAAACAAATGTTTTTATAATTATTTGTTACTCATAGGTATGTGTTGAGTTAGATGTAAAGTTTAACTGGATACATAATATATAAATACAATCTTGCGAGGAAAACACATAGATCGTACCTATATGTACATTGAATAGATTGTAAATTATTGACGTTAGAATACGCAATTATTTTTTTACTTTCTAGTGCATTTTTAGTTTGTTTTTTATTTCACATTTTTTTGTCTTTTTATAGATTTTTATTTTTAGTATGACTTTTGTCAGTTTTTTGAAGTCGGTTATTTTTTTTTTGTTAAAATTTTGGTTTATTTTTTTTTATTTTTAGTGACTTAAAAGTTCGATAGCCTGAATATGGGTAGACCTAGTAAATAAGCTGCTCGTATGAGAGAGCGCCGTTTAAATGAGACAAACGGAGAAAGGGAGCAACGCCTGTCTCAAATAAGGGGATCTATCTCCAGAGTAATTTCAAAAGCTACTTGTAAAGAACGGAATAATAGGCTTTCAAAAGTGCGGGCTTACATGAAAAAGTTTTGAATCGTCCTTGCAAATTGATTTTGATTGCCGTTGAGACTTTCTGAAACACACTCTTTTGTTGGATATTTAATCCTCGAATGCTTCTTAGGAACAATTCATCCGATATGACGGCTCGTTCTTCCATGTTTTCACAAAAGTTATCATCGTTATGTACAATTTGTTCACCAACACATAACAATCGGCAATGCCCTCAATTGCCAATATCGGTTTCATTACGGAATGTTATATGGCATACTATTAAACTGTAATAATATGATTCTTTGTCACTATTACATCAGATCTTCATGATTTATTGGTATAGCCGCCGAAGATATTGACTATTTACATGTTTGTTCATTTTATTAACCGCCCCCCTCGCCCCTACCCCTACTTTCATCCACCACTGTAACTTTGCTTTTATACTGAATCCAATGCAAAAAGAACCATTGGAATCGTACTCAATTTTGAGGAGTTCTACTCTCCAAGACCGAAGATATTCATCAGATTTTCCTGATTTCTTGGTAAGATCAAAGTGTTAATACGTTCTTTCTGATGCAAAAGAAATCACTAAAATCGGTTAAAAACTGCCGAAGATATTGACTATTTACATGTTTCTTAATTTTCTAACCCCCCCCCTCGCCCCTACCCCTACTTTCCACCACCACTGTAATTTTGCTTTTATACTTAATTCAATGCAAGAAGAACCATTGGAATCCTACTTAATTTTAAGGAGTTCCCCTCTCCAGGTCCGAAGATATTCATCAGATCGTTACCATATTTTTATGGGACCAAACGACAAGCACCAGCTTTCAATTAAAGAAGGAATTATCGAAATCGGTTCACCCGGTACAGAGAAATGAGGTAACAAACATAAAAAAAAAGCAACATACAGTCGAATTGAGAACCTCCTCCTTTTTTTGAAGTCGGTTAAAAAAAACATATTTTAGCGATTGGCATAGTTACTATGTATAACTTTATAGTGTGATATAGTAAAATATTGTTTTTTGAACAGGTTAATTATATTAAGATTGAAAATTGTATTGAAACTAATGATCATCCTACACATATTGTAATAATTATCACAATAGGTATGCGTAGAAAGATCTTCGATCATCCAATTAACAGAAGTAATTCGAGACCCAGTATCACTTTTTAGAAATATATCCAATAAAAACCTTTATAAATCTATATTTAAGATAGAAAAGATACGCTATCGTGCGACAGTAATCTTGAACATAATTCCCAGCGAGTGCATTATCTCAGTTAACCTGGCTCCATTTCCACTCAAATCTCTCAATTTAGAATAAAGCGCCGAGCACTTGTCGCCGGACCTTTGCACCTTTAAAACTGAGCTGATTTTTCCCCACAGGGTTTTTTATTAGTATAAATGCGTCATATTTTCAGACCTGTTGCTTTGCAGCGAAGAATAGTTGGACCCATTTATAGCATTAATGGTGGAGGAAATGCTTTCCGTTTAATTTTATACGCTTCAATCCTTCGCGGTTTTTTTAAACGGTTTGTCGTAAAATATATAATAATACATATTTATTTGTCATGTAATTTAATGTTCATTTATTCTGATTTCTTGATTAAGTACTAAACACTATTTTGTTGTTAATTATTTAATTGTTGTACTATTAATACTACTACTGGCAAGATTATTATTTTGCTCTGGTTTAAATGTGGTTATCATTCTTTTTAATATTTACATAAATTCAATTCAATAATTAGGTACAAAAACTACCAAAGTTAGTTCCAAATTGTTTAAATACTCATTCATGTGTATAAAATTCACCTTTTTATAATTTTAACCGAACCAATGTGTTGATTATATTATTCATATTATTGTGTTGTCCTGATCAATCGTTTTGCAAGGATACCCACGAGACAGGCAATGCCTAGGGTTAATAGCAAACAATAAATGTAAAAAAGTTAAATAAAGGTATAATTACTCCCATTATACACGTCAAATATGTAAAGGAACCATGATAAAGGAACATATATTTTAAAGAAGATAGAGATGAAATAGATTTCGGAAGTTAACATGAAATAATATGTTGAATATCTTTACGAGGCGTGAAGTAACAAGCGCATTGTGAGGCATTATGAGCCATCTAGTTCATTCCCTAAGTTACAAAATTGAATCCTTGTTCAACAGGTAATAAGATACGATGACAAGGATCGCATTATCGCGCACAAGGCAAAATCCCAAAAGTGGCTTGATTTATTGCCCCAAATACCCCTGGCGGTACTCAGCTCGCTGGGAATTATATTTTAGCTCGGTAACCGCCCTTCTGCAAATGTTGGTTTTGCTAATTTTTAGCATTTAAACACGTTTATAAAGGATACTTAGTTAGAACGCAGTTGTGTCAATACTACATACTATGGTTTTCAAATCTGCAGATACCTATCACTAGGTTGTCGAGAAAGGAGTAAAAATAATACAGGGTATCTCAAGACCGCGACCGAAACGAAGCCAGATGGTAGTATTAGTGACTTCAGATACAATGCAAGTAAAAATTTCGCAAAAAAAATTGACAACTTTTTTTTGTAATTTTTTATTTATCGTCGTATTTGGGTGATAAATACATAGTTTTCCTAAAAAAATGATGTAGACCTCTTTATTTTTAAACACTCAATGGTACGTAAGGGTTTAAATTATTATTTTCACAAAAACTCGGTATTTACAACCCAAACAAAATGACTTTAATAAAAATCTAAAAAAATATCTGTCGCTGTTTTGGTGAAATTTTTATTTGCATCGTATCTGTAACCACTAAAACTACCACCTGGCTTCGTTTTCGGTCGCAGTCTTGATATACCCGGTATATTTTCTAAGTTTATTCCGCATGGGAAACGAGAAGCCGCGGGTTCGATCCCCGCACCGAGATAAATATTTGTGTGATCCATAGGTGTTTGTTTCGGGTCTGGGTATTTGTAAGATCGAAAAGTCTCTCGTAGTTGCTGAGACCCATGACAAAACACTCGATCTTTGTGTGGGGTCAGGACTATGTATGTGACTGTTGTGTATTTATTTATTATTATTTTTTATTTCCGCAGACCATGGTAGGTATACTATATCATAATATCAACTTAGATCAAGTCTAACTTGGATTTGTTGTACGCGTATGAAAGAATGACTACGATACATCTAACTGTTAGCGCAGTGTAGGGCAAATATGGCCTAACCGCCAACGACATGACGATCTCTCATCGATCAGCCATTATGCCACCTAGGTTAAAACTGAATATAGATATGCCGAGCCTGAGACAGTCATCGTTTCCCTCTCTCTCTCTCTCTCTCTCTCTCTCTCTCTCTCTATCTATCTATCTATCTATCTTTCTATCTCTTTATCATCGTGTATGGCGGGCGTTGTAATCTCTGTATAAAATTTAGTGGTTAGTGATATTGTTGTGCAGTTATAACCGATCCAATACTGATTACTCCAAAAATCTTTCATTAACATAAAGCTTTTTTCGACAGATTCATTGATCCTATCATAAGTCATTTGTATTGTTTCGAATCGTAGCGCCAATTGGTTTTTAGAAAATTGGTTGAAATTGGTTTTTCTTCAAGGGAAATGATATGAAGATAATAAGTAATTCGATATATTTTCATGACAGTGCTCTTTGGTGGGTTAAAAGTAATTTTATTTTCGGACTTGAGACTTATAATAAATATTATGGAAATGTGCGGTTTTATCACTTTTGATGAATTCTAAAACACATAATTACGTAATGGTTTCTTAGATTTACGCGAATGTTACACATTGAAATAAAAAACAATTCTTACGGATTTTATCGCGAGTTAAATTGTAAAAGTCACTGAGCGGATGACTAATACCTCAGCCCGCTCCGTGACCACGAAAGCAATCGAAACGTCCGGAAGTTAAAAAATGTAAAAATTAAACCTAATCGCGATAAAATCCTTAAAAAATAGTTTTATTTCACATAATTACTGTTAGATACGCATCTTAGTATATAACGATGTACTGAAACAAGCTTAGAGAAACAGAAGGTACTTTCTCTCGTAATGTGACTCAACGACAATAACTAGAATGCAGTGTTTAAAATAAAAATCAGTTCTATAATTTTGACTAAATAAAAATGTCTATTCGATTTTAAACTTTTTAGAGTAGAGGTTGAAACATTTGCACGTATTTTTTTACCGGAAGAACTCATGACATACGAGCGCAAAGGGCTTATACTATCTTATCGCGGACGCAGTAAACTTGCTTCGAAAACTCTCCTGGGAATACACTTGTTTGAGAACGGAGAAGACAAATGGAATCTTCTGCGAGTTTCAGTAAAAATATAACGTACTATTATTTTTATTTATTTTACGTATTTTGATTTGTGGTATTACAACCCTGATGGGTTATCAATTTATGTATGACATTACATAACAACATGAGATAATTATACAAACCTTACCCTGGCTATTTTTAAATGTTAAATGTTTAGTACAAAATATTAGAGTGCATTAACTAGCAGATTTCACAAAAAAAAAAGCTGTGTCATACGTCCTTCTGGCTACGAGTCGATTTTACGTTCTTTAAGAGAGCTTTGAGTCAAGTTCGCCCCGATGGCCATACGCGATGTGACTCATCCGGTCTCTGAATTTCCAATAAAACCACACATTTTAGAAAGATACTTTCGCTTTGCAAAAAATATTGATACATTTGCAATTGTTATGTATGTATTGCTTATTATATTTCCATAAGCTAAATTATAATAAAATTTATGAATAAAAAGTATTTGTAGTCGTTAACATTGTTTTTGGACATTGTTTATTTAGGTCGTCCGTTTATTTAAACAACAATATATTCGTTTGTTATTGTTTTACTAATTGTACATTATGATTGCATAAATTCAGCAAATACTGCTCATGAAAATATTTATATGTACACAAAGGTCATTCTCATTCTCGCTAATAAAAGGATGTGTGTATTAAACATATTTTTTTTATAAGTAACTATAAATCAACGAGTTGACCTGTAAGAATATAATATTTATTTCTATTGTTATTATAAAAAAATAGACCTATCTTACAGAGCGTTCTAGAAATATTCCACAATATTATACTGGGAGTTAGGGAAACTCTCCCGAAAACGAAGACAGACGGTAGTACTAAATATGATACCTTTGATGATAGTTTCGAAATAAAAACGATTCTGGGAAAAAACATCATCTTTTTACAACGATTTATTAGTATTGACAATGTGATGCTGCGACGCGACGTAACAAGGCGTAATTTACTTTATTAAAATTACAAAATCTGTATAAGAAGCGTGAATTAATTCGATCCAGCGGCGCTGAATGGAAGCTCTTCAGCGAGTGGGCCTGACCGCGCTCATGTCGGAATTTAATTGAAACGGGCGCATTGGAATCTCCCGCAGTCGACATATGACGTTTACGAAGCTCCGCGTAATTACCGACATCATACCCGTCAGATAGAGTGGCGTCTAGTGGTCACTCCGAATTTACGAGAGGCTGTGCGAAATTAACTCGGTGTTGGCGATCGACGAGCCAAGTACCTTGTCAATTTTTTGCCTAACCTGCGACGAGTTTTAGCGGCAGAAATAAAAGCGTGAAACTGATAGTAATAATTTTATAGCTGATTATGATTTTAATCTGTTCCGTTTTTGGTCATTTTCAGACATTATAAGTCAAAAGACATGCAAAATGTAACGCAAAACAGATATAGATAACAAATTCATTTTTATCCTCATTTATTATTTTTCTGGTTCTATATTAGTTTCCAGGACATCTTTTTTATAAGATTGTAATTTCGGTAGTCTACTGTTTAGCCTAAAAATACTTGTTAAAGGCATCTAAATCTCGTTATCTAGTCATAGACCTTTTCTACCTCATGGAAACGTGAAAAGTTTCAGGCGATTTCATGTAACCGTAAATAAGTCTTTACGGGCAGGCTCCACGCGGAAAAATACTTTCAGGACTCAATATAAGAAAATTAATGATTTTTTCTTCGTTCCGAACTAACTGGAATAAATGCCAATTTTTGGAAATGGTATAAGTTGGATTTATTCCTTTCATAACCATTAATACCTTGGTCTCAGCATAAAACTAAAGGAGATATTTTGACTAGATGACTGTGAAAAAGGTACTTAAATTGTGTACTTTAGTAATCATAATTGTAATACCGCAAGTTGTTTGCTATCAATAGTAAGAATATATAAAATGTAATTGTGTGTTGTATTGTTATAAAATATATACAATTATAGTAACGTATGTTAAAATCTGTTATTCTCCGATTTTAGCAGACATGAAAGTTCATATATGTCGCGCGGCGTAGTGGGTTTTGTGAATGAGTTGGGACGGTCAATTTTTGTACTAAATATATTGCGATACGAGGCAGAAATATTGGCAGCATTCATCGTGCTCAACATCCCTGAAAACAATGTGATTTCAAGACCATAAATTGTCAATGGATTGACGCGGCAAATTGCACACTCTAACGAACGGTGTGAATGGGGACTTCGGGATATGCCTCTTTTATAAACTCGCTTGTGAATATTCAATAAGCGGACATTCATAATATATCAGTAAATGTTAAAAATTTAAATGAGGCTTAGTGTCATATCAAAGAGTTGTAAAATGAAATATATTTTACATTAAGCACAGGCCAGGGCGATTTAATACTGAATGAAATGTAAGCCTGCCTAGGTAGTCGGTATGTTTCATTCGTGCATTTAGTCATTACGAGCTTCAATTCACTCGATTGATAGCAATTGAAAGTAAATTGCATTTCACAGTCTATAAAGTATCTGTTTGTCCCGGAAAAGTTTGATAAATTCAATTTTCGACTGGGTAACTTCCGTGTCTGGGCGGTTCACGCTTGATACTTTTTGAATAAATTGGCCGCGCGCCGAATCGATAGTAGTATGTATAGAACTGGCGAGTTATCGAAAGGCAACAACTTTTCCCAGCATATTGAATCAGTAATATCCGTATTCTTGAACTTGTTCCTAGTTCCGTTGTCAAAGTATTATTTTTTGTGACTGCATCTTTCCCTCGTTTAAGATAATATTAATACGCCACTTCGGATACATTATGGCGGTATTGAAACACTGACGCAGCCAAAAAAATATTATATATATCTTATTTGAGGACAAGCTAAACCTTCAAAAGTGATGTGGAGAAAAAATTTAAGTTTTTTTTTCCTAAAGGCATTATAATAAAATGTGGCAAATTGGTAATTATAAAATAATTTGTTACACATTGAGTAGTATGAATAGAAGGAGTTCGTAAATATTATAGAAACATGTTAAATGAGTCTTTTTTCAACATCTGCTTGACTGGTATATACATTTCAATTAAATAACAAATAAAATCCTCCAAATAATAATATAGTGAAGTTATTACGCTGTAATAAATAATGGACTCATCTTATTCTCTCGACCATACTGGACCAGACGCGGCTGCCTACATATTCACACATCCAAGTACACACCTCCGACTTTTCAAAGTCATGTGTGCATTGATAGTCAATCACCACGCACTATAACGGTGAAGGAAAACATCGTGAGGAAACCTGAAAACCATAGCGATTTGTAAGAATTTCCATGGTATGTAAAAGTTCGCCAACCCGCACTAGACCAGCATGGTAATAGGCTGATACAATACAAAAAAAAAACAATTATAACTATTGTATATTTATCGATTGAAATTAATAAGATTCAAACATATAACTAAGTCAATCAATTACAGCTCTGCTAATACAATTGAATATTCATACGCTTCAATAGCAAATTACATTAAAACGAATGATTCCATCGGAATAGAACTTGGCACGGAAATAGCCCGCGTTCTGGATTATTAGTAATAAATTTAGGAGCCCAGCTTCACGTGGATAGTACAGCTATTTACCACTTCTGAAACATAAGGGAAATATTTTTATCATGACTGTATTTATTGTCGTTATACTTAAAAAATATATATGATACTAATTTTAAATGATAAGACTGTCCATCCTATCAATTTGGGAAGTTAATCGGTCAGTTCCGTTTAATTTTTTGATGATAACAATAACTGAGACGCCTATATTATTTTTACGCTGAGTACTGAGGCAAAGTATAGGACAACAATAGCCAATCAAATCGTTTCAATAGACTCGTATGAAAAACACTTTCAATGTATTACTCCATTTAAGAAGTATGACGTAGACAACGAGTCAAAGAATTTTCGGAAAATTGTTACAAATATGAGAATACTGAATGTGTGTTGATTTAAGTCAGGCCATCCCGAAAACAATTTAATTTGGATAGTGTTCAATGAAGGATTAGTTTATGCGGTCAGCTCCAGGCGTCCCTTTAAATCTGATGCAGGGCGGAGAGCAGGTCTAATCAGCGCGGATTGTTTCCCTTCTACCATTCGACGCCCTGAATCAAGTAAATGAGAAAACTTTCTAATTGGAATTTCAAATAGGCCTCCGTTTATCCAGACGAGAGCTGTTCGCGGTTCGACGCTAACATGCTGGCCCGCATTATAATTTTCTGTGGATTAGGTAATTGATATGGGGTTGGAACTTGGTACAAATGTGCTGGGAACGTGACTAAGCGCTGAGCCTTTTGTTATAAACTATTGTAGTCTTTTATTTGCCTATTTTTTGCATATTAATGTTGTAGACTTCTGAATTTTGGATCTAATTTTTTTTTATATCCGAATCAGTAGATTTTGGGTTTTGCGGAATCCCATCGGATAATTGAAACCAATTCTGAGCAGTTCAATTTCTTGAAATTAAAAAAAACCAAACGACATCCGTTGATGAACACAAGTGGTAGAGCCATACTGCGGCCAGGGCTGCAGTACGAACGGGCTCCCTCTACCAGGGTGGCAATATTGTCTCTCAGAGAACAAACGTTGAATGTTCGTGTGGTTTGATGAGTGACATTGACGCCGGTTCAGTTTGGTGGTGGTATGATGTTCGTATGCGCTAGGCTAGGGTCTATCGTTGGTTCATACATCCATCAAGGACCCATCACAGTTATGTAAGTGTGTGACCGGGTTCATCCTGTGTATATCCGGATACAATCAGGCCAGTTATATCGTCTACAGGAGATGAATATCGCACACTGATACTGGTCTGGACCTGGACCGAAGTCTGGACCGACCTTCGCTTAGCATCAGGCGCATTGGAGATACTTTGCCATGCCGGTATTAAAAAAATTCATTGATTAGGTCTTAAGGCTAGCTTATACTGTCAAGCCAACAAGTAGAAATAATTTTGGTATCACCTGTCCCAATTAACAGGGGAATTATATAAGGCAATCAATTTATAATAACGTGTTAGTTGTAAATGTATTATGATATATTATTGGGGTACGTTAATATTCACGCTAATAAAGATAATAATTATAATCAGTGTATTCAACATACATAAATGGTTAAAATTGGTAGTTATACCGCTTCAAATGCTTTAATAAGGAACACATTTATAGAACGGATTTTTTTTTATGAAAATAAGTGTCCGTTTTCTTTTAGTCTGAATCCACGTTGGAATTATAATATCGACGGTTCCTACGTATATAAGGACAAGTCAAAAACCGAGGTTTACAGGAGAGCGTAATTTGTGTTCAATTCGCCCTAGAAATAATTCTATGACCAAAAATAAAAAAAATCTTTCTACAATCATTTAACTGTTTTAAGAGCTTTATAGTGCCATTTACACATATTATATTTTTCTACGTTTTCTTAGAAAACTTGATAGATGACTGTTTCTACACCGATAATAAAATAGAAGCATGTAAGTCATGTCTATGATATCTTTTTATACGCAGGAAACAAAAAAACTGTGTCTGATATAGAATTTAAATAAAATGTTTTATGAAAATATAGGATTCATTTACTATTTTTAAACTAATACATTAAATATCCCCAAATCATCACCCATGTATATAATAAGTACTCCAATGGAAACATATCACTTTATACGTGGATTTAGTAATTCGGGGTAGGAATATGTTCTTTTAATGTATACAAAGACATGTCTTTAAATAAAATGATCCGGTTTGTGTTTTATTAATTAAACAAGGTTTATAAATTCAACATTATTTATTATTAAGCAAGTTTAATTATGTATGTTCCACTTATACGCCGCCACCCTTGCTGCGTTGGGTATTAGTAACGTAGTAAGGGCAATACGACGGCTGGGCCTCGCAGTGGATCTTCATAAATCTGAGGCTATTTGTTTTCATGGGTCTCGGAGAGGGCCACCTGTAGGGGCCTACATAACGGTCGATAGCGTGGAGGTCTCCACCAGCGCCTCGATGAAGTATCTTGGAGTTGACCTGGGTATCCTCTCCAGATAACTCCCATGTCCATTTTTAAAGCCTAAGACCAAAACTAGTTAAGGCAACAGGCACATTGTCTAGCCTGCTTCTCAACCTCGAAGGTCCCGGCATCCTTTGCCGGAGATTGTACGTGGGAGTAGTGAGACGATCAATGGCCTTTTACAGATATTTTTTTTATATTAATTGGAAAAACGATCGTAAGGTTCACCTCAGGGTAAGTTATAACGGCCGCCCATGAACATCTGTAACACCATAGGAAATAGAGATGCGTTACCGAACTTTAAGGCGGGAATACGCTCTTTGAAAATCACTAGATTCTTCTGTGAAATGCTGCTGTTGGCAATTGGTTCCCGAGATTTGTAGTGGAAGAAAATGTAGGGAGAAAGGTACCGTGGTGGATATCCAACTTCCGAGCTAGTGAAGATGGTATTTGGAGGTTGCCGTGTTGTACGGTGCCGGAACTCAGCAGCAGAGATAAGTTCGAACTGCAGGGTACTTCCCGTGGTAAATGCAATAAATAACGCAGAACGATGTTACATCTCTACGCAAAGCCAAGGATCAAGCCGTTCGGAAAGAACTCGGTCGTCGATGACTCAAGCTGCCCGGCGTTGAAATCGGTCGACAGGGAGAAGTTGGTACCTACTGGGGTGGCCCCGCCTAAAGATGGGTGCAATATTCCTCGTGAGGTCAAACCTGTGCCTTATAAAGTTGCAGACAATGACCCGACGTGAAATATAGTCCAATTCCAACGAATGTCTCGTTGTCGGTTGAATCTCTGCGCATACGGATGATCACGATTCAGGGGAAATTGTATGATCGCCCAAGGGGCGGCCTGCGTTCTTGCTGGTTTCCTTTTTGCTTTGGAAAATTTACGCCAAAGTTCTGTCGCCGGTTTAGTCTAACAGGAGGAAGCGTTTCGTCAAGAGGAACTACCAGCCCTTTGAGAGAGAGTGAGGGAGTGATTGGACTATTGTGGCAGTGCGTCCTGTTTTTTACTAGTTGCCAAACAGGCGCCACGGCGCGGCGTATTGGCGGTCAATTTGACACAGGTCCTACCGGGGCACGCCTGCTTCGTTAGATACCTGTGGTGCATAGAAGCGAGCCAGAAAGGAAGAAACTGCCATGTGAGAGCGCGAACTGAAATCGTGACGAACGTGATCGAAAAATTCCACTCGTCGCCGCCTACAAAGAAGGGGCGCCGGGTGATAAATGGCTGAACCCTGTCGTGTAGGTGCAAGAAGTTTGCCCCTACCCGTCGTAAGAAGCGACCTAAAGGCGGAGGCGGTGCACCCTTACCTATAGCGACTCGGATATGGGTGCCAGAGCCCATGGCCTCGTCTCTGCCGTGGACGCCTATAATATCTTAAGCCGGCGTCCAAAAACACTTTTAAGTGAGGGCATCCGGGCTCCATACGTAGAAGGACAAGCAATGATTTTGCGCCATGCATCGACTTGTCTCGTCCGGGGAACTCCCGTAAATGGCGACAAGTCTGACAAGACCGCGTTCGCACCGAGTGGCGCGCATTTTTAAGCACCGTACAAAAAGATATGTATAGATGTCTGTATCTACGACACTTATTTGTTGTATTTATAATACTTGTTCTTTTATACGATTTGTAAAACAAGGTAAATAAATAAAATAAAATAAAAAAGAGTATGTCAGTATGTGCGCATAGATCATCTAAAGCCAATGATAAAATAAAAAAAAAATGGCATTTTCGACATGTCTTTATATACGTAGGAACCGTCGATATATGTGATCGAAAGGTTCATTGACTATAGTAAAATAACTCATAGTACTCATTTAAATTGATTTACTTCGGTCTGTGGGATTGTTTTATTGATAGTATATTTTTGTTTTAACAAAGCCCATAAAAATAATTCAACTGCATGTGTTATGAAGTCTATATATACAGGCTAACGTAGTCTTCTTTGCCTATAAGTCCTAATCCCATTGTTTGTCGTATAATTATTTGTATTATGATCTCACTATTTGTATAATTATTTACTAGTGTGGTTTTATTTTTCTCCTTATACTGTAATTAAGTATTCGTACACCTACTTCAGCTCATCTTTGCATCACCTAAAGGTCGACTTGGAGATAATGACACCGGCTTAAGTCCGCCTTATATACTTATGTATATGAAGCTTACTAAATAAGTAATTTAGTAAGTTAGGATAATATTTTTTTTCTATGTTGCCGAATAATTTGATTATGATTTTCATACCGTCCTCCCAAATGCAATTATTTCAATAAATATTTTTTATACTTAGCAATACAGTCACTTGAAAATTCAAATCAAAACTAACACAAAATAATTATGTTACTTAAAACTAGACCACAGGACCTTAAGGCTTATGTCCCTTTTACGCTACATTTGTGCTACGGAGTTAAAAATGACAAAGCGACAAAGCCAGTGTACTACGTTGTCGTATTATTCAAGCATTTATTATGCAATTTTAAAGCTTAAATGTCATGGCTCGTGCAAAAGCATCTACAGTTGTAGCTTCATCATAAGTCGTTGAACCGATTCCCACAGAAACCCGTCGACCCTAACAAACGCGGGATGAATTCATAATTTCCATACAAATTAAATTGATATTTCAGTGTTGAAGTTAAAGCGATTGTTACATTATAATTGAAGACCAGAGGGACTATATCAAATTATTTAAATAAATTCCCTTCGTTGGTATAGTTTACTTGATAAGCATGTAGCTACGTCATATAAAACATAAACGTTGAGAAACTGAGTTCCATGATCGGGTGATACAATTAATGTTGTTGGTTTAAAATTCCATAAGCACAATAAAATATTTTATATGGAATATATGTATAAGTGTTAACGGTGCTCGCGGGTTCAAATCCCAGTGCACACTTCTGACTTTTAGGAGTCATGTGTGTATTAATATTCAATCACCACGTACTATAACGGCGAAGGAAAACATCGTGAGGAAACCTGCATCCCATAGGGCTTTGCAAGAATTTCTAAGGTATATAAAGTCCGCCAACCCGCACTAGGCCAGCGTGGTGGACTATATGGCCTAACTGACGTATATAGTCTGATACAGATATGTATGTATAAGACGTGATATTCATATGTAGTATATAAATTACTACAGTCTGTTCAAATAATAAGTCGTGTTTTCCGTCACTAAATAAAAATCAACCCATAGTTGGACGTATAATTTTTACGACCTTATTCATAGTCAGATTTAAAACCTTTTTTGCTATCGAATGTTTTGTCTTCTTCGCTCTAACTGAATTCTAAAGCCATTTGAAAGGGACAAAACATTCGATAAGTAAAATAGGTTTTAAAACTGTCTATAAAGAAGCCATTAATGTTCTTCCTGATTCCGCGAAGATTACATTAGAAAAGATTAATAGATAAATTAAATCATTGTTAGTAATAGAATTGTTATAAGATTAAGTGGAGTTTATAGCTAATCTGTGGTTTCGATCAGATGCGAAATAAACGTTAGTGTACAGTCGTGTTTCGCATTCGGCGTGGGAAAAGTGAGTCGCCTTTTTTCGAACACTGAATGGTCGTTACCCCAGACGGCTTTTACAGCGGCGCCGGCCAGGTGGACGAGTGCTTAAAACGCTTCCACTAGGAACCCATTCATTCTTCAACATGCTCACAGTACTGCGACCTGCGCCACTCACAGTACACAATATACACCGCGTGCGACGCGCTGCAACATCGAAGCGTTTTTACACGACATGACATTTGTTACATAACATACATACATAAACTCACGCCTTTATCCCAAAAGGGGTGGGCAGAGGCGCCACATTGACATTTGACATAACTGTAAGTTATAAAAATCCCGTCGAAATAAAATAATGTAATCAAATAAGATTTCATCGCGCAGTATATTTTTTTATTCATTAAAATAAAGTATGTGCAATAAATTATAATAAAACATATTTTCGATAGTTACATTGTAATAGTTTGTAATTAGAAATGATATTTTATCTGAGTATAATTATATTGTAACTTAATTGCTTGTTAATATTTACTATTGGCAAAAACATTACATAGGTACTTAATTTATTAATGATATGTCTACAGTTATTTTTGCAGAAATATATAAATGCGAGCAATACGGAAGGAAATATTTTCCTCTTCAAAGAAATTTCTAAGGTGGAGAGGAGGAAGCCTTTAAAATATCCGTTGTAAAGTTGTTCCATACTTGCTTTGGTTTTATGTGCCGATTTAATTAAATTTTTCTACAATTTTTCAATAATGACCTCGTTTATATTGCGTTCCTTTATTCGCTTAACAGATTTTGTTTGCTTACATGAACGGTAAAACCGCTAACATAATAAACTCATTAAGCAGATTAATCAGCGGAGGTACGGTTCCGGTGATGAACTGCGTCGAGAAATTAGACCGATGAATCAGCAACAAATTTCGCGCATGTATAAAAGAGTTTCGTCAGAACATTTGCGTTACATCAGAGACGTTGTAAAACTTGCGCGGCCGATGGTCGAGTAAGCTCGGAACGAAATTGCCAATCCTCTTTCACAATGGACCGTAAAATGGTTTTCCGTTTTTGCCCGACCGAGCGGAGCGCTGCTCGTTGATTCACCGGACACGTCGCCCGGTGGGCTATCACTAGTTCAAGGAATTTGTGAAAATAACTCTTTATGCTACTAACTAAACCTGCCATTCTCGCCTTCACTTTTAGCTACTGCGCAGGAACACACTACGTAACTGCATCTTTGTGTGCAGTTCATGTCATAAGATGTAGATCTCTAGTAACTACCTCCTACAGAAAATAGTATTAGTATCTATCATTTTTTCTGTTAACTATAGGTGTTTTTCTTTTCATAATAAATTATAAGTGACTTGGAAAATTTTATAAAAATAATGCGTAAGATATTAAAGTCCAATAACGACAATATTTAAGAAAATTCGCGGCAACAAAATGGTAAATATTAAAATTTCAGATAAAATGTGAATAAGAATAAGTAATATTATTATGAAGGCAACACATTTCACCGCTCGGTCCGCGGAGTACAATGCGGGACGACACAAGTGTATAAGCCAGTTGAAACTACTGTTGGTGACAGCTACAGGCAATATCTTTGCTCCACCAGACCAATATCTGTAGTGCAAAAATAAATGATACTCGGAAAAAATTCACTTGGAAAACAATCTATTCTTATATTTCTAACAATGTGCCTTCTCTTTTGCGGTCAGCTTTAATATTCGATTTACAATACTCAATTATCAAACAATATGTCGCAACATACACGATTTTATTTATTGTATAGTCTAAGATATATTACATTGCACATACCTATTGTTATTATTGTGAAAGTAAATTTTGCCACCCGACGTCTTTAGTTTTTAAGAGCGATCCATTATCTACGTAATTAAGAGCATTGTAATCAATGTTTTGCATTCTGCCCGTGTGTAATTCAACGAAATGTTTAAATACAAGAGACGCGTGATCACGGGCGCTATACGAGATTTACGCTCTAAAGTCTAATTGTCACTTCTTAAACTAACTAACTGACTCGAAATGGAATAATTAAACATTGTACATGCGATAATTCATTGCATCCGATCCGAATCAGAGAAAATAAGTTCCAAAGTAACCACAATTTAATTAATACTAAATGTTTTTATGAAAGCTTACGCACGATATCCGAGTTCTATCTTCCGATTTTTTCCGTCAACTGTGATTTTAATATTCGGGCGAGGATATTGATGAACCGAAGAAAGTAAATGACATCGAGAATGGATTCACTTATTTGGAATTAGGTAACAGGAGCGTATTCTTACCTTAAAAGCCGGCATTGCATCCTCTATACCCTATGGTGTTGCAGATGTTCATGGGCGGCGGTGATCACTCACCATCGAGTGAACCGTATGCTCATTTATGCCATATATAAAAAAGTACTAACGGTATTGTAATTTATTTGCCGTGTTGATGACGTATTATAGTAATTGTATAAAGCTCATTTTTGGTGAATTTTTTTTATTTAATAGGTCGGGCAAACGAGCAACCATGTCACCTGAAGGTAAATAACCACTGCTGACTGTTGTGCATGAACACCCTCAACGCTAGGTATCATAGATGTGTTGCAAGACTGTCAAATCGGGGAGAGAGTGGGAAGGAACGGATGGGAAGAAGGAAGGCTTATTGGGCATCCGGCTATCTGTCTATTGAGTAGTAACAGAAGGTGTAAATTGACGCTGATTAAAAGGACAGATATTAAAACAAAATACTTTACATATAACATCTTGCTCAAGGGTCTGAACTGTACGGACGAAATCCGATCTAGGTCACAATTTTCTAGATCCGTATTTTCTCTCGGATCTCAGATTCGGATCAAATGCAGTTAGTAAGAGCTCACACACGTTGTTTTTTCGATGTGAAACCTATTTCATTTCGATCGGGTATGAGTTACGAAAAACAATGTAAACTAAGTTACCACAAAATCCCATATTACTTTGAAGCTATAGCGCTTACCTGCGTGATTTTACCATCAGTATTTAGAGAAAATAAGCCACTATGATTTATCGGCAGTGCGTATGTTATAGTGTATTATCTATGGCGTATGTCGCTGGCGCATTTAAATGGTGCCCTAATCGCAAGCAACACGAGGCATTCGGAACTAAATTTACGATCGCGCGCTGTTTCATAAGGGCGTAACAAATATAGGGCGAATGGGATATATGCTAGAATAATTCATACAAAACCCTTGTATAATTATGATACAACTTCAGTTAGGTGATTTCAGTTAATTACAAATCATATTTATGTATTATTAAGTTCGCAACGTGAGGAGAGTAGGCGTTGTGAGTATCTTTACTAATATTATAAATCCGAAATTTAAACTTGTTTTTGGTTTTGCCGTGCATGAATGATTATAATTAGGGCGCGGTACTCTCATTAAAATTTACTTTTTTATCATTGAACTTAAACATCCATGTGGAAGCATGTTCTTTCAGTCGAATTTATTTTGTACGTAATAATTATAATTACACATTACAGAAAAAGTGCGGCATGAATTCTTCAGGCGCAATTTCCGTCACAAATCTACCGGTAAAATAATTTTAATGGACGATTATCCAAATAATATGTTTATTTGCGTATCATACGCATGTAGGGTGGAAAGGGGGACATAATATCTTAAACACCAATATTTTTGTAAAAGTGTGCATGCGACTTGAGTGGGTGTACCTCGCTTGCATGTATTTTTCATTATATTATTAAATATTTAGTTATTTCTCTACAAAAGCAAATCAATTAAGCCAGCATGATTTGCAAGTTGCGTGCGTGATATTTATCTGTTTAATTAATTTCATTTATAATTTATACATACTCTTAAATAAAGTAATAAATAGATAACGCTATATCTATAAAAACCATGAAAATAAATAATAATATCAGATTTTTACTAAATATGCCAAAACCAGGACAAATATATTTGTAAACTATGCAAACACGAATTTACATTTTACCCGGTATCTAGTTACAACGCATCAATCAAATTTATTTACACAGTTTTCGCGTTTATTTGCATCGTTTGCAGACTATTCGTTTTGTTCTATATTTGTGTGATCCACAGGTAGTTATTTGTTTCGGGTCTGGGTGTTTGTGAGACCGAAATAGTCTCTCGTAGTGTCTAATACCCACGACACAAGACTCGATCTTAGTGTGGGGTCAGGACTATGTATGTGACTGTTGGGTGTATTTATTTATTTCATGCGTTCACGCATACACACACATACACACACACACACACACACACTCACACCCATACGAAGATACGAAAAATATCTTACAGTCTCCGTAGCGTAGTTGGTTGGACGCCAGCTGAGGAACGAGATCCCGTGGATTGGGTCCCCGTACCGAGACAAACGTTTGTATGATCTAAAACATTTTTTTTTTGGTTCTGGGTGTTTGTCCAAAATCTCCTTCTTAGTTTGAGATACCCACTGTAAAGCCTTGAATGTTAGTGTGATTATTAAATGTATTTATTATTTATATATAGGAGGCAGAGGGAGCTGATAAATTTTAAATAACAATGTCTCGAAAATGACTCTGATATTACAGAGAAACTATTCGTGAAATATCCACAAAACCACGCATACTCTTTTCTTCTCTTTTTTCTTAAATACCGTATATTATCTCATTCTTATTTAAACATAAAAATCTTATTAAAATATCCATCTACCCAGTCTTGATACTTATATAACGAGTATTACCACAATATTTACCGCAATGTCTATTTCTCCCGCCAAACAGCAGTGTAAATGCACTGTTGTGTTCCGGTTTGAAGGACATTGTAGCCAGAGTAACTACTGGACATATCGAGACTTAACATCTTATGTCTCAGGATGGCGAGCGCAGTGGAATGCCAAGCAATGCCTTGTAACTCATGGTGTTGTTTGGTTTTGCTACTGTCCATGAGCGGTTGTATCGCTTACCATCAGGCGAATGGCAGGCTCGTCTCGTCATTCATAGCAATAAAAAAAAAATAAAAAAAAAAGATTAGCGCGTTGTCACAAACGTTGGAAACAATTTAAATATTATATATGAATTGATTCATATTTCACGCTTCTTTCAATTTTTTATATGGAATTAAATAGTTATATATTAATTTATCGAAAAAAAGATATTCCCGCAGAAATCTTTGTATTACGGTGATTATTTTGACAATTTTGAAAGGCGCACTGCGGCTTGTTTACCCGTTGCCGTTGGTGATGATTGAAGCATACTAAATTGAGCCACACTTGACATTGTGGCTCTATTTTTCGGGCCGTTTTTGAAGTGCTCATCCGACATCTAGTATATATTTGATCGAAGGAGGTAGTGCTTAATTATTGTTTGCTTTGACTACAGTAGGAATGGCCCGGTTCCACTGGGCCGGCACAGTTCCTACACGTGAATTGACCACTGTCTCATAGAAAATCTAGAAGGGACATCTTTGCTGTCGAAGTGCTGTCTTAGCTGTCTTAGTGAGTGTAATTTCCAGACTTTCGCTCCCTCATTCATTTTTGTGTCTCATTTTTAGGGGCCGACCACGCAGCTTCAGTCCATCTGTTGTGAATGATCATGGACGGCGGTAATTCCTTACTGTCAGGTAGGACTGTTGGGTAGCTTGTTCGATCGAGGCTTTAAAAAAACTAAAATTAATAAATTGTGAAATAACGTTCAAATTAACTAATTATTTAAGAAACAATTTTATCAATGAAGCTGGTAATAGAAGGTTTGTTGCTAATTGGCTAAATTTATTTGCGTTCGGCCTCTCGTCCGAGATTAAGTGGCAAAAATACTAACAAATAAATCTGACGCTCCAATTGCTCCAATACAATTAAAACTTTAAGCCGTATAAGTTTTTGAAACTCTGAGATTAAAATATTAATTAAATAAACAAATCATAAAGCCTCACCAATAACATATTTTGATGTCTGCAAAGCGTTATAATACAGTTTTAATAGGTTTTATAAAATTACGGTTTTATAAATTAACTAAGCTCTTTTTTAATTTGTGTTTTGTTTTTATTGCGATGAATGGCGAGATGAGCATGCCATTCGCCTGATGGTAAACGATCAAACGGCTCATGGACAGTAGCAAAACCAAACAACACCATGAATTACAAAGCGAAGCTTGGCATTCTACTGCGCTTGCCATTCTGTGCCGCCGATTTCACAAGTGAAAATAAAGTAATGTGCCCATGTGCTGATTAAGTGAATGACATAAGAAATTGAAAGAATCATTCGTTCAATATTGCGTGAAATGCAATGATTGTACAATATTATTATTTAATCATTAAATTTAGTCAAATGTTCCCCGTCCTGCCTCCCGCTGAAGTGTCAGTATTTTTTTCTTAAAAAAATAAAAAAGGAGGTTGAGATTTTAAACTTATTTTAACCATCAAGTAAATACGCTAATTGGCAGATGATGTAGCCAGTAAAGTACTGATTAGTGTAATTTTACTGGAGCATCCTGAAATCGACACGTGATGTTACGGGTGACTTATCTGATGACTAGCCTAATCAACGGTTTACTTGAAGATGTTGAACGAGGCCGTAAGTCTATGTCAGCAGTTACTCTGGCTAAGATATCCTTCAAACTACTAGGATCTTAGTGGAAGCCTAGACTTATTTACTTTTGGATTAGAATAACATGCATGTTGCGAACTCAAATCAAAAAATCTAATACAAATAGTATTAAATATTGTTAATTCGTGATATTTTGTTTATTTTGAATATTTACTTATTAACCACTACGTAAACTTTATTTTATTTTACGCCAAGTACTTAAGAATAATCATGTAGTAGGTACTACATGATAATTAAATATTTACAATTATATTCCTTAAACTTAATGAAATGGTATGTTACGTTATGATCAATGTACACCTCAATAAATAAATGACATGGCAAGTTTATATCTTTAAGTAATTGAAGCTACATAAAAATATCTTAGTAAGTAATGAAATGTTATTGATGACCGATAGAACATATAGAATCGCTTCCGAACGCACCGTCTGTAAAGTGGAATGGCTCATCCTGACGGTATCATGTGCCGTCGCTTTGCTAATGTTGGTCCTCCGTACGCAGATGACGTTTGCCTCCACATTTCCACTCTGTCTTTTATTATTGCCTCGTAAATTGCATGTGGATATTTTATTGAATATCAATAAATAAAAGCTGTTATATGAACTGGTTCTGGGTGGATTTATATGAATTACCTCAGTCAATGCGCTATAAAATATCTGAGGATTTACCTTCAGGATTTACAATGTGAAAACGATGATAAAATTGTAATTAATATTTTATATTATTTAGTCAAGCATATGTTTGTATCTACCTATATACATATGTACGTCTCACTGCAGGGCACAGACCTCCTCTACAATCGAGAGAACGATTGCGAGGGGTTAGGCCGTATAGTCCACCATGCTGGCCTAGTGCGGGTTGGCGGACTTTTACATACCATAGAAATTGTTCCGAATCTCTATGGTGTGCAGGTTTCCTTACGATATTTTCCTTCACTGTTATAGTTTGAGGTGATTGACTATCAATACACACATGACTTCGAAAAGTCAGATGTGAGCCCTGGGATTTGAATCCACGACCAAAGTAAATGTTTGCCGCCGCGTCTGGTCCGTTACTAACGGGCCGCCACGCACCTAAATAAGTATATTTTATCTGTCTCAAATAAATCATTTATGTCCCACTTTTTAGCACGGACCTCCCATACAATTATCTAGGTTAGGCCTTAAACCACTACTTAGCAGTCTTAAAATTAGAGCGGGTTTGTGAACTCCAAGCATCTTTAGATTTATTGTGGAAAACAATTAAGAAGTACGAGTATGTTCCTTAGCGGTATTTACTCGGTTGTTTAAGTAGAATATATTAGTTGTTAAGAACTAAGAGTGCACAGTTATCATAACTTGATTATTATGTTAGCGCTGGAATCTGCAACCTGCTCTTCTGCAATCCAGTTAGTTCTTAAATGGACCTTCCCTTAGATACACTGCCTTGTAATGCAGTGGGAATTATTCCGTAATATGTCACATGAAATAGCCAAGATTGCCATGACTTATTAGCTAAACTGTCAGACTATTACACATGAATGTTATTAACGTACATCTACATCGCAGGTGTCACGCTGAATGCTTAGTGTTTATACAGACGCTGCACATACACTCCGCTAGGCGCCACATCGAATAAACTTACGTAATGCTGTGTTGAGTGTAACAAACGCGTTTGCATGCCCTATAGCCAGGTATCCTGGCATCCAGACACATACCTAACCACTAGGCATGCAGCGTGCCAACTGCGGTGTGGCCTCGCACTTACAGTTTATACGAAATTTACTGAGTCCTACATATATTTTTATACCGTACAAGCCACAAACATACGCAGTTAAGCCTAAACGATTTCAACCGCATGCGATTCAAGTTAATGGTCAAACAATATCGGCAAATGGCATATGCATTATTCGCTACGTTTGTATATTCGCTCCTGGACAAAGAAACCATAATAGAAAACGGAACCCAACCGTCATTCACATAAAGCGGTGGTTATCTTAGATTGTAGTCGGCTATAAATACATCTAAAGCGGGAAGTTAACGTGATCGTATAGCTATTTACGTGTTTAGTACGCGTTCTGTAAAGAAAAGATCGCGTATAGTAACGGAAACATATCTGAAGTATCCGTAAAGTTTGGGCGTGGGCATTCGGGTCACGTCGCAGTAACAACGGCAACGATGCCGAGCACCTAGGGGTTTGTTGTGATATCGCCGCGCCGGTTTTTTCGCAATACCTGACCTCACTAGCCGGAGAGATTCCCGTAATGTTAGTTTGTACAGATAGCTCCGCCAACTTTATGTTCTTGTTTTCGGTTTAGAGCCACGTGCCGCTAGCTACGTGCCCTTCATTTTATTTGTCTCACGACTGTCCTTTACGTCAAACATTCTTGCCTTTTGAATGTTAATTAGTGTCTTTCATTTATCAAATTGAAAATGCCTCGTACCAAGTTGTTTTGTTAAAAAGTTGAATCGCCCTTGTTGATGTAACTGCAATACGTTGTAAGTCTACAATAAACATATAAACTGGAAAATAGAGTGCATATATAGGTTAATTAGCCTAATGTTTTATCTAACTGCACCATGGTGGCTGCCCGTTAATGTCCTGTAATGTGTGACATACGTATTTTATCAAGATCAATTAAGTCTTGTGTCGCAGGTAGGTATCAGAACTACAAGAAACTTTTCGGTCTCACAAACACCCAAACCCGAAAGAAATATTTGTGGGCCGCACAAACATTTCTCTTGGTGCGGGGATCGAACCCGCGGCCTCTCGTTTCACAGCCGGCGTCTAACCAACTGCGCCACGGAAGCTGTCAAAGATAATGCACTATATCAGCTATTTGATAAATAAAAACCTTAAAATCCCCAAAAAGTTGCTGTTGCAATATTTAAATATCACAAAAATATAAATAAAATACATCGATAGGCTGTACTAGTAACCAATATAAAATACTTTTCACCAAAGCTAAAGTATTGATAATAAAGAGGGAACGTTGTCATATATTTGCGTCTTCAAAAACGTAGATATTTTTTTTTCGTAACTTTGGTAGCGCTGCTATATTAGTGAAAATTGAACAAATTATTTAGCAACAAATTGCTATAAGTTCCGTCGGTAACCAAAAGTATATTTAGTTTGGTACGATATACGTAAACGTATAAAACGAAATTGAGTGGAATTCAATAGCCCTATACTCGTTTTTTTTCTTTTTCAAATAATTCGTACATGTTGGACAAGCTGTCAAATGTCAGCCAACAGGAGGGCAGAAAAAGGTGGCCCGTCACCACCATTTATACGTTTTTGAAGTATCAGCGTTCCTTCTATATTATAAATACTCTAAGGTTCGAAGTAAATTGAAAACGGCTGATTATTTCACAAAGAACTAATACAAAGGCCTTGATATTTGTGTGGGTTCAAGCTTCAAGGAATCACTTAAAGAGATTCGGATAAACAATTTTTTTCACTAACAGATCCCTTATTTAAATGCGTAAAATAGAATTATATTGTTTGAAGTAAAAATATTCAAAATTGCTTTCCATTTAATTGCCCAAGTAGTTGCTTTAACAAATTCAGACTTTATAAATATATTTAACAGGCATACATACAATCATCGACCTTAAATGTCTATGTGCTTTGTGTAATGTGTTGACATATCATAGTATAGGAAATTTTGTGAGCTGCAAGACTATGATAGTTGAATCTCAAAATGAAATCTGTAAGCGTGTAACATTGATTATTAAACTATCATAATAAAATGTATATTTATTTTAAATAATATGAATCTCGTAATATGTTTGGAACCCGTATTATATTATAACTATTAATTATTACAATTCAAATAACATGATTTGACAGATCATAACTAATTTCTATGACCCATATTTGTCAGAACAAATGATTCATATCAAATGTTTACGTCGAATTTGTATTCTTAGAACGCTGCCGGGGAAGAAAAGAGTACGGAATCGTCGCCGTTAATATATTTCAATCTTCACGTTTTTAGAAGAAAGGCAGCTCATATGAGAAATATTAAGGTTTAGCGATCGCCAGCAGCTGACGCGCGGCGCGCGTGTCTTACTCGAAAATAGACCCGACGCCGAGCGACCTTCTTCACCTTCAAAATATATCTATAAAGTTATACTCTTACACAGGATAGTATCCATCTAGTTAAGAAGCAATTTGACGTCGTATACTATAGGCTCATTGGTCCGTTTACAAGTGCACATAGGTGCGATATACATACAGGGTATATCCAGACTGCGACCGAAAACGAAGCCAGCTGGTAGTATTAGAGACTTCAGACACAATGCGTTTATTAGTCGCATTATGTCCAGTAGTGAGACCATTAGAAACATTAAAGCTGATAACTTCCAAAGCCCCCCGTTCGGAAGATCATAATAGCTGATCGTGTGATGCCTATGTCAGGCAAGCGCAAACTTTCTGCTTTAATAAAATTACGAAAGTCCGGCGAACACGGGCTCCAGGTTATCAGGATTGATGTGTAGAACAGTCAGTGTGACAAGTACATACGTGTATCTCAATCAAGTGGTCGTTCGACACGGCACAACACCACGACATCGTAATAACACATGTCTCCTACAGTTATTCGGGACAGTTAATAATATAATTAATTAATCGAAACAATTGAATGCCACAATTTCCGCGAAAGCATGCAATATATATCTGTACTGCAAAAGTTTGTTGACAAGTAACGCATGAATTGTATCCGAAACAACCTGAAAAAAAAGTAGTAACATTATATATTTCATTATTTAGGTTCTCGGCTAGTCCAATTCTACGACCTGGTTTACTTCAAGTCACTAACTATTGTATAATGCTGGAAACAAAATAAGGGCCACCCCAATTTATGCAGTTTGAGATTGATTGTTGGTACTTTATGTATTTCAAATGAATGTTTATGATCATAAGTGCGTCAGACACTGATCAGTGTGAAGAATAGGCTGATACCATAATATATAAAATCTTTCTCATGTCGATGTACTTGTTAATGAGGCGTTTGAAAATGTATATTGCTTACGTCACTAACGAAAATCCATATTGGTGCTTATAGCTTTGAGGAAACGTTTCGGCAAAAATATATTTCGTGTCTCGCGCGACTTAGCTCGTTTGTCAAACGAGGCGGCGCGGCGCGGCGGTGAGGTGGCGAGCAGCCCGACCGGTGCCTCGAACAATCTGTTTGTCCAGCTGCCACCTTCCTCCTTTTAACAAGAGCTTTACTTGATATCCGGAAATTTATTTTTCTCACAATTTGTCATGACTCGTGGTAACCGCGGCTACAATTTATGAACAATTGGACACAGTGGTCCTCGCAAAAATAACATGTTTTTGCGCAATTAAATTACAGCTGTATTGAGTTTAATCCGATGTACGCAACCATAAATATTCAACGTAATTGTTCCCGCGCTGTGTCCGTAAATAATAATATGTGTGACTTTATTGCAAAACGTGAGATTCGGCAACAAAGATAATACTAACGCGCTCAACTTTAAACAACGACAGACATGTTGGTGACGTGATCAATAAACTTGAGATCGACTATTCATTGTTTTCGCCATTGGAAATAGTTGAGTAGCCGCCACCTCGACGATCCCGTTGCGCACAAACAGAGAGCCCTCATCAAACCCTCGGTTATCCGGCCCTGACGAAACTTTGACAACTCTATAGCCACAAGTGCAGGCGTTACGAGCTCACGAATCATTATCTCATTGTTCTCTACAAACTCAAAATACGTCGTTTACGGCTACGCTTTGTTCTCCAAAATTATGATCGTACCCTCGGTTATCCTGCACCATTAGTAACATTATGTCTTCGGGTATTAGCCAAGTTATACGGTTGATATCTTGTGTATGATTTAGCCGACAACGTAACACATGTAGTTACCTGCGTGCGTGAGTAAGTCGCCGTGTACACACGTGTCATTACGTTAATGGTCTAAGACGACGCGACGTTTAATGATTCTCAATGGTATTAATTAACGTAAACGTAATTTTATGAGGCTGCCGTGTCTCTTGTTTAATAAATGTTATAATGTAATACATAACTGAAACATTTTATTTGAACTATACTCAATTACACTTGACCAACGGTCCGATCCCGCCTCGTCCAGGAATTTTTTCTTTTTATCACAGCGAGCCATTCTAAGCATTAGTCTACTTTACGCATACATGGCCCCCTTCCACGTCGCATCCATGAAGTCATTGCAATCTAAATACGTCACATATTTGTGTGACCGACTGCCACCACATCTATTAAATCTCGCGACAGTTTTTGTTCCGCGTCAACTACTAAATTATTAATTTAAATATTGTTATTACGCATTCTATTTTGTTTAAATGCGACGTTTTATTCACCACAACCCGAGATAGGTCACAGATAGCCGGGTTTTTACTATACCATCCCTTTCACCATCACCATCACAATATGAATGTTATAATACTGGAAAATTACATCAAAATCTAATCAGTAGGTTTTGCGTGAAAGAACAAAAACATTTATACATCAACGCAAACATTCACATTGGTGATATTAGCAAGATATTACGCATTTTCTGCCTGTCCTTATTCTACACTCATATGGGGTCGGCGCAACGTTTTTAACCCTTACTGCAAAATGATTTGGTTTTATACAATCTGTTTCTTTCCCAACATCGACCCTTTCGGAAATAAGGTTTTTTAATTTGCGATCTTGACTCAATAGGTTTGGAAAACCTATTGAAATAATTGTAGACAACACTCCGCAGTAATTACAGTTCAAATTTTCTTGGGATATATTTTTCACTGACAAAATTAAAATACAAATACCGTCTCAATACTGTAAATCACCAAAATACGATATTTAGTAAAAGACAAAATAAAGTTATAATATTAATAACTAAAAAAAGTAATTGAAACATTCCTTCCGTTATGACTAATCGTTTCTTTTCACAACGTTCTTTGCGAAACCTTGCAAAATTATCAGGGCGTAAATACTTTTTCCATAAATAAATACATTTATCAAGCAAAGGAAATGTACGATTCTGCTTTTATTTATTATGTTTTATGAAGAAAAACTTGTGATTAATTTATTTTATGTAATATATTGGAATGATTGCCTGTTAACAGGTAGAAAAATGTCATGACAATCCCACTATAGGTCTACAGTGGTTATCTTATATATGTAAAGCTTAGAATAAAACGTAAATGGAATAAAAGGGAGTCTCGAAGATGACGACTAAACTTTTATCGTCATGTCGTCATTCTGGATTGACTTTGGATAAATCCTAGATCATATGACGCCATAAAAAGATGTTCTTAAACCCATGAAACATATTATGCAAGTAGTTGCCTAATTGTAACAACAGAACCTAGCGTTCAAAACCTTCAATAACTCACAGAGAAACCAAATCAATATATTTTTTGATTGAATGTAATTCTATAACAAAAATATTATTTGTCCAAAAAAAAATAATTCAGAACATTTATAAATTTATTAAATTATCAAATCAAATCAGTAATTTAAAGACATTCTCTTAGTCTTTTAAGAGATAATGTATATAAGGGCTTTATTTGTGCACTATTTTATTACACTTTCTTGCATGGAGAACATTTAAAATATGTTGCTGGTTGGTTAACACGTTACGATAAGTAAAGTGTAAAATAGTGAAGCGCTCGTCTGACCGACACACAAACGCTGGTAATCCTGCAGTGCATCCATCATTCTGTAATCCTGGCTCTAGCTCACCACCGCTCAAAACGGCTATAAAGGGGCTTTAGACGATTACTTGCGTAAATGCTTCTTACTTCCCCCACTCTCATTATAATTGATAATTAAATTATTTTAAATTGCTTGTGTGTCTTGGCACTGGATATTTGTTATACTATATTGCTTGCGTTTGCATATAAAATATATTATAACGAGTATTTGTACGAGATTTTGTTATTTGATTAATATCTTAATTACGAACTTGAATGTCGAATTAAATATAAATCGAAACTACGGGAAAAAACTACAAATGTGGATATGTAATTTTGTTACCTTAATAAAAGTGACATTACCTTCCAACTTCCAAGTATGCGAACAACGCGGTGTCTTTTAATGCACCCTAATGGAGTGATTTATAAAGCTCCTCAGCGTACTCTTAAAATTCAAGTCGTAAAAATAGCAGCCTGTAGCCTGACAAATTTCCGGTCGATCGGAACTAATTTGACTGTTAAAGTATTCTTCCTGCTTTTAAAAGACAGTTTTCGTAATATTTTATTTGTGGTATACACATCATAGTTACACGCGGACCCTCGTCGGAATCTCTTTGGCATGCATCAATTCTGTACCCAGAGTGTGTCACGTGGCTGGTTCGAAATCTCCTAATGTTTTTTTCGATCATATTAACAAACTGTATTAAACGTTAAAAGCCATATCATATTCTTTACAGAAGACAATTTAACTGAATTCAACTTGGAAACACTAACCACAATTCCAAAATTAGTCAATTTATTTATGCTCTTATTATTATTTTATTTACCACAAATAAATATTGTAATTAGAAAGTACTAATAACAATGGAATACCAACAATACGTCTAATTATAGATTTAAGTAGAAATATATTGTCGTGTGTTATATTCCATTCGGAAAATCCACTACGGAAATCTTTCAGCGAAAATTATTAATGCCTTCTTCATGGAAATAATTGTACTTTCTATGAATCACCCCCATTGTGATTGGGGATTATAGTGTGTGCTTCAGGAGCTGGAAAGTTGTTAGTATTAGAGTCCTACGACATTATTCATAGACAGTTTTAAAACCTATTTTGGTACCTAATCGAATGTTTTGTCCCTTTCTTCCTTTCTTCTTTCTTTCTTCCAAAGAACATTCAATTATAACTGAGGTTGGCCAATGGCCATGTAGAACTGTTCTATTAAAATCTAAATATAGACCTACATAATAATCATTAATAAATTGGTGTCTTATTAGGTCTTCAAAAAAGTAGTATTTGAGTTCATGAAGATATATTTAGGTACGTGCGGTACAGAAGACACTGTTTTTAGTGTTTTCGTAGTTTAGATTACATTGTTACATATGTAATCTAAACATATGTTTACATATTATGTTTTAAAAATACATTATAGAAATAACAGAAATACAAAGTTATTTTAAACTAAATTGAGAAATAATATTAGCTTTATTTTATTTCTATAGTCTGAATATTTACACGACGGATCGAACACGACGAATGAAAAAGTTTTGGTCTCGTCCGGGGCTATACTAATTTATTCAGACCAAAGTTATTTTGAGGTCGTTTCCGTCTCGCAAATATAAAATGTATCAAACGAGTGGCGGAACACGTACCGTTCAGTCTGCTTGAGCTTAGACTAATACCAGTGCATAACCCGAGTCATCATTTATTTCGTGGAATTTCAGGCCATCCTACTAATATTATAAAGGCGAAAGTTTGTGTGTTTGATACTTCTTTCCATTCAAACGTTGGACCAATTTTATTGAAAAGTAAAGAGGTAGCTAATACAATGCATAGGCTATTTTTATCCCTGTTATTATTTAAAATGTAGTGTTCCCGTGGGATGAGAAAGGAGTTCAAATATGTATATTTGCTACTCTTTCAAACTCAAACGGATAGTTTCGGATAGAATATAGGGCGAATGAACAAGGACAGGGACAAGATTGCATGCCATGAGTCTTGGAACAGATTGAGACGGGACAAGACGGGATGTAACGGAACGAGACGAAAAAAGCAATATAAGGAAAGGCAGTCACGTTAAGTTTAAATATAAAATAGTTAATACGCAAAATAACATGTGTCTGATGTGGACTGGACTCAAAAAGTTTTGCACCCGGGCGAATCCGGGCCGGGCCGCTAGTGGTTTATAAATCTAAAAACCCCCAACCAATGTGTTAGTTCACGTAGAGACACAAAAGCTATGTCCCTCATAAATCAATGTCTAGTAACCAGTTTGTCAGCTACGAAAAATGAAAATCGTAATTTCGGGCTACGGTTCATGTTAACTCCTCCCTTTAATTACCATCCTTTCATTTGCGGATGCGAAAATAATTTTCCGACATTGTTGCATGCAACGCTACTCTGAAACTGATATTGCAATTCACATTTTGCATTTTTAACATAAGTTCTTTGAACATTAATCACAATGCTATAAAGTCATATCATGTAAAGTATCAAAATAATATTTCAAAGTATTAATAAATTTAAAACTAATAAGTAAAGAATTTGTGATTTTTATTTTTTTGTCTTTTTGTCTATGATCTTCAATATGTTCATAACTACTTTATCTTACATAGTTTTACTGAATAATTTTAAAATATGTTAAAACATTATTTAGAAATACTTATACTTTTAGTACAAAATATTTATGGCTGTTCTTGTTTTATAACTTGGCAAAAATATAACATTAAAAATCATCTTACTAATCTCGGTGTAGATAACAATTTTATTTGTAACCTTTTTTATCGATTTTGAAGAATCAGTTCACTGTGTTTTAACAGTAATTAAATGCGATGCATGATTTGTAAGCAAAACCCTTACGTTCTCAGAATCAGCCTCCGTGGCGCAGTTGGATAGACGCCGCACCGGCTGTGAAACGTGAGGCCGCGGGTTCGATCTCCGCACCGAGACAAATTATTGTGTGAACCTTAATTATTTGTTTCAGGTCAGAATGTCTGTAAGACCGAAAAGTCTCTCGCAGTTCCTGATACCCACGACACAAGACTCGATGTTAGTGTGGGTCAGGACTATGTATGTGACTGTTTGTGGTTATTTATTTATTTACTACAATTGCTTGTTATTTAATTGTTTATTTCAAAAATGGAAAATGCAGAAACCTTCCACGTAGGGCACGTAATGGACAAATGATGTCCAAACATTTTTTTTTGTGATAGAATCAACATAGAAAAGGATTATATAAATAGGTACTTATTGAAATTTAGCATTGTATTTTCATTGTACGCGTTCGTGTTTACAATGGCTAACTTGTTGTGAGATAAAACAAATGTGCCTACATCTATCACCGCAGAACACACCGTAGTATTATAAACAACCGCCTGTTTGTTTTCAATAAAAGTTGGAATAACGATCGTTTTTCTGCTATTATTCTTATGAATTATTCATAACACTCTGAAAAACTTTACAACTTTATTTCGACTAACTTTGTGCAAACAAAGATTTGTTCCCGTTGGTGAATTATTTGAAAATGATATCTGTTTTCGTACTCCGACCGATGTGTTATAATATTACAGTATAAATATTTCCTGTTATTTGATGTGGTGGTTGAATTCATCCGATATTTTAACATGAAAACAATTTATCTTTTTGAGACCGATGTTTACCGATTTGTGACTGTTTAAGACATACTGTATAAAATATCCTAAGATTTGTCACGAGTCTCTCCTCTGTTCGAAACAAGGTCCCATGGGTGAGCTTAACCGATGGTACCGAACACAAGTTGATGGATAGTTATGTAGCTATTCAGCAAAGGTCAACCAACGTTCCAAACTGGAAGGCCGAAGACAGCAGTATAATACCTCTTCAGGTCTTTCCTGGTACTGGAAGGTGATTATAACGACCTTGTCCTCATTAAAAAGTCACCTATCACACCCGTATAACAAAGTACTATAATTAGTGGTTCTATTCCATTACGATGACTCGTGAAACATTACTACTTTTTATGCATTGCTTAGTCCTATGTAGACAATTGTGTTCATAGTACCGGTCACATTTTCGACTTTAGTAACAATTCAATCTACTGCGAGTTAAAATTAATACACGTAATTACTTAAGTGTTTTCTAATCCATGCATTACAACTAACAAACATCAAGGCCAAAACCTGTTTTTAAGCACAGCCAAGACTAATATATTATAACCTATTACTTAGACTCATCTAAATCTCATGAATTCAAACACAAACTGCGGACATTAAAATACAATTGCAAACCAAAATATTAAAATACATTGCACACGTACAGTGTATGTAATATTATTACTCGTTTTATCTAGAAAAATCAAGACTTATATTGAAAATTTAACATTTTAAGAGATTTTCTATCTCATTACAATTCACAATGTTGCTTTGAGTTAGAACTTAAACTGATTATAATGTCCATGGTATCCCAATCACGTAGCACTTTGAACTGTGCAGCTTAGACTTGGGGGGTGTTCTTGTTTCGTATAACATGTCAACGCGACTAGACTAATGGCTACTTAATATGCCAAGAACAATTAATTGTTTATTTATGTTTACCTTCACAATTCAGGTAGGAATAATCATTCACTAAAATTTACTTACATTTTATTGCTATGTCAAGTTAAACCTCCAGGCTTATATTTGTAGTGTGCTCAATATTATAGATGCCCTAAATATACTACGCACAAAAATTAAAGGATATTTTTTTTGATCCATTTTTTTTGGTGTTTTTTGAGAGTCTGTATCTTGGAGAAAATTGATTGTTAAGAAATTCAGAAGCTAAAACTTTAAAGCTTGAAATGTCTATTTTGCAGATCTGTGCTCTATTTCTTGATTGCTCGCTTAGTTCATAAGCAATCGTAAGAAAACCAACGAGAAAAAAAAATCAAATTTTTTTCTGGATTTCAAAACTGTGCATTTACATGGGTAGTGTTTTTTTTTGTGACATCGTTATAAAATTCCTGTAGATAATTTAATTGCCTTTAATTTGATATACCAGAAACCTCCGTGACATGATTTGGAGCTGACTTATGGTAAATCAAAGTAAAAATGGCCTATCACACTTTGACATTGGATTACTCCATGAATATCAATCATGGGGAAAACAAAATCAGAATTTTAGTAATTTCAAATCATGCTCTATAAGATGGTATTAAAGTCTTATGATAATAAATAGTATTTCTAAGTAAAATCGTTGACTGAAAAAAAGGTAAAAATATGGTTATTTATGGATATTCGGAAAACACTGCATATCTTTGGATAAAAGAAACGAACGAAGGATATCGTCGGTAACTTTTCAACCTTAAAGTATTCTAAAGACACTCTGAAAATTTCATACTGCTCCGATTTGATTATCTTAGTGTTCGGAAGGTTTGAACTTACTGTATTCGTCAAAATTGTCGTAATAAGCATTTTTCGTATGTGTTCGATTTTTGTCACTTCAGAATGCTTTTTTTGGTGATTATCCATATTCTTTTAATCAAATCATTTTTTCAAACGTTTTCACTATTCTCCGCAATTGTAAAAAAAATACTGGCACTATTTTACTATAAATCCGATGACGCAACCTCCCCGTAGTACGCTTTGGGTAACGCTAATGCCGGCGGTAAAACAGTGCCAGTATTATTTTTACAATTGCGGAGAATAGTGAAAACGTTTGAAAAAAGGATTTGATTAAAAGAATATGGATAATCACTAAAAAAAATATTCTCAATTTACAAAATCATTAGCATGCGAAAAATGCTCATTACGACGATTTTTGTTGAATACGTAAGTTTAAACCTTCTGAACACTAAGATAATCAAATCGGAGCAGTTTGAAATTATCAGAGTGTCTTTAGAATACTTTAAGGTTGAAAAGTTACCGACGATATCCTTCGTTCGTTTCTTTTATCCAAAGATATGCAGTGTTTTCCGAATATCCATAAATAACCGTTTTCTAACCTTTTTTTCAATCAACAATTTTACTTAGAAATATTGTTTATTATCATAAGACTTTAAAACTATCTTATGGAGCATGTTTTGAAGTTACTAAAATTCTGATTTTGTTTTCCCCATGATTGATATTCATGGAGTAATCCAATGTCAAAGTGTGATAGGCCATTTTTACTTTGATTTACCATAAGTCAGCTCCAAATCATGTCACGGAGGTTTCTGGTATATCAAATTAAAGGCAATTAAATTATCTACAGGAATTTTATAACGATGTCACAAAAAAACACTACCCATGTAAATGCACAGTTTTGAAATCCAGAAAAAAATTGGATTTTTTTTTTCTCGTTGGTTTTCTTACGATTGCTTATGAACTAAGCGAGCAATCAAGAAATAGAGCACATATCTGCAAAATAGACATTTCAAGCTTCAAAGTTTTAGCTTCTGAGTTTCTTAACAATCAATTTTCTCCAAGATACAGACTCTCAAAAAATATCCTTTAATTCTTGTGCGTAGTGTATAAACATATATTAGGGCACATGACATGCCTAGTCGTGCGAATTTTGGAAGTGTGTGTTTTGATTTAAACAAATAAATAAATACATCGAACAGTCACATACATAGTCCTGACCCCACACTAAGATTGAGTAGTAAGTATCAGGAACTACGAGAGACTTTTCCGTCTCACAAATACCCAGACCCGAAACAATTACTCGTGGTTCATACAAACATTTGTTTCGCTGCGGGGATCGAACCCGTGGCCTCTCGTTTCACAGCCGGCGTCTAACCAACTACGCCACGGAACCTGTTAATGCACATACATAATATGTGTATTTTTTTTAAATACTTACCTATACATTATTATTGTACTTATGAAGGTTTTGTAAATCAACATCATCATTAGCCTTCAGAGTTCCATTGCAGGACGTAAAACTTCTTCAACGTGAACCTTATTTAATCCTGACTTCGACTTGTCGCATTTATCTACTGACAACGACTTTTCGCAAATCATCACAGGTCCTACAGTCTATATATACTACACTTACCAAGCCGCAGTCACCATCCAATTTTTAAAATTAAACAACAAACTAAATGAATATTGGTTCATCAGCTTATTATGCTTTAGCAGTTCGAATTCTTTTTGCCGGGCAAATTTAATCTTTCTACACTCCCATTCATATTGAAGAATATGGAGAAACAACCGACCTTTTGTCATTGAAATGGTTTTCATACATGTTAATTAAATTAAAAACAAATGTAAATGTATTACGAAAAGTTTAATGAATCTGGAATTACAATACAAGGACTGAGAAACAAACGTGCCATACAAGATTAGCCGTCGTGTTTTGTTCGGTTAATGAAATTACAAGAGGTGTAATAACCCTCAGGGCCCTCCACACTGCCTCCTATTACACTATGCTATTAGCACATAATCATTATGGGTGACTACGAACGGCGATGACTTCTTGCAATTGCGTACCGCGTGCTTATTTTTTAGTCCTATGCTATAAATAAGTGAGACACAAATGAAGTATTACAGTTGACAAATGGCTCCATAAATAAAAATAAATTCTGTTACAAGTAATAAATCCATTGACGTGACAGCAGGCAAGCCGAAATTCGGTTAACCACTACACATAGAGAACAAATTGATGATACCAACTTTTATTGCGTGTTTTCTTCACAAGATTATTTTCCCGTATAGATACAAGAAAGATTCGAAAAAGTTTACACTCACTATGAATTCCCAGTAGGAGGACGTGGGTAGAAATCGCCTCAGAGAGTTTGCGTATAACAAACGTGCCGATTGCGATGTTATACCTTTTTGTTAAGTTTCATGTTTATGCAACTTCTTGTGTGTGTGTGTGTTGTCTGTGTAGATATTTACCCAGTGGGCGAAGAGGCATTAATATATGACATTCCTATATTATCCAAATATGTAGCAGTGTCTATATACATTTGAAAAAAAATGTTATAAGTTATGTATTAATGTTTATGAGTTACATAATAACTTTTTCGCATTCTAGGTGAACGTGAGTACTGCGTAGTTTATCCGATACAGTTGACATTGGTACTGTTGTAATGCGCACTCTCACGTACGTAGGTTTCTGACGTGGTTCATCGCACAATATAATATTGCGAGTGTACCATGAAGTGCCAACGGTGTAAAAGATTTGCCAACGTTCTGTTTTATTCTTAGTGTTGTGCTCATATTTAAGACTATGTCGTATAACAAAATTTAAAATATAATCGCTAAAACTAAATAAAAACTTATACCCATTAGGGTGGGTCAAAAAAATAAGAAATATTTGTTACTAGTGCAACCGAAAAATTAGATGCTAAGCATCTTTAAAAAAATCAACAAATATTAGCTCTTAATTTCAAATGAATGCGTTAATTTTTTTTAGTTTTCCGCAGACTAATAGAATCTTGTTTTATCTCATTATTAATTCAAGCAACTATTTTTTTTTATCCCACCCTAATACCTATTGTATCAAAACAATAGAAATATAATAAATAAAACTAAACAAATGCAAGAAAACATCTTCAGTATGCAAAATCAGTATTAAAAGCTGGATAAATATTTCTCTTTTCACTGAGATATTGCAACAAACGTGAAGTGAAATATATCTTATCTCTGACGTTCGGACGTAACATCAATGTGTGTTTATCCGTTGTAGCCGCAGAGTTTGAATAAAAACATTTATCAAATATGAAATATACGATCTGATCGAACTGATGTTTATATGTGTAAATATGGTTATCTATTTAGTTAGACTTACGGCACCCCTCTCAGTCGTACTCCCGATTGTAGAGGAGGCCCGTGCCCTGCAGTGGGACGTATTATAGCTAATACAGATACAGATACGGCATGTCGGAATACAGAAACAATTAACCGCCTAGTTCCTACTACAACGGTGTAGTACTGAATTGTAGCGAAGTAGTACTGATTAAACTGAAGCGGGAAGTATTCTACCGATGGCAAAATAAATTAAATTATTATGGCGTCTTCCGGGCCAGGTGTGTGTTAATCTCAATAACTACACCGAGAGGTACAACGATTGGGTTATTATTATTTATGTCGTTTTGTGTGGTTCTTACCCGCATAAATGCGGTTGGGTTGGTGAAACAGGATGATATTTCATGCATCAATTTAAATAAAAATCAAGAGATATGATGTGTCGAATCAGATTATTCGGGTTTAAAAATACATAAATTATGATACCTATACCAGTAGTTTTAACTGGTTATAATAAACTGCAATACTTATAGTAGAAAGGGTCAATATTTGACTGACCAATGTATAAATCACAGTCTACTCCTACGCACAAAGTTTTCCTTGAGCTATGTGGCTGATATTTCGTTCCGAGTTATTGTGCGGTACTTCTTGCGGGTTATTTTGTCTGTCTGTGTTATATCACTTGCTATTGCTTACAGACCTCGGCGGTCTAAGCTTACGTCATAACAAAAAGTAATGTGAACATTCGTGCAAGTTCTTGCATTAAGGTTGACCCTAGTTTTTAGTACTTCTATTTCTGCTGTTGTAGAGGCAAAAGTTAACACATCTAATTAAGGTTGCAGGAAGTCGCTGGATGTAGACCACTTCCAAGAGGTCAATGAGAAGATCCTTGGGGGAGGCCTGTGTTCAGCAGTGGACTTCGTATGGCTGAAAAGAGAGGCAAAACGAAAAAAAAGAGAAAGAGAGAGGCAAAACCTTGCAAGCAAAAATCAAATGAATGCTTAAAGAATTATGTTGATTTTATATTAATCCATCTGGAACGACTTCGTTCTTGAGCATTTAACTCCTCATGGCACTCATAGAGAGCGTGATTTTCGTATTCAGTGAGACATTCGACATGCTGTCTTTCAGGATAAGACCCCCTAAAACTGTATTTATAGGAACTTTACGCTATTGTATCCCCGCCACCTATTGTATGCTGATGGTATTATATTAGATATTTTTGAGATTGGGTGCACAACAACTGTACAAAGTCTCTACTTAAACGGTTTTACGATGCCAGAGAGCATGCAAGACAACCAAACAAACAACTATTATTAATAATGTAAGTTTGAGTTCCATGAAAAATATTGTTTCCCGATTCTCTAGTGTTTTTAATAATCACAGAACATAACGACTGTTTTTTTTTTCTAAAAGGACAATACAGAATAATATGTTGTGTTTTCGGTATCATACAGTTACTTTGTTGGTAACAGCATGTATGGCCTGTGAACCTTGAGGTTCTAAATTTGACTTCCAATTCAAGCACACTGCGTTTATGTTTGTGTATGGGATTATAATTTAAGACTTTACCGATCATATTACTCAATAGAAGTGAGCAATTTATACGCACGTAAAATTTCTATCACATATAAAATATTACATTATGTTCCCAAAGCGCAAGTTGTTGAGTTTTTGTCGATTAATCAATCACCCTTATTAGCAAAGTGTGGCACATATATAATTTATCTTGATATTGTTTAGGGTACCTCACCTCAAAGAACCCATAAAAAATCAGTTCGTTGTTCTTCCGTAGACCTGTCTGTTTGTCTATCTGTCAATACTATTTTACTCATGAAGACGTAACGGCATCAAGTTGAAATTATTATTAAATACGTTCTGTGGATCTATGTACACTCAATAAAAAGATTCCCGTGAATCTAGTATCCTTAAACTTGGCAATAAACCAGGTCATAAGGCATTATAAACCAATTATCCGAATATATTCGAAAATTTTGAATACCTATCGGTTCTGCCAAAGGTTATAACACACGATTTTTTTTAGTGACTCCACGACTTCTCTGCTCGGTGTAAATTTTTTTGGTCCGTCGATCCTGGTTTATAGAATGATCGCTATTAGTGTTATAAATCTCGGGTACGGAACCTTAAGAGCGCAAATCTATTCGCACTTGGCCGATTTTTTGGGTATGTGAGCGACGCGTTAAGTGGCTCTTACGCGGAGCCGTGTCGCCTCTCCGTGATTTCTCACACAGTAATACCATTTGATGTATCTGCTCGTCGAACCCGATAGAAGACTTATGTGCGTACCTGTTTAACTACCTGCGCCGACATAAATCAATGTTGGACATATTTCACACTTATTTCCAGGCACATTTGCAAGTGCTTCTTTGTGAGTGAACGCATATCATTAATGTATAATAATATATTACCTAAACATTTGACAGCCTCCGTGGCGCAGTTGGTTGAACACCGGCTGTGAAAGGTAAGCCCGCGGGTTCGATCCCCGCACCGAGACAAATATTTGTGTGATCCACAGGTATTTGTTTCGGGTCTGGTTGTTTGTGAGACCAAAAAGTCTCTGCAGTTTCTGATACTCACGACACAACACTTGATCATAGTGTGGGTGAATAAGTTAAAGTTTCCTCACATTTAAAATGGTTACCGATATTGGTGACTGGAAAATACCTAAACAAAATCTTATAAATATACTAACAGATAAATAACTATATCTTCTTAGTTCCTTTACTCCCTATTATATTTACAGCAGTTTAAATACAACATTAAAATCGCGTAAATTGAATCGTTAGGTTTTTGTAATTCTGAGGATGTCACAAAGACAAGAAGTTATATTTTTTTCTAGCGTCTTGATGACAAAGAAAGTTCCTGCATTTGGCATGCTCGTCTATGCATTTTTCTGCTGCGTCTGCCGTCAAAGAAACATTTCCCAACGTAATAACAAAACTTTTTCCACTTTTCTACTTCTTGTGGACTATTTCTTATTTGACTTTAAATCCGAATGCGGTGCGAACATATTTTACCCATAACATGAATTTTGAAGTGTCGTTGATTTATAAATTACATGAGTGAATATTGATTTAATTCTCGTATCGGTACTCATAATAATTGGACGGTCGACAAATGTTTGCTCTGAATTTGTAAGGGATCAAAAGCTCGTCATAATTTCTAAGCCCAGGATATACTTAGAAAGGGATCACTGCTATGTATTTCATTGTGGCTTATATGTGTTTAAATATTTCAATCAAACTTTGAATTTCTTACATGTACGAACCACATAACCATACGTTCTCGTTACGGGTAAAAAATAATATAAGTTATTCACGGAACACTGGAGCCAGTATGAGAATTATATAAGATTAGATTCAATATTTCTCAGTAAAATGTAGCCTGACTCGGAAAATAAGATTTAAAAAATCTTGCTGCCCTTTAACTAAGCGTTGTCTCGAGCGAAGCTGCTCCACTTTAATGCTCAGTCGTTCATACTTTGACCTATGATACTCTCCCGTATTGCAAGACAAAAGCTTTTGAAAAATATCGCAGCAAATTCAGCCACTCTTCAAAGGATAATGTTAAATTGTTCGTATCAAAAAGCTATATATATACAGAATTTCTGATGATTGCTTCCAATTACTTTGTCAATCTACCTCGGGACACGTTTCCCTATTTACACTCAAGCAGCGACGAGACGTATCAATTATATAGCACACACTCGTTACGCCTTGTTAGGTGCCTACGTTAAATTAATTTGCTGCGTTTGACGGTGCAGATGATTAGAAAGTTATATAAATAAAAGATTTATTGGTATTGAAATATGCATATAAAATGTGTTGCAATATGATTTTATAAGGATATCCCATATATTCAAGAAAAAGTGGTGTCAGTAAGAAGTGCATTATTATACTAGTATAATGTATCTATTCAGTAATCGTAAATTTAAGAAGGAATAAACGATTAAAATATACTATGTAATATATTAAATACGATTATAAACCTCGTAACTCCAATTTTAATTCCCTAATAATCTTCCACTCGTTCAGTAAGAGCTTTATTCATTAAAGTTCGCCTCAAATTATCATCTGCCTCCCAATTGGAGTTATTTAACAGCTCGTCTATTGTCTATTTTGTCTCCTTTAATTATGCTCTTACACCTGTACTTTATAATCGACTCTTTTTGAGTTTGCGAAAGATTTTATTTATCGTGCAAATACGTATTTCGTGAGATATATCGATAAACTTAAATATCAAGTTGCGATTAAATCTGAACAAGCGTATGTTATTTCCCATAAATACTTTGCAACTACCTTTTATTTCTCAAAGGTTACAGTTACAAATAAAAATATAGCGTGCCTAATTTCTGTAGCTCTGCCAACGTTTAGGCAACATTTTATGAAAATCGGTTGAGTAAATAAGGCGTTAGAGCTTCGCTTGAAAATAAACAATCTCACATTTCAATACGAGCTTCCCTTATAACGAAACAATCTCACATTTTCATCATTAAAACCCATGAATATTTCAGTTTCACCTGCACTCCTTCGTATAATTTCTTAAAAAGGGGCCTTAATTTTTCGAATAGCGTACCAACGTAATACTTGCATTAAATATATACATTCATGTTTATTTAAGGTAAAGTCGAGTATATGTGACATTTTTTAATAGTTATCACGTATGTTATATATTCTGAGACAGATTCATTGTCTTAACATAAATTATTCATGAATCTATAATATCACGAGCTGGCACCATCTCGATACATCCTTTAGTCAGTTATTCATGGTTTAAAGCTATCTCAATGTGCTAGCTTATTATGATTTATGATATGGTTGTATCTTGTGGCTATAGCTACGTTCTTATGTATGCTCTATCATTGTTAAATCACACATGCATTGGCATCTGAGGGCGACACCCTGATGGATTGCTATTATTGCAGCTGCCAATGAAGGTACAATGGTTCTTAGCTCCAAATACACGTATTATTTAGTGCTTGCTAAATTATTTAATGATATAATATTAATACAGGGTATATCCAGACTGCGACCAAAAACGAAGCCTGGTGGTAGTATTAGTGACTTCAGAAACAATGCTACTAAAAATTTCGCAAAAAAAAACTGACAATATTTTTTGTAATCTTTTACTTATCGTCTTAGGTGATAATCACATATTTTTTCTAAAATAACAATATACACCTTTTCATTTTTAAAGACGCAATGGTACGTAAGGGTTTAAATTACTATTTACGCAAAAACCAGGTATTTATCACCCAAACACGACAATATTTAAAAAAATGCAAAAAAGCTGCGCTGACTTTGCGCAATTTTTAGTTCCATTGTATCTGTAACCACTAAAACTACCACCTGCCTCCGTTTTCGGTCGCAGTCTTGATATACCCTGTATAATAGGTACCTATAGAATATTACCAAAAAATTTTATTTTTATTTTTTTATTTTTATTTTATTTTATTTATTTTCATGGAAGACTAACAGCTTTAAAACATTTATGTAACAGTTGTATAGTAATTTATAAACACAATATAGTTATTAATTTAATAGTTGGTTTAGATTATATAGTGATAATACAAATACATGTCACCATGACAGTATCTTTTGTTTTTCAACAAATCTCCTAATTTGTGATGTAATCTCGAAATACACGCTATAAACATTTCTATAGCTCGTTGTCACCTTTCACCTCAGTGATATCTAGGATATCTTCACTATAATGACGGATCAACTCCGCTTTTGGGTGTGGACCCACTATAGTAATACTAATAATAGGACTATAGTAATGACATCGTGGGACGGAACATACGAGGCGAAATGTGGGTGTCCTTGTGGCGCCTCTGCCTACCCCTTCGGGGATAAAGGCGTAAGTTTATGTATGTATGTAATGACGGGTTTGGTAAATGCATTGTAAGGTCTGCAGAACTTCGATTTTATTTAAAATATCAGGTATCGCATGGAGAACTTTACGGTTTGTGTCTAGGACAACAAAGTATATTTAACACATAATTTAACACGGCGCTAATTAATTACTTAAGATAAACATTTAGAATAGTTAATATCTTATGGGCTTAGTTTATTTAGTAGCAACGTCCGTGGCCGAAGATTATGTTGCGAATACATGCTGAAGTCGAGCACGGCCAAATATAAAAACATAGGCACCATGGAGACAATAACTAAAGCAGTAGAAAGCTGCTTTACATTCATCTCATTCACGTTATTCCGATTTTATACCATACTTACTAAGATTCAGTTTATTTGTTTATACAGCCTGTACCTGTAGTATGTTTGGCTCAGAGCACAGGTGCCCTCCTTAACAGTCCCCACAATTCGACGGGTTTCCATAATAGTATATCATTAAGGTTAAGATGGAACAATGGTAAACGGTTGTGCAATCCATCACGCGTAAGCGAGCTCCGACAGACCACTTAGCCACTGTCCGCCACCATCGGATGTAACCCTCCGCCAACATCCGTTATATACCCCGAACTGTATCTTCGTGTGTAATGAGCGCAAAATGAACAAAGGCATACACTTCAATCACTTGCCCTGTACCTACTTACACTTTGTCCAGTCAACCGTTCTCAGCTCTATTAGCATGCTTATTCTATAAACTAAATTTAGTTTATATATCAAAATATAAAGACACGGCGCTTAGAAACTTTTTCGAAAAAACCAACACCTTTTCGCGTAAGAGAACTAACCATGACATTTATCTTTAATGGTAATTAATAAAATTATGAGTTTTTGCTATCAATACATTTAAGCGGTACAATACATTTTCCACGGTACGGTTACAAAGCTGAGGTCTCGGGTTCGAATCTCGGGCCTGGCAAAGCGATATTGTATTTGTCTATTCATTATCAGCCTAGAGTCAGGAATTTATATCCGATATGGCGATAGGCTCGCCCCCTATCACATCGTGGGACGAAACACTCAAGGCGAAACGTGGGTGTCCGGGTTGTTACCAAGGGAACCTCTGCCTACCCGTTCTGGAAAAAAGGCATGAGTTTATGTTTTGTCAAAATATAAATATATTCGCTACAAAAATGCATAGCACTGAAATATGGGACCTTCTGTGTCTTCGGGCAAAGGATCGTTTACTCTTGTGGGGGAAATGTTCAATATTAACAGATTAACTCGGTCGGGGATCCGGCTTCATAAAAATAAATTCCAATATTCCCCTCGTTGCTCTCATAACTCGTAAGAAACGGCTCTCGCTGGAAAGTTTAAGGCGGACGATTGGAGAATAAAAATAGCGTTTATACCGTGTTAAATTAAGTTTTTATTGAGGAATTTACGCCGTCCCAGTGTACTAAAATATATTGCGATATTATAGCAATCAAAGGTGGCGTATCTGGGGGAAAGTATTCATAGCACAGTTGCTAATGGTTTTTCTGAAATCACAGAAACAATTTCTTTTACAAGAAAGAAGAATTTTTTGTAAGAATGACTAACATTGAAGGTATTATAGGAAGTGATACCATGCTTCGTGAGATTAGGAACTTGATGTTCTCCGTCGTAGAAAGAAAATATGAAAAAGGGTTATTTCGTTTATACTTGTATCGTAAGCACTATAAAGTTATTTCAACCGCGCGACCACAAAAACACTTTACGTGAAATGACATATTAAGAAAAATGACATTTTGTTACAAGGTTATTATTTTTAGGAATTACGAATCTGCGCGTAGAAGTAATATTGCCATTTTTAAAATACCTCTATTATAAAATATCTTGCAATTGGAGTAGAGATATTCTACTTTATTCATTCGTGGATGAATCTTTCCCATACCAATGTTTTCTTTTGTAAATAATTTTCTGGTAAGCACCTTTCATCACGATGGTTTCTTTATTTTTTTGTCTTGCTCGGCAAAGTAACTGCACTGTGCTTGATAGGAGCGTTTGCCTAAGTACAGACAGTAGAACACGCTTAGAGTGGCGATCTCCTTCCGCAACTGTAGCTGTTTTGAGATGCTTGTAACGTTTGCATGTTTCACAATGTAGATGAACAGTCGTTGCTATACATCCAAGTCTGAAGTCAGTATTTGGCTGAGCAGTTACAAATATACGAGAAGTATTCCATACCCGGCTATGTCTGCGCTTTTTGCAAGGCCAAATTAGCTTTCTCCTTTTCTGTACGTCCGCGTCAGTGAGAATAAAGAAAACACATTCTTGCGTATTAACATTCAACTCGATAAAAATATTGTCTTCTATAGAGATGTCACGGAACATTAATTGGACCCGGGCGTGGAAAGATAAAAGAACTAGTACATAATAAATCTTACGCAACTGGATTAACTCTTTTATGAATATAACACTTCAAAGTCTTGACTTTATTGTGGAAATTATTAACTTTTACAATATTACTCCACAAAGAGTGAGTATTAATTTTTCCTCCATTTCCCTCTTTTGTTGTACAAAATATAATATTTACAAAAAGCGAGCGTAAATGGGACTATCTTTTTGGACGAAAGATTAAAAAGTCTGTTGGAATTCATGATACGATTTATGATTAAAAAAATGGGTTTAGAGTAATAAAAGCGAGTATTGAACGACAAGAGCTTCTACTCGGGCGATACTTGGAATGTCTTTGATAAAGTTGGTACTTATTCCACTGAAGGAATTTCGAATATCCAGCATAGTTTTACTTAGACTAGTGACTTACAATGACATTCAGTTCCCGAATATGAAAGATGTTAACGTGCATTGGCACTTTCATAATTATGCTCGTAATTTATGAGCGTATTATATTCATGAAACTAAGTTTTAAGTTCATAACGGCAAGTTCGCAGTCAACTTGTTCCGTGTAATACATAAAAGTTAATTACATTATGACTGTATGTATTAGGGAAATATTTCGTAGTCATAACTATTAAAAAGTAATGTATTAAGAAGTCAAGAAAATAGAACTTCGTTTTTAATGTTCCTTCATCTCAGACTGATTTAAAATTTGACATATTCATTAACAGACAGATAGATTCCACCTACATTGTACATTTCACGCCTCATCTGAACATAAACTCACGCCTTTTTTCTAGAAGGGGTTGGCAGAGAGGCTACCAGGGCACCCATGCTTCGCCTCGTACGTTCCATCCCACGATGTAATAGGGGGCCATATCGGGCCCATCGCCATATCGGGCACAAATCACGATTTTTGACAAAAAATAATCGCGGATTTTTTTTAATTTTTGTACAATGTCATCTGGGGTGATTAGAAATCTGTGTTAATACCATATGTCAATATCTCCCGGTATACAAATTACCCTAAGATAATTGATTGTGAGGTAAGCTGTGTAGGTACTATAGATTTTTGTACAAAATAATTTATGCCCTCTCAACCATACTCTTGATTGAAGTGAAGGCCCGTGCTCATCGTTGGGGTGATGTGAGCTGATAAATTACTTAATATTTTATTATTGATTATCAATGCTACACGTAACAGACATCCCCACCCTGAATATTCCTTTGTATGTACCTACAAACTAATTAGTACATCTTGAGACGACCGCCAGGATTCAATAACACGTTAAAGGCGTGCCCAACACAACAACGTAACCGAGTTTGATGGCAAAAACCTTTGCGTTGCGCACTATAACTATTACAATAGATATTATATAAAAGGTTGGAAATCTTATTTATACCTTGGAGGTTGGAGATCCACCACAGTACGTTTCTCCCGATACTTTCTTCCACGTACTACAAATCTGTGGAAACAATTGCCAACAGCGGTATTTCCAGACAAATGGCGTAAAAAAAAGGTAGGAACGTATATTTGCTACTCAAATTCTTTGTAAGGCTTAAATAATGAAATATTTTTGTAAAAGTTTTGAAAAACCATGAAACACGCGGGCCGACTGCCCAGGCTACCTTAAAAATAATGTAGCTACCTCGTAATGTGATATTACACAACCCATCCACTTTTAATTTAACTGAAATACATTTTACTGTATAGGTTTACGGACGGAATGAATAAACGATCTTGATCTCTATCTGAAAATCGATAGACTATGCGACACGCCCAAATTTGACCCAGCGATTAGTTTATTTTCGGGATTGATCCTTGGATAAGGATAAGGATTGTCTATTAGCTTTGGTCGTTGGTAGTTATAAGACCTGTTTTATCAACCATATAACTTAACGGGTGCAGCCACGCAGTCATTTTGTCGCAAATAGTTAATGTAACAAATATGAGTGTAGTGTTCCCATGGAATAATAAGGCGTTGGAGTGTTGGACTATATGGCCTAACCCCTCTCAATCGTAATCTCGATTAAAGAGGAGGCCCGTGCCCTGAAGTGGTATATTTATGGGCTGATACAGTATCTATACATATAATAAAAATGTAAATGGTCGATGTCTGTACATGGAAGATATTTGAGAAATTTTAACGCGAGGGGTCTTTATAACATCAACAGAAGCCAAAACAATTTTTTTCAGAATTTTTGTCTGTCTGTCTGTCTGTCTGTCTGTATGTTTGCTTGCGCATCACGCAAAAACTACTGTACCAAATGAGAAGCGCTTTTCACAGTTGTATTGCTGCAGTTTCAACTTAAAAACTGGTATATGTTGCATTTACATACAGGATGTTTCTTTTTGTTTGCTTGCTCACTACTCAAAAACTACAGCACGAAATGAGATGCAGTTTTCACAGTTGTATTGGTGCAGATCCAACTTGAAAACTGGTATATATTTTATTTACATACAGGATGTTTCGTTTTATTTACTTGCGCATCACGCAAAAACTACTGCACCAAATGAGAAGCGCTTTTCACAGTTGTATTGCTGCAGGTACAACTTAAAAGCTGGTATATGTTGCATTTACATACAGGATGTTTCTTTTTGTTTGCTTTCACATTACTCAAAAACTACCGCACGAAATGAGATGCAGTTTTTAGTTATGTTGGTGCAGGTCCAAATTGAAAATTGGTATATATTTCATTTACATACAGGGTGTTTCTTTGTATTATGAAAGATAAATGAGAAAAAATTATATGGGGGGTCTGTATTAACGTAATAAAACCCAAAACAATGATTTATTGACAAGAATTGTAATTGTAGAATTATTGTCTGTTTGTCTGTGCGCTTGTGCGCGATAACCTCAAAAATCGCTTAACGGATTTCGATGAAATTGGTATAGAAGTAGCTGACACCCTGGATTAACACTTAGGCTACTTTTTATTCCGAAAAATACAGTGTTCCCGTGGGATGAGGAAATAATTACGATATATTTGTTACTTTTTTTATACTCAAAGGGATGGGATGGGACTGGATTGTATGCAATGAGTGAGAATGAGACGGGACGGGTGGCATATAACGAGACGAGACGGGACGGGATAGGAAATTCCAAATAATCTTTACATGTATATTTTTTTAAATAAAGTTAATCACGCAGACGAAGTTAGCGGGCAGAAGCTAGTACAATATAAGTATAGATAATGTACAATATTTTTTATGAAAAATATTCATTGAAATCAACTGCCGCCGCGCCGTAATTCATTCCAACGATGTATGAATATTTGACAGTTCAGGCTCTCAATCTAAAATACAACGGTGTTATGGCCATTTATTAGAATCCTGACGATAACGCTGCTGCTAAATAAGAGTTTGAACACGAATATTCGAGAGTCGCCGCTGTTCAGTGAGATTTTAAATTTACTGCACATTTTTTCAGAGATTCTTGTTTAGACTACCGCTGGTTTGCATGCCATATTTATATGATGCTGCAGTATATTTGTAATGTAGGTACCTATTACTAAATGCCCGAAATTTAAATTCATTCTGAATTTCTATTATTCTGAAATACTGTAGTTCATCGGTGGCAGTGGCCATTTACTATGTGATCTACTTCCATTTTTGTTAAGCTTTGGCCGTAATCAGATACTATAGACCAAAAATATTATAACAGGAAGTCTTGTAAACTTGGACGGTTCCTAAATTCGGACAGGTTTGGAATTGGAGTAAAAAAGCGCGTTATTTTTTATAAATGCCGTTATTCATAAGCAATGGCGGACAAAATAGGTAAAACAAGAAGCTAGCACAAGGGTACCCACACGTAAGGAGACTTTTTACGAATAAATAATTGAGATTTACTCTGTCATTTATCATTATTATTATAAGCATGACCTGTCATGTGTTTAAAAAGGTTACTCGACTAAAAATACACGCTGTATTATACTTGATACTTGACGGCCTCGGTGGCGCAGTTGTACTACGGTATGATTGCAAAGCTGAGGTCTTGGTTCGAGTCCCTTGTCAGGCAAAGTGATATTGGATTTTTCTATTCATTGTCATATAAGGCGAAACGTGGGTGTCCTGGTAGCACCTCTGCCTATCCCTTCTGGGAAAAAGGCGTGAGTTTATGTATGTATGTATTATACTTGATTATAATTACTAACGCCGCTTTTTATTGTTTTTACATAGAGATATGAATCAAGGTTTAGTCAGCTAGTTATAGTATAAAACGATTTCATGAGAGAAGTGTAAGCTAACACAAAACGTGTTGAAACATCGGTTTCGAATCGTTTAGCCGGATCGCGGCGCCGCGCTGGCTCCTAACGTATGAGGCATGTGCTTCAAACATAATACATAATCGGTTGCTCACCTACTTTAACTTACCTATCGAGGCCACAAACTATTTCAGTTAGTGCTTATTCTTTTGTATGCTTACTGGTGTTGGGTTTCTTACTCCTTATAGAAGTGGTTGGTTTATTTTCTTGTTAGAACGAAAATAATATGCTCAATTAGATTATAACCTACAAACAAATAAACATACTTTATCTTTGTATAATGGCGAACGTAATATTATATACATAGATTTGTACGTGTTTTTTTCAACACTTAATTTAAATGAATTAACAAAAGCAATGAACACATTACTGTTCGAATAAAATATCAAATATTTAAGCTTGCAAGAATAATTGAAGATTTGTTCATCTTGTGATACTGAACCGATGAAATGCGACTTTTTTGTTCCAAAAATCCTCGCTGATATTTATCACAGGAAGTCTAAAATTCTCCAACAGATAAATGAAGGTTAATGAAGTACTTGCTCGTTACCCCCCGTCAACCACATATATACATTCATAATATAGTGCAGGATATGCTCATAAAGTAAGAAATGCAGACTGCTATTCAGGATGTGTATGACAATGTATGTGTGCGAGAGAGGATATAACGCTGCGCTCCACATCTAATGGTTCCGTCGCAAGTCAACAAACCGACGTGCTCTGCGTCGCCTATCGCCTATAATCCAGATACCAGACGTGGAGTTGGATATTTTCATTATTGAATTTTTGCTTGCATTTTTCAATTCATTCGAACCCGAGTGCCGAGAGAATAACCGGCGGTATTTCCGAGAATCTCTTACTTCTTAAAGGAAATTTTAATTTGATTTTAAGAGTTCTAGTTTTATAAGAGCTGCCTCAAAAACTTTTGCATTAAGGGCGTAACTTCAATACGTATTGTTACTACTTTAACAACTAAAATTGTTTGGATTTTCCATGGCTTTAGTTAGATGATTTGATTACTGTATAAAAGGGATGCCAAATCTCTTCGCAACGCATATAACTAAAGTTTCCTTTGATATCATCTATATATATAAAAGAGGAACCTGATTGACTGACCTATCAACGCACAGCCGAAACTACTGGAGCTAGGAACTTGAAATTTTACACAGGGATTCCTATTGTGACGTAGGGTAGCACTAAGAACGGATTTTGGGAAATTCTACCCCTAAGGGGGTGAAAAGGGTTAAAAACTGTTGTATGAAAAATCTAAACCATTGAAGTTACAATTGTCGAACCTCGGCAGTTTAATAAATCATTCAATAACAAAATTAACTGCATACTTAATTTGTCTAAAAATTAACACTAAAGGGGTTAAAATAAGGGTTGAAATGTTTAGAAACTGGGTAATTTCCTTCCTACCCGATCAACGCACAGCCGAAACTACTGGAGCTAGAAACGTGAAATTTTACATAAGGGTTCCTATTATAACGTAGGGTAGCACTAAGGAAGGATTTTTGGAAATTCGACCCCTAAGGGGGTGAAAAGGGTAAAATACTGTTGTATGGAAAACCGAAACCGTTGAAGTTGCAGATATCAAACTTGACTTTTTAGTTACTTATCTAGAAACAAGAACAACTGCATACTCTTTTTCTTATAATTAACCCTAAAGGGGTGAAAATAAGGGTTGAAGTATTGTAAAACCGAACTGCCGGATCAACGCACAGCCGTAACTACTGAAGTTAGGAACTTGAAATTTTACACAGGGATTCCTATTGTGACGTAGGGTAGCACTAAGGATGGATTTTTGGATATTCATCCCCTAAGGGGGTGCAAAAGGGTTAAAAACTGATATAGGGAAAATTTAAACCGTTAAAGTTACAATTGTTACTGATATAGGGAAAATTTAAACCGTTAAAGTTAGAATTAATAAAGTTTGGCACTTAAGTTATTAATTCTAAGACAAAAATAATTGCATATTTTGTGTATTTAAAATTAACCCTAAAGGGACGAAACTAAGGGTTGAAGTTTTGAAGAACTGAACTGCCGGATCAACGCACAGCCGAAACTACTGAAGCTAGGAACTTTAAATTTTACACAGGGATTTCTTTTATAACGTAGGGTAGCACTAAGGATAGATTGTTGGAAATTCTACCCCTTAGGGGGGTGAAAAGGGTAAAATAATTTTGTATGGAAAACCGCAACCGTTGAAGTTGCAGATTTCAAGCTTGACACTATAATTACTCATCTTAAACCGAAAATAAATGCGTACTCTGTTTACTTAAATTTAACCCTAAAGGAGTAAAAATAAGGGTTGAAAAATATGTATGGAAAATAAAACTGCTGAAGTTATTCTTATGAAAATTTAACTTTTGTCCCTTTCGAACGACTTTTCAATTCAGTTTGAGCGAGAAAACAAATATTCGATACCTAAAATAGGTTAAATCTGTATATGAATAAGGTCGTTTATCTATTGATCCGATTGGTCTCAAAGTCGATATCTTAGTTCTGATAATCTGTATAATTTGTATTCAGAATTGAAAATTTTGGACGTCATTTTGAACTTTTTATTGATTGATCTGATTGGTCCCTGAATCGATAACTGACGGACCCATTGATCCTATAATCTAAATTCAGAATCAGAATTGGAAATAGAAATGCTGCGCGTTGATTTTTGTTATAAGTTTACGTAGAGGTTACAATGGAATAGTTCTATCGATATAACGTCTACATTATCTTAAAAACGCAGACGAAGTTGCGGGCAAATGCTAGTGCTTCATATACAGCGTGATATTGACACCCCCTACATTAAATTAAACCATGTGCATCGCGTAGTAAGGGATATTATTTGCACGCATAGGAATTGTCGTAGAAGGAAACACAAAAAAGTTGATATTTCAAACAAATTATAAGTCAAAATAATGACATTAAAGTTAAACATCCCATATTTAGACTTACCTGATATACAGCGTCCGCACGGAGCGGAGCGGCAACATCGCAATATTCCCGCGTTTATGAAAACAGCCTGACCCGCTAGCACGGGCGGCGCTGCGATCGCGGGAATTATCTTCCCATGTTACATATTTTTCATAGTAATCACACAACACATAAATACATAAAATTAACTTATTCAAATTGTTATGTTTTATGCACCAAATCTCTCACGATATGTTCTGAGGGCCATGACGGCGTTTTGATTACACTCACCATACAACAACACCATATCTGTGTATTCCACAGTACTATAAGTATTCGTCATTGTATTAAGAATAGAAAATACAATAATACTGAACAACTTAAATCTACAAAAACTAAAAAGTACTTATAAACACTAATACGAACACTTAAATAATAAAAAGAATACTTAAACTACCAACTAATAAAAAGTACTTAATTGCAATATGTGTCTCTATCTCTTAAACACTTATTCACTCACTTGAACACAAAATACAAATAACAACATAATTTATAATACTATCAAAATGGCGATTACTGCGCGCGCGCGTGTTTTTGTTTACATTACTAATTGAACGCAGTAAACCGAACACTGAGCGTGCCGCCGCGCCGGCCGCGCCGCCATACATTAGGATTTGCTAAAAAGTTGAAGATCCCTAAGGATTGATTGGATGGATTGGTTGATGCAGTAATTACGTAACTGGATTGGACAATAGTATTTAAAATGAGATACTCTGATTGGCGTAGAAAAATACTTTATGTGATTGGTAGTTTAAAATAAGAGCCGTGACTACAATATCTTGAAATCGATATCGATTATTTGTAGTTTATTCAAATGTGTCAACTTTACTTTTCTAAGCAATTTTACCCGTAAGTAGTTCATTAATAAAATAAAACAATCTACAGCAGCGAATGCATACGTGTATTTTGTATAAAATTACGATTTCTTAAAGTGGTTTACTTTGGAAACATTAAATATTGTCAAGTTATTGTCATTTTCAGGAAATGTAGTCAGATAACTTTGTAAAGTTTTTTTTTTTTGTTAAGAGGAAAATCTTTTTGCTCCCCTTTCGATACCCCGGGGAAGCCGAGAAAGGTAAATCAGTGTCTCTGGCCTTCTAGCCCTGTACAAACGCGTATATTGTGGTCGAGCTGGGTCCCTAGCAACACCTACGCCAGCATATCATTATGCTAAAAACCCTCGATGACCGGTTGGGTTTTAATTATTGAAGATGTTCTAAATTATTAAAACCAACCGTAAGAAATAAAAACGAAATACCATGATATTTCTGACATAGTATTAAGTTTCCAGTCAACTCAAATTAAATAATATGAGAGATAAAAAATATCGATTAAGTGTCCTCGGATAATTTCACAACACTACTTCAAAAATGTTTCGTATGCTGTCACTTTCTTATAATTATACTTCCTCCAAGGGCGAAAAAGGGACAGCATATTATGATTTAGAAAGATGTACAATCTGGCAACAAGTGATTATAGTAAATGCAAAGTACAGAAGGGACATGGCGCGTTATGATACGTTTACGTAAAATTGTTTTGAAAATGTTAAATTGAAATATTGCGTGTTGGATTTAAACATTACTTGAAATTGAATGCATATTGTTTAAAAATAAAGCTGAAATAAATTTTATTCTTGTTGCATAGTTTTATTCACGTATTTTTATTTGGACCGATTGTCACGTGCCGAAGAATAGTTTTTTTTTGTTGGTCGATAATTACGATTACAATTAAAGTTTTTGTATTGTGCAATTAAAATGCCTTGTATGTTTGTCCGATATTCAAGAAACCTGTTAATCATTAATGTGTATATTGGAATTTGAGAGTGCCTAGTAATTAGTGAATGTATTTGATTAAATGCTTACTAAAAGGTGAACTATTAAACCCCAGTTAATCATTAGTACTTACTTATAAAATAACGATCATTCATTATGTTCTAGACTACATTAATAATAATTATTGTAGTGTAGAACATATTGAGTGATCTGTATTTCGCCAAGTTTTATGTTTGCGAGGTCAAAGTCCTTTGTCAGCTGAGCGGCAAAACTACTCGTGCATGTACAGAGTGATCGAAAATTGCGAAATACAAAATCGTGATTTTTGTCAAAACTACCAGGTGGATTTTGATGTAACTTGGTACAATGTTTCCTGGGGTGGTCCCGAACATGTGGACAGAATTAAGTAACAGATGTCAATATCACGCGGTATATCAACATATATATAAATTGATCACTATAACTACTAGTAAAAAAAAAAATTCATAACAAAAGCCTACACATTTTATAGCATACATCCGAGTACTGGACCATGGCCGCTAGCTAGGCCAAAAAAGCGCTGGCTTGTATTCAAGGAAGATACGACTTACGAGGAGCAATGTTCTTACTTGTCAAAAATCAGAAAGATCTTATCATTGACAACGCACCTGATGATGATGATTGTTGATTTTCATAAATGTCCAAAATACCTTAGTAGTAATTAAATGGTGGCCTGTCGGCAACAGACTTACGACAGCTGTGTCTGTTCTGGCTGAATCCTTAATTCCCTTAAAAGACTGTAATTCGCACGTTGGCAATTTCGAATAGCGCGTGTTGAAGGGCGTTAGTTGTTACTCAATATTAGATTATATGGCCTAACCGCTCTCAGTCGTATTCTCGATTGTAGAGGAGGCCCGTGCCCTGCAGTGGGACGTATTTGGGCTGATAGAGACAATATTAGATTATCTGTATGCTTGTGTATCGATTCTCTACTATAAAAATATGACTCCGCAAATGTCGACAGCCTTCGACAGCCTCCGTGACGTGAACCGTGAGGCCACGGGTTCGATCCCCACACCGAGACAAATGTTTGCGTGAACCATAAGTATTTGTTTCGGGTTTAGATGTTTGTGAGACCGAAATGTCTCTCGTAGTTCCTGATACCCACGACAGAAAACTGGATCCTAGTGTGGGGTCAGGACTATGTATGTGACTGTTAGGTGTATTTATTTAATGTTATCCGGCGCCCGTCAGCACCTTAAGTCCTTACATGTTCACAAAAAGCTTTACAGTGCTAGCAATGTTTGAATGTGGATGTTCATTTTAAATTAGGAGAATTATTTAGTCTTTTTGCATCTTCATTTAGCACACAACTCACTTTAAATTAAAACATAGGTAACGTAAATTACACGACCCAAAACACGTGCCTAACTTAATTAAATTTGTCTAGCGTGACTGTAGTATAAGTTATGCTGACCATTTCTCGCACAACGACAAAGTGGAATGTAGCGACCAACAAGGAAAAATTTAGTGTAGTTGATTTTTAAAAATGCACGTTGGCGTCGGCCGTTTCCGGCTTGTGCACGTCTACTCTGGACTCACAACCTACTTAAACTGTTTGGACTATGCTTTCTTGTAGCGTTTTGTATTTGAATGTACGAAATATATATATAATTCACGATGTAAAAGATACGTTTATCGACAGGCGGACAATTTGCGATTATAATGGCACATTTTGATGTCTAGACCGGCCTTATTCATAGAAAGATTTATAACCTATTTTAGCTATCGAATGTTTTGTCCCTTTCGAACGACTTAAGAATTCACTTTGAGGGAAGAAGACAAAACATTCAATAGCTAAAATAGGTTTTAAATCTGTCTATGAATAAGGCCGTAAGACTTTAAATAATAATGTATCACAATATTAAGAGACCAAATGTTTTTGGTTGTAACTTATACTTTAATAAATTCTTTATTTATTCAAAATGATAATAAATTTTAGAGTGAAGGAAAAAATAATCAAAGAGACACTTCTTGACAAAGATGTCAAAAATGTTCGTGTTAAAAAATAAATTTTGTTCCTGAAAACAATGCTGCCAGTTTCTTTCCAAAGCCCTTATAATAACGCGTATGCGAAGACGCCTGATTTTAAAGAAGTTTTTGCCATTACCCTACTTCGAAAATAGTTATTCGCTACTAGTAAATCCCACTAACGGTACCTACACGATATTTTTGAGGTTGTTACAATCTATCGCATGACCACGACAACCATCAGCAACTATTTTGTGCTTGGGAACATAGAAGTTTCCAAACCTTAAGTCTTTATGAAAGTTGAAATTTTGGGTGAGACCTTACGGTAAAATTCGGTCTATACGCTTTCTGTAGAATGGTTAAGACCACCTGACTCTGAAATGTCGAAGGTTAAAAGGTTCAAAAAGCTCGAAGGTCACTCGACCTCTGTCTAAAACGACAATAATTTAAGGATCCACAGTGCAATGAGCATGTTGACGAGCAAAATCTCTGACAGCCTCCGTGGCGCAGTTGGTTAGACGCCGGCTGCGAAACGAGAGGCCGCCGGTTCGATCCCCGCACCGAGACAAATATTTGTGTGAACCACAAATACTTGTTTCGTGTCTGGGTGTTTGTGAGACGAAAAGTCTCTCGTCGTTCCTGATACCCACGACACAAGACTCGATCTTAGTGTGGGTCAGGACTATGTATGTGACCGTTGGGTGGGTGTTATTTATTACAATCTATGTGGAAGCGTTATTGTATAAAGCTGTAATAAAGCATTTTTCTGTTATTGGTACAACAATCATCCTGGCCTATTATACCTACGCAATATGAACAATGAAATAACAAGTCCTAGTTCAGACTCAAAATAGAAATTCCCTTTTTTTAATTAGTGGAAAAATATAAAATATTTTACTGTGACTCCGTTAGCGATATGATAGCAAATGCAAAGTTTAAATATAAGAAAAGCATCACGCCCATGATTTGTATCCTCTATAATCGGTCGTAAAGTTTGTAGAATAATATATAAGCGTACCATCTAGTATCTACATAACATCCACCAATAGAATACGTCTGAAAACTTCGACAACTGATCGTATCATACATGGAGGCTTAAGTGTTAAGTGGAAATGTGTCGACGTTCCCCATCCATTATTGACAGGGTTGACGTCAGTGTACTCTGTTTAATCTGTACAATAATTAAATATTTATAGTAAATTTAAAACTTTATACCATCAAATCAAGTGTATCAATTGTTGAGCCTATTTAGTAATTAACACCAATGCAAAAAGTACACTTCGTTGCTTTAAATATTTATAACGCAAGCACAAGTTCACGTATACAATTAAACCAGTAAAAAATACCCTTATCATTATAATCTACCTTGTTTTTATAGTGATGAATTATACCGCTCATAAAAAATTACAAAAGAAGGTATTATTCCACGGGGAGGATTTTGGAACCCTTTATTCTTTGCCAGGCGTCTTTGTATCCTACCCCGTGATAATGTCAACCCACGCGTAACGTACTATGCCTCTACGTGATTAGCGTGTGATATAACTGATGACCGATTCACGCCATGTTATTATAACGGGATCGATAAATCTCATAACGCACTAGTTGTTATTGTTCGCGCAAAAGAAAACAGAACTTATGAATATACGGCTTATGAATACACGCTGCCTTTACATACTAGTGATTGTATATTTTGTATATTATATTCTGGTATTATAATATAGTCTTACTTTATGAATGGTTTTCATTGCTTAGCACTACTTCGAGAATTGAATAAGCTAATATTATTATACTGTTTTTACATGAAGATCGACCGATAGAAGTGCTCACTCCTGAAACTATTGTTCTAAAAGAGAAGGTTTGGAGTAACCGCAATTTGCAGATTAGAGAAATTGCATCTAAACTTGGGCTCCCCAAAAGTACCCTTCAGGTGATTCATGAACACCTTCAATCTTCATATAAAAAAATCAGTGCAAGATGTCACTCGGAACTTCTTACGCTCATGCAGTGACAAGAAAGTGCGCTGCGTTTCCGAGCTTTTGTATCGTTTTGAGGAAAACCCAAAGAGTTTTATCGAACGACAAAGTAACTAATGGTGGAACTATGATCTTGTATGATGATCCAGAACACAAGCGGAAGTTAATGGACTGGCTTTATAATGGTGAAAAGCCACTCCGAAAGAGAAAGGTACCCAAAATTTTTAAATATAAAATATTCCAATACGAAAAAATTGATGCCATGAATAAACAATAATGAAACTTATCTACGAAAATATCAGTTTCGACTTATTGATAATATGTCAATAAATATTCAAAGTGAAATTCCGACGTAGCCGTGTGGGTAACCATCAAGTGGTTAGCTTAGCACGAAACTCAGACACATGTTTGTAAGCCAAATATGAACCTTATGCAAAGATTTTGGAGACGCTTAATTTTATTAAGTTAGTCTTCGGTGAGATCAAGATAGCTGACATCGGCATAATCAAGAATAGGGAGTAGGAGCGTTTGCGCAAGCGAATTTTTCATGTTTAGGAGTAGAAAATTGCGTGACCTATACAGGGTATATCAAGACTGCGACCGAAAACGAAGCCAGGTGGTAGTATTAGTGACTTCAGACACAATGCAACCAAAAATTTCTCAAAAAAAAATCGTCAACTTTTGTTTTGGTATTTTTTTACTTATCGTCGTATTTGGGTGATAAATACATAGTTTTCCTAAAATAACGATGTACATGTTTTTATTTTTTAAGACGCAATAATACGTTAGGGTTTAAATTACTATTTTCGCAATAACTAGGTATTTACTACCCAAACACAACGATTTTTAAAAAAATGTAAAAAAAATCCGTCGCTTATTTTGCGAAATTTTTATTTGCATTGTGTCTGTAACCACTAAAACTACCACCCGGCTTCGTTTTCGGTCGCAGTCTTGATATACCCGGTATAAATACGTCGATCATTATAAATAATAATATAGTAGAGGAAGTGGGTACGTAGGTGGTACTGTTTAAGGTCAATAAATGCCATACATATTAATTGGCACTTTGGCAGACATACCTCTGGGAATCCGTAATTGAAGCTCCAATTAAAGGGAAATAAATTATACACTTCGACTCATTATAAGTGTCTTTTAACTTCCGTGCACTAATTATTATAGAAGCTGTGGAAACATTTAGATTATTATTTTGCCTGTCTGATGAGTAAAACTTGAAATAGAAATAAAACAAATCAATTTCAAATCTTTTTTTTTTTAATTATAACTAATTAAACTTATTTTGTTTAATAAGAAAATATTAATTTTCTACTTCAATCAATATAAATTAACCCAATCACGATCGTATGGTAAATTCATTTGAGATTTAATAAGCCGTGGGTTGTTCAATGTAAAATTGCTTAGATGTTGAAAAACCTACTTGAGGTTTCCGTTTACTAAGAAATTTCATATACCTTCTTCCTTTAATAAACATAAGGTAATGAAATGAAGAGCTATTTATTGATACACGTGGCTCCACTCGTCAAGAAGTTCTCGAAATGAAGTGCCTGTAATTATTTAATCCCGGGCCTTGATCTCCTTAAGCCTCAAATTTAGATATTAATATAATGACGGTACTTCAATCTATCTCAATATTAAAATTATTACGAATGCTGCGATTACATTTCAAATTAATTCATTGTATAATTGTCGTGTTTTACAGATTACCGGTTAAGAGGATTACTGATTTTAAAATGTTTATTTTGTTGAAATGTTTAAAGAAATCAAAAATTATACTAGAATTGATTGTTTTATAAGTACAATAAATTATTCAATAAAACTTCCCAAAAAAGATTGACATACCAATAAAAGTAAATCTTCTAATAGGATTATAATTATTGAAATAATTAATTCGCATGTGGATTAACGGAACATAGGGCCCTACTTTAATGATTTTCGGAACAATTAGATGTATAATCAAAATTAACAACAATTTACAACTCTGGTGACGAATTTAGATTATGTCTTAACAAATAAAAACCAACTATCGATTTTTTGCTTTCAAGACACGCCTAAAAAGATTTAGTTCAAAAAGAGAATAAAAATGCGGAAAGAGAGAGGAGGTGGGGAAGGTAACAGGATATTTCATTAGGTAGGTAGAAAGAGTGGGAGAAATAGATATATTACATTGTGATATCATCATATTTTGTAATGCGTGACAAATTGTATTATTTTTTATTCATTTGGCAAATCAGAATTCCCTCTTCCATTTGACACCGAACCCAAAGTCTAAATATAGATTGCTAGTACATACTTAACGCTTCTTTATATAGCTGTAGCGAAATAAAAATGTATTCTTTGTTTTACAGATCCTAATAAGTAATCATTAATCATCTCATTTATCAAATTCAAATGAGTAGCTTGAGTGATACAAATAAAAAAAAAACAAATATAAAAAATTGCAAAAATATGATCAATATACATTTTCATTTGTTATATTCCTTAGTTGAATAATAATAATTTAAAAAAATCAGACCAAACTTAAATACAACAACGTGTATTTAAAATACAATTCTGTTTAACTAAACTTGTCATTTGTAAAGACGTTGCACACAAAGTGTAGAGTGGAGACTGCTATCTAAATGTAGTGGGGGATCTTACAAGTTTAAATAAAGCGTCTGTTTGAGAATGACGCCTGACCAAGTACCGTCAAGCGGAAAATCCGACTTAAGGATTCTTATGGAGTATTAATATTATCACATTTTTGGTGTATCAGATTGAAAACAAATTTTCGATTATAAAAAATACTGAGTCGTTATGCTAAAATATTATGTTCAATGTATAATATGCGTACTTTACCATTAGACAAGAACATTATTATCAAAATACCATTGTTAATGTTACCATAAAAATTATTAACGTAATAAATATTACCGCAGATAAACAATTAAACAAAGTTCGTTTTTTTATTTTTAAATAACTCTTCATTGCCTTTTTTACCGTATGATATGATATTCTATTTTTCTCTACTTGACCCCACATCTAACACAACAGACATAAAATCTTAAGATAAAATGGAATTGAAAGATTTAATTTTCCTTTGCACTTTATTCGTATGAAACTTTTCCCGCTGTATCACGAAAAGGGGAAGGAAGCAAGAGGAAAGTGCGTAATAAAAGGTTTCATTATAATCAAGGGTACGGATAACTATTTGGGTGAAGCGAGCTAATCACAGCGGCACTTAAAGCCTTTCCACGCCTTAAGTTATGCAAACGAGGAAACTTCAAGATTGTAAACTGGCTTAGACTCCATCCCATAACTTTGATCGTCTTCCAAGTCAAAAGTCAATTTACTGCACTGTGAGCCGCAATCTTTTCGCTACTGATACTCTCTGTTTCATATAATGAACTTATAAACATCAACCTAATCGAAAACGATATCAATTTTATTTTTCCTTCGTACATTTTATGAACAATGTATTTTATGGTGAAAGGTTTTTGTACTATCGTCTGGTATAAAAGATTCTAGAATTTTCTGAGGCATACTAGGTAATATTTAATTAGTTGGCGTTTGGTGAGGGGCGATGTTACAAGGTGTATAATAAAGAATTTTATTGTTCTGAACCGGTACAATGGTGGCAGGAGAACAATTTCACTAGGTTAATGTCAGCGCGCTTCGAGCCCAGTCGGAAATTAAGCTTCTTTAACGAAGTTTATTGCACTTTTTGTTAACTTGTTTCCTAATTAATTTACAGCAACAAGTATTCTCTAAGTGCTGGAGATAAATTAAAACAGCCTCGTACCATGAAACAATGAAAAGCCTTAAAGTTAGCATGTTTCAATATTAAAATAATTTTATGATCATATTTCTTGAGCTGAGTTTAAATATAAACTGTTTAAAAGACAAATGTCTATTGTTAGGTTTATGAAATTTTTTAAATCACTTTGTGAACATACTTTAATTCAATACTGCAAAGGAATTTAATTCGCCAATTGTTGTATATTGGAAGGAAAATTACTAATTACAACATTCAAATTTTGCTTTAATTTCGTTGTCTTCAATAACGTCTTGAGAAAATATAATTAACGCACCTCGACTTTGTTTCGTATTTAAAGCAGAAATAAAAATGAAACCAATGAGGAATACTTACAAAAATCGAACTGTCATTTAGATACTACGAGTAAATAATGCATTAGTGGAAATAACAAAAAAAATACTCTCATACAGTAGAAGAATGGGATTTAAAATGGCGTCACTGCTAATGACCTCTCGTTTGCACATAACGACTGTCTGTATAGAGTATTCGCACCCCTCGATAAAGTCAACGAAAAAATCACCTGGTGATTAGATACATAGTTCTGACCCCATACTAAGATCAAGTCTTGTGTCGTGGGTATCCGGAACTACAAGAGACATTTCGGCCTCACAAACACCCAGACCCGAAACAAACATATTTGGATCACTCAAATAGGTGCGGGGATCGAACCCGCGGCCTTACGTTTCGCAGTCAGCGTTGAACCAACTGCGCCACGGAGGCTGAATATTATATTTCGTATAGAACTGAATTAGAACATGAAATTGATTAGAAAAATTATTCGTTATGACCAGAATCTTATTAGATTAAATCTATCAGTCAATAAATAAATATCAGAATCAGAGAAAGATTTATAACTCACGTTGGTATGAATAACAATAATGACAGCGATACATGCACAAACTCTCATAAAAACTATGAGCGATGTCAGGAATGGAATAGTTGTCAGCCAATCCCGGTGAAGATCCAAGTAGCAGTATTTAATCTTAATTTATTTTAAACATATTTGTTTTTTATATTTATCGTTATATCGCTCCTTGAATAATTTCTTGAACTAAAATGTTCGTGAACCTTTTACGTATCGAATTCTATGGGATAATATTATTTTTCCAACAAAACACTTTTCTTTTCAAAGGTTTTTTTAAATCTAAGTTATTGATAACATTAATGTATAAATCTACGTTACATTTCACGTAACGTTATTAGTGAATTTTCACCATTACTACCGAGCACGCTGACCATACAGGCATAATGAGCCGCTATTTCTAATCCCATTCTTTAACACTATTTTTGATATTATTGAAGCGATTCGACCGAATATGCTCAAACCAAAAATTTGACTGGAATCGGTTAAATTTCTATTTACCTTAAAGTTACAGAATGTACTTAGTAGTTAGTAGCCACGTCATGTCACGTTTCGATACACTCTGTAAACAGAAGTTGGGACTGTCGAGAGGTAGACCTTTCGGACCATTACACCGGCCGTGGCTTCGGCTAATAGCGGCCCGCTAACTTCTACTCACGATAAATCAGGATAATAGCCTAGACTTGCGACCTTTATTCAATAATAAAATGTAACCATCCTTTATAACATTACATATAAATATCTTGTGAAAAACGAGGTGATTTGTCGTTTAAGATTTATAAAACCATTATTGTGACCAGTATAATTTATCATTGTAGAAATAAATTATATACTTTTTAAAATTAGTTTACGGAATTGAAACTTATATTCAACACGGCTTGATACAGTTAGATATTATATATTTTTGAAAACTTGCAGCTTTATCCGAAAGCCGCATTTTTGTAACAGTGGTATATTCACAACACTAGATATGTTTTGAATCTTGTATGAAGGACCTACTATAGTTTTAACGACATACAGAAAGGCTCTTCGACTTCTAAATTTAAATTCTTTTTCGCCTTTTATTTGAAAATTCAATTTACATCTTATTCGAGATTATATGTATTTACTTGAATCTGTTATAATACGATTTTTTATTTATGCACTTAATCCTCTACGCACGAATTCTATTAGCGTGTGACCTTATATACGACGCCTTATAACAGAATCTAACTATATTGCTTTATTCTAAATATACTTTAACAAACCAACGGTTATTCAGCAAATAAAGTGGGAAATAAAAGGACTGAGTTTACGAATAAAATGTTTGCAAAATTGAAAGAATAGGATTTATCCACAAAGTGTAAGAGCGCGGCAGGCGCTAGCCAGTTTCCCCGCAAGGCCGCGGCTTATGCGTATGAAATCGCCGATACTAGCGGCATAAAGGAAAGGATTGCGACGATATTTAAGGTTCAAATATTTGATGATCGACAAAGAACTCGGCGCGTGTATCGACTGAGCCATTAATCACCCCATTATTGAACGACGTGGCACAAAGCGCAGTATTGCCCTCCACTATCGGCAGCGCTTTTGACGTATACACATAGCCTAGCTGAATCTATTTTAAGAATGGCCATACGGAAATCAATAACTGCGGAAACGAAATAGCAATTAAATTTCACAACAGCCGAATGTATCACTATACGTAGATAAGGGTTTTATTACGTCCATATATTCAACATTTTAATCAGTTTAAGCGAAGCCATATGTTTTTGCGCATAATATGACGGATACTTTTATTTCAGGTATAGTTTATTGCAAATTCTATATCAAATATAGTGGAAGTTCATGTTATAATCTAACAAGTAACATTAGTTATGTACTAGGAAACCTAAATGTATATGCAACATGCTATGGACACTAAGCACCATCAGAAGAGGAAAATAATTTATTATTTTAATTTATTATTGATTGTTTATATATACGAGTAAAATATAAACAATCAGTTAAAATACTTCATACACCTTAAAAAACGGAATAGCAAAGAGGTCGATCATTAAATTGCTCACACATTTGATATGAAGAACTCTCCATTCCCACGCACATGTGAACAAAAGTATCTGTGCCTCTCGTTTGATTTTTAGGATCATTTGCCAAGCTCAAAAGCGCTAACAGAATGTATGGACTCGCTTTCTTTTACCGGAGACCCTTGAAAAGGTCTTTATCGGTCCATAAAACTTCTTTTATGCTACGCGAACTTTCTGTAGCGAACGGTAACTTGTTTGATGGTCACCCTCGAAAATAATTTCGTAAACCCTCCTTCAGCTTCACCGATCGACTAGCAACTTACTGCCGATAAAATAAATTCTTATAAAATAAAGTATGTTATGATCCTTTTCACTTTTACTGAGCGCCAAAGAACGAGTAGGTAATAATAGGATGATCCGAGAATTAATGTTTCCAATACCCCGTATTTTTAGAACTTGCTTAAAATAATTCCTCTTTCGATATATGAAGGTATACCGCGGTTGTAGTGACAATTTTCCTTAGTTTATTTCCTTGAGAAGTTAAGACTATTTTGAATATGATAATGAGATCATAGATTTTATCTTAACGTAACGTTACGTTACGTAGGTAACGTTACTTGAACTTATGTCGCTTGTAATGCAATCAACAAATAATTTGGTAGAACTATAACTAACAATCCAAAAATTATATTGGATATATTAATAACTCTTTTTTGAACTAAAAGACTTACATATATATTTAAATTTCCATTTACCGCAATATAGGTACATTCTTACACACAGCCTCGCCTTTGTATTGCTATACAATTTCACATGTTACCCTCATTACACATTTTTTGTTTGTGAGATTTTTCTGAGGAGAAGGTAACGTATTTTTCAGCGAACTTTCATTGGTGTACACCAGACAGTTTTAACCCTGTGGCTACAATTACAACATATTGTTTGTAGCACTTTTTATCCCGCAATAGTTTGATTCCCAAGGGAAAACGTGCGCTTACAACGTGAACGGAGCTCTGGGCAAATATTACTGAAACATATTAAACAAAAGAATAACCACACTTTTGAAAATAGTGCATCGGTAGCATGTAGGACTCAGGTTAACAGTAGGAAATAAAATATGTCGCACAATAATTTGATAACCCTCAATGCATTGCCATGCATGAAGTGCATGCCTTCATAAAAAGGCTTAATACAAGTCTAAAATAATATCAAATGAATTCGTGTGACAGAATGCGTCGAAACAGTTTAAAAATTAATTAACGCCAATTATTTCACGTGGAAGTTGTAAAACTAAATGTGTAGTACGATAAGTAATGATCAAATTGCCTATGACACCTATATAGCATAGCATGTATTAATTTTAATGCTCACCCCGAAAACTTTTTGCATATGTTAATTTAAAACATTTGGCAACCGTACATACGGACGCATGAAAATGGGACAAAATGAAACAGTGATTCTTTAATCCACGCTCACCGATGCCTGTTTCTGAAAATCAGGAAACTTTTTTTATTCACTGCTATTGACCAATTAATTATCAATTGTCAAGTTAAGCCCGATGGTTTAATATTTAAGTTCATCATAATTCTCATATTATTGGGCACTAAAAAGTAATTGTTTCGATTTTATTGTGTGTATTATGGGTATTCTATAAATTCATCAATAGGTATCATATTTAGCGCTCAACGATACAACGGTTTTAAAAACTGGTTATTTTAATACATGTTGATTAAAGCCCGCGTTGACCTACTATCTCCATGAATGAGTTTCAACGAATGATAATGTTTCACGGTTGATTAAGTTTGATAAGGAAGTGATGTTTGAGTTTGTTCGGAGTAGCTGGGAGCGATTTCGTGGTCCAGTGGCCGCCACACGCCGGTGACCAGCGACAATGGAGGCCGGAGCAATGACCTCGTGTCTCATCGCAGAGACATACCAGCACCATTGTTTTCGATTAATGCGAATCAATCTAATCCTTTACACAAGAAACTACCAAAACAAAGGGGCCATCCTGTTTGTAATGAATTCACCGATTTAGTTCCAGTTATTGCGCGCTCACGGGCCGTGCATAAATGAATAGCCACATATTAAAAATACTCGCGTGCATTTTCTATGTTGTGTATTATAACATTTTTTATATTCATAGATATTTTGACAGCTTATAAATTAAACTCAATATTCAACATTTATTCGTTTAGGAACACAAATATATTTTTCCAATACAGCGCAAAAATCCGGTGGAGTGCTCGCGGATAGTAAAACAAAAAACATTGAAATCAAAATAAAGCTGCATGAAGTGAATTCTGCCTGTTAGAGAATGCGAGATCTACATGAATACTATTCCGACAGTTTGACATCTCGTTTATGGTACATGCCAATTAACTTATATTCTAATATCGCCACATAAAAATAAGTAATAAAAAAAAACACTTTTTGAAGTTAACGTTTTACACTGCTATTAATGGTAGGGTAAATTGCTAATGGCTCGATACGTACTGAGGAAAAAGCATGAGTTGCGATTACACTGTTCACACTGATCTCGCCACACCCACGCCAGACGCCAAAAAGCTATCCATGTACGAAACTTAAAAGCACTTAGCCCGCCACTGGCCGTGAAAACGCATGCCGTTATTTACAATGTCGGAAAGGCCGCCGTGGATCGCTTGTAGAATGTTTTTTTTTTAATAAGTAGCCACTTCATGAATTAACCAAGGCATCTATGTCGTCTCCACTGCGACTGTCATCACAAAAATTGTGACGTGGATTACGAATAGCTCAACGGCCTATTTAATGCTCCTAGAATTTTCGTCACCTGATGTGGTCGGTCCTCATGCTGGATTCAAATCCACGTGATTCCAACACGATTGCATCATGAAAATGCGGTCGACTGGATTAGACTGAATTAACTAGTCGCCTTGCAATTATATTCAGACTTTTAATTAAAAATGATTCGCAATAACAGAACAGAAATCATTCAGCGGAATCAATGAACACAAAAGATTTTATCATAGGGCCCTGCCGGTAATGAAAGTTAATTTTGTTCTGAAAGACATAAAGTACCCAATAGGTCGAGAGGGAGCGCTTGAAGCGGCGCGGAGTCATTGTTTGTGTTAAGTGTAAATTAATTACTTTTTGGACTGCGGTTGCGACGTCGCGCGCCTCTGCGCGTCCTCGTGCCTCTTGCGGGACTAACCAGAAATGAACAACTTGGCAAAATTACTTCCACACTTGACACCAAACAAATTTAATTTTGGTATGAAACACAGATGCTTTCGCCCTGCTTGTGTATTATATGCATCTTCAATGGCTTGAAAGAAGAGAAATGAAAGTGTACATATTGGTTGGCCAGTAGAGATTGCCTTAGTGCAATAAGACCGCGATTTTTACTTTGTTGTCTCATTATTTCGTTATATTGTTATATGTATTGCGTACAATAAATAATACAAATAAATAAGAAAATACATTGCAAATCATACCAGTATAAAAGTATATTAGATCATATTGGAAGTTGTTCATACATTATACAATATATTGTTAAAGTGCACGTTTACCCTGTGGCGTGATTGTAAACACGCATGCCGGCAACTATGCGCAAACTGCCCTAAAGGCGCTAATATAATTAAACAAGCTTAAATCTACTGTTTTATTTTTACTCATACTACGTTGTAAGCTTCAAAAGGCTACTTTATGTATTGTGTGAATTCGCACGAAAGTGTGGAACCATTTAACTGATTTCGTCGCCGTACTCATTGAAGTGTGAGGCATATATTATCGTGTAGGTAAGTCGCACGGCTTTGAATTTAGCAACGCTATTGGTGTGATAAAATGGATTATAATTGAGTCGTGGGAGTGTGACGTCATCTATTATTTCATTATGCACAGGTTAATAGAGATAATATCAGTTTGTAATATAATTATACCAGTAATACAACATTTTCAGTACCTAGCGTAAAGGTGAATTGTTAAATTAACTGGGAGGCTTACGTTCAACAGTGGGAGGCGACAGGCTGAGTAATAAGGTGAACTGTTAATTTGATTGTTCGTAACCCGGTAATTAAATGCAATTAACTTGAATATTAGATCTGACTAACAGACCATACGCACTTATTAGTCCATTTAGATTAAAAGAAAATAAAGGTATGTAAACGGTTATATAAGTATTAGTTTTATTGATCTAAATTATTATCAGCATGAAAGTTCCTTTAATTTGTTTGAAGTAGTTACAGTGATTGAGATACTAATTTCGAGGCAACTTTGTCCTTGGCGATCTCACAACAACTGAAATACGAGACTACGTCAGTCACAGGAAGTCGGAAGTCCACCACGTAACATAGGCTTCTTTCAAGGATATCCATAGCGTACCTGTTGGTGTTTGAATTTTCTTAACTTCTACGGTATCATTTTAATTAATATTAGGTGTTTTAAATAATTAAACTCAGAAATGTGTTTGGAAACAAGAAATATGGTTAAACAGTAAAAAAAAATTATTAAAATACATACAAAGGTTGTCTGGAAGAGATCGCTCCAAGCGATAAGACCGCCACTTGTAATACCATTTTTTTTTTGTTTCTGTAGTTTACTTCTTTGTATTGGTTTACAATAAAGAATATTGTATTGTATTGTATTAAAAAGTGCAGCAGTTTCTGAATTTCAGTTCTGCTAACTAAAATAATATATTTAGTAAAACAATTGGCTGCATTTAGAGAAGAATAATGGTGTTTTTGTTATGAAGACGTTTTGTGTTTATTATTATCTTGTGAATTAATTTCTTAGCTTTGTTTAAAATGAGCGAACACAGACTTTCTTCTCCGTTCCTCTGTTGTTTGTTAAAACATATTTGTTGTTTAAGTAAACGTCAAATATGTATTCAAGTATGCCTTTTTATGGCACTCGTGCCAATATACAGAGTACATTATTGAAGTATAGTATTAGATTATTCCCTCAAATCTCCAAAACTACGTAATATTTTATAAAATACATATTATGGGAAGCGTCGTGCTGATTCATACAATTATAATAGTCAAGAGCTGGCACCAATTTTTGTGTAGGTAGGTATTGGTGTTGTTAAATAGAAGCCTTAAATAATATAAAGTTTATCTATGTTGATTACGCAGATAAAGGCAACCTGAGTATTAGAAAAGGCCAACATTCTTCGCTGTAATATGTACGTACGAGGGAAGCTTTCCTGTAGTTAAAAAACAAATGTTGACCCTATATTTAGAGCTCTCTACGTGAAACAATATTTTTATAGTTTGCTTTTGAACAAATTCTCTACAATATCTGATAAAGCACATGTGGAACTTTGCTGAACAAAGTTAAATACTACATACAAGTTGTCCACCTCTCGATAGAAACTCTTCTAGTTTTGTTACTACGTCATGTGTCACGATTAGTGTTACGTTTTCAGTTCGATGTTGAAATAATTTTTTCTTACACTTAGTGCCTGTAGATATTCTTCATCGTCTTTACTCCACACATACTTGGTTGGAGCTATATCTTCCACCACGTCACTCGCTTTCCCAACGGTTCTTTGAAGAATTAAAAAAATATATTAACAATTGGTATTAGCGTGTTTTTGAATGCTTATCATATTCCATGGAGACCTTTAAGAGTCTTTTTAACAAGATTTCGCGAACACCGTTCACATTTCTTACGAACTTAATTATATTCTGGAGACGTACCAAAAAATTATTTCCAGTCCATGAATTTAGGAATTTTTACAATGTTCTGTGTAGCTAAATATATATATAATAAGATTCTTCATATTATACTTCTATATCCATTGCCCTAATACTTCAAATTGTATGTCAAAACTAAGAAGAAAATCGTTATAATGAAGAACTAAACAAGAGTCATTTAATATATTCAGTTGTTTAAAGGAGTTGTCTATTGTCCCCAGCTTATCGTCAAGAGGCTTGCGGCTTGAAAGTTTGATTACTCGTGGAAATTAAGCGATGAACGGTATTAAATTATCATTAGAAAGCCATTCGCCCGGTGACTCATTAACTACGCGTCTAATGAGTGATTTACGTTAACTGGAGTGTGGTGTGTCACATTCGCTACGCCACGTGATTTATGCAACGTACGCCACGTAAAGAAGCCGCCACACTACGCTTTATCGCGTCCGTAAACAATTTATATTGTCATTGTGACGAGGTGTTTTTACTCGTTCACCGTGAATGTTACGATGTGCGACGCATTCCGTGGATCTACCTTTTATTAGTCGCACTTATAGTTATTGCGAATAAAACGTAAGCACGCCTCACTGCACACTCGTTTCTTGTAGTCGAACTGATTTGCAGAATATTGAATTTAAAAAAATCCGTAGACGCGTACGTGTGGAAGCGTCTTTAGACGATTAAAGCCTCACCTGGGTCGGAACTCAGCAACCTGTAATAAGAGGGCTTTCAGCCATGAAGCAGGGTACATGTCCCCGTTACCAAAATTGATGCTTTTACTTTTCCTTCACGTTAAAAGGAACTAGATAAATCGTTTAGCAGTCTGGTTTTGATGAATTACGGCGAATATTAGGTACTGATGAATTTCCTCGGAATACCAAAATTGAAATATTTCCTTCTAAATGAATAAAACTAATATACAGGGTATATCAAGACCGCGACCGAAAATGAAGCCAGGTGGTAGTATTAGTGACTTCAGACACAATGCAAGTAAAAATGTCGTAAAAAAATCGACAACTTTTTTTTGTAATTTTTTACTTTGCGTCGTATTTGGGTGATATATACATAATTTTCCTATAATAAAGATGTACACCTCTTTATTTTTAAACACGCAATGGTATGTAAGGGTTTAAATTAGTATTTTCACAAAAACTACGTATTTAGCAGGTCCAAACACGAAGATATTTAAAAAAATCTAAAAAAATATATGTCACTGTTTTGATGAAATTTTTATTTGCATCGTGTTTGTAACCACTAAAACTACCACCTGGCTTCGTTTTCGGTCGCAGTCTTGATATACCCGGTATATCCATATATTATACCATGGAAATATTTTGTAGTAAATAAATAAAACTTGGGGTAGTGATTAAATAGAATTCAATTAAAACTGCACGTTGCACAAACAAGATGCGTATATACAATGTATCAATAAAAACTGAGGCTTACTTCTGCGAGAACGTAGAGTGTAAGCAAAATGACTGAGTAGTACTCAACACACGTATACAAAATATACATTACGAATGTAGTGAAAACAGGTCACGGAGACTTTTTAAAACATAGATTGAGACCCAATTATTAAAATGCTATTTTATATCTATATTATTTATATATTTTTCTATGTATCTATTCAGCCACAGGAAGTCCACTGCTGAACATAGGCCTCCCAAAGGATTAAAATGCTTCCTGAAGCTAAAATTAAAGATGTCCAGGATGTCTTCGCTGTATGTGATCCTGATCTATTCAATATAAATTTACGCGAAAGTCACAATGTTTAAGGCTATATTTTTGAGGCATTATCAAATCATACGCAATTGAGATTTCGATCGTGATTCACGAGTCGTCACGACGAATTCGATTATAATGACGGTACGGTTGAGCGCGTCCGTCGCCGTACCGAGCCACCCGCGCCAGCCGCGCCCGCTGCGCCCGCCTAGCCCACAACATAACACTTAAACAGAAAACTCACCCGGAAAAAACATAAAACGTTCACTACAAGCACAAACTGCGATAGATAATCGCTTTGGTGACGATACAAAAGGACGCTACGCTAGCAACAAACGCACAACATAAAAATCTCTTTACAACCAACTGTTGAACGACATTCATTTACGTAGCAGAGCGTTAGAATATTTCGCGTACAATCGAATAATTTTACGATCTAGGAAATTAGGCGCACGTGGAACTTTGGGAGTCAGTATTGAGTGCGGCTTCGATACAGTCTCGTTATTCTGTGTCGATAATGAGCGTCGATACGGCGCAACGACTGAATCACATGACCCTCCGCTTTCGTAGCCAAAGAAATAATTCACTGCGCTGTCGATAAAAAATATATGAACTAAATTTGTCTTGGTAACGATAAGGTTTTGACCGTAACAAAAGTTTATCGCTCTAGTAAAAGGACAAGCAACCATTAAACCTTGTGTCGTTCGCCGCACGGAGACCTTCCACCACGTGTATGTGTCAGCACTTGGCTCAACACTTATTTAATTCACGACCTAGACATGTGACACATATTTTATTTAAATCCACACATGCTTAGTCATGTCTTTTTGAACTTGCTGCAAAATAATGTCACAAATAAATTTCGCAATAAAATAAATCTCTATTAAAATTCAACTTTATGGAAATAGTTCTACAACGAGTATTAAATTTAACAATACTTTTGAATGAAACATACCATTTCATTTCGAATTCAGTATCGGTTCTGTAAAACAATATACAATGTTCCTAGAAATATTTTGCTAAAACATTCAATGAATCCGAATGTTTACAAAATCGACATCTAACCGAGAATTGCTACATGTAAAAACTACAATCTGTAATACGTAATTAGTTGAAATGGTATGTGTATTTTATTGATCACATAAAAAATGTCGCAGCGAGATCATGTAGCCCATGATGGCCTCCTATATTTATATAACTGTTACTTCATATGGACCATCATTTTGGGAGGCATTTAAATTATAGTCTTAAGTTGATTGTAATTCTGAAATTTATCCGCCTCCTTATATTATATTCTTAATACATACTCACAGGTGCTGACATAATCATAACGTCGTAAAATGACATTCAAAGCATGGTATTATAAGAATGTTTACGAGCTCATTGCTTTTATTAACATTATTTATAATGTATTTTTATAGTTACAGGTATTGTAAATACAATACAATTTTTTAAGATAATTATAATTTAGGCTCTGGTTTAGTTTCCTAATGATAACACTAATGGCAAATACTTTGGTCTACCAACAAAAGAACAACATCAATGTTCTCTGGCTAATTGCCATTTAAATGCGCAATGCCTTGAAGTTGTTTAAAAAATAAAATAAAAGACACATTACATTTTAGCATTGTGTTAAGACGTCTCTAAACAATTACAAACTATTAACTTTAATTAAAGCGAAGCCATTGTGAATGATGGATTTATAAATAATTGGAGCCAAAAAAAAAAGAATAGACAGTTGCACTTGAGTCCCTGATCGAATTTCGTAATCAAAAATTGTCAAAGACAGACGCAATAAAAGTCTTCATAATTTATAGAAATTTAATAAAACATCGTAAAGCGACCTGCTCGTCAAATGAATGTACTTAATTATATTCAAAAGGCTTATAAAAAACTGAGAAGCCTTAGCAAGCTCAGCTAATTCTACTTTAAATATCACTTTAAATAAAAAAGGGTTTTATCGAACATATTGATTTTGATGAAATTATATTCCATTATGGCTACAACTTAAACGAGACTCCCTGAACAACTTGCTACGGGTTTCTTCCAAATTACTAAATAAAGAGACACAATTGTTTGTGCATATCGGTGGTTAGTGAGATTACTAATGATTAAACACCTTCAGGAGGTCGCAGGGCTCGGGCTGTTCCAGCAGGCTGTTCTTAAATATTTGACAGGAACCTTTTTGCGGCATCATCATTATCATCATCATCATAAGCCCACTACAGTCCACTGCTGGGCATAGGCTTTTCCCAAGATACGCCACAGAGACTGGTCTGCCTTTTTTCCGTCAACAGACATTTAATAGAAACCCAGTTGCTGATGACGTTAAAACAACCTTCAAAAGACGAATAATTAGTTATGTGTGAATTTTCGTCGGCCATGGAGGCCACATAAGATCAAATAACTGGTTGTTTCGTTTTCTTTCCACTGCTCTATAAGCAATGGTCTTTAATAACGTATTCGTGTACTCATTTTTTTATTTCCACTTTACATTACTCAAAACTGCATTAATTACTAACTTTTTTCTCGAGATTCTTAAACTTTGCGAATCACGTTAAGTTACGATGAAATTAAAAAGCTTCACCTCTAACCAGTGACTGAAGTAGGGAAATGACTTTAAAAGACGAACACATTTTAAACTCAGTATTAAAAAGATGAATATAATCCAAGTAACATATAATATAGTTCTTAAGAAGCCCCCTGCAGTACATCTTTGCTTAACATAAGATATAAAATAATGTAAATAAACAAAGTACCCGAGTATACGTATACACACTCCACTATCAAACTATAGAGAGTAGAGACTAAGAAGGCAGCCAGTATTTTTCCACTTAGCTTTAAGCTTAAGAGTGATTTCTGCTGAGAGTGATAAGCGAGCGGCTTTTGTAGAAAAGAACTGTGATTAACAACAGTTTGTATAGAATTTTCGCTGTCTCTTCATTTCTTTGTAGGTTGTTTTCTCAGTAATGTTTACTCCCAAAATAATTGTTGTTATCCGTTTGGTTAATTTTTCATGTAAATATCAAACTGAAACTAACCTGTATGGATAATTTCAAATTAAACACTACTGAAAAAGGTTATTTTTACATGATACATACACTAAATAGTCAAAAACATTACAATCAGTATATAATCCTATTTTTTTAATAATTCAATCTTTAGTACGATGTTTGTCTTGTGTCTGTGATCTTCAATAAAATATACACGATCGAAAGTCGTCATTGTTACAAACTACGACGGATTTTGCGATCAAACATCAACTTAATATGGGGAGACCCTTACCCAGAAGTTTTATCAGCCCATTGGTAAATATGGAACGCGGCAATCGAGAGTTTCATTAAGAGTGGTTAGACCACTACGACTTAAAGTTTTAAAAGATCTTTAATCTCCAACATAACCTATAGTTAACTTCGTAGCAAATAAAACAAATTTATAGATCACCGTTAATTTATTTAAAATGATTCCAAGTTGTTTTTCACGGACTAGAGACAAGAACAAAATCTGATTACATTAGACATCGTTAATAAGATCCTCTTCTCATCGTGATATTATTCAATTTCGCGGTCTTATCTTTACGGCTATTTTTAAGTACTTACCAAAAATACATACATACATACATAAACTCACGCCTTTTTCCCAGAAGGGGTAGGCAGAGGTGGCCACCAGGACACCCACATTTCGCTTTGTATGTTCCGTCCCATAATGTGATAGGGGGCGAGCCTATCATCATATCGGGCACAAATTCCTGACTGCGGTCTGATAATGAATAGAAAAATCCAATATCACTTTGCCCGACCCGGGCAAAGTGATATTGGAGTATAAGATAAGTTTCGAACCCGAGACTTCAGCTTTGTAGTTGTACCGTAGTACAACTACGCCACCGAGGCAGTCATACCAAAAATACATCGCAAACATGGTTATTGGTATATGGAAATAAATTTGAACCTCTACTTGAACTATCAGCAGTTGAGGCAATGTACCTCACCAATAAGCTTCACCAAATATACGGCAATGGTTTTTGGCTTCAATTATCCTCTCCAAGCCAGTCATGTTAAGAAGACTGTCGCTCCATATAGCCTGAAGAAATACCAAACTCTATTTGTCAGGCCACCGACTAGCAAAATAATATGGTGCACGCATTCATTTCATTTTAGGGATTAATTTCAAAAGGAGGTGAAACGAAACCCTTAAAGATCACCTTTGAAAGAAAGTTACAAGCCGAAATGGTGCTGACCACTAGGCTGTGGTTACCTGAGCCAGCACCTAAACTTATCTTAAAAACAAGTTGTGTCGGGATAGATATAAATATTTTTAACCAAGGTTATAAATAGAAATAAAACTATTTATTTTACGGATTTTATCGCCATTTGGTTTGATCGATTTCGATCAAGGCTATAAATATTTAACTTAGCTAAGAGATTTTGAAGAGTCGATAGGGATCACCGCTTGGACCCTATTCTAACTAAATTCATATTATAATAATTGCTCTTATTTCAGCTTGATTCAAGATTATTGTTAATTAATCTATATATTTACTGGTGGTATTTATATATTTACTGGTGGTAGGTCTCTCATATGTGAGAGGCCGCCTGGGTAGGTACCACCGCAGTGTCTATTTCTCCCGCCAAACAGCAGTGTAAATGCGCTGTTGTGTTCCGGTTTGAAGGACATTGTAGCCAGAGTAACTACTGGACATATTGAGACTTAACATCTTATGTCTCAGGATGGCGAGCGCAGTGCAATTCCAAGCATTGCCTTGTAATTCATGGTGTTGTTTGGTTTTGCTACTGTCCATGAGCGGTCGTATCGCTTACCATCAGGCGAATGGCATGCTCGTCTCGCCATTCATTGCAATAAAAAAAAAAAAATCTAACTAAGTGTTAATCGAAACCATACATATGTATGCTTTATCCGTTCCTAGTAGATACTTATTAAATACCTAGTGATTACACTGACTTCCCGTCCGCTGACATACTGTCAACATCAAGACTGTGCAACAAACCCTTGGGAATATGACGCTAAGTCCGAGCCCGCGTCGAGTCAACACCTATTCTTGTACGAAAAAAAATATTGACACTAAAGTTTTGTGCAAATATCCTGAAGTGTCGTTTCTCGAAAAGAAGTAAGCGTAATTTTCTTGGGACATTAAACTATCTAAATCGATAATACCCTTAACAAGGGACAAGACATCCTTTCTTTGACCCTATGAAATGTTACCAAAATAGGAAGGAGACGTGGCTATTAGTACGTATAAGTATTAGTAATATAGGTATATAAAGGTTATTTTCAGTATCACACTCAAATCTAGCAATATATAAGATTCAAGTATGGAACTATAAAAATAACAGTTGATTTCTATGAGCATTATTCTTTATTAGTTAGCAGTTTGGAAGCGTACGCGTACCTTGCGCCTAGCAACCTATTTATCTAACTACCTTCTTTATGGTTTCCGCGAGCAATATTTGTGAACTCACACCAGAACTGATAAGCACACGGAATGTTATTTCTTTGTAAAATGTTTCAGAGAAAACCAGCTTACTCTCATTATGTGAAAGTTTTAGAATAATGAATATACCGAGTTATACTTATAATTCTTACTGATGATAAGTTTTCACTTATAAGCGTAATTGTTTTTGCAACTGTTTCATACTTTAATTCTCCTTAAGACTTCGTATGTAGGATCTCACCGGTTGCAAGATAAACATAATGTTTAAAACTCTTTAAAGCTTGATGTCTACTTGCAAAGTATTATGGTTCGAGATGGCAGACTCGTAGAGAAGGCTCTACAGATGCCAATACAGTGTTATACTCACTCAAATGTTGTGTCGCTTTGTAAGGAATAGAATTCACATGAACATCTCGTCAGTGTACCGTGTGTTGAGTTACAAAGACTCGTAACTCGTCAATGATTGGAAATGAATCACTGTGAATGGATATATATAATAAACCTAATAAATGATACCTAATAAGTAATATGCACAGAGCTCCTGATAATTTTATTGTAGATAATATTGAGGAATATGGTAAAATATAAATAGTTACGTTTAATTTCGTCATAGCATTGGCACTGTAACTCTCAACCTACCACGTAGTCCCAATGCATCGTGATATGCTACAAAATTCAACTTACTAAAGCTTATTCTCAGTATTTCTCTACAAGATCGAATCAGGAATTAGGAGAACCCTAGGAGAACAAAGGTTACCGTCGTAGCCCAAAGAATTAACAAGTTGAAGTGGCAGTGAGCCGGCCACAAGAGAGAGAAAGAGTCGAGCCACAAAACGAAATCTTTTGTTTTATGTGTCTTTGGCATTCTGAGGTTCAAAAAAATATTGCTTTATATACAACATTTTACCATTCCCCTTGATAGCGTCACATCACCTATGAATAATGATGTTAATGGAGTAATTTATTGAATCATCCTCGAGAAGTCAGATGTGAGTTGGCGACGGATGCAATTTGAAGCAATTTTCCAATCTACTGTCGGTCTGAGATTGCTGTCGTTTAACAATAAAACTGATAGCTTAATAACATCCTCTTTGAGACGAAGGCGCTCAAGATTTATCACACTAAATATACCGCCACGGGAATTACGCACCAAATATGTGAGCTGAACACATATAATAATTTTATAATGTTATTTAACATTTCTTTATAATGTCTTTTTTTTGCCTAAACAAAATTAAAGACCAAAAATATAATCGTCATACGTAATAAAATACTTGCTAATTTTTTTTACATTTATTCTATGGGATGTATTTCTGAAAATAAAGCTTTAGTAGTTTAACTAACAGTCATACATATAAATGCTTTAAAAATATTAAGCTGTATGCGCTAGTACAACCATTTTTACAAATTGTAGCAAGTTAAGAACAATCAAGACGAAGTAAATTTAAAATTTTAATTTAAGCACTGCCAAAAGGTGTCCAATCCTTAACGAAGGCTTTTCGCAGAATTTTATAAAAAAATCTAACAATTCTAGGGTAGGTAGTAATAGATACTATCATAAAAGCCCCGATAATAGTTTTTCTCAAATATATTCTATATGCAGACGATCAGTTACAAATTTATTACATATATAGATAATGTATATTCACTTTAATATCTTTGCATGCTTGTGTTTGCATGTACCGATGCCATGAATACAATGTTGCAATAATTAAAACCTATAACATTTTGAATTACAATGTCATCGATATTAAATAGTAAACGTAATTTGTTACGCTTTTTTATAGCGCATACTATGCACCCTTACAATATACTATCATTGTTCCACTTAATATCTAGAACAAATAAATAAAGTGTATCGATTATACTTGTTACACTGTGGAAGCGCGCAATTCAATCCAAATTCAGTTATTCTGTTAAATCAACATTAATCTAAAATTGCAACTGCCTTAATCTGTGCTTCACTATAATAAACGTTGTGTTAACAATTTAATTGTTTGGTATAATATTTCAAATGCTTCACGTTGAAACTTCAAAGTTGAAACAATAAATCAACCGTGTTTGCAAAAGCGCCATTGCGTGTGTCGTTAATTATATCGTCAACCCTTTTTTCTTTGAATAAATGATACTCCATAATAGTTTAAAACTGTTATCTGGCCTTTGTTGAACCATCACACTAACGATTTCATTTTTTCCAATAACGCCGTGTAAATTAAACTTCAACAGAAAGTAAATCGTTTGATGAATGGCACCGCAAGTGTAGTAGCCACGCAACATTCTAATCAAAATTAAGAATCTTCCGACGGCACGCAATAGCTACCTTTTTAGGGCATGCAATAAGGCACGCTACGGTGAGGTAGGTAAGGTGTACCGATACTTTTCTACGAAGCACGAAGTCCACCTAAGGTTTTTAAATCGATAAAAATTTACTTATGCATACCCGGCTAGGCTCAATGCCACATGCAATGATGGATCGAACACTCCGCGACTGGGGTTAGTTTTATTGCTATATTTAACTAATCTATTTATTGTATACTTGACTAAATTATTGATTTCTGTCTTATGCTTGTTGGGAGATTGAACTGTAAAATAATAAGGTTAGAAAATACTTGTATAATATATTGTTGATTTTCTTGGGCTTGTCCCGAAATGCCTGAAATACCGACAGTAATCAACTCCAAAATAGCCCTAATGAGTAGAAATAAATCGTACAGACTTCTCGTTTATATAAAATGTAAAAGTAATCATAATAACTAGTACATTTAAAGGAATAGGTAAATATTTGTTTAACACAATAAGCAAACATTTTAATTAAAACAATTTAACCAGTAAACTCATAATTTTTATTATATTGAAAAATTTTCATAACATCGTTTCTGATATAACTGATTGCCCTTTTTGTAACATCATTTAGTTTTCAGCTCCATAATTATTTGATGGTTGATTTTTGTTTCTTTTTTCCTTATCCTTTCCCGTAATTATAACACAAATCACATTATGGAAACACCACGCTTGAAAGATTGTTAGGCTTACGCGAATGTTACACGTTGAATCCTGCTTGTTCAGTCAGATATATTGTAGCACGAGTTGCTCTCAATATCTTCGCTACTACAAAGACTTTATAAGGCGCAAAAAATGTCCGTCGATTAGGAACAAAAGTTGTAAGAGTAGGAGTCATTCGTAGGCCGATATCTGGGGCGTGGGCCACCACTCGCGACCAATCTGTTTACGTAACAGCCCCGTTATGTTCCGAGAGGGTTCCCGTACTAGACGTTAAACATATTGCCTCATAAATCGTGAGAATCCCGGCAAAAGCTGTACAACCGTACCGGTGTCGATTTGACTACGTTTCCTTTACGATTTCATTATATTGAGCGATCGAACTTTTTAAATTATCGCTTAAGATAAGTCAAAAGCACTAGCCAATAAATCTAAGATTTTTACTCACGAATCATTGAAAATGATTCAGTAAATCATTTTTTTGACAATATATTGAGCTGATTTATTTATCTCTTTATTAATAATAATTTTCAAATGGTAATTGTACTGGTATTTGACCGCACATATGACTATAGCAAAACAATAACTTTAACATACCGAGTTGTACTAAAGTAATATTGCCGGACATCTAAAGAATGGCGAATAAGATAAAATAAGATGAGGCAATATACTTAATATAAAACTTGAGTGTTGATTTATTTCTTGAATTAAACATTATTTGTATTTCAACACGTATCATACAACGTTTGTAAGCGTATAGTTTGGACATCAAACAGACAGAACAGACTGAATTAAGTATAATTATGTAAAGATAGATGTAAGAGCAGATGTAACAACTCATTTGTAATATATGTATGATTCGCGAGCATCAGCCGGCTGCGTGGCGCACAGCCAGTCACCAAAATAGAACACAACTAGACATGAAATCTCTCCTCAGTCGCCTTTGTGAAAGCACAAAGAGAGATAAGAATAGAGCGGAATAACACAAAATATTACGTGCTACAAAATAAAAGCCTTGGCGGGCTACGAACACTATAATTAAATACTCATTATCACACTAAAACATTTTTATCAGCTATGTTTCAAAGGCGTTACTCACAAACTAGGTTATTGTAAGTTTTACGCGTAAGTTTGTTAGAGATTAGACATCGAAACGAACTCGGGACAGGAAACATGTTTAGTGTTCACCATCACGCCTCTTACAACTCTTGTAAAATTGCTTTTGTTGTTCAATAAATTAGAAATCCTTCTCGTGTATTCTCTTCCATATATTCCCTGATGTTTAGAAGTCGCGGAAGACAATAATGCGCCTTGCTACCGCATTCGAGCAACAACAACAACAACCTTCATATTTATGTTTATTTTATTATTAAGAGTTTATACAAGTTACTTAGCCCTCGAGCTTTAATATAATCAATGTGGTTTCGCCAACATTGACTTACGATTTCAAGATAGCGCACGACATCTCATTTTCCTAATTAAATATTGTATACCTTTACTTTTCTCAATTTATTATTCTCATAGTCTGTTAAGTACACTTTTTGCTTTAAACAAGTGTTTACTTATTTAAAAATTAGTTTATTTTTAACTATAGTTTAATTTCTTCGTGTCGCACTTACCATAAGGCGATTTATATTGATGGATTGCACAGTTTTTACTAATGTGTGGTAATTACTTACACTAAACACATTTTTATCAGCCAGAATGGTGAGACGGTCAGTTTGCATCTATAATAAGGAGCAACGGCAATAAGAACTTATTATTATTAGCATTGGATGACGGTTATCACTCTGTGACTTTAGATGTTAAAATTCAGCTCAGTAATATATAGCTATAAAGTCCACTAAACTGGAACACAATAATACCTACCTAAAGTTGCTGTTTGGCGGTGGAAATTGACAAAACGATGGTGGCTTTCCAAGCAAAGCCCTGTATATGAAGGACCTACCTCCTAATATACAGCCTAATGGTTTTTATTGAAAACGTTTCCAATTTATTACCTTTAATATTACCAAGAGTCTAGCAGAGACGTAAAGCGAGAAATGCGTATTTTCATAGAGTGCAAAATGAAACTTTCTTCCTGGAAATCACTGCAGCGTTTTCGCTGTGAAGATCAAAATACCTGTTTGATGTTTTTTCTACGAAACCCAACCAAAAGATGACCATTTTGACTCATACGACATTCGCATATACTAACCACAACATTTCGAAATTGAACTCTCCGTCGCTAAAATTACTTTCACGTGTTAGTTACCTATATTCTATATATTATAATATTGCAAATAATAATTCGGATAACATTTATTTCTACAGGCTTTAGACGCTATTCAACGCTATACTCAATACTGTTTTATCGATTTATCAATAATTATATGTATGTATCAGCAATGGTAATTGGTATCAGCCCTTATATGTCTCACTGCAGGGCACGGACCTCCTCTACAATTAATAGTACGATTGAGAGGGGATAGTCCATATAGCCATAGTTATAGACATCATAATTTTGTTTGAGTATTTAGTAGTAATACATAGCAGTGTTCGGAGAGTAGTTACAAAATATTATTCAGGGTGATCAAAAACCTGACAATATTTGCAAGGTTTATACGCCAATTTTTCTGTCAACCTTCCTGACTATTAGATTACTTTTGGAACTCGATTACTTAGAGAGAGACGCAAAAACTACTTATAAAATTCGATTAGTTTTTCAAACTATCTGCGCTTAATGCAGCGTTATCAGACGAGCTGAAATTCGTCTTTTTATAGCGGAGGTGAGACGACGAGATCAGTTGTGTGTTTGACGATCAGTCTTTATATCCTATCTATCTTGGACAGAAACTTAAAATAGTTATCTTATTATGGAGGAAAATTGCCTAAAATCACACGCTTTGTGCGGAGCTTACTGGAACAATTAATTTATTTTAGGCTTTCAAGAGCTAGAGCTCTTACAAAGTACACTAGAGTGTTCGGTGTATGCTATCTGTGTAACTTTCATTTATAAAGTTAAAACCACTATATTTAGTATATTGTATAATGTCGATGCTTTTTATTTTCCCGTAAACAAAGTTAAGTAGATTTATTTGTTATTTTATCTAGAAATATAAATATAACTAAAGATGAACCATAAAATTGTTTTTTTTTTTTTCAATTTACAAAAATAAATAGGTCAAGACTACTACAGTACATTTTAAATATTTTATATTTTCATTGAGTGTTGTTGATATTAAAATAAAAAGCTTAACTGCTGTGAATTTCCACAAATAAACAAAGAAGCCAATTCACCGTAAAAATACACAGTATGGCTATAACGGTAAACCGATGCTCCATTTATCTTTCAGAATACATAACACAAAATACAAAATATACAGATTTATTAAAAAAAATGTTTTTTAGGTTTCGTAGTCATAAAGATTCCTTACAATTTTGATATGACTATGATATTTTATCTATCGGTGTGCAGCTAAACTTTTATAAGTCTAAAACCTAATATTTAGATACTACAAACTCTATCTCTAGCTTTCATTTGGCGATTACGTATTAATCACGCTGACAAGTTAAATTGGTAAAAAAATGTGGTAAAATAAAACATTGGAATATACAGGGTGTCCCAGAAATCAACGATAAATCAGCGAAGAGATACGAGTAGACTCAACGACGATGATACAGCAAAAAAAGGCACATGACCAATACTTTTTATTGTAATCTATCATTGTGAATATTTCGTCACAAATGTATATAATATGTATATTTTTAGAATGCCTCCTATACGCGTGAACTGAGGATGTTTTTTTTTAATTGGCTATCCACGAGGTAGGATGTCGTTGAATAGAAAGTTCAAATAAATATATTTTTGATGATCAGTTGGTAAAGAATAAAACTGCTTAAATAACTGTTTTTTTGTGGTGTACAATTAAATTTAAATAAATACATTTTGTTAAAGTAGTGTCCTCCTCCGCCATTTATCCCGTCAATCCTATTGATTCCATTGAAAAGGCCCAATAAGGAAGGGGCCATTTTTATTCGTGTCATACTATTTCTCTCTCTCTCTTCAACTACAGAAAGTCCACTGCTAAATATAGGTCTCCTCCAAGGATCCACATCGACCTATTGGAAAGCCTGCATCCAGCGACTTCCTGCAACCTAAACCAGGTCGTTCGACCGAATTAAAAAAATAAAATATTTAATATTTATTTAAAATCTTTAAATTAAAATATTTATAATCTACTCATTTTATATAACATACCTCAATTAATTCTAAGGGCAAATTAATAATATTTTTAAAATACCAAACAGTGATATGGCAAATAAGGTATACTAGCAATTGTCGACCTTGCAAGAGGGCAGAAGCGATGGATGTACTGTGTTGTATTTTCTGCCTTCCTTAACAGGACACAGGCGCGATTTTATGTCTATGTGCTATTTGTAATGTTTCTTAATATAATCTACTTTCCTCATTTACTTTATCTCCAAGAAACATTATATTAGACCTTTTCCTCTATAATCTCTCGCATATTAATCGAGCTTGAAGTTAATATATCCTCGGTTTCATTGACGTGTGTTTGACCTCGACGATATGAGAGTAAACAATTCAATGTATCTATCAAACCAACTTTAAGTAATACTTCTATTTTCATTAGTGATGGAGTAGTTTTCATTTTAAAACAATTTATGGCACAATGTCTTGCATATTTCATTTAACTATTTGCATATCCATTATACTTGCCAATCTCTAATTAAATGTGAAACAATAGTATTCGCTTTACATATCATTACAGTACATAAAGTCTTAGTATCATGTCTAAATGCCAATTAGGGCCTTTGCACACGGCGTATTTTAAAGCGCCGTTGACGCGCACTCACGGCGCTGTAGATGACCAAAAGTTTTCCTGGCAAAGGTGTCACTGTGCTGTGTTTAAAGCGCGACAGCACGCGTCTTCTGCGCGTTCTCGGCGCGTTAAAAATACGCCGTGTGCATAGGCTCTTACAAAGGTCTTACGAAAACACACTATGTGGATCGAATTCCTTAGAAAAAAAAGTAGAACGTATTAGTGCCTGACATTTGAAAGCACAATGCGTAGACTACAAACTCATATAGATCAATTGAAACGTTTTCCCCGACTCGAAAGATCAATCACGTTCGATACTCACACCACAAGCATCGCTTCAACACAATTACATGTTATTTCAATTTGTTACGAATTCCTGTTAGATTTAGCCAACTTCACTTTTCAATCAACGTTTGAAAATTTATTTCACAACATTACGCGGTAGTGTATTTGCAAAAATGACATTACATGAATTTGTATTTTCAATGTAATAATATTTCCAAAAGGATTTTGGTTTAATAACCTTCATATTAAAATTATGGCGCTTCTCTAGTGAAATGCACGAGGCATAATATCAAAATGCAATGCCAAAAGAAAATAGCGCAACTGAGTTGTCGGTGGCGGTTCCCAGGCGGAGGTACGTAAACTCAGATAAGAGCGGAAGTGAGGCCAATGTTCCCACCGCCAACTGATAATACAACGCTCTTTCTATGCTTACTGATAACCCGTGATAGTTCCATAAAAACTAATCATTTCACATTTCATTTGCAAATTTCTAAATTATATTTCTATTAACAGCTTCGTAACCCTAAAAGATATCCGCTTACGTCATTGAACACATCATACCTTTTTTATGTAAAACTAGAGTTTTAGTAAGGAACCCTATAATTTTTGAAAATAGTATATTATAGCCTATGTCATCTGGGGATAATTTAGCTTCCCAACAGTGAAAGAATTTTTCAAATTGGTTCAGAAGTTTCGGAGCCTATTCAATGCAAACAAACAATAAAATCTTATAATATTATTAGTATAGGACAATAAACTTAAAATTTTGAAGGTTTACATTTTAAATAGGTCTCTTAGTAAAGTGCATTAAGCCTGAGTGGTTCAATATGCTTCAAGCACTCTTATATGAAGCAAGGGGAGATCTGTGCCTAGCAATGGGACGTATGCACACCGCGCATGTGATTTCGCAAATAGGTACTCCTTTTAAGTATCTTCTCAGTTTTCATGAAATGGCTCAAGAATAATGCGCTATCTATGTAATGTCTAGCGCAAGGACTCTATTTTATCGCAAATATATTAGTATTTACTTTATTTTATCCGTTTTTTTCATCTACTACCGTATTTAAAACCACCAAAAATTCTACAAATATTCCCAAACAATTAAATTACTTTGTTATTCGATGTCAATTTGATAATGCGCTTAAATAAAAACCTTCATAACAGGCAATTTTCCAAGCCTTCTGAAACCATTAAAGATGAGATTAAAAGCTGGCTAAAATAAATTAATTCAGTTTCCAAGACTTCTGTCGCACAAAAGAGTTGATAATTTTTTTACGCTCCGCCTGTCGATATCAGCGGCAGTTACGTTAGTGGTAAATGGTACGCGGCACAAAATAACCCTGAATAGAAACCCTCGGCGGCTCTCTTCGAGGGTCCTTGAGCCAACGGGAAGTGTGAAGCCACTGAACTCACAAAACATTACGATAGTTGCCCGCAGGCTAATTAATATTACCTTTATTTGCTTATTTAGGCGTAGCAGTTTGAACATTGTTACTATAGTACCTATAAAGAGTTATAAAGACTTCCAATATTCCGAGAGACGCTTAAGAATACGAATTCCGTCTTCCTTTTACTTATCTCGAGGGGGTCGTTACAGGCGACCGAGGATTTGACTTTATTAATTAATTAGCACGACCTAAATCAATTAATTCTGGCTAATTCCATTCCATTACAATGTAAATTCAACATTAGAATAAATACGATGTCTGGATATTATTGATGATTATTTATCAACAAACACTTACTTACTTACTTAACGACTTGACTAACAAGAAATATAAACATTTAAACGGCCGTTAAAGAAACGATTAATAAATTTACATACATACATTCATAAACTCACGCGTTTTTCCCACATGGGGTAGGCACAGGTGCTACCAGAACAGTAGACACTAGACACCCATATTTCGCCTTGTATGCTCTTTCCCACGACGTGATGGGGGCGAGCTTGTCGCCATATCGGGCACACAAATTCCTGACTCAGGACTGATAATGAATCCAATATAACTTTGCCCGACCTGGGATTCGAACCCAAGACCTCAGCTTTGTAATCGTATCGTAGTACAACTACGCCACCGAGGCAGGCAAGATTAATAAATAATTGAAGAAAATTATGTTTCGTAATCAACCAAACAATACTATGGTTTTAAAATACGGGAAATAATCCTGGAGTATATTTTGTTTTTAATCTTGGTTACATTCCATCAGCGTTTATGAAAAATTCAGTCAAGAAGACTATAAATAAAGTTTATTCGTAATCTAACTATCTCTGAAAGGTATGTTTTAAATTTTAATGACTATTAATTAGAGCAAGTAAAGTTACTTCATCCTAAACTTCATTTAAGTGGTAGTTTGGTGGCCAAATTGTAGCGCAATTAAACTTTTAGGCCCTGCGCAGACGACAGACTATCCGTGACGCACTTTTTAGTCTGTGAAAATAGAACCTATGCAATTATATGCAGTAACGCACACGACGCGCAAAAAGTCCGGCGCACAAAAAATCCGTGTAATTCGGGCAGACCGCACCGCGCCGCGGCGCGCCGCTCCGCACAAAAAGTGTGTGAAAAAAATTGAACGTTTGCTTCAACGCGCGCTAACGCAGACGGCGCACTCTTTAGTCGGCAATCTGCATTTGCTAGGGGTGGGTGGACGTAACGCACGCGATCTATTATCATGGCGCCAGAGGTCGATGTAACTATGTTAATTCAAGAAATACAAAACAGACCAGCAATTTATGATACTTCTAAGGCAGAATATCATGATAGACATTTAAAAAGAAAAATGTGGGAAGAAGTGTGCTGTAATGTTTATTTGTCCCTTCAGTAATCTTTCCGAAAGTATAGGATGTACCCAAAATTCTCTATTTCTTCTTCTTTTTCTGTACTTCATGTACAAAATAATACTTCGCGATCTCTGCACGATTTCCATAGCGTCTACGTCCCTACAGCTCTGCCGACAAAATGATCGAAGATGTGCGTCGTGTGCGTTGAGTCTGTGAAAAATCGGCGACCGACTTTTTGCGCGCCATGCAGACTTTTTGTGCGCCGCAGACTCGATCGCACAAAAAGTATGCCGTCTGCGCAGGGCCTTAGTGGTATTTTGACATTCAGTTTCGTATTACTTAAAATAAACAATAATTATACAGGAATATTAGTCCAGCGATTACTAAGTCTTACAAACATTGTAGCCTTTTTGTGATGAGTAAAGACTTGTCATTCAGAAGTGTCACAGGTTTCTCTCTCTCTTCGGCCAAAGTATCATAAGCTTCTCCCAAGGATCTCTACATCAACCTGTTGGAAGCGGCCTGCACCATCTACTTCCTACAACCTTAACTCATAGCTTCTTGCCTTGAAAGCTCTTATACGTACTACCCTCAAATTTTTCAACTGTGAAAAAGTTATTCGCCCAAATACCAAGAATTTCAAGTACTTTTTATCCGAGATCTGTTTGGGGTTGCCGTTTTAAAATGAAGTAATTACTTCGTATGAGGTAAAACATAAAAGAGCTCTGTTTACTCCTAATTAAATTTACCTTTTAACATTTCTGCTGTGTAAATACAAAAAATATTTTCCCCTCCTTTTTTGCGTATTAGACATGTGTTTATTTATGTATCAGGCATTTTTACGACTGAGAAAGAACTGTAAATGTTCAGCTTGCTATTGGGACAGTAAGTAAGGGATAATACAAGGCAACACACAAGGCGAAACTTGGGACTCCTGGTAGCACCTGTGCCTACCCCTACTGGGAAAAAGGCGTGAGTTTATGTATGTAATATCTCGAGGGTATAATTTTCGACTTATTATTTTATTAATCAATATTATAATGCTAGTATGTGCTTAATAACGCTATTGTATAATACAAATAACTAGCTCAAACGAGAAAAACGGTTCACACTTTGAAAACTATTACACTCAGATGATTCCGGGCGTGATACATAATTAAATAGGGAAATACCGCTGTATTTAGGACAGTCTATATTATTTCTTATTAAAAATAGCCGAGCTCGCAAGAGATAATTGTGGTAGTTGTCTGATGGTCTGTAGTCTAATTATAGCCACGTTAGTTGGAAAATGTCTGAAAGTAAACCGAAACTTTATAAGTGGTATATTTTACAAATAGTTCAGCGAATATACTTTTCGTACGTACTTGTGTGTTCATGAATGAGACAGTGCCTCGTGATAGTTCCGCCATAGAAAACGTAGCAGTTTCTAGCAGCGTACGTGAGGCAACGTTATCAAATTGGTGTCATGTTCTATACGATATGATAGATTTATTAAAATAGTGACCATGTCGTGAAAGAACAGATTAAAATTTCTCGACGCCAAATCTAATTGAAAGCTTTACGCGGCTTTATTGTCTAATATCTGAAATGGTGCATCACGCCACCGGCTTATATTTTATTACTAAGTAGTATAACATTCAGGAATACAGTCAGTGCAGTACAGTCAGGAATTTGTGCCCGATATGGCGATAGGCTCGCCCCCTATCACATCGTGGGACGGAACATACAGGGCGAAATGTGGGTGACCTGGTGGCATCCCTGCCTACCCCTTCTGGGATAATCGCGTGAGTTTATGTATGTATGAAAGTAGTACAACATTGGTTGACAGTGATTCAGAAGTCATTAAACATAATTTAAATTCGAGTCATATTTATTTTTTATTTATTTATATTCTTTATTGTACACAAAAATGTAACAACAGGTATATAGAGGCAACAAAAAAAAAAAGTACAAATGGCGGTCTTATCGCACTAAGGCAATCTCTACCAGACAACCATTGGATGGATTTATGAGAGGGAGAAAGACTTAAACTTAATGAATGGAAACTTAATGTTCACACTTTTAAATATTATTATATTAATTTATTATTATTATACAACTAATAGACACTGCTTAACCTTAATGCTTCACTTATATTCAGGAATAGTAAATGATAACCAAAATCAGAATGAGCAACTGGCCGGAAATAGTAGAAAACTCTTTTTAAATGATAATTTATTGAACACACATGGAGTAAACACGTGGCAGTGTCCTGTGCCCCTAGCCGGAACATTTTGAAGTATCGTATAGTAATTCTCGTATGGTAAAGTAAACGCTTCCCGCTGTGAAATTTTAGTTCCAAATACGCTCACAATGGCGCTGTTTAAATTCCCATACAAAATTTTACTATTACTATTCTATTACGATACTGCAAAATGTTCCAGCTAGGGGCACTGTTAAAACGTTTACAAAGCCGATCAGACTGCCAAGTACGTAATGCCAAGTTATCTCCACTCGATTACCTAAAACGTCGAGTTGGTACGTCTCTTCGCAGCTTGCGCTGTCAATTTGTACAATGGAAAAACTTTGCATGTGCTTAAAATCCAATGTTCATTTTGTACCGACTGTGCTGTGAATTTGCACAAATTAGCGGCTATTTTTGGACTTCTCGACAGCTTGCCCTGTAAGATTGAAAATAACTTAACAAGTATATAGTGAATTTCTTCAGTCTTGGTCACTTAAGTTTGCCTGGTTTTTAAATTGCAATGCTTTTCTGTAGCACGTTAATGCATTATCATTGGTTAGGCTCGGTCGCAGTGGTACTACTGTAAGGAAATTAAACTGAAATACGTAGACTCTATAGCGAGTGATAGATTATTCGTATTGCATTATTGCTTACCACTCGAAATTGAAATGTTACTATGCACCGACCCTTCCTTCTCTCCTCTCTGTAATGTTTAAAAGTATTACTTTCCTAATGCAACGACGTTATTCATAATTTTATGACCCAACGGCTAATCAACTATTTGCGATTTACAAGATAACTGTGAGATCTTAGATGATAATTAAAAATAATCACTGTTTCGTAATTTTTTTTAATTCAATAACATGTTTTTTTCGTCCTAGTAATATTGCTGCCAATCAGTTAATCGGTAGTAAATGATTCGTAAGTGTGAATGCATATACAAGGAAAACGACTGAGTTGGGAATAAAAATATCTATGACACTAAAAAAAAAGTTTTTTTTTTTTGCTCTTGGACTCTTAATACATGTACAATTTATAGTTTAATTCAATACAAATTTCGCACCATCCATACTACGTACGTGGCTTGCTTTACCGTCGTATAACTGCAAGTTTTGCAATTTATGCATAGACTCTCTAACTACTCTTTTTTGCTAACTTTTTGTTAAATTCGTCGGATACAGTTCGCGTAGTTTTGTATACCTTTTTGTACTGCCTAAAGTCTATACAAACAACATATTCAATAGTAAAACGTTCCTAAGCAATAACATTCTATATTTAATAACCCTCCTTGTTTCGCAGTCGGGTAAAAAGACAAAACAAGCAACCCAATTTGTAATTTATTTGCTATTTCTAAGTTGCTATTGTAGCAATAGCTAAACAGGTTTGTCCTATCATTATAGCAATAACGAAACGTTTCAGCAAAAAAAAAACAAAAATATTTTCTCAAGCTGGACTATTCATAAAAATTGGATCGGAACTTTTCGCTCTTCAATAGAGAATAAGTATAATATGTACAAACAAAAAGTTTTCGACTTGAGTTCCGATCCATGAGAAATAGATGCCTGTTCGGCGAAGCTTCTACAGATTACGGAACCATTTACATATGAAACGTTTCAGTGAGCTGCACTAGAACTGTTGTACTTTTATCCGCGTGCGCTCACATACGACTTATTCGATAGAACCGTTTTATGTTAAACATCATTATTATGTTGATACTTAACAGTTTCTTTGAAAAGATCGCTCTTTTTCTTTCGTTATTTGTTTTAATAATCGTGTAAGTAATTTCCAATATGGTATTTCAACGATGTATCATGGTATTATCTGCTAAATTGTGAGTGTACTAATAATCGACATACTTCACTAATGATCCACTTTGAATTTGTAAGGATAAAAGCATTAAACTGACGAATGAAAATAATTGTATTCTATGTGAGTCAATACACCGTTTCGTGTAAATAAATAATAACGCCGAGTCTCCGACAGACTGGGCCAACAAAATAGACGGCCACTTCGTTTCCAGTACACCCATCAATCTTTTCGTGAATTCCCATCGATTGTGAGTAATTTTCATATTAACTTTTGGTGTGTTCTCGCAAACAACCTCTATTTGTTGCAGATGACCTACTTTGTTCAATAAAAGCAAAGCGGTTAGTATTAAAAAAATGTAACTATCGGAAATAAAAGTTGATGTTTGGAGAAGGCAAGTAATATAACGTTTATCAATGCATGTATTACCTATTCATGAATGATCACAGGAATACTACTTAAGTTGAGTATAAAAAAAATGTATCATCACAAATACCTACGACCCACTGCAGGGCACGGGCCAAATCTACAATCGAGAGTACGACTGAGAGTGATAAACAAAATATTGATTGGGATATTTGAAATGGAACTAAATTACTATTATAACATTATTCTGAATATTTACTACCTCTTATCAAGCATTATTATGCCCTTGAGTTTTATTTCTTAAATGGTTAAAAAATAAATAACCCTGTATAATTATGATCTACGTCTATCTTCAAGAATTGTCAAGTGAATAGTTTGGATAAACCAACCGTTGAATTCCACCACAGCGCACTATGCGTTATAAGTTCCATCCGTTCTTACCATTGGGTAGATGACGCTCGTTTGAAAGTCTTTCCTCAAAAAGTGTAGTATAGGAGACGAGCTTAAATAGATTAAAGATTGGTAGTAACCAATCTACAGTAGTAGACATAAACACGTATGCGATTAGTCTATTGCTTTTATAATAACATACCTAACTATATGTACCTTTATCTATTATAATACAAACCATTAATTTCAAAAGCCAGAAATGTAAAGTACACATAATTAAGAACTTATATCTCATTCTATGTATGTTTCTCTTTCTGAAATCATGACAACCCGCTGCTCAGATCTTTAGCCGCTGCTCAATAGGTATAAGTACCTACATGTGAACATTATATTTGGCTAAAAAGACAATACAATGCAGACGAATAATACACGTTTCTTTACCTTGTAACATTTCTTATAACAATCAAATAGGTGCTAATAAATACAAATTAAGTGAAAGGTAGCGAATCAGCTCACACACAACCCAGTAGAGAATCTGACTTTGATGTAATTGAGTACGATCTAGGGCATGAATACTGGAATTCCGAAATTACGCAATTCTGGAATCTCGGACCTACTAGAAACTCGCCTGGTTCTACGTTAATGTTATTACAAGTTGCTCTATATATACGTTACATATGAACTTCTGATGTATTCAAATGGATCACACTAGTGAAATGGTAATAAGTAATTAAACGCTTACGGGCTTATTCATAGACTGATTTGAAACCCATTTTAACTATCGAATGTTTTGTCTTCTTCGCTCAAACTGAATTCTAAAGTCGTTTGTAAGGGACAAAACATACTATAACTAATATATACTAGAACGATAACTAAAATAGATTTTAAATCTGTCTATGAATAAGGCCGGTAGTATTACCGACAAAATTACCTTTTATTCCGTCCCAGGCATAATAAAGCAAAATGTACGATTCTAACAATTAGTAAATTTATAAGAGATGGAAAGTTAAAAATCTCCACTTTTCATATTCATACATTCTAAGTTATGTAGTATTTAAATAATAATTATTTTGGCGATGTCTAGAACGGTAGTCCAAAGTGATAATTACGATTTATCAATATATTTATTTTCAATCAGTCTTTTAGATCATAAACAAAATCAACAATTGCTTCAATAAGCAAATAAACGGCAATAAGTATGTATTTTTGCTTTGAATGTATTTTTGCAACATCAATTCGCTACAACCAAAACCGCGTGGCACAGCTCTGTGAATACAACTTAAATTAAGAGGGGGTTCGAAATGATTTATGTCTGTCATACAGCATATGATTGTAGATAACATATTTTTTCGCAAATTCATTTGCTAATTCCATCCCGCGTTACTTTGGTCCCCGGTCTCCCCTATTGTTCATTATCAAATTTTGTGCTCGTCTCTATCACATGCCCTTTATCATCTTTAAGATGGAAAAAAATAAGCTGTGGGCGGCACTAATACCTCTGTCTACTCTTTCGGTGATGTAGGCGTGATTTGCACGTAAAATATATTTTTAGGCACAGAGTTTTAAATAAAACTAATAACGCTCGAGCGCCACTGTTTAGATTGAATTAATTAACACAAAGTTTTACTTTTACAAGAGTACTCCGCCTGTGACAGCACAGTTAGTAGCGATTCCTAATGTAGGTCACTTTAACTCTGAGCTTTAACCAGAACGAGTTCCATTTTCAATTAAACGAGTAAGGATTAGTTAACCGCTGAATGCGTATACAACGCGTACTACGTGTATATTGTATGTACTTTTATGGAACATCTACGTAACAAAGTGTTGAGCAATAAATATATTGAGTTAAGTAGCTTAAAATTAATATAGTGAATAATATATATCAAAAATAAAAATATCTCATATAGAAAAATATGATATTTTCACCCGTACCACTGTAAAACGTATCAATCTAGAAAAATGCTATATAAATTACGCAGCGATTTCATTTCGTCGCTTAAACTTTATCGTGTAATGGTTGTATTTTAGCTCTTAAACAAAGTTTAAAAATACATTTTTATGGAGTCTCCATAGGTCAACATTTTAATTGGATCAACTATCAACCACAAACCTACCAACCACCTACATACAGGAAAGACAAGGAGGTGGTGGTCGTCTATATACTTAATACTAGATTTTCGACATCAATTTAATTAAGATATTCAGATTTTCAGAGTAAATAACAATAATAATTAGTTTTTGCCCGTACTCGACCAAAAATAAATGGCGACCTCCATTAGAATTACTCGCCCGTAATACCCTTTCATTAGAGAATTTAGTTTAGGCTATAGTTCGTCCGTTGGCTCAGTGCCGATACGTTTCAAAATGGATTTAGACATAAGCCATTCTAGTGCCAGAATTTTCAAGCCACCCACAGCCTACAGGAATGTTCACAAAGCTTAAGAATTGTTTTGACAACATAATTACTATCTCTTTGAAATAAAACCCCCGAATTTTTATAATTAAATTCTATCACGAAAACAGCTTCTGATTCCTGCTCTACGAAACTTTTAAGTAATTTTGAAATTTCGTATGAAAATTATATATAACATCAGTGATGTCGATTTTTACGTCGTAACTCGATTATAGAAGTGATTATTTTATTTCTTTATTTATTCTGCAGTTTCATGAAATGGAGTTAGTATACCGGGCATCTATATTCAGACTACGACCGAAAACAAAGCCAGGTGGTAGTTTTAGTGGCAGATATTACGCCCTCGATGTGATTCCTTGGATTTAGATCACAGCGGATGACCACACCAAGGATACTCAGGTCAGGTCAGGTTTATAGGCATTTTTTACGTTGTCGCCTCCTTTTACTTTATAAAAACTACTAACATTGGATTTCAATTATAAGTAGGTACCTATACTTTAAAATATAAAGCAATATAACATTGAACGTTATACTATCCATTATCCAATACACAATTCAGATTGAATTACTAATTACGACAGAAGGATACGGTTACGGAAATATCAAGTTGTCGACTACATAACAAAATAAAATAATCATGTCTATAAACTTTATACATACATTCCTACATAAATATGTTACGTCATGCCTTTATGCATGTAGGGGTAGGCAGAAATGTCACGCACAATACACTGAGCTTATTTCCGGCCCAAGACCAAGACAGGCTCACTGTGTCTATTATACTGGGTCTATTCGGAACTAGGTCGCATCATATTAATGAGGTATAGCGATAAAATAAGGTCCTCAGTTAGCCCCGCCGACTTTTCAATGTTAAAAACACAGGAAATGTATGCACTTACATATAACAAGAACTCCATTTCAGCCGCGAAATTAATGGCGGGAGTGACTAAGAATCCCAACGCTTTTGGACATATGAGAGGAGAACGGGCTCATATTTTAGCCGCCGGTACTCCATTAGTGAAGCGGGAACCCCAACCAATATGGCGGGGCGAATCTGCAGTGACAGGGGCATTCACCCCGCGTGCAACCAACCCCTCGTTTTTGTTATAAAATCAATATATTTGGGACAGGGCTTTCTACTCGCAACAATCTATAAACTCACATTACAAACAAAAGGTGAACGATTTTTAAAAGTTCCTAAACTTCAAACAATCGCCAACCCTAAATGTAAAAATCAAAGTTGCGCCGAAGCAAAATTAATTGTCCTCCATTTTCAGTTTCACGAAATAAAACGAGGCCTCTTTAGGAGTATTATCATATTTAAATGACGAGGTCGCATGGCCCTGGATGTTAATAAACTAAAAGTTATGACTAAACTCAACCCACCGTTAAATGCCATTGTGATTAAATAATTTTCTTTTCTCAAAGTGCGTCACCCATTGGGTACATCCGGTTAGTCAGCTGTTAGTCATGTTTCACAATATTTAATATTGTTCAAACTCGGCTAGTTAGACGCGTTACGTACAGACTACCGATGTGTAAGATAGCACGATGGTAAATGTGACCTCATACTGAAGTTTCACGTTTGCTTGTTTTTAAAACAAAGCCAGACAAAAAGGGAGGTTTGTTGCGCGTAGCTACTGAATTTTGCGACATTTTATGAGTTATGAAAACATAACCTAAGTACTAGCTAATCATTTTTATTTTTTATTTTATTAAATATAGTACAATAGTCTGAATTGTTCATTACGGTCTCTTAAGCTATCCCAGGAATGAGAGCTGTCTGACGGCGATCCGAATTTTACTTTTTTTTTTTTTTTTTTATTCTTTACTGCACACACAAAAAACAAAAGGCATAGAATATTTTACAGATAAAATTAAAGAGTACAGTTGGCGCCTGGCGGTCTTATCGCCCTAGGCGATTTCTTACAGACAACCTTTGGATGGATATAAGAAAAGGATAAGAATAGAAGGCAGTATAGAACAAGATTTCTGTTATAAATAGTGAATACCTCACTACCAAATAGTGAATACTCAAGAATAGCAAGCTTGAAATGTCAGAAATATGTGCTCCGCGATCAAACCCCCGAATACCATGTTGGGACTGTTCTGCACTGATCTACACTATCGGTACAGGCCGTGATGTAATAGAAGTGATCAATAAATATTTTTAGACAGCTATAAACATGATCGATGTTAGACCCACACGTAATAAGTTTTCAAGACGTATTAGTTATTGCTTTAAGATTCGATATTAATAAATAAATAGGTAAACAGAATAGCCATTTATATGTTAGGTTTTAGAAACCACCAGGGCTCAACGATCCCACGACACCCAAAAGCCAAACTGGATACAAATATTTGTTGCTCACACAAACGTCTGTCTCCATAGTCGGCCCTCGGCGAGTCTTGTTTCACATCCGGATTCTCGCCCATTACACGAAGCTGTCAAAAACATAGCACTGTGGCATTCCTTTAATAATCACTTTCATTACGCTTTTTTATTCTCAACACAACTTTTTCTTTTAAATAAAGTCTAATTTCATATATAAGAGATTAAAAGTAGGTACAAATCTATTAGCTATCTTCTAAAAAAATTATTATAATTTTAATTGAACATGTTCAATGAATATTTTTTAGAAGTACACTGACACAAACTTCAATAAACTATTATATTGTATAAATAATAATTATAAATTCGAAAATCCTTTGATCTTCAAAATAGATTATTTGTAGAAATGTTTTTACGAACAAGGAATTAACTGGCGGGTTCCCGGATACCATCAACCGCATATTACATTATAGCGCTTGTATAAAAGGAAATGTAGCAATAAGTTTTTATTCTCATCTATCAATCACAGGAAACTGAATACGAGTTTCCCTTTGCAATTTATGTTTTAATATACTCGCCGCGCCGCGCCATTCCTTCACTACTTTATGATTGAAATATTGTAAAAAAGTTGCTGTGTATGGTGTACCGCTGTTATTTTAATTCTTTAATAACGTGAAAGGTTATTTTGAGTTATTTTTTTCATAATATTATATAAATAAGAAAATGTTTCGATGAAATGTTTAATTTAATATTTTAAGTTATTTATATAATTACTACAAATAAACATATTAACAAACTTCTCTGCTTAAATATTCAAGCGCATTGATTTTTTTTCTTAGTCATATACGATACACTACACGTATACCTAGGTATTTAAAAAACTAAATAAATTGCCTAGTGATACATATTTTTTTGTAAATGAATATTATAATACACTAAAATTTGTGCCGACTGCCGTGCTGTCTGTGATGTGATGAGAGATCTGTTGCGTTAGCCGCGCTAACATCGCCTAGCATAGAATATGAGTCTAAAGTATATCACCAGATTTCTCAGTAAAAGGAAATAATACAACCCCGGTTAAAATATAAATAACAAAATTACCTGCGTTAAGCGCCGCTGTAAAGGCCCTTCCTTGTTATGGCCCATTATTAGCAACTATCGACAATGACAATAGTGCAGACAGTTTATTGCATGTAATAAAATTAGCCATATCACGACAGTTTTGAGCAGTATCGAAATAATTCGCAATTCCAATGATTTCCCGCAATTTGGGGATTCGTTCAAAAATTGATAATGTTGGTAATTATTATCAGCGGTCATATATGTGACTCTTTAGCAGGAAGCGGCAACCCAGGGTAAGTACCCAAAATCCTGTGTAGCAGAAGTCAATCCAGTTGCTTTTTAAAAATTGATTTTTAGAAATCGGTTCACGCCCAGTGATTGCGTGAAATAGGAGTGTTTTATTGTGGTATTCTTTTATAGTTACTGCTGAGAACAAAGATGTTTCAAAAGTTTTTTTTGTAATGATGGTACTCTGGCGTAATACATCATTTGATTAACAATCTAGCCTTATGAATAATAAGTTATTTATATCTAACCTAAACTTCTAAAGAGACTATGAAAAGTATAATGAAAATAAATGCAATTTTCACAATTTTTAAAATAAACATAGAAGTTTATTTACTTATGATCAAGTTAAAAAAAGGGATAATATATTACATGTCAACAGGTTTAATAGTTTTCTCTCACTACATATTATTTATTTTTATCAGTTTCGTCTTTCTCCACCAGAAACCATTACTTAAATTATTTAAAAACCTCGAAACTAATGTACTTATTACATTCTCAGCGCATGCGTAATTTAAAAAATAATTAAATACAAGAGATGCGCGGACACGCGTTATCCCGTTCGCTGACCACGGGAGGCTGACGCCGCCTCGGCCGTATCGATATGACAGTCCTCCCAGTCAGTTTCGCTCTCGCGTTTCGTTCGGTGATTGAGATTGTCGGATTCCCCTTTCCTCTTCGCATCCTTTTTTGAGCCGGCAACAAATCCATGGTTCAGCTTTGTCGTTGTTCAAGGGCGGCAGTGATCACTAGTAAGTGACAGCACAGCACTCAATAAGAATTCTGAATATTTATTCAGAACTTTGTGATTTCACAATAAGATCTAAATTTGCGCCTCGATTCGCGTGTAATACGCTCTTATTGCATAGGTCCGGCAAATGAGCAAACAACTCATCTGATAGTAAGTGATGGATCATCGATGTGTTGCCGGTGCATTAAATTAGGAGGAGAGCGGGAAGGGAAAATGATAGGAAGAGGAAAAGGGGTATTGAGCAATCTCACTCACTGAATGTAACGCGACAGCGAAGTTGTTGCTTCAAGTCGATCTCATGTGAGACAGTGAGCACCGCCCCAGACGAGCTTGCCCATTCATGCTGAATAATGTGCTGAATTATGACTGACAACGGCGTGGCTCTACCACTTCTCACAATTTAATAATCTTTTGCCAGTTTTTAATTGTTTATATTGACCAGCCGAGCATTGTTTGTTGTTGGCTTCTTTATTAATAATTTCAATTTACGATAGTTATAAAATAGCCAATTTTAATTTAATTTACTTCATTTATCAGTTCAATAAACCGAAATACTGAGAAGAACACTGTATTATATTAAAAATCGAAATTCCTTTATATACTGGAGGAATTCGAGAAATCCTGGTCAAGAACACCCGTACCTCGAGAAATAAAAAAAAAGAACGAGAAATCAGAAACCTTATAATTATTTAGAAGAAAAAAGTTACATGGTTTAAGATTACATAGATTAGGCCTTTATAAATCATAGTACCTAATCAATAATTATCATTGTAAAAGTTAATTTATTATAGTTGTAATTATTGAATAACTTCATAATGTTAGCAGTAGTATTATAAATACACTATTTATATAATTTGAAGTTTAACGTAGTATATAACATTATATTTTTAGTTAATGAGAAAAACAAGTTAGAGCTCCTCTAATCCAAGTAATCGATAAATCTCAAAAATGAAAGTAGCAGCATAGGGCAAAAAAACATGTACCCTTTTGAAAAGTCAACGGCCAGACGAATGCGTTAAAAAAGTACCTTAATGTGAACTTTACCAAAGTGATTCGTATAAGTTAAAAGATTTGTGAAAAAGATATTATTAAATCCATGCACGTAATATTAAAAAAATTGTAAAAATGTCCAACCTAGATTTTGTTTTTTTTTTCATATCTGAAACATCAAATTTGCTATAAAAACTACTAGTAATACTGTTTTTAGCAAGAAAGTAGGCAAGTAGTTATAAATGATTGAATCCACGCGCATGATACTCAGCAAAAACTTGTAATACCTTTTTTTAGACAATTGGTCTGTCAAACGAGCAAACAGGTCACCTGATTGTAAGTAATCACTCCTGCATATGAACATCCATCCACAACGCTTAGATCATAGATGTGTCACCATCAAATCTGGAGGGGAGCGGGAGGAAAAAATGGTGGGAAGATATAGAGCATCCGGCAAATCTCTACCATCCTACTATACCTATATAATAATCCTGTATTTTACTGACGAAATGAGGTTCATGCTTCAACGTACTACGTCGAATCAACTAATTATTTCACTCTAAAGATTACTAAATTCAATAAAAATTAGTTTCGACCGGCGTATGTGGGATTCTAAGGGATTCAGGTGTCACACGTCCGCTCAACGAACACGGTCATTATAACGGTTTATATCTGCATAATAATGTGCGAAATGCGCTCTAAATAAGATTTTCACACGGTGAAAGCTATTATGTCTTCCAAAATGGCAAGAAAGTATCTTAACGCAAAAATAACCATGTATGTTAATATTTCCGATTAGAATGAATTGATATTGTATGATGTGTCAACACGCTGGGGAGCAGCACTCAAACACGTTATAAACATTATATTTATGTTCAATTCCCGCGTGATTTTGAACAATTATATTTGAGTTCATATAAAGACATATTTTAATAATAAATATAGTCAATTAAGTCTTGTGCCGTGAGTATCAGAAACTACGAGATACTTTTCGGTCTCACAAACACCCAGAGCCGAGATAAATACTTGGGGGCCTCACAACCATTTTTCTCGGTCCGGGGATCGAACCCGCGGCCTCTCATTTCATAGCCGACGTCTTACCAACTGCGCCTGAGGCAACCGAGGCTGTCACATTCAACTATTTTGGTATTCTTCTTCAACCTGCCCTTATCCACCCACGTAGGTTCAACGCAAAATGATTTTATTTATAATTGTACTATCTCCATTTGCCTAACATTAACTGTTTCCGGAATAAGCCTTTTTATCAACATCGCTGATATATAGGCATTTGGAGCTAGCAACTAAAATCAATAAGGTACGGTATTTAAATTGCTATGTAGATGACATTAAGATAAATAATGACTAATACAATACAACGTTCACAATACATTATTTAGAAAATTAATATTATACCCTATTTAATAAATAATGCCACTCTTTATAACGACTACTAATAAAACACAAAATGTCGACGTCAATTATTTTAAATCTATGACAGAGAATCTTAATTGATATGTTCATCGAATCCGATCAATTTGAAACATTTTTATTGTAAATATAAAAGTAACAAACGAGCTAAATAACGAGCCAGGTGGATGTATTTAAGCTCGTGAGGGTGATTATGCACGCTAACGGCCTCCCACACGCTAACTTTTGCCTTAAAAAGGTTCACTATTGACTTATCCTTAAATGCTTAACATCGTTTCAGAGCTCTGACATAACCCAAATAAGTTCGCGAGCTCCAAGCCATGCCGATGCCGTAGAATCCAACCCAATTTTCTTCCTGTCTCGTGTGTCTTGATTAAATAAAAAAAATACGCTGAGAGCACCCCCGCGAAGCAACCAATTTAGTTTTCTGGTTTTAATAAAAGCGGAGTTTTAGTGATTTTATTACATTTTAAATGAATATTCATCAGATTTTATCGCATTAACATTTCACAGGTGGTGATTACGTAATGAATAAAGCAAAAGATGTGAATAATATACTTATCGCTTAATAAAATATTCGAATTGTACGCACCAGGCACTAGTGACTAGACGCTACAAAGGCATATTATTATTATGGAATAGAATGGGATTCAATTAAAAATATCGAAAATGCAATCGCCTAAGTCTTTGTTTCATCTTCGATCAACAATACCATTAAGTGTATCATTTATTTATCCTTTTTCATTAAATTGATTCAATTTCTATGTAATAAAAACTTATTTATCGCAGTACGATAAATAAACCTATTAACGAAAAATATTTAGCCGGCGTTTGCTCTTATACCATCCCAATAAAAGTCTAGACGTAGGTTAAATCAAAAAGTATTTGATTTGTTAGTCATAAAAATAAAAGAAATATTTAGCAGACTCTGCTCAGACTATTGATGCAGTATATGAACGCCAGAACAATAAACGATATTTATTACACCACACAGCAGTGAATGAAGCAATTTCTACCACGTATTTCTACAACTGCATTTATAAGAAGTGATTAATAAAAGTACTTTAATAGGCTTTAGGCAAAATAGACTTAATTTATAACCCATTGTTTGGTTAATAAAGGCAGCTTTAGTTTTATTATACAAGGCTCATTTAGCTGACCGATGGGGATAGCCCGACCCTTACTAAACTGTATATATAATCCATGTTAAATATATTTGCGCCAAACAATATCCATGATAATGCGGCGAAAATTTAATAAATTAAAGTGACTGATTCACACAGATAACTATTTGAAGCGTCATAATTAAAAAGCTGTCGTGCCAATGACTACCAAATGCTTAATTTCCCTCTTTATAATGTAAATTGTTATGATACCGTTTTTTGCTTAAAACAACGTTAATACAAATTATTATTTAGGGTTTTACGTTTAAAGAAATCTATTCTCAAAAAAGACTAGTCACTTACACGAGAATACAGTTTGCATAAAGTACGATATTCGACGATTTACGCACAATGATGCGCACTTCCAATGTGTTCATTATATTGGTATACATATTTATAAAGTAAAAGGTAATAAAAGATTTTTAAATGCAATAGCAACATTCAAAATTAATGTTAGCTCGAAATTTAAAAAAAATAAACAAACTTTCGGATTTGGATCCTCACAAATCAAAACAATTACGAGAGCGAGTCAAAAGCAAAAGTATCAATCTCCCGTATGTACTTGGTAAAAAAACAATGATAAATCATTTTTTATGAGTAAATAACTATATGTGAACTGATGTCTAATCTATCTATATCATATTACATCTATATCATTTCTAACACTATCTAAGACACATAGCGTTGAAATGATATGTCAAGGTCCTAAACATTAGCTGGGCCAACAATTACCAATTACTGAATTACCTCTTACAGGCCAATCGTTACCAGGGAACTATGTATTAATTAAAGAGCTACGCAACTCGTAAAGATCCTAATTGTCGCTGCTAATGAAAATTGGGAACAGAAAAATTAAACAAAAGGACAGCTTACATTTGGAATAGTTTTCTTTTCACATGTTTTCGTATTTCCATACTATTGAGATTTCAAATACCTAAGCTAAGAAAACATGCATAACAAATTTAACCTAATTGATACTATCGTTACCTCAATGGTTTATACATACATAAAATCATGCCTTTTTCACAGGAGTACTAATTTATACTATCGTTACCTCAATGGTTTATACATACATAACCTCACGCCTTTTTCACAGAAGGAGTAAGCAGAGGTTCCACCAGGTCACCCACGTTTCGCTTTATGTGTTCCGTCCCACGATGTGACAGGAGGCGAGTATGTGCCATATCGGGCACAAATTCCTAACTCTGGGTTGATAATGAATAGAGAAATCCAATATCACTTTGCCAGACTCAAGATTTGAACCCAAGATCTCATCTTTGTAGTCATACCGTAGTACAACTGCGCCACCGACGCAGTTACACATAATTTTGATGTATCAAAATAATTTGTATAGTCATTTGAATAAAAAAAGATATATTGTCTTGATTTTTATATTTTCCTCGAGAATTTACTTCAGCCAATTGTATGATCCTATAACCAACAGTCATCCCTTCTGCTGCTTAACTCTAACATTGTTTCGCAATTGGTGACTGTACGTACGCTCATTCCTATATCCCAGTCAGTGACAAAACTCAATATTTTTTTTGTAAATAGCGTACACTTTTTAATTACTGTGTTGTTAAACATTCATGATAAATGTAAAAGCACTCATTTGGCGTGTTAACACGAGCCTTTTGTAAACAGAAGCGGCGTGTGATATGTCGCGAGCCGGCGGCCGGCGCGGCTGCACCCCGCCTGCTCCGCCCGATGACTCACGTGTAGTTCCTTTATGATCTGTCATTTTCAATATCTCACTGACATTTTAGAAACCCACATTTTTCGTACTTTCCAATTTTCAACTTGGTCCTTGGTTGGTTAACACGGATGTTACTCAGCTGCGACAGCCAAAAGGGTAACTAGTCTATATATTAATCGACAATAAGAAAGTTAATCTCTCTCGGCCTTGTTAAGAAATAGTTTTAAAACCTATTTGGTAATATAATATTTTGTCTTCTTGTCTTCTAGATTTACTCGATTACAAAGATATGCAGCAAACTCTTTTGTATGAGCAGTTATAATGGCGATGCTGGCGGAAGGATCAAATTGAGAAATTTTGGCAGATGTTGGGTAAGGGCCAACCCGCTCGGAGACGATGACACTAAAGCGATAGTATAATCGTCCTGACTCGTCTGTTCACTGAACAAGTGTGGTTGCCGAGGGACCTATTTATCATCTTGATTCCTCCAAGCAGAGGCTTGTAAGCCCCGCACCAGAGGCGTTTCGCCATCTATGTATTGAACTTCTGACATCCATGTAAAGCACAGATGGGAACCAAGAGTTTTAGAAAAACACGGAAGGTTTAAGGAAAACGATTTACATATGTAGAGTACGAACTGTAGACCTTACACCAACAACATTCCAAATTTTTTATTACACAAGTCCGACCGAGGGAACATGTCACCTGATGGTAAGTGGTCACTGCCGCCCATGATAATCCACAACGCTTGATCATAGGGTTCCTGGCCCATCAAATTCGGAGGAGAACGGGAAGGAAAAAGGATGGGAAGAGGAAAGGGGTATTGAGCAACCGGCAATCTCACTCACCGAACGAAACGCGACAGCGAAACTGTCGCTTCACGTCGATTTCCTGTGATACCGCCCCGGACAAGCCTGCCCATTCATGCTGAATCAGGACTGACAACATCGTACTTCGATAAAATTTCCATTTCTAAATGTTTCAATCTGACGCCAATTGATTACAAGACACGCGAAATTGTTGAATTAATTAATAGAAAATTACATTGCCTCTTAATGCTAAGCCTCTTAATTATATCATCAATTATAATACCTTTGGGAGCAAGATAATTGCTACTGAATGTAGGTTTGTCTTGTCTTCCACCTACTCGAACCTTTGCTTAATCTACGTGGTGTTAATGCTGAAGATCGGATGAAGTTAAAACGCCGAGATAACGGCAATTTGAAAAAAAATAGCCTTTTACAGTTTTGCGCCCTACAATGCATATTAATGAATTAAACATTTAAAGAAAAACTCAATCAAATTGCATACGGTTACTCGTGGCACACTGGCCCCTGGACCATATGGTAAGGTATACGATAACATGATCGTATGATTTGGTGTACTCGTATACAATAAAAATATATATATTAATCTATAATTCTCATAGCTACCATACAGCTAGAGAAATTTCCAATGATTACGAAACACTCGTAACGTAGACAGAGGTCCCACTTCATTAATTATATCTATCCCTAGGTGACTTAATACAATATTGAAACTCGGATATCGACTACCGCATTATTGGGTAAGCTGTGGAATAGCCTTCCGGTCTGAGTTTCGTGCCTCGGGTAATATCGATTCTGTATAGTGTATACGAAATATAAAGAAGTAAATGGTAGGCGTTAAAGAAACGTAGGTAGTTTAGTTACCGGCAATTATTACACATTCTTTAGAGTTCTAGAAATTAAATCATAGTAACTTGCATTTATCTAATGATTCGTAAAGACTATAAAATACGCGAAGCATTTGATGACATATTTACTAACATTAATCAACCAAATATGTATAAGGCTACACTTTGGAATCAATAATAAACACACCCAACAGTCACATAGTTCTGACCCCACACTAAGATCGAGTCTTGTGTCATTGGTATCAGAAACTACGAGACACGTTTTCGGCCCCACTATCACCCAAGTCCGAAACAAATACCTGTGGATCACACAAATATTTGTTTCGGTGAAGGGATCGAACCCACGGCCTTCCGTTTCACAGCCGGCGTCTAACCAACAGAGCCACGGAGGCTACCAAGCAAATGATCATAATAAAGTTTTAAATATCTACGTATATCAACACATGATAATGTATTGTAAAGTCAATCAAAATATCTGCAGAGGATATGTGCACATTGCACATAGTCATTGACTTATATTCTACCGATAGACGAGACACGTCATAGAAACAAAGTGCCCCCGTATTTTTACAAGCACACTACCGATATTTAGTTCATTGACTGGAACTATTACAAAAATGTAACTTCAGACGATTTGGTTTCGGTTTGACGGCGAAAAGTCAAAATAAATTACATATAAACGTATCCGATAAGGCGTACTGCACTGTCACTGTCACGAAGCAGACTGCTTCATGTGCGGTGCATACACCGCAACTAGGTGGGACACATTTTGCGTACTGAATGTATTATCTAGTGTAACATTGATATCGATGCACACAGCATTAATAATTTTATATAAAATAGCTTCAAAGATACTCGTAAAGGAGGTGTGAAAGAGATTAGAGATAAGTCTAAACGCAGTGCTAATTGTTGTCAAGACCCCCACCCAACTGGGCAACTGACCACAGAGTAACTGGATAAGCGAATCCCGGTCTTAACCTTAAGGTGGTTAAGCTAAGTCCCGGGCGCGTGTATTGAAACACTACTTAATACCTCCCCTCGTTCAAACAAGTTAATGTTGTTTTTACTAGAAAAACACCAAAAAAGCTACTCCAATGCTTCCTCCGCGTTAACACATATTTGTGGAAATTGCGCTGTTAGCATATAGTTAATGTAGAAACTTAAATGAAATCCGAAAATAAAATGCAGGCTCTATTCCCAGGTTATTCAATTCATTCATGTTAGTTGTTATTTTCTTTAAAACAAACAATTGAAATTCCATATCGCCCCTGAAATGTATATTATTCTGTAATGTTTGAACGTCAATGAAACGACCTTTATAATAAACATTAAGAGTTGAACATACATAAACTTAAAATAAGCACAGCTAGAATACAAAAAAAAACTAGATTATAAGTAAGTTAAATCTATCGGAAAACATTGTTTCAACCAAAACGCAATTACATTAAAGCAGAAAAATGTACTTTTGTTTCAGTCAGTAATGAGCTTTAACAAATCGACAGCCAGAAAAAGTTTTTGTGTTCCAGCTAACATGAGTAGTATCCGTAAGGACTGATATTCGGGCGAAATTTCTATAAAATTTTTGCACGTAAAATCTACATCAACTTCTCGCGCGCCAAAAAAACGTATTGAACCAGTTTTTCTAAATAAGCTTCCCGGCTTTAGCGGTCAACACAATACCGGCACAGGACAACCTCTGAATACTTCGTGAATGCTTTTATATCGAACATTTTTTACCCGACTTCTCGGAAAGGGGTCGTTTAAGAACCTTTTAGATATTGCTTAGGATTCTAAAGACTTCGTAAAGTTTAGTAACAAAATAGTTGAACACGTAGGTACCAAAAAAATTATATATCACATTTATATGTTTGTTTAGCCGCGTGACACGACTGAAACTGGTGTTACCGTGTAAATGTATTTTTTATGGCCGCACTACAAAAACAAGTTCCATAAGCAATACTCAAGCGCAAATTTACATACGACACGGTCGGACGCGTGACACACATACACACAAAACATAAAGCTATGTTCAATGCGTGAATCTATATATGTGTGAGAAATGCAAGACACTATTTTATCTTAAATAAACACCTACCTACTTTTAAACTCTACAAACCTGTTATAAACTAATAAACATAATAAAATATTACCGCATCTTTTTGAAAAAGTTCATATAAAAACAAAATACCTAACTATGATATTTATTGAACGATAGCTAAGTTAGATAGAAAGCCAATGTTTTCTCTAACAATACTCAAATTATAGACTATAGAATATAAACACGTAACATATTGAAATGCATAAAGAATCCGTCTGCAAAAGAATTTAAATCAAAAAAGAGTTCACAAAGGGGAATGATTCAATTCACTGAGGGCTAAATATTCAGTATAGTCGTTTAATTATGCCAGAAGTTGTCAATAACGCAAAAATAAAATCAATTTTCATTGGCAACGGCGACATCATGCGCTCGGTCGCCGATGCACTTTGCCGCGAGCTATTTCCATCCAAATATGTTTTTTTCATTCCGCTTTACAATGTTCACACCAATATCGATCAATGTTCTGTCAGTTTTCATTTCATAAGCGTAAAGATATAATTAAACGTTGTGTGTTCTGTTATAGGCTGTGTAGGTACTCGTGTTTTTAATTAACAAAATATTCGATTATTTTATTTTTATTCCCATACGCAGTGATTATACAAAACTGTTAAATTAATGATTTCATTTACTTAGTAAGTTGTCGCCCGTCCCGATTTCGCCCGAGTATAGATACTACTTGACTCCAGTGACCAGTTCACATTGGAAAATTACTATTTCCCTATTTTATATTTAAAATAAAAGTAATTGCCGTACTCTAAACTGCTTTTCCCATACCGTCCCGTTACAGCCCGTCCTGTCCCGTCTCCAATCAATACTTGTAATGAATATCGTCTTCATTTGGATAAAAATTAGTACCATATGGATAAAAACCCATTTGCAAATAATAAATTGATAATTTTGGTACAAATTTGATTACTATTAAAAAGGCTATAGTCAGTCAACCTGAAGGATAGACAAACCTCGCGGACTTTTTTTAGAGATTTTTAAGAGAAACATACCCGTCTTACTTGATTATTCCGTAACCCCAACCATTTACATAAGTAAAAATACAACAATTTTCACTACTGCTCCGCTCCAAATGCTCATAGCGTGATGCTAGCCTATAGCCTTACTCGATAAATAGGCTATCCAACGTGTATAATTGATCGATGTATCCAACACAAAAATAATTTTTCAATTCCAACCAGTACTTCCTGAGATTACCAATAAAAAGCAAATAAACTCTTCAGCTTTATATAGTAGTATAAATAACAAAGATTGAATTACTGAGTACTTGTAAGTTTTCATGAAATTATAGTTATCAAATGAAGCTTTCACGTAGCATTTATTAAATGTTGAAGTCATATCATTATTAGTTAATCCTCGATTCAAATATTGAAATTATTGATTTCTTCACCCAATAAAATATTGAGGGGTCTATTTTCGTACAGACTAGACTAACTGACGCGACGTAGCATTTTGACATTTAAAAAATATATCTCGTATAATTTAATGCTAATTACGAATATGTATGAAAAAAGAGAATAAGATATAACTTACTACCACAAAGCTGAAATTGGGTGCATGATTTTTATATCTTTCACAATGTAGATATGATGAAATATATTATACACATACTAAAACGACAACAGGCGAAGAAAAAGTGGTTTAAGTTAACTTTAAACTATAGGTAAACAAACACTACGAGGCGAAATATGACGGCAATGAATACATGTACAGAGAGCGCGCCTCGAAAACTGTACACAATTGAAATATTCAGCTGAACAATCAAGATCGCTGTGCCCGAGTTCCTATTGTTGCGTACGACGAAACATCATTATTGTCAGCGAAAGTCCCCGCTTTTACGAGAAGAAAGCGCAAAGCCATTGATGGTAGGTAAATAAGATTGCTGTTGTACAAACCGTTGCTTATTTCAGTTGTCCTTGTTTTCCTTCTCTGAATCAGTTTTAGAACCACTTATCTCTTGTGTTTCATAGAATGTAGTCTTTACGAATTGTCGAATTAGATAATGTTTATAAAATCGTATTATATTTTTTTTATACAGCCTAAACTTTAAGCTTGATAAATAACGATGTTTTTATTTATGTTCCTAATTAATTTTATTAATCAAGTAACTATTCAGTGATTCCTATGGGAAATTTTGAAATGCAATAATAACTTATGATATAAATTGAACCTAAAAAACACTTCAACGCGCGAAATTATAGCAATTAAGTAACGGAAGATAAAAAAGGAAAAATATATCAAATCAAAATAAAAGGTCGTGCATACGAGCGTAAGGCGTCATTCATAAAAAGCATCGACTCGTTATAATTACTTCGTATCTCGTCTAAATTATTTTAAATACTTGGAGCGCATGTGGATGACGCGACGCCGCTCTAATGCGCTCGCCACAAAATTCTCAGTCGTACCAAACTCGTTCACCGTTTGGCTCTAATAAAAAAAAGCTGAATCGAACGGAAATGAAGTAACGTTAACCGGTTTTCCTCGGGTGGGTGGTGAGCCTGAGCCTTTGTGCCTTTTTTGTCGCCACGACAGTGACACTCCTTGCAATGGATTTCTAAGTCTTTTTAAGCTCGCTTTTGCTGAGAATAAAGGAATGTTATTCAATGTTATAGGTTGGACACCAGTTACCACATAGTGTATTAAATTCTTTACATAGAGCAAATTGTGTTACAAAACTATAATACTAAATGCAAAAACGTGTGTATATAAAAATCCCTTAAGTTAAAAATAAAATCGTAGACTTGCTAATGTCTTAACATTTCGGCTTTGTGATGTTAAGTAATTTCTTGCATGCTTTAATGAATTAAACGATCTGTAAAAATTTTTAACTGTATAAACGCATGCATATATGAAATGGCGTGCTAATAATTTTATTAACAGTAATTTTGTTTGAAAAGTCAATACTCCAAAATATTATTTTTATATACGGCGTTTGTTTCATACGGCATTTGTAGGCAAGTGGTAATTTAGTGGAATCAAAGCTAACAGTTACGAGAGTATTCAAAAGGAGAATAAATTCAAACAAAGCATACATTTTACAATCGCCTGGTTTATTTTTCTTTTATAATGCTAAATCTCTTATTTTTTCAACACAAATTTACACATTCATTATTGTACATTAAACAACATTCATCGTGCATTACATAATAATACATTAATATTCATTATTACTATTGTTCAATGTCTTTGGATAGGACGACTATACGCATCATCCATACGTAATAATAGGTATTTCACATTATTTACGTAACTTCTTGTTTGGGCTTCAACAATATAATAATACACAGTACCTATTATTAATTATTTGGCGATCATACACAATAGATGCTCAATCCGTTATCACATAATAATTTACATTTACTAACATTCTTCAACTAATCAGTCGCGGATCTTTCACTTTAGGATCCAATGTAACCTTCCATTATATATCTAAATAAATTATATCATACAAAAAATATTACACTAACAACCTGTGTAGGTATAAATTACACATGCCTTAAGTACAGAATTTCTAATTTAATTTATAATTTACAATTCTTACAGAAATCCCCTAGATATGTAACAATGCATTGGTTTGTTTTAAACATCTGTGGCACAGCCATCTTGGAAGGCGTCGTCGGCGGACGGCCTGGTGATGGTGAGCACGCGCTTGAGCGCCGAAACGGGCGGCAGCACCGGCGGCGCGCGCTGCCACACGCGCAGCGTCCGCGCGCCGCCCACCGGCAGCCCGTAGTCGGCCGGGTACGGCGCGTCGTGCTGCGCCGCCACGTTGGTCGCAGCCACCGCGTGCGACCGAGGGAACGTGCGGCTCATGAAGCCCAGCTCCTCCTGCGACCCGTCCACGCTGCAGTTCTCTATGATAGGAGTTCTGTCGTTGTAGTAAGTGGGAATGGCGGAGCTGACGGTGCGGGACAAGTTATTTGACTGATTCATTTTCATCTGATCCCACAGACCAGACGGATACAAGGAATCCGAAGCTTCGCGAGCGTACTCTCCGCTTCCTGGTCGCGTGGTGCTATCCGGTCTAGTATCATTGATAAGATCGGGATCGATAGAAGCAGAAACTGTTGGAGAAACAACTACAGGTCCTCCCGACGTCACTATACTTCCTCTTCCTTCGTAGTGGTTTGTAGTGTATGGAATATCATTCGCCTTTGGCGGTTTCAGTACAGGATTACATTTTGGGTCATTAAAATTGTCAGTTTCTTGTCTATTAGCGAGAACGGCAACTTGGGGCCGGTCGGTAGCTGAAGGGTGCACCTCGTTGCCAGAAACGACTCTATCTAACGTATTAGGTGTTTTACTGTCGCACGGTGGTGTCGGCCGGAAACGTACAAAGGTTATTAGTAAAACAAGTGATATTACTACGACGACTAAAAACAGCGCCGCACCCAAGCTAGCGATTTGTGCGCTTCCTAATGATGCCATTCCCGCTGCGATCTGTGTGATCTGTACAGTAAAATTAGCTTCTGCATTTCCACCTTTGTTTTCAGCAACACAATAAAACTCATTGGAGTCTGATTCTTGCGTGTTAGTGAGCACCAAAGCAGATTTCTTTTTCGCATCACCATCTTCGAAAATATAAATTCTTTGATGTGAATTAAAATTGCTTCCATTCTGAAGCAATCTTCCATTCCAGTACCAGTTGATATTGGCACTGGGAACTGCTTCCGTTCTACAAGTAATAGTAGTATTTTCTCCTATCGTAGCCACAACATGCCGACTGATTGGTAATATTTCAGGTTTACAAGCAAATTCTTCAATAGGCAGTTCTGAGAATGGTTTATTGGCCAGTCTCGCAGGCGCGGAACAACTAGGGGTAGAAAGCAATTTATGTTTCGCCAGCCATAACTTAAGTTCTCGCAGCCGACAATCACAAGTCCACGGGTTGTCGGATAAGTCAATAGCCCTTAATTTCTCTAGTTTTTCTAACGAGCTCAGCGGCAAATCACGCAATTTGTTATGATTTAGCTTTAGAGATTCCAGCGAGCGTAAATTTCTAAACGCGTCGGCAGCTATATCCCTAATGTCACATTTAGAGAAATCAAGTTTAACGACGCTGCCGAGATTGCTCAAAGCGTCAGAATGTACTTTTAGTATTGGATTTTGAGCCAACGTAAGGTCTCTAAGGAATGGGGCATCCTTAAAGCTGTTTGCGGGTATCTGAGTAAGCAAATTATGAGATAAATCTAACTCAACTAAGTTAGTCAATCCTTTAAAGGCTCGATCGTGAATTTGACCAATATTACAGTTGCGCAGATACACTCTCTGAAGGTTAACGAGCCCTGTTCTAGCGAAGGCTTCCTGCGGTAATATCTGCAAATTGTTTCCTGAAAGGTCAAGCACTTGTGTGGCGGGGTCCACCGGCTCCGGCACCGTGATAAGGGCTCTGTCCACACACTCCACCGTTTGTTTGCCTCCTTTCCACTTACACGCACACACTGCAGGACATGATCCGGGGGGGGCGACACCTGCCAGTATAGTTTTGGTCATCATCACACTTATAGTCACGATTAACCACTTCATTTTGATCGCAATCCAATTTTAATACAGTCACTGTAACATTGTTTTAATACTTAAACTTCACACAGTCAATTTTGGGCACAGTTTACACGAAATTTCAAAATCCAATAAATTTAAGAATATGCGGCGGCAACACGACGATATCGTATCACATCACTGCTCGAGAAAGTTGGCAAGCGGCACATGACGGCACGGTACGCGCCCACGATGGTTCTCAGACAACTGAGAGGGAAGATCGCCCGATCGGCTCAGTAAAGAGCTGAACGCATGCGCGACGACGGCGCCTGCCGCCCCGCGCGCCCCACCCCGCGCCCCGCGCTGCGGCTCCTCGGCCAACGAGTCGGCTAGCCCAACTCCGCTCGAACAGTTGAAAGAATTTTAAAAGTGTAATTTTCTACCTGGCTGTGACCGCAACCGATTATGCCGCTCGCCGGCCCGTCACGTTCATTCATAAATACTAGCGGAGCGGGGGGCGATAGTTTCAATGCGCCGAGATGTATCAAACAATATCCGTGCTCGCTGAGCTGCAGCACGCAAACCGCTCCGATTGTTATACAATACAAATCTTTTTGTCGCAGGCACGTTGGGGAACGATGTCAGGTACTGGATAAATTATTATTGGAGCCCAAAGGGACGCAGGTACGCGACAACATTGTAACAGGATGTGTCTCACAAAAGAACGAGCCGTTTCCATTCACAATTTCGCAGAGTCGGTCTTGTGTATGACGGCTTAAACAAATTTGACTCAAGTTATTAGGTAACGTTTATTGAAAAAAAATGTTGTAACTGTATGTAGCGGCTCAGCGTCCCACTTTCTGCTTCAAGTACATTCCATAAGGCGCAAGATGCCTAAGAGAAAAAAGTAAACAATGAACTTTATTATTGTTCTAAATTATATATATTCTTTAAATATTTTTATACCTATTTTCATTATCCTTCTCTCTTTATTCTTAACTGTTATTTATAGCATATGCCTTGAACGATTATTGCAAGTTGGAACATTAAATACTAGTTACGGGAACCGGGAAAATTCGAAGAGAAGTAAAAAAAATATAGGAAGGCTAAATCCAGCGCAGGGCTTCGGGCACCCGGTGTGGCGCCCGGCATGCGCCAGCCGTGCTGCGTGCTCGATCCACCATGTGCGCGAGCTACGTGTGCCGTGTATACTGTGTACTGTGTAGTATAGTTATGGTGTAGCGTGAAGTGTAGGTACGATGCGTCTCGACGTGTTGAACGCTCGTCAGCTGTTCCCGCAGCTGGCGAGTGGCGCGCGGCTGTCGGCTGACTGCGCGACGCGTGTTCCGCCCTCTGCCGTTCACAAACACTAATAAGGCGTCCGCGAGCTTTCTAATTTAATTACCAAAGGCACTTCGCGCCTTGCAACTCAACAATAATGACTATTATATTATAATTTAATAATGCTTTTATACCTTGTAATATGCTCTTACGTCTTCGTACTCTGAACAGTCTATTGTTAACCTTGTTACTCGTAGGCGTTGGCACCCTGCGCCTTTCTAACATGTCAACTTAGTTCAAATTTTATGTGTAGCTTTTATATGTGGCTTTAAGAATAGAGTTTCATTGCACCAAGTATGTATTATATCGCGTTACACACATTGAATACTTGAAGTTTATTGTAGCGGATTGTTTTCTCTTTAACCTTTATGAGACTTTGGTTCTCTTAATACAATTTACATTATATATTATAAAAGTATTTTTGCCAAAGTAGTAATGTTTATAATTTATACTGATGTGTATAAATGCTTTTAAACCTGTAAAATATCCAACAAGCTTTGGAAAGTTACGATATAAAAATCACAAGGATTTCTTAAGGACGACTTAAGACAACTAGATCAACAATTATACATAGTATTGTTTTAGATAGGCAGATATCACCCATACTTGGTAAAATAAAGAAAACTATAAATTAATAATAATAATACATTAGATGTAGCCATTTCATATCTATATTCTCAAACTTATTTCTCCCTGGACATGAAGAACGTGAACCATAAAATATGCGCAATATTTCCGTGTAATTGCCGAACCCCCAAATAGTTACGTAAAGTAATAATTGTACTAACTACATAAGTATATAAACCATGACTCAAATTATCTATAGAATAATATTTACTACAAAAAAAACTAAAACAATAAATAAAACCAATAAGTTATTAGATAAATTTATTTTAAATATTAAAGATTAATACGAAATACGCACAACATTAGTAACGCCGACATAAAAATATAGCCGATTTGAGAGATATCGTAAATTATCGTATTTCTTGCGTAGGCTAACAAATGTTAAAGCTCTGGAAACTTGCAAACTTTAAATAAATAATACTAAACGAACATAAGGTGGTTTATTTTATCCACGTGGTATACATTTCACAGAAGTCAAAACTATTAACTTACAGTATGAACTCGGGCTGGGCGTTATCCCCCGAGAGTAGGAACGTGTAGCCGTCTGCTGTCCGTCGCCCCACAACACAGAAAAGATTCAGGGTAACACGTGGATAGATCTTTTCACACTTCACTTATAATGAAAAATATGTTCACACATTATTTAATATACCTAAATAAATACACCTAATACATACATAGTCCTGACTCCGCACTAAGATCGAGTCTTGTGTCAGAAACTACGTGAGCCTTTTTCGGTCTCACAAACACCGAGACCCGAAACAAATATATGTGGATCACACAAATATTTATGTTTGTGCGGAGATCGAACCCACGGCCTCTCGTTTCACAACCTGCGTCTAAAGCCCCATTTACACGGGGAGAGTTTCTCGCCTCGAAGATACGATTATCGTAAGGATATAAAAAAGTTGCATTCTATAAAAAAATGTCAGAACACTATAATCTATGGCGATTATGTCATGCGATAATCGCATACGATTCTCGCCGCGAGAAACTCGCCCCGTGTAAATGGCACTTAACCAACTGTGCCACGGAAGCTGCCTAGTTTACTAGTATACAATGCCTGACGACTCCTACTGCTTCTTATAAGTTCCCAAACCTACTAACTACAGTATTTCATCATACTTATAGATTACTTATAAAGACATAACCTCATTTTTTGTAAATGATCAATCTCGAATTGAAGCCATAGAAAACACAGCCAATATGAATGAACCACGGAACAAAAATATTTATAAAGAGATCATGAAAATGAAATGAAACCCCATTGATGTACAGTTAAGAAAGAGCAACATCTTTAAACATAATAACTTTGCAACGAACAGTTGAATCGACTCATAACAATTTGGAAAGTTATTACAAGTACCATCTTGAGCAAAACAAAATGAAAACGTAACTCGAATATAATGCAAGCGTTAAAATACCAACACTAATATAGACTTAATATATGATGATTTTCACAAGGAAATTGAGAACCATGAGCGTAACTAATTTATTTAAATAGTCTCTTGAAACCAATTAGAAACCAAAATTGTTTTCGCCGTCTGCGTTGCATTTACTCAGCAAAGCTAATAAATAATTTAATATTTATTTAGCATATTGATTCTCTTAACTGTGAATTCAGCTTTGAATCAAAGGAACACAACCGGTATAAAAAAGTGACAATTGTTCTCGCTCTTAATGCAGATTCAGCATTAAAAATTAAGCCAGTTTTTGTCAACATCTACAGTCTTGCATGAATATTCATATTTGGATAGGCTGTCCGAACGGAGTGCCCCTTTCCTTTATTTTTACATTTCTCTTTCGCTATACGCTAATATTTGCTTTTAAAACTAACTTATGCTCGTGAACTTTTCCGCGTGTATAGCGACGCTTGCGCTATTATGTCAGGCATGCGTGGATACATTCGGAATCTAGTGTTTATGAGCCGTGAAGTTATCACAAAAAAATTACACCAGCATACTTATTAAGGAATAAAGAAATCATATATTTATGGAAGATGTTATTATCCTTTATAAATCGTCAGCCTCCGAGGCGCAGTCAGTTAGACGACGGCTATGAAAAGAGAGGTCGCAGGTTCGATCCCCGCTCCGAAACAATTTGTGTGAGCCTCAGGTATTTATTTCGGGTCTGGGTAAACACCCAATTCGAAAAAGGCTCTCGTAGTTTGTGACACTCACACAAGACTCAGTCTTAGTGTGGTGTTAGGACTATGTATGTGACTGTTGTGCGTAATATTATTATTATTAATTAATTTTAGTATCGTTGATAACTCTATTAACGAATACAAAAGGTTCTCGGATTTTCCACTTCTATTTTCTATGACGCCATTGAAAAATCCAGGGAGACTAAAAGTTACACGACGAAGGGTTCGTTCTCAAGTACACGTCACTCAAAGCCTTCAAGGATATATCTACACGATTATGCTATCTAGATGTTACCACCTGGGGAGGAAAAACAACAATATTTTTTCTTGGGTCTAGTAATTATCAATAGCGAAACTTCATCACATTACACATCTTTAATGACTAATTTTCATATTATAATGCACGGTACATTGGTTTAGGAAAATGTACATCTTTGTCTATTTAAAAAATACAGGTTATATGTATTGGTTGGTCATATTACAATATTTGCCTACCTATGAGTAATTCCGAATGAAAACATGCGCCGCAAATGAGTTTATCAATTATCTCAAAGCATGTTTCACTAACAACACATTTAAAAACATTTAATACATCGACAAATGAGCAGTTAAATATCATTTGAAGCCATTTGAAAATGTAAAAAGCTAGGCATCCGCCTAATTGCACCAAATTCACATCTGTACATTTTTTCTCAAGCTTCTTAATTACCGCGGAGCGTCGGCAATAATTAACAGTTAAACAAGCGTCCCAATTTAATGATTATGAGTTAGTTCCGGTGGTCAGTGGCCGCTGCTATGTGCGCAAAACCTTCAATTTGATGTGACACGATACTCTTTAAAGCCCTGGTCTGTGGAACGGTACGCGCGGCACTGCGTTGAACGCAATGCGATGTCAGACTCGGTTTTGTATGAAAAACGTCATCATTTGTCTTTTGTTCTCTTGCGGTATGCGTCAGCCAGCGCGCACAGTGAAGGGTCAACTCCATGATGATATTTTGGTCGCTTGATAGAAACTGACAGCGGTTTGCGGTAGCGGCACAGATTTATATGAAAAACGTCAAGTATTGCCTTTTGTTCCGTCGCAGTATGCGTCTGCGTTGAGGGGCAAGCGGTGATGCGGGGGGTGGATATAACGCACGGCGCGCAGTCATTCTCGTCCAATCGCCGCGGCGTGCGGCATTGCGGCATGGATTTATTTGTCGATTATTTGCCAGAAATAATAGCAGGAACCCTTGTGTTTTATATCAAGATAGAAAGAACACATTAACATTTCATAATAAAAGGGAAAATATCTCCGATGGTAGTGTGCCCTTTTTTTTTCATATTAGCACCAAAATGTAACCGCAATGCATCTGATGTATTACAATTTTAAATCCAATTACAATATCCACCAGCAAAAAATAATCAGCTCTTGCTCTCAAACACTATTGTGCTAGCCTGCTCGAAAGCATACTTAAAAAAAACAAAATATTTGCATGTGTCATTGACGAGTTTACCACCTTCGTGTACGGTGGTCGGAGCAATTACGAAAATATCACTAGTTCATCCGATGAGTGTATTATAATAATATATTACAGTTGAATAATTCGCAAATAGAATCTCGTGTTGCTATTGGGTGTGGCAAATGGATAAATCTAGGAAGTGTTTCTTAATTTTTTCCGTATGTATAATATTATAGAAAGCTAATTCGCAGCTTGTACCATACGACCCTTGTTTATATTGGTCCGTGTTGCTTTACATCTAGCTTCTCCAGCCCTATTTTTGAGCGGTTAATCCTTAGTTCAATATTTAATTGTCTTTCACTTTGTAATGGAAGGAAATAGAACATTCTTTGTTTTTAACTTCTACTATTTAGTTCCTTTTTGATAAAGCTGCGGATTTCAACTAGTTAATATGCTGAGATCTATAACATCTTCTATATTCAAATAATGGTGTGCAAATTTTCCAATTACCACGGCTACATTTACAGAGCGCGAACGGAGTGCGATAATTTTTTAAGACTGCCTCGGTGGCGTAGTTGTACTACGGTACGACTACAAAGCTGAGCTCTCGGGTTCGAATACCGGCTCGGGCAAAGTGATATTGGGTTTTTCTATTCATCATCAGCCTGGAGCCAGGAATTTGTGTCCGATATGGCGTTAGGCTCGCCCCTGTCACATCATGGAACGGAACATACAAGGCGAAATGTGGGTGTCCTGGTGGCGCCTCTGCCTACCTCTTCTGGGATAAAGGCGTGAGTTTATGTATGCAAATAAAGTTAAACCTAGGATCAAGAACTGCTGATGTGCTGGAGGTTGTGCAGATACATATATACCTACTACCTACCTATACCTACGTGTATTATTTGAGCTCCGTATTGTGAATTTAGATAAAAAGTACAATTAAATGATTATTGTAAAAAGTGTCCATCAGTATTGATCCAGGTTTTGCTTGTGATAATTTATAACAAAATAATTTATTTTCATAATAGTAATACAATTTGTTTTTAACAAATTACGGTACAACCGGTGATAATTTAAGAGTAGGTATCTATATAAGTCCAGTGAAATATAACTTGATCAAAGAATATGTTTAGTAGCAGAAAAAAATAAAATAATATAGTTAATAACACACGAATTAACATAAGAAAATATAAGCCAATTTTGTCACGTATCAATATTGAGAAAATGGTCTTATGTGCCTTTTTACCGACTTCGTTTAGAATGACGCACAAACAATTTTTTAAGAAATTCTATATATTTTTGAACTCAAATAACTGTTATCCGTTGTCATGGAGACCCGTGAAGACTTCAATGCAAAATTGTCATAATAACATTTGTTGTCATGTTTCGGCTCTCCCATTGGTCAACGGATTTACGCACAGAGTGAAACCTATCTGTGAAACCTCCTTAGTTGGTACATGAACTGCGTTGCAGCGGTGCCGCTTACCGCAGTGCCGCGCGTACCGTTCCACAGACCAGGGCTTTAAGCCCTGGTCTGTGGAACGGTACGCGCGGCACTGCGTTGAACGCAATGCGATGTCAGACTCGGTTTTGTATGAAAAACGTCATCATTTGTCTTTTGTTCTCTTGCGGTATGCGTCAGCCAGCGCGCACAGTGAAGGGTCAACTCCATGATGATATTTTGGTCGCTTGATAGAAACTGACAGCGGTTTGCGGTAGCGGCACAGATTTATATGAAAAACGTCAAGTATTGCCTTTTGTTCCGTCGCAGTATGCGTCTGCGTTGAGGGGCAAGCGGTGATGCGGGGGGTGGATATAACGCACGGCGCGCAGTCATTCTCGTCCAATCGCCGCGGCGTGCGGCATTGCGGCATGGATTTATTTGTCGATTATTTGCCAGAAATAATAGCAGGAACCCTTGTGTTTTATATCAAGATAGAAAGAACACATTAACATTTCATAATAAAAGGGAAAATATCTCCGATGGTAGTGTGCCCTTTTTTTTTCATATTAGCACCAAAATGTAACCGCAATGCATCTGATGTATTACAATTTTAAATCCAATTACAATATCCACCAGCAAAAAATAATCAGCTCTTGCTCTCAAACACTATTGTGCTAGCCTGCTCGAAAGCATACTTAAAAAAAACAAAATATTTGCATGTGTCATTGACGAGTTTACCACCTTCGTGTACGGTGGTCGGAGCAATTACGAAAATATCACTAGTTCATCCGATGAGTGTATTATAATAATATATTACAGTTGAATAATTCGCAAATAGAATCTCGTGTTGCTATTGGGTGTGGCAAATGGATAAATCTAGGAAGTGTTTCTTAATTTTTTCCGTATGTATAATATTATAGAAAGCTAATTCGCAGCTTGTACCATACGACCCTTGTTTATATTGGTCCGTGTTGCTTTACATCTAGCTTCTCCAGCCCTATTTTTGAGCGGTTAATCCTTAGTTCAATATTTAATTGTCTTTCACTTTGTAATGGAAGGAAATAGAACATTCTTTGTTTTTAACTTCTACTATTTAGTTCCTTTTTGATAAAGCTGCGGATTTCAACTAGTTAATATGCTGAGATCTATAACATCTTCTATATTCAAATAATGGTGTGCAAATTTTCCAATTACCACGGCTACATTTACAGAGCGCGAACGGAGTGCGATAATTTTTTAAGACTGCCTCGGTGGCGTAGTTGTACTACGGTACGACTACAAAGCTGAGCTCTCGGGTTCGAATACCGGCTCGGGCAAAGTGATATTGGGTTTTTCTATTCATCATCAGCCTGGAGCCAGGAATTTGTGTCCGATATGGCGTTAGGCTCGCCCCTGTCACATCATGGAACGGAACATACAAGGCGAAATGTGGGTGTCCTGGTGGCGCCTCTGCCTACCTCTTCTGGGATAAAGGCGTGAGTTTATGTATGCAAATAAAGTTAAACCTAGGATCAAGAACTGCTGATGTGCTGGAGGTTGTGCAGATACATATATACCTACTACCTACCTATACCTACGTGTATTATTTGAGCTCCGTATTGTGAATTTAGATAAAAAGTACAATTAAATGATTATTGTAAAAAGTGTCCATCAGTATTGATCCAGGTTTTGCTTGTGATAATTTATAACAAAATAATTTATTTTCATAATAGTAATACAATTTGTTTTTAACAAATTACGGTACAACCGGTGATAATTTAAGAGTAGGTATCTATATAAGTCCAGTGAAATATAACTTGATCAAAGAATATGTTTAGTAGCAGAAAAAAATAAAATAATATAGTTAATAACACACGAATTAACATAAGAAAATATAAGCCAATTTTGTCACGTATCAATATTGAGAAAATGGTCTTATGTGCCTTTTTACCGACTTCGTTTAGAATGACGCACAAACAATTTTTTAAGAAATTCTATATATTTTTGAACTCAAATAACTGTTATCCGTTGTCATGGAGACCCGTGAAGACTTCAATGCAAAATTGTCATAATAACATTTGTTGTCATGTTTCGGCTCTCCCATTGGTCAACGGATTTACGCACAGAGTGAAACCTATCTGTGAAACCTCCTTAGTTGGTACATGAACTGCGTTGCAGCGGTGCCGCTTACCGCAGTGCCGCGCGTACCGTTCCACAGACCAGGGCTTAAGTATGAAACAATTGCGGTGTGTGCCCAATTACTCCGAGCTGTGTAATACCATCGCAATAAATTTGTTGCTGTCCGCAAGCAACTATAGCTACTATAATTTTGTACTTTAACCTACAAGCACGAAGATTTTTGTGGGTCGTGTGAAACAAAAACAAATGTATGCAAATGTATATTTACATATTTTTCACCTCCCGATGACATTTTGCCGACTACGGTCTTGTTTTGGGGCCGTGCTGGGTCCGGTAGTAGGTAACGCTTATTTTTAATACAAGTTTTTACACTTGATTTTGTTCGCTTTGAGGAGACAAAATTAGATTATATCATAATTAAACAAAGTTACTTTTAGCTCCCCACACACCATTATAGTTGGCATTACCCTTTCGGAACACAATATTGTCGTGAATTTCTTAGCTCCCGTCTAATGAAGAACTCAAATCAATATAATTACCTCAAACTGCACTCTAATGCTTATTAAGTACGATGAAGAATGCGTCAATTATTGATTATTAATTTAAGCAATACAATGCGAGATTAATACACCTATTTATTTTTTGTAATATGCACTTGAAGAAAAGGTGTTTCTTTTCATACAAATAAATTAAAATAAGTACCTACATGAGTTTGTGTGATAAATAAAGAGCACCTAAATATAGGGCAACCTGTCTGCAAACCTAGACGAATTAATCAAATTTCCATCGATCCATTTATATTTGAGCGGACTGCTCACTCTATCAGATAACTGATATCAATCTCACGTACTTTGAAAGCACGTTATTAACACTTCGTAAAAAGCTCTCATTTAAAGCTCAACGGCCGATTGAAATTTAAAATCGTCCTCTTGGCTGCGAAATATAAATCACCAAACGTATTTATTATATTCAAATATATTGAATAAAACTATTGCTGCATGTCGATAAATCTGATCTTTGAAATATTCTCAGTATTCATACCAAGAACACAATTTCTCTGCGTTAAACGGCAACCGATTTCATCGACCCCAAATGCCTCAATTATGATCCGGATTATGTACCTTTTCAAAGGGCTTTTAATATGATTGTGAAAAGACTGATTCATCAGGCCTCGATTTGTGTTCGTCGTTGCCGAATGAAGATTATCGGGGAGTTACTCGAATCTATAGAGAATAGATGTAGATCGCAGGGCCGATAAGGTGGTTAATGGCGGTACTCGGTAAATTAAAAAGCATAGTCTTACTTCGACCTCGCCCGGCGTCCAGTCTGGAATTGTGCCGACAATTTGCATTTTCCAACGCCCACATACACAATATAAACGGTTTTGTAAACCGTACGCCGTTCTCAATTTCGGAAATTCCTGTGTTACATGCACGGGCGGCGGTGCGAAAAATGTTTAAAAAGTCCTTGTGAGATAATAATGTGTTTTTAAAATTGTTTAAAACAAACGTTAAAGTTTATGTAATGATTGTGGACTGGTACTATCTAAGTATAAATAATACTGAAAACTTGTTTTGTGAATATGTATAGGTATAAATACCCTAAGAGCTATTATTTTTACTTAGGCAAAACAATAATTATTAAATATCGTCCAGTCAACTGAAAAATACCTACCTAATGATAATATTATTCAAGTATATACTCTTATACTACACGTACATTCATTAAAATATGTTTCTCCACTGAATATTTTGAAATTCGTCATGAGCGGAATACGGCGTGTATAACCAAACTTATTCCACTTAATCAGCCTTCTAATGTTATCACTTTTCGATTCGGCACCAAATAACAAGATGACTTCATAGATGTTTATTTACAAATAATAAAAATAATGTTGGCCAGTCGAGCTCTCATCCGACTGTATAGTTAGAAACAATTTAAAATGGAAAACCTTATTACAAAACCGGGTGGCTTAATAGGAGGCACCTAAGGAGACCTTTACTAGAAATTACAATAACCTTTTCTGTGACTGAGCGGCCGTAATACAATCTCAAAAGTATTTTTAATTTACCTTTGTATGCGTGGACTTTTTATTTTATGTTTCTATATGTTGTTATTAATTCTGAGCGGGTTACTGGACAAACGGAGTAAGCGTTAAGTTAAGTGGTTGTACTGCGGTACGACTACAAAGCTGAGGTCTCGGGTTCGAATCCCGGGTCGAGCAAAGTGATATTGGATTTTTCTGTTCATTATCAGCCCGGAGTCAGGAATTTGTGCCCGATATGGCGATAGGCTCTCGCCCCCTATCACATCATGGGACGGAACATGTAAGGCGAAATGTGGGTGTCCTAGTGGCGCCTCTGCCTACCCCTTCGGGGATAAAGGCGTGAGTTTATGTATGTATGTATGTATTTTAGTTGCGTCCGTTCTAGCCAACAACAAATCAATTCACCCCTAATTAAGTAACTTCTTGTGTAGGTTGTGGCAGTTTCTATAAGTTGTAAACCGTGAGGGTCTGGTTTCAGGACCCAGGTCGGAAAATCCACTTTATTAGAAAATATGCATTTCCTGGCAGTGGGATATGTGTGACATCACGATAGGCTAAAGCTTATGACATCTTGGGATGAAAATAGGTCGTTAATTGTGGGTGGCACATGTACCATCTCTGCCTGCCCCTTCGGGAAAGCTGACGTGGTGTGATGATGTATGTCTGTTTGTCCTGTGTTAAGAAATCTTGATACTATATCTAAAGCATTATTAATTTACTTACTTAACATTCCTGTGGCAATATTTTCTAATAGTGATTTTACTAAGGCAATATTAATATCCACAAACAATACTAGTTTAGCACGCCATTACACTTCCAAATTATTCTTATCTCGTATCTATACAATAAAGATTTGTGCGCTGAAGCCATAAACTTGCCCAATATCTTATGAGTCTCGTTCCTAAAGGGTAATTCGCAGATAATATACTCCCACTGACCGAACAAAAGATACATTCTAGCCGGTAAACCCTGCCAAAAGGCTATTTTGAACCCAATTCATTCGCTTCTGTTCCATTGAGTTTAGACACCTCTTGTGTTTTCGTCCATATTTCTATAAGGGATATGTGAGTCATTCTCATCTGCGCAACTTTATATGACGCATATTATCGTGCACACAAAAGAGCTAAGTGACTAATTCAGTACAGCTATATTTGATCCGTAATATAATTTACTGTTATTTTCTACCTGCACTCCACGTGAAATCATGGCATAATATGTAGTTTTTTTATTCATAACGATTTTGAGATTGCAAAAAGCTTGTATTGTATTGTATGAGCCCATATACGTCCCATTGCAGGGCACGGCCTCTTCTACAATCGAGAGTACGATTGAGAGGGGTTTGTAAGGGTAATGCCTTTAAGATTCAGGAATCCACCAGCCAAGACTACTAAGATATTACTCAGAAGCAAACTATGTTCGCGGCTGTTAGTTGTTATTGCTACCCTGTACTCACTAACTGTAACTAAATATTTAATTGTAAATTATATAAGGAGAGCGGCTCTTCAGCCACCAACGTAAATCCATAAAGTACGGAGTTTTTAGTAATGGTCGATATACGTAGTACGTACCGCTAATGTAGGCACACATTTTGTTGAATTTTTAGGTTAGCTCGGTGTAGGATTTTTTAGCCATGCCGCAACGTGCCTACGTCACGACTATTTGCTATTCTCATTGTGAACAAGTGTAGCACTACGCAGAACCGACGAGGGAGGACAAAACCAACATCCTTCACACCGCACCGCGTATTTATAATCTCACATTCACTTCCTGTTTTTTGTCAGAGGCGCGTTTGAGATGGAATATTCCGGAGGTGCTAACGTGTAGCCTTAACATTGTTAGCGTTGTATTAGATGCTCTCTCAGGTTTGTACGATTACCTTCTAAGTTGTAATTAAACCTTAATCCAATTAAGTGAATATTATAGGAGTATAGCTACGGGAGAACATTAATTACTTTTAAAGTAGTGTTTATCATATACTTACACATCGTTTATATCTTAATATCGGGACGCCATCAGAAATAATTGGAGCGATTTAACGAAGAATAATTTTTCGTTTCGTACTGATTTCTGAAGTAGATATTTACCAAAGGAATGCTTCAATATGTACATTATTATTTTACGAACTCTTATATTTTTTTAGGAAAATGAGTATAGCGTCTATATAACTTTTCATGTTGAGATACAAAATAATGAAGCATTTCTTCGCAAACATCATGTACCTTTGAAATTTACAAAGATCCACAGAATAAATTCAATGCGACATTAAATAACCTGTAGCCGGTACGCAAAACGAATATAAGTCAGAGCAGATTACCGACCACCGAGTATGCCTGTTAAAACATATGCAAAATGCGTGCATATAGCAAATACTTCGCACGTGACCATAGCGGGATAGTTGGCAAATTTCGCGCAACTTTCAACCAAGCTGCTGTCCGCAATCGCCACTCGCCACTCCTCGCCGCCTACACGACTCAGGACGGATCCAGGCCTGCTGGAGGGGGGACAATCTGTATTATCTTGCTTCTATTAAAAGTTTTATTATGAGTCTGATGTTAATAATTATAACTATGAGGTGTTGGTTTACCTCCTAGGGAGTGTATTTTCGATGTTATAAACATTTTATTTCGTATAACCAAATATTTCTATATATCTACTTTCATAATTATTTTGGTAAGATCATTACGTGTTCCAGACTCCCAAACTTTTATATTATATAATACAAACCTTATATAGGTACTTAGTTTTTGCTAAATAATCACTTACGAAATAATATTTTGCCTCAGGATCAGATATACAACTATTTTTATCTGACTAATAAAGGTAATTAGGAGATTGTTGCTCCGTCTGAGTAGAAAATTCTTAGTATTATAACTACCAACGCAGCCACCATTATGAACCTCGTTTCTTTGGCCAATTACAGCCCCTTCAGTAAGGTTATCTAACGGTCCTCATTATCTTTTACTTGTATATTTTGCCATCCTCATCAATATCGCGAAAGCTGGATAAGTCCATTGACATAATTCCTGGAAATTGGTTCACATTTGATTAAAACGGTAGTTATATTGTTTGAAAACAAAAAGTGTCTTAATTTGGCCTAGTTCGGAGGGGCGTCATGAGCCCGTGACTGGCACCTCGATACGAACTACACGCTGTGTGGTGTGCAGAGTGTAGTGTGTGGGTAACTACCATACATTAATGAGATACGCCAACATATTGCACACGTTTCTTCACAATATAAAAGACCTCGGTAATTTAAAAAACTTTCACCCACAAATTACGTTTCGTGCGTGACTATTTTAATAACATTTAGGATTGGCAAAACTTTAAATTACACTTGTGAGAACCTTCATAACCTATCGAAAAGTCGACAATGGCGTCAAAATTGACAAAAGGTTTAAAATAGACTACCATTTCTATTTCTAACCCGAAAATCGATTCGCACTTATATTACATTGTCTTACCCTTAGTGACCCTCGGGTTACTGAATTCCATATGAAATGAGAGCGCCTAAAATAGACAGGAATTGTAGCAAACAGCAACATGAATGGAGTGCTTTGAACCCGAAATCTGATTGAAATCAATTTCTGTCGGGGTTCTGTTCCAGTAATAGGTCAACCAAATTGGACTTATTATTTGTTTTCTTTCCGAGTCAGCAAGTTTACACCAGAGGCTAGCTCTTTCGCAAATTGGCCTGCAATGTAAGTTTGCGAGCGTAAAATGATATCGCGACTTCATAGGACAGGGACTCCGCTGAAATGATATTACACGCAACGCAAAATGCGCTTTAACACGATTGCTTTACAGCTGTATGTTGACTGGCATAAATTAAACTTACCCAATTTAAAAACTATGAAGGAATCATGTGACCTAGAAACAGATTTTGTTCTTTTAGACTCTGATACTAGGACAAATAATGTTAAATATTTTTACACTTAAGTTTTGCTTTTGTAACACAGGCGTACTGTACGAACAATAGAGTTATGTAAAAAGATTATTTTGCCGTCTTTTATACTTATAAAGGTGTGTACCTAACTACTTATTTTTATACCTACTTGTATTTAACTCAGCTGAAAGTTGCCCTACGTTGTATAAAAAATAACAATGCCTATCGTTGTTAAACTTTTGTGATAAACTATCATATTATTCCTTGAATTGAGACATGTTTCAACACGCTTCATCATGTTCAAGGAACTTGTTTATGTCGAACGTACGAGGCGACATATATCGCAAATATAGCACAGGTTATAGATGATAGGAATGATACGATGTTGGATCATGACTGTAGAGAGGATGGATTAAAGGAGACTAACCAACCAAATATACAAGATGAGTGTGGATGGAAAAGTCGGTAGGGGTCGACCTCACCGAACCTAACCGTCCAAATCGGTGATACCCTCAACAAAGTTCAGGTCAAAAGTACCCGGAATCAACGAGAATGCATGAATTGATGTAAGTGGTTGAAGCGAAATTAATATGTCAGGATCGAACAAAGTTGCGATTCAAAGTCTCTGCCTACCCCTATGGTATACAGGCGTGCCAATTATGTATTTATAGATGATATTTTTATATCTTATTGGTTTATGTTCTGAAATCTACACTTACTTTATTTTCCAGCATTACTATTATTACAAAATATACCTTATTAATTACCTAGTTGTTTTAAATGTACAACAGCATGTCAGTATTACGGAGCATATTTAATTCGAATGTAATAAATATAATATAAGGACCTATAAACTCATAAAGTGAATGGGTAATGTTCCAAATAAAGAAATATATTATTATTTATGTAAGTAATAAGTATCATTATGAGCATAATCATCTTTAGCTTCTGACAGAGCAAAGTTGAACACAAGTCTTTCCCAAGAACCTCCACGACGACCTTGTTGGAAGCAGCCAGCATCCAGCCACTTTCTCCAGCTGTACCAACTAACCCATTTCACAAAGTTCCCGCTACTTAGCATACGTATTAAAATTACTTATTAAATAACTGCCCTGTTCGCTGTAGGAATTATTTTCAGTCGCATCTGAGTCATGTAGAGCAAGTACCTAAAAAACACTAAGTACTACTTGTAATCTACTGGTAGACTAACGCCCGAATACTGGAACGACATTCAAATAATAAGTTGCTCTTAACAGCGCACGACTCACTAAGCCAGTACATTTAATCGGGATTAACGTAGTAAAGCGCAAGTTATATTTAAGTTGCGTTCCAGTATTTGGGCGTTAGTGTCACGTGATCGCGAGATTACTAACATAATTAAAATTACACATACATTATCGATATAAGTACTAACCACGTATATTCGAACCAGCCATTCTTACAAAGAAGTACTTACCTAAGTGAAAAATGGTAACGACGCGTTTCCGGCTCATCGATAATGATACGGCTCAACGTTTTAACCGCATATTTACATATTGCTATGAGTCAGTGATATCGCCACAAAAGCTCGTTTGCATAGCGATAAACCACACGGCGACAAAGGAACAAGGTTGAATCGACAGGTTAATACAAGTCTCGGCGCGTGGCTGTGTGCTGTCGAGAGCGCCGGACATACAGACTTACACATTACACGTCGAGACAGGATGTCTCGCACACCATCACATGCCCACAAACTACAAGTGTGTATGAATTGCTCACTCACTCGTGAGGTGTGCGAGTAGTTCGCCGCCGCCTAATGTACCAACAAGTACGTAGTTATGTTATTCCTCAGTTTCAATGGAAACAATGTCGGCCTCGTCGAATTGTTAAATAATATATGCATGTGTACTCGTGTTATATCTTAATCTGGCCCCAAGTAATGTCAATATTGTAGAATAATCTTCTTGGGATATTGTCTGATATCTGCATATCCAACATGACATATATGTAGGTATCAACACATCTGAAATTATTACAAGAACCTCTCGCTTCACGAGTGTCTTTGACATGTTAAATTTGCCGAAAATAAACAAATATCAATACTTTCATGGTACCTCCGTTAATTTTCTTGTCGGATATTGATTTTGTATACCATTTATGGTTCTCTATTTATTTGTCCCATGGAAATTTTGTAAACATATGTACATAAACTCACGCCGTTTCCCGGAAGGGGTAGGCAGAGGTTCTCCTAGTAGCAACCAGGGCCTCCACGTTTCGCCTTGTATTTTCCGTCCCACGATGTGATAGGGGGCGAGCCTATAGCCATATCGGGCACAAATTTCTGACTCCGGGCTAATAATGAATAGAAAAATTCAATATAACTTTGCCCGACCCGGGATTCGAACCCGAGACCTTAGCTTTGCAATCATACCGTAGTACAACAACTGCGCCACCGTGGCAGTTATTTTGAATAGCTGCCAATATAGTATTTCTTTGTTGTCTTCAAAACTGTCGCTTGCACCTTAATCGTTAGTCATAGCGGCCAACCTACATTATGAATGTGCCGGTTCTACAGGGGAGGCACAGTAAATACAGAACTTGGATATAAACAAGTTTACTATCGCTTTTCGTTCAATTAATAACATCGCTGAGACGAAATAAATATACTCCCCCCCTCCTCCCATCAATTCCATTCTTTATTCTTAAGTCCCAGAACGCAGCTACGACTACTATTCCTCATATGATGTAGGTGTTTATACTCGGCGGTAATGGCTTACTACTGGGTGGGCTGTGCTGCTTGATAGCCGCCTTTACCTCTACCTGAACAAGTTTAGCATGTCCAAGAAAATAAAATAAAAAAACAAACAGCCAACAAATGATATCATAGACATCGATTTAGCTAGCTCGGCCAACCGAAATGATAGCGAAAGGGTAAGAGATCGCTCGGAATTGATATAACACTAAGGTCTAACAACGACAACTGTAATTTATTTGGGTTTCAGTGTTTTAACATCGTGCAAGTAGTTTTGCCCGGGGCAAATAAATGTTACATAAAAATTGTCAGACGACTCCTTTATCTTGAAATATTCTTGAAATATGATTAGGAAGATACATCGCTTCTCACAGCCTTTCGACTAAGAGCAAACTGTAAATAAACGACACGATTTTCCACTTATAACGCTTTAAATTTCATGAGCCTCAATATTATCGCCTTTGCCTAAACATTTACCTATAAAAACGTAAAAAAAGCAATGTTTATGTTTGATTGTGGGTTATATTAGGTTGAAGGAAATAGTCGGGTTAATTAATTATTAAGATTAAAGCAACTTTACATACAGGCATGAATGAGAACGCACATTATCAGCAATAGCCTCAATGATTGTAAAATAAGTCGCTGAAACTGTTGTCACCAAATATGATATTGTTATAACAATGAACCGTTAAATTCTATCTCTGCTTAACATGCAAAGAATCTCAAAAATCTTAAATCACCACAATATTTTAAAAGAAATCCATCGACATTAAGTCCCTCGCCGCAAACTACACGGAATCGAGTGGACTCGACGCGACAGCTCGGTGACTACGTTAGTGATAAAATGTTAAATAAATATATAAATTACCTTCCACATTTGTGGGTCCGGACCGTGAGATCACGCCATTGATAAATACTGGCCACAGAGTCTGAGTTAAAAGGGAAATTGTGTTGGAATGTGTACAGTGGTCAGGGCTGGTATCCTGCCATCCACGGGCATTAACTTAATAACCCCATCCTTTATAGTTTTTACTGCCGAAGGCGTCAAGATCATTTTATTGTTGCGTGCGTTGTTTCAACACGTTATGTGAAAACTTCCTCTATTCTAATCCTCGTCAATAGTTTTATGAAACTAGTACTTCGATATACAACATAATTTTAAATTGTTTTGTGTTTACTTTATTTACCATAAGTAGGTACGTAAATATAATAATATATGAGTTCATACCGGATAGTAACGACGCCAGCAGATATTATTAACCGCTAGGTGTTTTAATCTGAATAGGTAATTATTGCTAAATTGCTTTTTCAATTAGTTTGTTTCAAAATATTGATTTATATATTTTGATGCGACACATATTTAATTTAATAATTAATTAGAAATTATTGTAATTGACTCATAGAGATATAGCGTGACTCTACCACTCTGTATATAAATACTTGAAACATAATCGGTTCTACAAAAATGACTCAATAATTATAATATCCTTTTGTACGCAAATAAATATTTTCTATACAGTGGGTATAATAAGGACTGCTAAGTAATATTAAAAGGAAACGTTTTCAATGGGCCAGCCCTGCTCGGGTAGTGTAAATGTGAACCCCTACTCACAAAAGTGGCATTGTCCCCCACGCTGGCCGAGCTTCTTAAATATAAAGAATCAAAAATTTACCTTCATCCTCAGTATATTCGTAATAAACAGAATAAAAGGTAAACGCCCAAACGGAACGTTAGGCTTGAATGCCAGGAGGCAGGCGATGCGGCCTTCAAACATTTATGAGTAGGTACATTACATTTATAAAAAAGAAATACGCGTGCTTCAAATGCTTATGATGTCAAGCAAAATGTGCTTACAAACAACAAAGCCGTTGTTACTGGAATTATATCCTTATTATTATATATTTTAGCGCGCAGCGACAAAGCTGCCTAAAACGCGTCGAAAGTAAGAGGTAATGGCTTCCAAGACACGGAGTAAAGCCACATACGATGATTATATTAATCACTTATACTCTTTATCAACACGTTATATTATGTATCTATATCAGACATCCTGTTGTGACCACTTAAACCATACATAAAGTTGATCTACATAGAAATAGAATAGAAAAATATAAATAGAACACGTTTGTATTGAGAAATATCGCAATTACTAATTACCTACTCAAACTAATGCCAATTCCCTTGATTACGTAAATGTCTACGTTTAATTAATTTGGACGTGGATCATACCAAAGCCTTTTGTCTTCAAGTCATTGCATTGACATCACACATGAATTAGCCATTTTCACAGTACGACTCCCAACCATTAATTACTAAATAATAAGGAGAATCAGTACTTTAACTGTAAAATAAAATAATGTGGAATGCTAAAATTCTCCGAAATTATAAGCGTGAGCAACTTGCAAGGAAGCTACAAAAATTAATTATTCTTAACTTTTCTTAGAAGTTTTGCCTTTCTTCAAGCACATTTTCATTTAATAAATGACTTAGTACCTACCTGCTATGCGAATGACATTCCAAGGCTTTCATGTATTATTCAAACATATTTTGCGAAAATGAGATTTGCAACAAAATTCAGTACAACCTATTTAGTATCTATAGGTACTAATACATAAAGCTGAAGAGTTTGTTTGTTTGTTACAGCTAATCTTAAGAACTAGGAATTTGAATTGGAATATTATTTATGTGTTGGTTATTTATCGAGGAAGGCTATAAGCTATATAAGATCACACCATTACTAGTAGGAGATGAGCAGTAGTAAAAAATGTTGCAAAACGGGGAAAATGTATTACTTTTGAAAGCTTCCGTTCCGTGCGTTGTACAAACGGCTGAAGTTACGTTACAATCATGTATGACTGGATTATTCCTCATAAAAAGGCCTAAAAAATGTGTGGGATAGCATGTCAATCTTTATAGGTTAGCTCACCTATAACCTTTTTAAAGGTAATCATATTTATTCTAAAATAAAGCATTACTTGCGTATGGGTTTTTATCAATATGATATTAATCATTCTATAAATAAATACGTTATTCATTCAAAATAAGTGGACATGTGGACTGATGTCCTGATGTGAACTGGAGTCAAAAAGCATCAGTATCCGGGTGGAGTCGGGCCGGGCCGCTAGCATACCAATAAATGGACCTTAACTGTCTGACATTTCTGCTTTTGTAACAAATACATAGTCGCAAACCAAAGTTATGACTCTACTCATCAACCATGTAATTACAAACTTTATTTACGATGTATATAAAAAACGAATTACTTTATTGCACTTTCACATATAAAAACATTTCCAAAACTTATTAATGTGCATATGAGGCAGTGACCATTAAAACATTAACTACTTTTATCATAAACAAAACTCATGCATCCGGCGTCCGCGTAGCTCGTCGCTTCAAAGTAACGGAAATAACTTATCAGATACGCCGCCGCCGCGCGCACACTGCCGCATTTACATTCGATGTGACGGCATCGCCCCGTGTCGCTCCACAGCCCACGCTCTGCACTCTGCCGGCAATAAAAAATACTTAGGCAGTAGGCACAGACACCAGCTGACTCAACCGACCATGCCAACAAGATGTACAAACCGCGAGCCTTTCTGTCGTCCGTGCAACACAATGACGACTACCCCGGATTATTTTTTATGTCACGAACAGGTAATATTAGTAGTGAGGGGCTCCAAACATCGCGCTATCGACTCGCAATAAATACTTAACGCCTACACAGCACACACCTAACAACTGGTTTTTACCGACGTGACGTTTAAGTAAGGAGCGTTCGTAATTCACACGGTATACATACATAAAATCACGACTGAAATGGGTAGGCAGAGGCGTAACGCGTTCACCCACGTTGGGCCAATACATATGTACATACCTTAGCGTACCTTAATATACAGACTACAGAGAGCATATTAGGTTCCATTTTATTTTACAGCACATTATGTTTCAACCAAATATGCAGTAACATTAAACAAAGAAATGGTTAATAATAAATATTTTGTTTTATATCTATATAAAAATAAATACTTATTTAAAAGATAAAAATGATTTCACCTTTTCTGTAACTAAAATAAGTTATCGGATTATCATCTGTTGATCATATTTCCACATCGAACTCATAATCTAAAAAAGAAAGGAGTTCAACTCTCGTATTAATATAGATTGGCTGCCTAGTTCTGCTCGTCATAAACGGGCTCATCAAAGAGGTGACCGTAACCCTCCGCAAGAATGTGTAACATGGAAACAATAGGCGACTGGTGAGTAATCGACAAACAGTGTTGAAATCTCTAGCTAGACGGCAATATCGCAGCGGTGCTATGTGATTGGCGCGCGCCGTGGGCGGCTGCATAATGAACCGACGGGACCTGGCGGTGGGAGGGGCAGGTGGGTCCAGGGGGGCGCCGTGCCGCCGAGCCGCCGCCGAGCCCGTGTCTCGTCCCGTTTGACGCTAGATTGGAATCCGTACGAGCCAGCGCCTCCTATCGTCAAATCCGTCAACATCTCCGTTTGAGATTTCCGGATCGTGATCTATTGTAACGTGTTGTTGTTATCCCATTCATGAATTTATATTGCTCGCCGTTGTTTTGGACTTATATTCACGATACCGGCTCTGTAATAAGCATTTCTATGATAAATGCTGCATCTTAATTTGATGTTAAACAATAGGATCACGATAAAATATAAGTATATTTCAAAGAGTACTCAGAGATCAAGATGCTAATTGCTGTGAAGAAATACGAGAAATTTCTTGTTATCTTTTAATATGCATTTTGTATTATAAGATTCTCAAATAAAACAATTAATACTAACTGTATAATATGCTACTGTAAAAGCACGAAGAGCAGTAAATCCCATATCTACCAAATCTCGGTGACAAAAGTCCGAAATGTTCTGTGAGCATCATTATTTATTTGGTAATTTACGTCCGTCCGTATCAGTACACTTTAGGTGTATTATGGACAGTCGCAACATATTATAATAATTATGACATTTAATTTTTGAACAGATATATTATCAATATAGACATGAACGGTAACCAGATAATCATAGAACATTTTGTAGTTTTACCATTCATTTGATAATTTTTATGATTTACGACGGTTCGAGCTCTTTAATATATATAATATATATTAAAATATTACGCTGGTTATACATACTTATATGAAACGGATGCGTGTAATATAAGCCTATTTTACCCGACTGAGTGTCATCGGCCGGACCGCGACGCGCGGCGCGTGACGGATGTTTATTGTTATGTGTATTGTTCACAACGAAAGCAAAGTGACTAAAGAAGTTTGCACCTTAAAAAAACTCAGGTGTGCATCACTAAAAATCACAGCAGACCCAAAAATACGTTAAAAGCGATGCCTGTTACATCAGTATATAGATTGCAAAAGCAGAAAAAGCTCTGGCGGAGAGATGCACGAGTGACCGGTCAAAGCACCCCGGAGCGAGCTACTTTTCCTCTCGATTGCGGCAAGCGTTTCCGCCAGCCTTCCGGCTAAATTCTACACTCACTTCGAATTTGCTATAACTTGTAGCTTGATTGCTGGAATGCGATTTTGATATATTCGGTCGTCATGTCATATTGAATTTAGAAATATATTTACCATATAAATGACACTGCTTTATTCTAAGCATTCACTATGCTTCTGTAAAGTTAGGTAATTATTTTAATAGTAATAAAAGATAATTTATTTAAAACATTTGTTACATAATCTACACACTCAGTTATCCTGGCACATATATTTAATGAACTAGTCGTGGTAAAATATTTCTTGAATACCAAGAAAGTGATGTATTAAAGAATGTTGTTCCAACAATGCTGTCATTTAAAGGTCAACAAGCAGGGACTATAAAGCAAGCATTACCGACAGGAATGCAGTCGTACACGAAAATAAAAACTGATTGACAGTTCCGTACAATTATACTAAATAATTGGACGGAAATGAAATGGATAAACAATTATTTTATCGATACATCGTACATTTCGATAGCTTCCACTTTATGAAATACGTTTCGGAATTTATTTTTAAATCGGAACAAATACAGTTACGCGATAAATGTGTGTTATTCCCTTAGCAAATTTTTTGCTTCAGGTCACGTGCACCAAATATTAAAGACGAAGTTACCTCGTGGGAAGTTTCTGATCGTCGACATGGGTAATAGGTAATTACTAATGACCATTCTCTGATACCTCGTTGCTTTTGCTTTGAATATGGCTATAATTAATGACGTACCTACGCACTAGAAAAGTACTCAAGGCGTGTATAAAGTATAAGTATTTATCAAATGCAATAAATCCAATGAATATAAAAATGAGATCAATTAGTATTATCGGAACAAAATGTTGATATCACCAGGCAATCTCATAAAGATTTTCCACAATAAAACTATATTGTATTGGTGTCCAGTGTTATAGTGTCGTGTAATCGTTAAAAAACACTTACAATTCCATAAAAAGTAACGTTGCTGATTAAAAGTCTTATTTTTACGTGCGTCAATTACCGATGAATGCATCTGATTGAATCGCATAGAGCACTCCGCAGTAAATTAACTTTTAATTTAATTTTTAGCATATAAAATAAACACAGTATTGTGAACGACAAAGTTTAATATGGAATATTGATACTTCAATAAGGTACCGAAGCGTATTGCAATACCATGTTAGTTGACGCCCCATTCGCTTCGAACTTCGAACGACGAACAACAGCGGCGTTTGCATTGTGGCACTTTAATGAAATGCTTTTTTCTTTAGGTTGCAAAAATAACTTGTTACTCTGTTTATAATCGAAAGTAGTAGCACCACCATTTGATTTTCGAAAATTAAAAAGGCTATGTAACACATGTAAAGGTTTATGAAGGTACTAATTATTCAGGAATATACTCTGTACCCATTTGTAATGTATAGCCACCTGGACCACGGTGGCCGTAGTATTGTTTAGTTTGTCGGCAGCGATGTTCAGACCCCAGCAGTACATGTCTTCCTGCCTGCTTTCTCATTTCTTATCCCCATCTATTCGCAAAAACCTAATGCGTCTACTAGTTTTAAGCAATAACAATATTACCATATAAACTCACTCACAATTATGAGTAAATATTTCAGGAATATAATAAAAGTATATTGAACTGCGCGTAAGGCTCCAACGAGAGAAGCTTTGTCCCAATTATTTACTATTCAGATGAGATATAAAATATTTCGTTAAATTAACGCACTCATAAAGCTTTGATGTAGGTACCTAAGTGGAATATAAAACATTTACAAAACGCGACTCCTCTCATTCCATGGATTCACATGGGACAATAAATCCGTGCATGGGTTGTCTGCTCGCAAAACGGGCATTTTATTTGTAGACGTGACGTAATTTAACGGCCCGTTCTAGTCGCGTACGGAACTTGAACTTTGCCATGCTTTATCTAAACGCCGTACGCCTTCTGCATTCATGTTTTTGAGAATAATACTGGACGCGGCCGTCGCCACAGTCGTAGCTCCAACCGCAGTAGCCCCTTTAAAAATATTCCCCCATTGTACTATGAAGCACAATGAGCTTGTCTCCTTAATGTCTCAATGTTGTACGAACAATGAAGATCTAAAATATTTTTAACAACTCTGCAGAATAACCTTTTGTGCTAAGATATTTGATTTCTTAACGGCGCTGCGCGAATTTGGTAATGCCTCATTGCAATTAGACCGCACTGAGTATTCAGGACTGGTTCCTTTTAATCCTTTAAAAACCTCCAAGTGTAAGCGTCGCCGTCTCTGCGAGCCGCAATAACACTAACTCTTATAAACTGGGATTATACCACTCTCTGTAACACGACTTAAATTCAAATATGCACTTGCTTAAAAATGCTATATATTTGGAGAGCGACGCCAGTGTAAGACCGCCTGAGTTTCAGTTACTCTGGACGGTGTTAAACGAAAAAGAACTTTGTTATGAAAGGAGCCAACGTAAAGTTTAGTTTCAATTTGCGCGTGCGAATGAAGACGGCCAAGAAGCTTAGCAAAAGCAGCTCCGTTGTACAAATTAACATAGAGTTAATCAGGGTATTTAGGCGGTTGCGCGTAAAATATAATAATAAGTTATTTTGACAAAGTCTACGCTCCACCACACGACAAAAACCACTGCATTTGTGCAAGGATAAAAAACACCGTTTATATGAGAAACTCACAAATGCGGCGAGCCTGCGAATAAAAAATTGCCTTTCAAGAACAAAAGTGTGAATGCAATGCGACTGCCACGATTTAAAATGAAATCTCAAGTCGGCTTGCTTTTTATGTAGGTTACTTTAAGACGAAGAAGTTTAATAATATTTGGTTTTGAAAATTTAAAATTATTGTAAATGTCAATCCGGACACTGCATTGTATTGGGCTTTTCTTATTCTTTTCTTCTTCTTTTATCTGTTGTCGATCATCAGTCATCGATGGCTCATGGCACGCCTCTCAAAGCTGTCAAGAAGTATGTGCAACTAATGCAATCGGGTAGATACAACTTCAAAAAGGGAGCCGACAGGAGGATTCAGTTGGACTCGGCAGCGTTTAGGAAGTTGTACCACATATTTTCGTCGGATATAACACAGAGCCTGAAGACTAAAGTGTTCAACCAGTGCGTCCTCCCTGTAATGACGTACGGAGCAGGGTCGTGGACACTGACTAATCTCATCTAATCCATAAGCTTAAAGTCGCTTAACGTGCTATGAAAAGAGCTATGCTCGGAGTCTTTCCCAAGGACAAAATTCGAAATGAAGGTATCCGTCTGAGAACCAAGGTGACCGACATAGCTCTGACAGTGGCAATGGTCTAGCCACATATGTCGCAGAACAGATAACCACTGGAGTAAGCGTGTTCTGGAGTAGAGACCGCATCTTGGCAAACGTAGCGTGGGACGCCCTCTGGATAGTTGGCGAGGCGATGTGACGACTTACACTACAGGGTCGGTAGCGACTGGATACATAAAGCAGCAGACCGGGCTCTGTGGCGTACCTAGGGAGAGGCCTACGTCCATCAGTGGACTGCAACAGGCTGATGATGATGATCGTGTTTTTTGTTTTCAATAATATGCTAGTTGTAAGTATTCCTAAATAAATAAAATTATGTATGTAGATTGTATTATACACATAAAACAATATTATTCCATTACAAAATATCTGTATGAAAATATTTTGTCTCGTAAATACTAAATACAGACTTGACCAACATAACTTGACCAACTTGACCAACATGACTACACAATCTTCTACCGGTTGCTACGAAGATTTCCTTAGCGCAAACTCTCCTTCTCCCTATCCTTGATTATGCCGATGTCAGCTATCCAGATCTCACCGAGGACCAACTTAATAAACTTGAGCGTCTTCAAAACTTTATTATTAGATTCATATTTGGATTACGCAAATATGATCATATTTCTGAATTTCGTACTAAGCTCAAGTGGTTGCCCATACGGCTTCGTCGGAATGCTCACATTCTTTCTCTTCTGTACAACATATTGTTTAATCCTCTCACCCCCTCTTATCTTAAAGATCGATTTGTATTTCTCCATGACTCACATACAAGGTCCCTGAGGTCGTCAGAGAGCCTGGAGTTGAGAATGCCCGTGCACTCCACCACCTTTATGGATAAGTCGTTCACCGTGGAAGCTGTCCGATTGTGGAACGCACTACCAGTTGCGGTGAGACGGGCACGATCACTAACTTCTTTCAAAAGGCTGGTCAAGGATCACTACCTTTCTCCTTGAATTGTCACATTGATGAGGTAACTTTTCCTAGTTGTATGTACTTGTACTGTATTATATTTATATATATATATATATATGTATGTATGTATGTATGTATGTATGTATGTATGTATTTTGTATGTATGTGTATGTATGTGTATGTGTATTTACGCTTTATTTTATATATATACATATGTATATATACATATTTCATTACTTGTAGCTATTAGATTATTAGTAGGTATTTGATTTATTAATCAGTGTTAGCTTCTATCTCTTACACTTTAAACTGCCCTCTGTTAATCCTTTTCTAAAATCCATCCCATGGTTGTCTGTAAGATATTGCCTTTGAGCGATAAGACCGCCAATTGTACTTTTTATGTATGTGATTTTCTTTTTAACTGTATTTTTTTTGTGTGTGCAATAAAGTGTATATAAATAAATAAATAAATAAATAATTATATCAACAGCAACATAAAATAATTATCCACATTAATATTAAAAAACATTGTCCGTTTCGATTTGAACGAATAAAATATAAATATGACTACTTTAGTAAATAATTTAGATACATGCTCAGATACACAGACATCGAAAAATGCCTGGAACGCTATATTAAGTACGGCAGATAGTAGGTGGAATCCAAATTTACATAAACATGCAATTAAAGCGAGGAAAAGGACATCCTACTGGCCTGATAATATTGAAGAGGCTACGGAAATTTTCATAAACGTCAACACACGTACCGCCACCACAGTTATTGCTTTGCTCACTACAGTATAATAAAGCTTATTATCATTTCTCCATTACTCTATTTATTCAATAAACAAAATAGATCACGTTGAATTATATCCATTAACAACATTTCGATAATTTAATATGCTTTAAATATTGCAATTAAATTTCCTACAATTTATTTTTCAAATTATACAAATTAAAATGAATATTTAAACCGCTTTGTGTCATTAGTACTTAAAATGCTATATTGAAAATGTCTTCAAATTTCACATTCAGAAAGCGGAAACTACGAGCTCTTTTAAAAACTGTTCGCACAGTAATTGCAGATTTTCATAGCGAATGTAAAACGTCACAAACATTTCACAGCGAGACGCTTTTAAAATCGAAATGTAATATCGAGCACAACCGCAGAATAGTAAACTTCCTCGCGGGACTTATTTACAACAATCTCCGCTCACAAATATCATTACCACAGTTTCGCTTTGCTAAGCTATATGAGCTGTGCAGCCCTACACTGAACACTGAGCAGTGTACATGTAAGCTTTATTCACACGTACTTCGTAATCGGCTTCCTGTTGAAAGGAAATTCAATTTCAAGAAGCATGTCCTCAAATCTTTTACACTGGCTAAATCTCTTAAATCATAATCGTTACTAAATACAGATGTTTAGCTCAAACACAGTTGACCTTTTCCACAGCAAGTCACGTCACTTCACTACTCTTGTGAAGACACGTACCCATTTTACGTATTCACTCCGTTAGATGCATTTCGTGCTCGCTCCTCGGCAGGCTACAAATAAAGGAAATAGCTGCGGTACCTGTTGGTATTTCTTCATATTGCCCTTTATTCGTATGTTATACGGGTGAAAATTTAGGAAGGTTTCACTTATTTGTGATTTCACACCGCGGCGTAACGATCTCTCGTGCCAAACCCAAATATATAAGAGACGATTCACGACACTCCCTAGCCCTCAGACCAATAGGGCCCATTCTCATAACGTGAAAGGGTAATGAACGTAACAATATCATAAAAGCGGTGTAGTGAAGTCTCAAGCGGTGATACGTGGACGTAAGAAATTTCGTCATAATTCCGAGAAGTTAACGGACTCCCGGGAATCACTTTCATTTTCACTTACTGCCACCGACTGCTCCATAACCATTAAATCCTCTTGTTTACGGCTCTTGGCAGGTTCAAAGGCACTGGCCCTCTCCCCACTTGTCTAACTTATTCACCGGATGGACTAAACAGTAAACAAAGAGGAAACTGTTCCAGTGAAATATTTCTCGGATGAGATACGCAATTTTATATCGTCGATGCATATTTTAAATCCTGACACCAGTTTATGCCTCGCTTCAACAAACTTAACATAACATTTCAGAGTTTCTTTTAGACGTTTTATTAATCCTTGTCGCATTGATAAGATTTTATCCGTCCTCAATACAGTCAGTTTCGACTCCTTTCGGTGTCATTCTGGAATGAACCACAATAGAACGAAAAGTGAAAAAATAAAATTATTAAAAACGGGTAAATCCATGTAGACACCATACAGTTGTACAGCAAACATTATTTAAAAATATGCAAGTAATTATGTTCGATGTAATATTCACTACGCTATTTTCCTTTTCCAGAATGGTTGGTAACGTTATACCCTTAGTGTACTCGTATTATCTATGGTTATACCTACTACAACAACGAAACCAAAATTATTTTATAACTTTCAATTTAACCGTTCTAATATTTACAAACTTAACGATACGTTGTTCAAAAACAAAACATTTTGGTAGTTGTTCGTGGATCTACTCGTATACATCGTTTATATTTCTGTTTATACGGTCCATCATAAACCGAAACTAATTTGAAGCAGACGATGGCACACATCTATATTTCAGTTCGCATGTAAACATAACTTTTTTAATTCTCGTTATGCTTCACGTTGAACTCTGATACTTATCACTGGTATCATATTAATAAAGTTTACAGACGAACTCAAACAATTATGTTCATAAATTATATTAAAAACTTATTTTCAACAGTCCTATTAAAATGTAGCCGTATTTCAACAAAATGTAAATACCTAATATTGTGCATATTAAAGTTATGCGATAGACATAGATATAAAAAAAAATACTACGACGTTCAAATTCAAATTATTACATCAAATAAAATGAAGATTCATTAAATATTATATTAGATTATTGTAATCTAATTCATGAACTAGACTTAACTTCTTATATCTCAGGATGGCGAGCGCAGTGGAGTGCCAAGCAATGCTTTGCAATTCATGGTTTTGTTTGGTTTTCTACTGACCATTAGCGGTCGTATCGCTTACCATGAGGCAAATGGCATGCTCGTCTCGCCATTCCAAGTAATAAAAAACATGATAACGAAACAGTACCTACACTGGAAGATGTGTCGGTAAATAACTGCGCAAACTTCGTTCCAATTTTCAATTCACGACTGGTGCAAACTTGCTTTTGTGCAAACGCACTTATGGGCATTATGCACGTTGGTTGTTTTATTTTTATTTTTTTATCTGGCTCCTCAAAAATACGGATACAATAGCTGAAAATGGTCCTCTTACCATTATACTGATCTGATCTGGTGAACAGGGATTTTAAAATATTTTCATGATATATTTACACCAAGACTCTCGCAGATCGTATATGCATATCAACATACACTATGAAAACCCAACAACCTGGCAACCCTGATTCTTACCCACTACACGAGATCCGTAGCTATATAAAAATATACATCGCAACAGGAGCCTGAATCCTTGAGCTTAATAATTTCGCCTTTGTGTCATAGAAAGGTATTCGTATCTCATCTCAAATATCGAGCACGTAGCAAAGTCATAATTTCACGATGAAGCACCGCATGGGCAGGGTGCGCGCCCTTTGCAGTGGGAGAGTAGTGATTCACGGTACCACATACAATCTATATATCGCGTTAACTTTTTTCCTACACTTTCCACCTGTGCGCAGAAAGGAAACGAAACAAAAAAGGTCGTTACCAGATCGTGCGCTGGTTGAACGTGATCACGTAAATTGCTATCGATATTACAGAATCCATTAATTATTTACCGAATCTGTCTACGTAACACCTGATATTTAATGCCTTGAGATACGTAACAAGAAACTTAACTATACTCGCTTACGGTGCTAACTTACAAGGAGTAAGCGTATATGGATATATTGGCCGTAGCTTTTTGGAAAGGTAGTAACATCAAGAAGACAAAGGTTTACAAAATTATCCCCCAATTGAACTTTGCTTGAAGTTACAGTCAAAACAAACAATAATTGTTAATATATGTGGCATATTATATATTATGTTTACACACGCCCATCCCACACGTACCGTATATTTCTCAAATGACATGGGAGAGATTGGTACATATGAAACCTTTAAAAGACAAATTATTTATCTATCTGTAGTTTGAAGTTTAAACAATTAAGAAACGCAGAGGGTACAAATAAACAATGTGTAATGCAACAACTTGTAAAAGCTTAGGTTAAAGGCAAACAATGTATATATTTTTGGCAAACTAACGACTAAATGTCATCCATACCGGCAAAACAAAACTGAATGGCTTAAGAGCAGTACTATAACGCCCGAATACTCAAACGCCATTTAAATATTATTAAGTTGCACTTAACTAACCACGTCCCACTTTGTCAGTACATTTAAGTGGGACTTGCGTACTTAAGTGCAACTTAATATTTAAGTGGCGTTTGAGTATTCGGGCGTAAGTCATCTATCTTCTATTGGCGTGTGGCTAAATTTGGAATTACAAATAAAATAAAAAAATCTATGTAACGCATTGTTTGAGAAATGTTTTCATAATATAAACAACAAGCATTTATACTCGTAATCCAATAATATTAACATGTCCAATATAGTAAAATGTTAAGAGAAAATACTGTTCCTAATATTTTGATAACAGCATGACAGCAGCGCTTTCGAAGCCAGAAGATTATACCTATAGAAATCATAATGTTTTATTTCAATTCGCCATCTCTCTGTTACAGCCGACTCTACCTGATGTATAATGAGCTATTTAGTGACATAAGCTTTTCAGGAATATCATCTTTGAGCGTCAACATAATATTCATTTTTTTATTGAATATACATGATGGTACACTGGTTTCTATAAATAAAGAAGCGTCAGTCCAATCATACGCCAACTGCAAACTATTCTCAAAGAACACTCCGCAGAAAAAGATCAGAAAAACTTTTAAAATAACTAAAAACTAGCAACAAAGTAAACACTGACTTGGGTAACGATAGATAGAAAAAGAACAATTCCGGACAAACCACCGAGACTTGAGCCCAACTTTAAGTAATAAAGCTCTCGCAGCTATTCTACTTAACTGCAACCTAAGACAGATCTCAGTAGTCATTAGCGAATAGTCTAAAGATTCTAAACTATCTCATTACCATGAAAGCGTTTCGTTGTTCTTATTGGACCGTTCCATCTAACTCCGTCAACTTCAAACAACTAAAAGCAAAATTTAAATATTTTCAAATCGGCACTGTTTAGAAATTAATATTTCAGATGTAAGACAATGACTGGAAAGAAGGTGTCCATAAATTAAGGCGCTCTCAGTTCTCGAGAGGCAAGTCTCAGTTACCCGACACGATATAAATAATTGGCTGACGGTAAAATTTATTGCGCAGACAAATTATGACAAATATTTTTCATGCCGAAGAGTTTCAGAAAAAATCTTTACTAACTATTAAATTTTGTGAGAGTACTTTGATGCAAAAAATATTATCGTGAAAACTAATTATGCCGCATTAAAAACTCGGTTACCCCGACCTTTCGCTATTAAACAGGCTGTAACCTAATTACCGCGCAAATTACATAATTAATGCGCTAAGTGTTGATAGCATTATGTAAATATTGAATAATATTACTGAAATAATTAGGTAATCAGCGGATATCCCCATGATACCCCTGCACTCAGCTCCTGACAGTACAGTAGCCAACAGTGGCTAACCTCCATGCATATAGATTGCGAGAAGGCTTCTTGATCTCAAAGAGGGATTGCGGTAGTCGAGCCTTTAATGAAAACGGGAACGTATTTTGTTTATCTTGTCATTCTATTAATTAGGGACCTTGTTTACAGTTCCAATACAACATGACAAGTCTTAAATACGCCCCGCACGGTTGAACTTTTATCACTTTAATTCATTTATGTTTGTGAGTAGAGAGCAAATTGCTTTGAGTACCATCCGTATATCGAATAGGCACATCAGATTGATAAATATCTCAGCTCGAATACGTACAAAAATTAAATTACCTAACCTAACACAAATTTGGTTGAAATAAAGTTGCTGTTTAGAATTGGAATACTAATTAAATGCATATCCGATGTGGAATGAAAGATTAAGGCGCTATCAGAAAATAACTTTGTCATCATTTTTAAATAAACCTTTAATCTATATATAAAAGTTGCATAGTACTTTTATGAAGATTGCCATGCAATTTTTTTTTAATTAATTTTGCGACCGAAATTTTAAATTAATATAAATGTGGTGCACACGTCATGAATAAGTTATTTACGTAAAATAAATAGTTTGGGCATATTTATAAATTACAGTTTGTGTATACAAATGTTTATGTACCCATGAATTTCACCCTGCCATTTAGTTTTTGTTTCTAAACGTGATGTTATATTTTTTACAAATATTCCAAAAACACAACAAACAAAGGATCTTGATAAACTTTTTGTTCCAGTGCTTCAATTAACAAAGTCATTTATTTGTGCCAAGAGTAAAACCTACTCCTTTTCCTCTTTGTAAAAAGCTGACCGGTGCAAATTTGTTGTTAATTTTTCATTACCCTAGGAAAAAACACGAGGCAAAATTCCGCCAAGACGTCGTGTCAGATTGATGCATGAGTTCGTGTTTTTCTTTGCGCCCACACCATCAATCTTACAGATCTATTAACGTCCTCTTTAGTACCTCTCCTAATTATCTGAGCAAACTCTCTAGCATCCCTAGAGATTAAACCAAGCTTAGTGCGGGCAAACAACAACATATTAAATTGTTTTGTTTACCATATACAGCGAAATCAAGAGCTCACGTAAACACGTCGTTGATATAGTTCCTGATCGATATGCAATCTGCGCCACGCTTATTGTACGCCAGTCCTTCTCGAAGTGAGCGATTACGCCCCCTAGGGGACCCTGGTTGATAAAATATTGAAGGGTTTTGTCACAGTTGTGCAGGAGCGATAATTGAAATTTTGATGATATTTTTTTCTAATATTTTAAAACTTAATTTATAACCGAAAATAAAAAAATTCAAAATCAGCCTAATACTCTGTTCATTACGTCTGTATTATTTCTTAACTATATTTGTATAAAGTTAGATAGTTCGAATTCTGTTATCTATACTTCTATACGTAAACTAATATTATAAAGAGGAAACATTTTTATGTTTCTTCATAACGTATAAACTCAAATACTACTAAACCGAATTTCTATCTATATCAGCCCATATACGTCCCACTGCAGGGCTCGGGCCTACTCTACAATCGAGGGAATCGATTGAGAGTGGTTAGGCCATATAGTCCACCACGCTGGCCTAGTGCGGGTTGGCGGACTTACATACCGTAGAAATTCTTTAAAATCGCTACGGTATGCAGGTTTCCTCACGATGTTTTCCGTCACCGTTAAAGTGCGTGGTGATTGACTATCAATACACACATAACTCCGAAAAGTCAGAGGTGTGCCCCGGGATTTGAACCCGCGACCACCGTGAACATGTAGGCAGCCGCGTCTGGTCCGTTACCAACAGGCCACCACGCACTCCGAATTTAAAAAATCTTTTAACCATTAGAATGCGATAATGTTCCTGAGTAACATACACTATATATATTTTCCTAAAGGGGTTGAAATGGAAAGGGAAAATCGAAATAACTAAAATTATATTGTAGCTCTTTATTTTCGTTTGTACGAAAACTAATGGCGTGCAACAATTGGGATAAACAGGTATTTTATGTAAAAAGCCTACATAAAGGTAACAATGTAGTAAGGAATTAGGAGGGAAAGTGACGGAATTGAGAAGGAAGTAAGATATAGAGATTATACGCTAAAAGTTAAAAGTTAGTACGCAAAATAACATGTGGAGTGGAGTCAAAAATATCTGCACCAAGACGAAGCTAGGACGGATCACTAGTCATACATAATATGAGATAAAATAATTTATGGGTGGCTACGCATTGTCTTACTCCTCTAGACACTCTGTGACTCTAGACGTGCTATTTATAAATCCTTAAAAAGGGCGCGTAGTATTAACTGTATTAATATGTTTGGGACCACTCGTTACCAAATGTATCTACATATATTCTTAACACCAAACTTTATTCCGTGATATTGAAAACTAAACCACGTGGGGAACGAAAAAGAAGATATTGCAAGGTAATATTAATATATTAAAAGCAAATTTATTGAAAACACCAGAAATTCATCTTCACTTGACACTTATATAATTTGTGGTTTCTCTCAAAAAAAAAATCGTTCGCATGCCACGACGAGCCATCGGCAAAAACTGCTCGCTGAACTTTGCGTCATTCATCGACAACATTTGGTTACGGGAAAAAGAGAACGGATTAAATCCGAAACAGCGCTCTAAACGAAAGATTATTTGATTATCTTTGTGTTGCTAATGAGAAAGATTTCAAACGATTGCTATTGCAAACAGAAGTGTATCGCTTATTCGCTATCAAGGGTTACTTGCTTGACTTGATTTAACGTTCTGCTTGACACAGTAAATGAGATACTTGAAAAATAAGACACAGTATTCAACTTCAACAGCTCAAGGTTGCCTACTTATCTAACCTGTCAAAATTGCTTTGATATCAATATCCAATCTCGAGATGACTACATAAGTATCAAAACAAGTACTAAGATAAATATCTAATTAATTAAATCAATATCTAGTTACTTGTATCCTTAGACAACGATGAATTTTCAGAGGCCCACACAATAAGAATATTATGCCAGCGTAAAGAAGAACTTTTATAACTGTCAACCACAGAACAGATGAATATAGTCTACTACCGGGAAGATAAAAATGGCTAACAGGAATTTTTACTACAAAAGCCAAAAGAATTTGGTCGATTGTTAAACGATTTTTGATAGCATTCCTATCGTCATGTTTCTATGAATCTGGTTGTAATGCTTCGGAAACGGTGGTTAAAAATTAAATATCGTTTATAAATTTACATGTACAAATCACGGTGACTTAAAGGTCACGGTAAGTACATTGGAACAAAATTTTAACGAACTTAAAAATCATTGTATTAATTATCACATAAGTTAGAAATTTCATAGTGAAATGTTTACTTTAATCTAAATTAGTATTTCTAAATATTGTAAAGTTGCGCTAAAGTAGTTAGTAAGTCTTGTTAAAATGTAAGTTTGTTCCCATTTCTCAGAAACAGGATAAGACTGGAAAGTTGTAATTAAATTAAAATAACGATTGCAATTGTGGTTTATACATGAGGTTAAGTTAAACATTTTGAGAGGCGCTGCAAAATACAATAAAATTCCAAATACCACTACTAACGTTTCTTAAGCTGATTTAATATCCGCTAAAATGCCATTAAAAAGATACGAAGCAATACATTCTTAGAATAGGATTCAGTATGTCAAAATACATAAAAATTGAAGTCTTTGAAACCAGCCACTTATTTTTGTATAGCACAGTGAACCTGAGGGATCCACAAAGTAAGCGGTCAACGAAATAGGTTTGAAAGCCTGTGATGTATACGAATTTGCTTGAAAGAACAACGTAACGTTCTTTGCAATACAAATCATTTTCATAACTTAAATTAATTTACACAATTATTTATTTATTACATCGCAAATAATAATAAAATATTATGTCACTACATCTATGTAAAACCTAAGCCAGTATTTAAATATTATTATTCTCAAACAGAGCGATAAAGCAAAGCACTATGAAAAAAAGACAAAGAAAGCCGTAATCTGTATCGGTCGTCTAGTGTATTTTTAATCCGTGTATTTATATATGGTGTACCATTTAGTCATCTTTACACCACGGCATTGAAATATATCTTGTACATATTACGCGTCGATATATACTGACTGCGTATATAAATAAATATATTCGACTCTATATACTACGAATATTGTTACGCTTGTTTTTTATTTAAATAAAGATCTAACACAAGGCTCCTGAGAAATTCCTTTTGGTACAAAACCGCCGCTTTATTATGTAACATACGTATGTAAACAACATACACTATCATCGCAATTGTCTTCAGACTCCGAACATTGCGCCAAGATTTATCTACATTTTATAACGGTGTTTACATAGCATTATCTATTCTCTTTACTTGTACGAAGATCTACGTAACATCGGTAGGATAAGAAGAATCCATTCTACGAAACCCTAAAATCGTCGTTGCAATTGTGGGGGTTTGTCGCGCAAACAGGCAATAAATGCCGGCTGAATAAGCCAAAACCGAGATTGCCATTCTGCTATTGTCGATACTGCTGCGTTTTATATAGAGATTTATTCTTTTTATTTAAACGAACCGTTCATGTAAAACATTTTTTCCTTTGTATTGATTTCGTTTATATTACGGAAAGCATTATTTTGTAATTCGAAGACTCTGACAGAGGGCATTACTATAAGGTATTAAACATTTTACTGGGAAGTACGTGGGTCTATGTAATGATTTTTTTCTTAAAAACTTTACTATGGAATAAATCATATAGAAAATAAAGAAGAGGTATTATAATTAATTTGTTTTAAACGGGTACAGTAGATAAGTTTATCGAGGCGTTCCGTTGCCGTAGCCCTAAAAATTTCGTTTTGTCACACAAATTCTAAATGAGACGAATTTTTCGTTCATAAAGATTTCGTAAAGATTATAATAAATTAAATTGTACAATTCCATGGTCTTATCTGTAAGAGAAGTAGTGTCCGTATTCCGTAATATTGTAAGTTAATGTGACTCTTAAGATTGTATCAGTGTTTAAGCCCCTTTGTGCCGGCTACTCTAGCAGCCTCCTAACCTGTAACACTATAATTAGGTTAAAAACAAATCTGAAACGAGTCAGTCAGATTCCAAGTTGAAGAAACGAATTAGGGAACGAATTGGAAAGGGAAAACTGGAACTAATTACTCGCCCAACGCAAAACAATGCGGGAAAATAGGGCGTTTCATCCCCTAATACCCAGTATTAGAGGCCTTATTGCATGCTAAATAGCCGCCTGCCCACACAATAACACTATCTAGCCAGTGTCACCTGTTATGGAGCGCAATTAATTGGATTCCTCTACATTCACAGCTAAATCATATGCCTCTAACAATAGCGTCGTGTCCAATCTAAAACTATTATTACAGGTTATTAACGCCTATTGATATATGATAATTAGAAACTGAATTACATCCAAAATATTATTCACTCTCAAATATGCCCATTTTATTTGTGAAAAATACTTAATATATGCGTGAAATGTATCAAAATAAGAAATAATACATACATACATAAACTCACGCCTTTATCGCCGAAGGGGTAGGCAGAGGCGCCACCAGGACACCCACATTTCGCCTTGTATGTTCCGTCCCATGATGTGATAGGGGGCGAGCCTATCGCCATATCGGGCACAAATTCCTGACTCCGGGCTGATAATGAGTAGAAAAATCCAATATCACTTTGCCTGCCCCGGGACTCGAACCCGAGACCTCAGCTTTGTAACCGTACCGTTATACAACTACGCCACCGAGGCAGTCATGAGTCATGAGTTTATGTATGTATAAATGGGAAAATTTAAAAATGGCTTGAAGATAACAACACTGGATTGAAATAAATCTAATTTTTACGGATTTTATAGTCGATTTGGTTTTTTTATTTTTTAACTTCCTGACATTTCGATTACTTTACAGCCGACACATGTGGGGGGAAAAATCACTGTTTGCGACAATAATTACGATCTGTGAAAAAACAAGGTATTCTATTTAAGAATCTGGGGAATATAGTGGAAATATAAATAATAGGTGAAGATTAGCATAATATGCAAATCCACATGATCCGTTCATTATTAAGATTTTTTTTCATGTACTGTAAATAATAAATAATTATAGGTAATAATTCTTCTTTAAGACCGAAAGACACTAAAAAGTATTTCTGAAAGACAATAAAGCTTGATTTAGAATATAAAAACGTTGGTTCTTACAAATTATAAGGAAGCGCGTAAAAGGCTTATTACGCTTATCCTGAACGCGTCAATTAGAGCCGTTATTCAACACAAAACTAAGCAGAAAAGCTCAACTCATCAAGTCTTACATTTTCTTCGGCTTATTATACATATTACACTGGCAACGTTAAGTAATTGAATATAACTATATAGAACGTCGTTGAAGCGATTAAGTACTATTAAATTATTATGATTATTAAATAACTTTATTATTATTAAAATTTAAAAAAACAATTAAATCCTTAAAACGTAAGGCATTTAAATAAATACAATAGTTTGTTTATGTTCCTTTATATATTAAATGAAAAATCAGCGAATGCCGTACCTTAACTTATCCTACTCGGTATCCCGACTATTTAGAGGAGTTGATCTACAGATGAAATTTAACACTTACAAATTAAAACAAGGATTGTACACATGTACATATTGAACAAAGGCATCCATGCTCTAACAAAAATATCAACCCTTGGCCGCGTGCCAACGTGCAGAAATTCATTTGTTACAATTTTATAGCGAATCGTACTCGAATTGAACAAAACACGGATTACAGACTTTAAATCTAATGAACTGGCTAATCCATAAATTGAAATTGAAACTCCAGCTGGCTCCATTGCTTTTCATTACTTCTTTCCAACAGTACAATATATCAAAGTATGTATTAAAATTTTCGTACAACAATTATTAAATTTTAAAGACAATAAGATTTTCTTATCACTTACTGTATTTTTAACTTATGACAACTGACTCCAGTTATAACAGGAAATATATAAAACAATTTAAATATATATACAATATAAGTAACGGAGAAAAATATGTTAGTACTAAACTTTAAGTAAAGTGTAAGAGCATTAATTGTACTCAGTTTAGGTAATATATATAAGTTGCGGGAAAGAAATTTCCATCGCCTGATTCAAAGTAAGTTTACAGTGGTGCGGTCCAACAGCACATAATTCATGCCACTCAGTGAAATATAATGCGGATGTTCTCATAATGTACGACGAGCAACTTAATCCGACTGCGACTTTTTCCCTTACAAATATGTATTTAATGCTTTGAATACAGATTTGTGAAATGTAGACTTTTGGCTAGGAAAATAGTCATAATATTCACAAAATCTGCGTTATCGCTGTTCATGTTTGATAACATTTTTGTTTCTCAATATTTTATCACCATTTAACATTAACATTTTAACATATGATATAACATATTGAGCTAGGTTGTTCTTTATCATTTTAATATTTATTGGTAATTATAAAAATTGGCTATTTATTACATAAAATGGTACTAATTTCAATATTCTATGACCTAAAGTAAAGCAAAGAGTAAATAACGAAGCCGTTAATGTTACATCTGAAACTATGTTCACTAAAATTAGTTTTATAAAAAACCGGCGCTACGTTGAGAACTAGAAAAGACAGCGTAGACTTCAAGCTCAGCCACAAGAAGTTGAACATTTTTTATTTCCACAGCGACCTATTAGTATCGGACCGTATTCAGCGTCTTCCTGAATCGTTCAATAGATTCGGTTTGGTAGACCGTCCACTTGTAGGTCCAATGCTCTGTTTACCTATATCTAGTATTTATTGGAAATCCTTACGGTCCCAGCGGCTATTATTTTTCCGCGCTATGTCCTCTTTCCGCTACCTCTTCATCTTGCTGATCTGCTGAGCTACGTCGCCAACATTTGTCATTAAAATAAAACATTATTGTATGTTTATATAATAGCTAGTGTAATTGTATACAGAAAACGTATAAAAAGCTTAAGCAACAACTGTTATAAGGACTCTCTTCAATCATGTATTATTACGAAGAAGCTAGACGGCGAGCGCGTGTTCAAACTTAAATCAGTGGAGAAAATTTCCTGTCGACTTAGTCAAAGATGCCACACAAGTGCAGCTTAGAAAACTTTAAGTACAGAATATGGTCGTAGGTTTTTGATTACAGCTTAATATAACATGTTCAAAGAATATGCAGGTATTATCATAGAGAGAGCACATAACTCCACTGTAGCAAAATAAACTTGATTCTTCATTTATATTTTGATTTAAACTCTTATAACACTAAGGTGTGCATAATGAATAACTAAAATATTTGGAGTTAGTTGAGTAGTGAATAATTAAAATGTTTATTTCTCTGTATAATAAAGTACATACATACATAAACTCACCGTAACACCGTGGGACACCATGCACGTACACCTGGTACCGTGCAACCAGGGCTCCCACATTTCACCTTGTATGTTCCGTCTCACGATGTCATAGAGGGCGAGCCTATCGCCGGGCAGAAATTCCTGACTCCGGGCTGATATGAATAGAAAAATCCAATATCATTTTGCCCGACCCGGGATTCGAACCCAAGACCTCAGCTTTGATATCGTACCGTAGTACATCTACGCCACCGAGGCAGACATAAAGAAAGTTACCATAATAAATATTTATACAAGTCTACACCTAGAATCAACTAGGTTAAAAGCAAATTTATTAAATTTAAAATCAAGACAAAATAATGTACCCAAAAATACAATTTATCCCTTTAAATATTCACGCCATTTGAACCAGACAGAACTAAAAAGCTTTTAGGAAATTTGTTAAATAGTTATATGAGCAAATATTTGTTTGTACCTAACAACATCTGAGTCGTTCCCAGAAAACTAGAAAAACTTCACCAATTACGAAAATCTTGAAGCATGCCGCGTTGAATATTAATGAATCTAAAAATAATACGAATTAATTTGAATTTTATAAAACCACAAACTAAAGCACAGAATCTCCGTCCTTTAACGCCTTCATAATTAACATCATGTGATGTAAATGACGAAAATGTTGTCATAATATATTTTCCAACATATAATAAGAAAAATAATGTTCATTTTGTTAATGCACATGGGGTGTATTTATTTCTCGGCAGCCGCGACGGCCTCAGTAACTCATATAAAGTTCCGGCGTAAAAACGACACAGCCGGACAGCGGCCGACGATATCGCACTACGTGTGTGTGTGTATTCTGTACACTGTATACACTATACGGCGCTTTATTTACAAGTCGCTTCTAAGGCTTCACTCACTCACCCCGCTCACCCTTCTCACTCTTAAAGCTTCCTGTAAACTAGTTTACAACAAAATAGCTTTTCAAACCATGTCTTTCAAATACGGGCCAAAATATAATTTCATTTGAATCAATATTTTATGACGTATTAAATATAAAATTAGATTTTTAACCACCTCTTCCTGGCCTGTTGGTAACGGACCAGACGCGGCTGCCTACAGGTTCACGGTGGTTGCGGGTTCAAATCCCAGGGCACACCTCTGACTTTTCGGAAACATGTGTGTATTGATAGTCAATCACCACGCACTTTAACGGTGAAGGAAAACATCGTGAGGAAACCTGGATACCGTAGCGATTTTAAAGAATTTCTACGGTATGTAAGTCCGCTAACCCGCACTAGGCCAGCGTGGTGGACTATATGGTCTAACTACTCTCAACCGATTCTCTCGGTTGTAGAGTAGGCCCGTGCCCAGTAGTGGGACGTATATGGGCTGATACAATACAACCACCTCTTCGTCATTGTATTTATGAACACCACACACCGTTTTCGAAAAGGTTAATACATATTACACTATTTTGTTTAAACTGACCAGTTAATTGACGCAACTTCGCCTAATGAACTCTAGTGCTTATGTAATAAAATGATTTTCTGGCAAGAAATATGGGAATACAATCGTTGAGCGACAACGCGGCTCGCTGAGTCGGTGCCGCCAGCATTCACCACTCAAACGTTAAAGTTTTTAGAAAAAGAATCAAAAGAAAATAAGCGCAAAAAGAGACTTCGAACAAGCCTTAAAAAATATCGTAAAGAGGCCGTTTTATGCTCATTCCTTTGTTAACCGACTTCAGAGGAGGTTATCAATTCGTAAATTTTTTTTTCTTATGTATGTTCACCGATTGTTCTGAGATTTCTGATTCGATTTACGTAATTCTTTTTTAGTTGGATTCAAAATGGCTGCCATTTGGTCCCATAAAAAGTTGGTGAAGACCTGATGAATATCTTCGGACTTAGAGAGTAGAACTCCTCGAAATTGAGCAGTTTACCAATAGTTTTTTATGCAATAGGTTCAATATGAAAGTCAAATTTTAGTGAGATAGAGAAAAAGGGGTGGGGGTGAGGAGGGGGTGAGAAAATTAACATGCAAGTAAATACTTAATATCTTCGGCAGCTTTAAACCGATTTTAGTGATTCTTCTTTAGTTTGATGCGGAATAGTTGTCATTTGGTCCTATAAAAAATTGGTGAAGACCTGATGAATATCTTCGGACCTGGAGAGTAGAACTCCTCAAAATTTAACAAGTTTCCATCAATTTGCATATAAATACTTAATATCTTCGGCAGCTTTGAACCGATTTTAGTGATTCTTCTTTAGTTTGATGCGGAATAGTTGTCATTTGGTCCTATAAAAAATTGGTGAAGACCTGATGAATATCTTCGGACCTGGAGAGTAGAACTCCTCAAAATTTAGTAAGTTTCCATCAATTTGCATATAAATACTTAATATCTTCGGCAGCTTTGAACCGATTTTAGTGATTCTTCTTTAATTTGATGTGGAATAGTTGTCATTTGGTCCTATAAAAAATTGGTGAAGACCTGATGAATATCTTCGGACCTGGAGAGTAGAACTCCTCAAAATTTAGTAAGTTTCCATCAATTTGCATGTAAATACTTAATATCTTCGGCTGCTTTGAACCGATTTTAGTGATTCTTCTTTAGTTTGATGCGGAATTGTTGCCATTTGGTTCCATAAAAAAGTGGTGAAGACCTGATTAATATCTTTATACCTGGAGAGTAGAACTCCTCGAAATTGAGTAGGTTTCCAATGGTTCTTTTTGTAACAGGTTCAGTATTAAAGTCAAATTTTAGTGAGGTAGAGATAAAAGGATGGGGATGAGGAGGGGGGCGAGAAAATGAATATAATGTAAATACTTCATATCTTCGGCAGTTTTGAACCGATTTTAGTGTTTCTTCTTTAGTTTGATGCGGAATAGTTGTCATTTGGTCCCATAAAAAAATGGTGAAGACTAGATGAATATCTTCGGACCTAGACTGTAGAACTCCTCAAAATTGAGTAGGTTTCCAATGGTTCTTTTTGTAACAGGTTCAGTATTAACGTAAAGCTATAGTGAGGCAGAAGAATGTGTGGGGTGAGGAGGAGGATGAGAAAATATAGTCCTGTAGGCGTTTTGCTCTTATGAGCGTTGTTAACGAAAATTGAGTTTAGCTGACAGTACTAAAAAGAAAAAAAGAAAAAAACTTCGTTTAAAAAAACCGACTTCAACTACTAAAAAGTATAAAATAACTTAAGAAAGATTTAATTTAATACACCTCTTATGCAAACCTATACCTTTCATATCAATAAAATACAATTATTTATATGTGCTATCTATTGATAGGTCTGAAGTCGGTGCCAAGCCCTAAACAAAATAAAACTTAATATTATAAATAGCTTAGTTTCTGTAAAGAAATGTTTACGCTAAAGAATAACCTACATAAATAATCCTATAAGCAATGTGAATTTATGTGAAACAGATGAAAAATTTACGATAAATATATATATTTATAATATTAATACCTGAATATGGTTATATTAAACCTATATTATGCTTATATATGAATATATTTGTGGCTCTGAAAAGGACATTTTGGTTTGCATATTTTGTGACGAGCACACAACACCTCTGTTTTGAAATCAAACTAATAATGGAATTAAGTAATAATGAATAACTACTATTATAAAAACAACTTATGTACTATACCTTCGTGCAGCAGACAAATTATACAAATCTATAATATATAAATTAGGTTACAACGGATCAAAATTTTTCAGGTTAAAATCTTCTGGCAACCCCCTTGGGTAATGCCCCCAGGTGGTCGCGACCCACAGATTGAAAAACACTGTTGTAGACAAAGCTATCCCCCTCAAGGTCACGCGCGGCGAGCTTAAGTACCTACTATTCCATTTGGCTTGGCACCGATTTCAAACCTATCAATAGATAGCACATATAAATAATTGTATTTTATTGATATGAAAGGTATAGGTTTGCATAAGAGGTGTATTAAATTAAATCTTTCTTAAGTTATTTTATACTTTTTAGTAGTTGAAGTCGGTTTTTTTAAACGAAGTTTTTTTTATTGCTCAAGTCGACACTAAAATGCTCAGCTTGCAATAAAGTTCTTGAAATTGACTCGAAATATACAAATCGCTTAGATGAAACCTGCGGGATGAGTGATGTCCTTAACTATATTTATCAACTTGTTCCAAGCACACTCTAGGACTTCGGTCAACACTTTAGGACTACGGTTTAATACAGTAGCATTAATTACAGTGGTATTTTTTTAAAATACGCTTCACGCCTATAATAAAAATGTTACTTGATAAATTGTTATAAATAATTTAATTTTTTGACTTTTCGTCTTAAAACGTGAATTAATTATCCATTATTATCTACACACTTAACGGTAAAGCAAATATACAAATCTTGTATAGTATACATATCTTTAAAATATTTTATACTGTACATGAAGTCCGCCAACCTGCAATAGGCCAGCATAATGAACCGTGGCCTATACCGTCTCAATCGAATTCTTAATTTTAGAAAGTCCCATACTCGGCAGTGGGAGATTATGGATTGATGCATCTTATCGGAACAAAAAAAGGAATACTTTGGCGTTTATACAAGGTACCTATACAAATATCAATAGGTCGTTCAAAAACGCAGCAGTTTATAAATTGCTACCAATCCTCGCGAGATGAATAAAAATAAATAATAAAGAGGAATTTAGCCAAAATTAATTAAATATGACGTTTTGACTAATATTATTTAATTTAATACTCACAAAGATTACCATTATATATTATAAACAGTAAAGTGAAAATGTGTCCAATGTCGCAATATCGTGAGTTTATTTATTTGCTATGCTGCACTCCATACCTAAGTTATCAAACACGCTGTTCTCGTTTTGCGTATAGTTTGTGTTGTGTACAAACAGAAAAGATAGTTTCGTATTTCTATTCTGTAGGGATATCCCGGGGAAATGGAGTTCTCTTGGGGAAATACCTATCAGCAAGCACGAGAAGCCGCAACCAACAACTCTTATTGTTATGTTTTTCATTGCGTTAGGTCAAGTTAGAGTTTGACTTCCATTTACCGCAGCGTCTAACGAAGCAATTTACGAACCCGCTTTGATGCCCTCTCGAATAAATATTTGTAATCCCTGCGCATTGAGGTGCAATCCTCTAAAGGCACACGAGGAAGTATGTTTTTAAACAACAACATCGTTTTAAACAAACTGTACAAAATAATACATCCTATAAGTACTAATAAAGCATTGAACAATAAAGAGAATTCATTGGTGTGTGTTGTGTGAGCTATGTTCAATACTGTCTCCAAAGATGTAAGCTTGAGAAGCAATAACAGCGAAGTGCCCGTTTACGCCACCACACGGTCGGGGGCGCTGAGACATGCCTCTGCATGCCATGCGTGACAGGGCATCAAAATTTTTTTCAAGTGCTTCTAAAATACTTGAAAAATGCTCACACTTTTCACTGGAACTATCTTTGGATATGGGTCGGGAAACAAAGTTACCTTTGCATTTCGTGGATATTTATAGTTTGAAATAGAACTACAGTCTTTGCAATAAGCTGCTTATTACACATATTTTCTGCGTAAGATGCAGGCAATTGAACAATCGCTGCACCAAATAGAGAGTGAATATTGCCGACTTTGAGTAATTATAGTTGCGTTGCCGATCTTCTTTAACTAAAGCTACAGATTAAACCAATAAAGCTGAAATTGAATTCTTACAACTTTAAGACTCACACCGGCCTGATAAATATGTTTTAGTTTAATTAATTTATTAATAATTTAAACGCAGCAAACGAGCAAACAAGCCAACTGAAAAACAATATTAAGTAGTGACTGATGCCCACGAAATCCTATAGACCATAACACCAGAGGAATCGTAGATGCGTTGCATTGCCGGCCTTCAAGGAAAAGGAAGGCTCTTTTCTTAAAGGTCCATATATAAGATAGGTCTATAAACACTGTCCGAGAACGCTGAATGCATAGTTGTATAAATGCATCAGACACAATAATACGTGGCATCTAAGTATGGCCTGGAGTCAAGTGTTCAAAACTGAATCATCAAGCGGCAAAGAAAATCTTCTCCTTTCAAGGTATAACTTAAATTAATTAAAAATAAAGTGTGGTCGGGTGAGTAGTCGCGCGGTGCACGCAGTCGCCGCGACGCGACGCGACGCCGCGCTCAGCCAACTCGCGCCAAACTAATTCAACTTGTGTGATCATATGACCGCGCTCCCTGGAATTATACCCAGCTTCTAGGTCACCAGCAGCGCCAACTGAAAACAAATTATTTAATTAAATTATCCTAAACAATTTCACCTCATTTATATTAGTGTTTTTAATAACTAAATTAAAAAAACAAAAAAGTCTCAATACGCCATGTATAATCACGTAAAACGACGTATTTAATGAATAAAATAGTAGAAGGGGTAGAGCCTTGTTGTAGCTCGTTCAAGCTGCAGTATTAATGGCTCGGATCGAACGGGGTGGTACATACTACTGTGTGATTTGCGGTTGCGCTTCTTCCGCCAGAAAACCTAAAGCTGGTTGAAATATATTATTCGACGGGACAGCGACTATCGTACACGATAGTGAAAAAACCCGCCATAGAGACACGCCCAAGTACTTCGCGTTTCGGATTCAGTGAGTATATACCTATGTGTCGAGCGTGGAGGTATACACAATAATTATATTATTTATCGGTAACAGGTCACTGTGGAAATCATTGGGGGAGGCCTATGTTCAGCAGTGGACTTCCTTTGGCTGATGGATGGATGATGGAGGTATCGCTGTTTAAACGCTGGAAGTAAAGACGAGCTAAATTCTTTACCTTACAATTGAAATAAATTAAAAAAGTGGTACGCAACGATATACACAACCTGTTTTTACCACAACGGCACATATATTTTTAAACAGTTACACCATTGTTACAGTTACCAGTTACAGTTCACTTTGCGGAAAATCTGATTTGCCTCAAAAATATTAATTAAATGTACGTATGTGTGTATTTAATAATAATTACATTATGTTAATATGTTTGATATTCCGAAAACGACTTATTTCATTTTTATCATTAAATTGAGAATATTCAAAATTTACTTTCCTATTTATTCCTTTGATAATTTCATGGCGTTTTAAATGAAACATATGATTATGTTATTAAATTAGTTTTGACAGAAAAATTATACAAAATAAAGTAGAGTATGTCTGTCCGCCTAATATTGCGCTTACTTTTGACACATAATGTACGCTTCACGACGATTCACTTTGGTTGAAACGCACTCAACCACGGCCTGAATTATGAGCTGGCAATCCAAAGGTCGTTGAACGTTTTTTTTTACACAATAAAGGAAAAAAACGGAAGTTTTTGCAACAAGCTCGCTGAACACGAATGACATCGTCGGAATCTTTGCAATCACTGCTGGCGCTTTGCCGATAACAAACCAAATAAAACTATAGCTCCAACCCGTTTTGAATTTTCTTGTTCTGAGCCCGTATAAAAATCAAAGGCCCTTTGAATTCTTTAAAAGTTCGTACATTTGATTTGTCACTATATATAGCGTCGTAAAATGAGGCCTACGGCTTTCGAAAGTAAGAAGACGTCTGCTTTGAACCTAATGGAATAATATAATTAAATACAATTCATATTTAATAAAGACATATATCTCATAATATTGTTCGTCAATATTCATATAAATTGTACTATAGGCATTTTACTCGGACACCTATTTTCTAATATCAGCAAAGGAGCAAACGCATGTTAGTTACATTTCAGAAGTGATTACTAATTATATTTACATTTAAATCCAAGTAGCGTCTGTTTTTACCTAACAAAATGTATTTAACTTTAACTAGCGATGCTAAGTACAATTTCGACAAATACCTACTTATAGTTAATTAAAATTGTGGAAGAATAAGGTGCCTACAGTATAAGTTAATTACACTAATGAACAAGGGAAGGTGCGCTCAAAAAATCCACCGCAAGATCACTCCAAAGTCTTTAGAACGATGTTCTTCGCGCGGTTCATTAGCGCCTTCACTTAAAGCTCGGCTCACATACATATTATACAATAAGTATTTTCTATTCATTTATATTAAATATGCATTGTCAAATAACAACAGTTTATTACAAATTAATATCAAAATCCTCAGTATTTTATGTTATTTACTGAACACTACGGATATGTTATGCAGAACAATAACTGCAGTTTTGTTTCAATCATTGTTTATTTTTTGCACCATTACATATTTTGGTATAATCTGGTGTTGTAAAAATGTTTACAAATGTATTTTTGCGTTTATAATTCGAAGCAGCATGTAACTCGACGAGGATGAATAGAGTAGCTGCTTCATTAGTGGTCCGCCGCGCTACGGCAGGACATAGACCGTATTTTTTGTCTTTCTTCCAAAGACATTTCCTTATAAACGTAAGACAATTCGCCATGTTTTTTTCAGCAATCATTATTACATAATATGTAAAATAATACTTATATTTACGATACATAACACTTAATACTATACAAAAACCAAAATAATTAATCTAAAATGATTGTGTAATCGTAAAGTATAACTTAGGAAAAAAATGTGCAACTGATTTTAAACCAATACGCTCACGGTCTGATACTTATTGAATACATTTGGAAACTGTTACGTAACTGTAAGATTGAAACATTGCCAGAAAGACGTTTATAAACGCGATTTTATTCCCAAAGGAAATGAAAGTAGATAAAAATTCCGGTTGCGAAAAACATGCGTAAGTACTTAGAAAATTTGTTGTAAAACCAGTGTATTTCCGGAGCTATTTGCCCTGGCGAAGGGATAGGTACTCACACGGTGTAATCCGTCCATCATACCATGCAAATTGAATCACGTCTCTCATCTGCTCACATGAATGTCTTTCTGGAAAAACGCTGCTCAGTGCGCCACGCGCCGGATCAAATTATGTGTGCTGCTTGATTTGCCTTATTATATGGAGAAACATAATATTATAATTATTGTACTATACATAGGTTTTTAAAAGTTAATAAAATCTATCTTTACAGTTATTCTAAACAACCACATCTAAATTTTGATCATAAGTCGTATTTAACATCTGGAAGTCAATGTTTATGATTTTTAAGACATAGAATATTAAGCAAGCGTAAAAATCAAGTGAGTACCTCTGCTTTTGAAATGTTTAGTCAAGGAATAAATACACACACATACACTCTTTAACTTCACTTAATTCATTTCACAAAAAAAATATTTCTTTACTTTTTCATGGCTGCTATGTTGCATTAGGTTTTATTTTGTTTACAAAATAATTTAATAGTGTTTCACACTTAAAAAGAAACATACAAAACACTAAACTGAATATAACCGTCCCTTCAAATAACACGCACGTATCGCTATGACAAGTAAAATAGAAAATGTGTAACATACATCTACAAAACTAGGCGGGTACAGAAAGTTTCATCAAGCATCGGTAGTTGGACAGTTGGCGGAACAAAGAGGGGCAAGTTGCAGGCGGACGAACTCGAATCTTACTCGTATCAGAAACTAAACGAGATCTCGCTGTATTCGTAAACAATGTACGTCGGACAACGTCCGCCATAAAACTTTTAACATGCAAAAGTGGACAACAACCATCGCATACGGATGCTGGCTTTATTAACATTTACACTCTGGTTAAGGGGTACACTGCTAACGTCACGCTGATCTTAAATAATCAGTTTTTAAACTAATTATTATTTGAAACTTTTATGTAATGTGAAAAACAAAATTATGAAGAAAGCATAGGTAACACACACGCCTGTACAAGAAACGAATAATCTGACCACACCAGCAGTGAATTATAAGACGCCAAGAACCAAGAAGCCAGAACAAATGGCCCAAGTTAAGTGAAATTAAGAGAGAGAAATCGAGTTCAAAATCAACCAAAGCCCTGGCCGAGCCATTAATATTCCCCAGCGCGTAATACGCGTTTCTACAATAGATCTACATTGGTGCCCGTGTACGCAAACTCGTTGAAAAGCTTCCGAGAATTTATTAAGACACGTATAATGTACCGGCCATAAAATATCGTTTGGTTTTATTGCCTCGCCTAATTTACGAAACAAATTCCGTTTATTGCTTACAAATAACTACCATTCATACTTAATTAATCAAATATCGTGTACTTACCTATTCATTTTATTAGCTATTTAACTAATAATTTTGCATTTTTCCTAATTTATTTATTGCTATTGTAAAGTTGTCAATAAATGGTGCAGTGGTGTTAAAAAAATGTGTGGTGTAAAATCGCACACCAGGTGAATTTTCATGGAAATTAGTATTTTATTTTGAACAATTTTCACAAATATCGTATCACGTGTACACGAAGCTTAAAAAGTTCGTAATGTGGGCGTACCTCATTTAATTTATTTCACTAACGCTGGAATAAAATCAGTTGTGACTGTAGGTACTCTCTCTAACTCTCGATTAAAGCTTTTATCGGAGGACTGATTAAGTGTCGAGACCAGGATGGATTTATTGTAAAAGTTGGCCGTTCGCTGAGGTTAGTGATTCAAGCCTGCACACTTTAGTCGAATAATTGTCTACGTGATCGGAATGGTGGCTTCCTGCCGCTTTTAATAAGATCAGATAAAGAACTTAACTTGTTCATGGGTAGGTGCATGCGTAAACCTCACACCAACACTCAATACTAATAATATAATGTATCCCAAACTGGAATAATTATTTGCTCTTATACGGTGGCTAATCTTGAAAGTTGTTATTGCAAATAATACATCTACTTGCATACATAATTTTAAAGAAACAATTTTGTGCTAAGTAGTCGTCTACCTATGTGTAGATATATCGTGTTTTAAAAGCCAACAAAGTAAATCTACTAAATTGCCTAACAAATTGAATAATTAAGATGTTGAGATGTTAGATATTATGTGATCCACAATTCTTTTCCCGGCACTTTATGTTTATGGCCTAAAATCCGTTATAGTTTATGATAGACACGAAATAAAACATGGACCTACCGTAATGCGGATTTAGTACTAAGTATATCTGTAACAGTAAAACTAACAGATCGATCTATCTCGTTCATTAGATTATAGGCTAACAGTAGGTAATAGGTACCAATTTACAAATTATGTACCCATTTATTATTTATAAAAAATTGGAGGCTTAAACCTTTTAAAAAATTAATGTTCGATCATTAATTTCAGATCTTTTAAATTGAAATAAAAAAAATTGTATACATTTAGACCTGAACACTGACTAGGTACTATCATAAGTGATAACTATACCTATGTTTCAACATTTATATTATAGAAAATAAACTTTCATTGATATTGTATTAATTTCTGTATTCATAAATGATTATCTGTGGCACAGAGGTTCTATTCAAGCTATATTGTAAATATTAATTACATTAAATCATATCGTTCAAAACGATCAGCCAAATGACGAGCAGAATATTTTCCAGATTAAAAACGGGGGTATTTTACCGACTGATTCAAAGTTATAGAACAAATTACACCGATACTCTTTAAAAATATTTATAGAACAAAATATGAAATACAAAATATATATATACACGTGATCCACTGACACATTAATCAAAAACTGGTAGAATTTATTAGAATAAATTTTTATCATTAATGCAACAATTCCTTTTACAGTAATTCTCAAGAGGCAGATACACAGCCGTTCGTCCGTAAGCATAGTTTATATAAATCGAGTACAATTCCGCCGCAAAAGTGTGCGGTAAATAACTTGGCCCGCACCTTGTACATAACCACAACGTTTTAAACATACGACCTGCAATTTGCAGAAATATGCAACTATTTTGCAACAAATACTTTCCGCGGCGCATTGTCAGATAAATAGCTAGCTAGTAGCTGGTGATTTGTTGACACATGTTACTTTAAAGGCTAATATAATTACTTTGACCTCAAAATACGTAGAAAAAAATATACACGGCATGATTTATATTTTTAGCAAACGTCGATAGGGCGCTCGGACTCAAAGGAGATAGTCCATGCTCGTTGGAAATGGCTGTGGGCAAGAAGTTTTTCGCAAATAAAACACATATTTTCTTAAAATATTACAATCTTAATATCTCGTTCATTAGATTATAGTATTTATACTATATATAAAAAAAGGTAATGGTGTTTTCGTTATTCCGCGTAATTTCCGGAATAGCTGAACTGATTTTGACAATTCTTTCACTGCCTTAAAGTTCCATCATCCCTGAGTAATATAGGCTATATTTTTCCCAAAGGAGTTGAAGTAAGGGTTCAAATGTCATAGCGAAAATCGAAACCACTGAAGTTATTTCTATGAATATTTATATTTCGGTTCTTTATTACAACCGAAAAATAACGCCGCGCAATTTTTTTGGAAAATTAGCATTATGGGGGTGAAATAGGGAATGAAAGATTGTACGGGTAATCAAAACCGCTGAAGCAACGCCGGTGCTTCTGATCCGATTTTGTAAATTCTTTCACTGTTCACAATCTAATAGTTGTAGCGATATAACGTTGACACTTGACAGTGGCGTAGTTGTACTCTGGTACGATTACAAAGTTGAAGTCTCGGGTTAGAATCCAAGGTCGGTCAAAGTGATATTGGATTTTCCTATTAATTTATCATCCCGGAGTCAAGAATTTGTGCCCGATATGGCGATAGGCTCGCCCCCTGTCACATCGTGAGACAGAACATACAAGGCGAAATGTGGGTCTCCTGGTAGCACCTCTGCCTACCCCTTCTGGGAAAAAGGCGTGAGTTTATGAACATACATATGTATGTACAATGTACATGTATGATATAACGTTGTTTTCATTTTACGTCTACGTCATCGTATCACGCAGACGAAGTCGTGGGAAAATGTTAATATGAATAAACTACAATCTTTATTTACTTTTACCAAAGGCATACTCTTCGTGTGTGGAGGGACGGGATAGAATAGAAAGGGAGGGTACTGCCTTAGATTCGATTTTTTAGTACCTATACCTACAGAACTTATGTACTATTCATTTCGAATAGGCTCTTTGAACTGATTTTAACTTTAATTACAGATCCCTAATGTAACGAACTTCAAATGGGCTACCTACAATCTTTGCTTTTGGCTTTTGCGGGTATGTGTCAATAAGTCTTAAATAAATAATCAGAAATAGGGGCGGAAGAGCCTAAGTACGGGACATTAACAAGGGTCCAGTCCAATTTTCGTCCTGTCCACATTGATATATTGAGGCGCCGCCGCGCCGTCCTACAGCGGGATGTCGGAGCCGTCCGCCGACGGTACCACTCGTTTCCTTTTTCTCTCTTACAACCAAGCATTCATTTCAATTGTTTGCTACCATTAGTGACAGAATTAACGTAAATTACATCATTCCGAGATTTTATGTATAATTATGTCCATAAAAAATAGTTTGTGGACTTAACTTGTTATTGTACACGATATTATTTAAACACAATAAATAAAAACGTACACCCAACCGTCACAGACGTAGCTTGACTCCACAATAAATTACCAAGCTTCCTATCGTGGGTGTCAAAAACAAAAAAATAATATTGATCCCACAAAGCTTAGACCCGAAACCAATATTTTTGGCCACACCAACATTATCTCGGTCGGTGTTGAACCAACGGGTGCTCTTCCACAGCCAACTCTCAATCAACTGCGCTACAAAGCCTGTCGATACAATATGTATTTAGAAACAATGAAATCTTTTCCAACGGAAGTTGTATAAAATAGGTAACAAAATACAAAGCGTGTAAAGCGAAGATTCTGCCCCTGCACACCAACGAGGTATGAGGTTACCGGTGCTTTAAAAATTCAGAGTGTACCAACTCGCCACGCTTGCATTTTTCGAGAGTACTAAAGTCTGCTTCGTTTATATTAAAGACCTCTATCTATTCGTTTTATCCACCACGAAATATGCTTTCACTCTCGTCGGCTCTTCATCGTAAGAGCCGCTCACTAGAGCTTCCTTGTGAGCAAAATAACATGATGCTATCACAATTTTGCTTACAAACCGCTCAGCAGCGGCTTCAGTTTTTTTTTTTTAAGTGTGATGTAGGTAAGGAATAGGCAAACATATTGTCCGTCCTATGCGTAATGTGTTACATGTAAAACTAAGGGCTTGATTAGTGAAAATGAAAAATCAATTACGGTTTAGTTTCGTTACATTCGCGTAAATCTAAGAAACTACTAATTTATTATATTATTGGGAAACGTTTCACCTTTTTGTGTTGAAAACAGCAGCTACTCCCTAGGGTATGTACTGTTTAGACTCTACCCATATCAATTTGTCCTAAATCTACGATTACCAATTTGTATCTCCCACAAGCAAGCATTCGTTATTCATTTTTTCATTACTCATTGCAATTTAAATTAATTTATTTGTATCTGAATCTGAATGAGCCCGTATACATCCCACTGCAAGGCACGAGCTTCCTCTAAAATCGAGAGTACGATTGAGGGGAGTTAGGCCATAATGTGGGTTGGCGGACTTTACATATCAAAGACATTCTTATAAATCGCTATGGTATGCAGGTTTCCTCACGATGTTTTCTTTCAACGTTACAGTGGATGGTGATTGGCTATCAATACCTACACACATGACTCCGAAATGTCAGAATGGTGCCCTAGGTTTTGAATTGGTTTTGAACCACCGTGAATATGTTGGCAGCCGCGTCTGGTCTGTTACCAGCAAGCCACCACGTACTTATGACCCTATATTATGGCTATATTGCAAATACGACAACGATAAATTATTTTTATCGCCACTGTCTCTTCCCCCTAAAATGTGAATTTCCAAAAACCATGAATCACATTTTTTATTTGTGATAAGAAAAGAGGATAAAATTCCAATTTTGAAGTTAATATCTTTATAAATATATATTTATGTATAAATATTCAAAAATTGATTAAAATGTAACATACAGAAAAATGGTGTGAATCGAAACTTAGAAGGAAATAGAAACAAACGGATCGTTTGTGTCGCGTTTTATAAGCCCAATTGATTATGTTTTATATTTAACACTATAAAGCTAGATTTGTCTCGTGAAATAATAATTACATATTTTATTTACTCGTGAGTACCTCACCATCATCAATCATCAGCTATTGTAACGACGTAATCCGACATCCTTGTTATTACTAATAGGAATATGAATTATTATGAAGTTCCAAAGTTGCAATAATAATAGAAAGAATAAAAATAATAGAAAAGGGAATCAAATTTGATCACGAGAAGATGTAGAGCCACGCTGCTGTCAGCCATTACTCAGTATCACACTCAGTATGAATGGTGATGAATGGGCAGGCTCGTCTGGGGGGTACTATGGTCTTACAGGAAATGGACGTGAAGCACGGACGTATTATACGTACAAAGTTACAAACAGGACTACGCACTCTGATCGAGAAAACGAGCCGAGCGAGAGATGTTGAGTGGAGGATTGTGTCCCGCGCTAATAGGGTGACCATAATAAATTTAATACACACACAGACCCAACAGTCATATACATGGCAGGACTCCAAACTAAGCTCGAGTCTTGTGTCGTGGGTATCAAAAGCTAGGAGAGACTTTTTGGTCTCACAAACACCCAGACCCGAGACTTGTGGGCTTCACAAAAATTTGTCTCGGTGCGGGGAGCGAACCTGCAGCCTCTCGTATCTAACCAACTGCGCCACAGAGGCTCCAAAAAAACGTCTATCTACGACTATCTTACCAAAAGATGGCAGTTGCGCGCAAACTCCCAACTTTTATTATTTTTTCAACAAAAATAAATTTCTGAAATTTCTGGTTAAATGACAATAAGTCACTGCATACTAGATATATTATTTTTAACATTACAATGTTGTAAAAATCTATACGATTAGGACAAATAGAATTATTTTGATTGCAATTATTATATTACGTTAATTTTTGTCTTTCACAAATTATTTATTTACAATATGCTGAAAGAACATTTATATGCAATGAAATATTCTGCGTAAAACTAAATTGTCAAGAGGGATCCGATTGTTTTCAATCTATTTTCCTTTAAATTAGTTTAATATAATAGCTAGCTAGCTAGCTAGCTAATTTATAGCTGTGGTTTAATAGACTCAAAGAGTAGAATAATACTATAGGAAAAATAGACTCCATATAGTAGTAATCTACTCTTTGATAGACTCTTTGCATCTATGGTAGATATTGATCTTGTCATCTTGTCCAATCTTGTCTATTGGTCTGTGGTTATAGATAACTGCCAAACTAGTCCTATTTGATTCACTATAAATGCTATTTATTAAAAAATCAAGATTAATATAATTACAGAGCATCAAAATGGGTGAGCGCGAAAATTACGACCTGCCCTACTTAACAGCCGTCAGCCTTAGCGACGAGTTCACAAATTTTCATAAAATTGTCATATCAAGTCAGGAGGTATGGTTTATTATGTTTTTATTTAAATGAATAAAGAATTTAGATATAGTACGATTATATTAGAAGCCAACTGGCCAGCCTACATTATAAGGGCAAGCTGAACATCAATGTTTTTATCTACCAGGTTTAACATAGCAGGTTGCAGGGGCCCCTTTGATCCTAAAATCACACATTCAACAGTCTTGTTCATCAGTCTTCACTCACGACTGAATAGCATATCCATCCTTTAGATAAGTGTGTATCTACAAGAAACCACAACACCACAAATTTAATTAAGTGTTTTCTAATTGTAAAACTAAACATCCAACACACACAGTACTGACCCCCAGTAATATACTAAGACTTGTGTTGTGAGTATCAGAGTGTACCAAAGACTTCATGTTATCACATACACTTGCCTGAACCAAATTGTGATCAACACATACATTGGTCTTGGTGCAGCGGTTGAGTCTGCAGCATCATCACAACCAGCTCTCAACTAATTTTGCCATGAAAATTGTCAAAGAATGCTGCATGAGACTGTATAACTCAAAGATATGTTTACAAAAGGGATGTATGTTATTAGGTTCAAAAGAATTTATTCTCATAATAACATACCATTCACTTATAATAAGATATAAAACATATAATTAATACAAGTAATAAACTTATATCTAGGATGCTGAGTACACAGTACAGTCACAGTGTGCACAATTATTTTTTAAGTTTTTATTGTATAATTTTTAAACTGTTTTATTGAATCACATTATTTTATAATGGTTTCTTAGATTTACGCAAATGTTACAGATTGAATAAAAATAATTTTTACTGATTTCATCACGATTTGGTTCAGTCCACCCTGTGTCACCCCATATTTATGTTGTTTAGTAATCTATTATACAGCTGTACTCCCTCAAACAATATGGTTTTCTTTCCATAATTAGTGCATACATTTTTATTTCAGCACACAATAGGTCGGGGACTGGAAAACTCTACTATCATACCAGTCTTAACAATATCACGGAACCACTGTAAACTAATGCAAAAGAAATCCCATGCATGGCATTTATTTGATTATAGTGCATGTGGTATTCAAATAAATGACACTAAAGTTGGGAAAGGTTCACAAAAGAAGCTGTGCAATGGAGACATCATAAAGATACTTCCAACAGATGAATTAACCTACAAATTTGTAACACCTCAGGATAATGAATACAATGTGCCAAGTAAAAGGATGAAACTTGAAAGCAACTCATCCAATACACAGATGATAAACAACGTTAAATTTAAATTTGAGCAGTCACAGAATAATGAGTTGTTACACATTGGGCAAAAAATGGAGACTGCAAAACAAATTACAGCTAAATCAATGTTATTGAAACAACAACTTCAATTGGACATGGACAAGAAAATGCAACAACTTACAAATGACTATGCTCAACAAATAAATAAATTGACAGGAGCAAAGAATATAGTGGAGCAAAAAACTAATTCACTGATCAAAGAAAGAGATGCACAGCTCATTGTCATAAAACATGAAATGGAGGGCAAAGTAGCTGAACTTATGGTAATATTATGTTTAATTTAATAATACTGAGTCTGACAGATTAATTTACATATTATTTATTGTTAAACCTCTCTAGATTCAAAGCATGAATAATTATAAGTTATGATACATTAATTTAGTGCTGGCAATAAAATGGAAGTTTTGTGAGTATAATATGTCAGTAGCCAGAATTTACAACAACATATGCACATGCAAACTAAAGTATCATTAACAATGGCTGAAGCTTTATTTTAAAATCTGTTTTAAAGTCTAAAATAAAATTCAAAATTTTAGAAACTGAGTTCAGTTTATTTCTGTACTAATTACATGTAATGCCCATGTGATTATTTTTTAGGAGCAGATTAAAAAACACAACGAAAATGAAGCTCAACTTTCCATGGAGAACAATTTATTGAAAGAAAAGCTGGAAAAGGAAAGACAAGCTTTTCTAGCTGAGTTGCTTCGAGAGAGTTCCTCAAAAAAAGATATGCTGGAACAATTGGAAAAAAAGATACAGGAACAGGAAAATATAAGAAAAAAGGAAAAAGAAGAATTGGAAGATCTGCATAAAAAAAAGAATGAACAAATGAGATTAACAATGGAAAAAGTAGGTTAAGCATTCAAAAAAAATTTTTTTTTTCTGTTAGACATATGACACTATTTTAATAAAAACACTAGTAAGATTAACACATTTTAAAACTTATATGCCACATTATTTTGATTGTAGGAATTAAAACAACTTGAAAAACAAAAAAATCAGAGAGAAGCGGAATTGAAGAAAGAATTAGAGAGTATAAAGACAAACCTAGAAAAACAAGTAAAACAAGTGAAAGAAACTGAAGAACATGAATTAAAAGCTAAACAAGAGCTCATTGAGAAACTGCAGAAGATGCAACAGATTAGTGATATTGAAAAGGTCAAAGTTCAAAAATTGGTAAGGACATCCTTTCTTATTCTTAAAATATTAGTTGTTCAAACTATCAGAGTCAACAGTTTCAAAAATAATTTCTATTTGGAAAGTTTTTTCAAATTTTAAGGAAAACTCCAAATTAACACAAAGCGAAAAAAAAGACCAACAATTGTATTTTTTTTTTTGCTATGTTATGTATGTTTTAATATCTGTTGTCAAAAAGTGTTAAATAAATAGCCATAAACACACAAGCCTTGTGTCATATGAATTACAAATTATAAGGGGCTTTTTAATCACAAAATAGCCAAATAAAAAACACATATTTCTCACTTCAAGGATGAAAATCTGGCCTATTTGCAGCGGGCAATGTAACCAATACTGCTAAAGAGACTGCCATATTCTTCATGATCTTAGGTACATTCACTTTCCAATTAAGAAGAAATACTTATTTGTCGATATTGCTAGCCCTTGTAAAATTATTTGCCAATGCTGGCCAAATTTAATGTCTTCTGATAAACCATATGAAAAATCATTGATTTTATAAATCTGGATTTGAACCCCATTGCTCACATGTGATGGGTGTCAATAAAATAGCCATGTTAAAATGTGCAGTTTACAAATTAATATTTACAAACATTATTCATATATTTTTAGGAGAAAGAAAAGGAAGAGATGAAGCAGAAACATGAGGAAGTTCAAATACAAGCAAATAAGTCCATCATAGATTTAATGGTAAGATATTTATCTTGCTGACTGAAAAAGCAAAAATGGTATGATGTATGACAAAAGATGTATAAAATTCATTTTACAGAATCAGGTGGAAAAAGCAACAGCTATCACAACTTTAACCACTGAAAAGATTCAAGAGCCAGTTGATAAATCTAGTGAAGTGATTCAGACCCTTCAACAAGAACTTGCGATGGTAACAGATGCATTTGCTGTTTGGTTTCATTTCAGCAGTGGGAAGGGACGGTTACACAACGCTGACGGAACTTTGACGGGTCGTAAAAAAAATTAATGTATGGCTTCATATGATGTCACATAGCACCGTCGCGTCACCGTTCCATCCCGCCCGCTGCTTGGCATGATCTTTTATTCCTTGTCTCATCCTTTTTCCTTTCCTATCCCCTTCCATTTTCTATCATAATTATTCTGCAACATTATTTTATGCCTACTTTTTATTTAATATCTTTTAACATAGTCTTACTGTATTTATTAACTATCAGGCCAATAACAAACTGAGAGAGAAGGAAAGCAATACGACATCCCAGGAAATTTACATTATTGATCCAGAGGAGGGCACATCTTCGAAGAATTCAGTTTTAAACGAAGTTGGGAGTATAATGGAGAATGAATTACAGTGCAGTGTGTGTGCCGAACTGTTCATAGAGGCGACCACGTTGGGTTGCTCCCACACTTTTTGCGCATACTGTATTTGCATGTGGAAAAAGAAAAAGAAGGATTGCCCTGTTTGCAGGTAAACATTATATTGCTTTTAAAATAAAATACGATACATAATAATTTCATTTTACATTGCGTTATTACTATAATAAAATTTATTATAATAATATTTTCTGTATAATTTCGTTTATAAGAGTCTATTGTTGTTTTGTTGTGTATTATTTTTAGTACTCTAAAATTTAAAATTTAGAATTATTCTTATTGTTAGAGATATTTCTTTTTTTCTTGTGTAATTATTTTATAAAAGAGCCCATAAGTCTAATTCAGTAGCAGAGTGTTCATCCTTATTCATATTGGAATTGTTATTATTGTTCTAATATTTATGTTGTTAACTAACTCTGTGCAAGCTGTACTCTTCTATAATTTGAAGGTGCACGCAGAAGGATAAATATGTAGTTTTATATATATATGTTATGTGTTATCTTTGTTGGAGGTTCTAATAAATAAATAAAAAAATATTACATTTTAGGGTTTAGTTATGAAAATATATTAACTTGAAATATTGGGTTTATATTTTAGATAGTTTATACTAAGATATTCTTTTTTTTTTCAGAACACCTATAACAACAGAATGCCGAAGTTTAGTCTTAGATTCATTCATTGAAAAAATGGTACAAAATCTTTCTGAAGAAATGAAAGAGAAAAGACAGGATATGCTCAAGACTCGAAAAGGTATTAATGCATTTTAGTTAATTCCTGAAACTCACTCAATAACTCCAGGGTTTGATTAGTCCAAGAAGTAAGGGATAAAATTCTGAAGAAGATTACTGAAGCTAAATTTAATTGGATAATTTCGAAGTACCAGTCTTCTCATGGCCTCCGTGGCGCAATTAAGTAAACGGCGGCTGTGAAACGAGAGGCCACGGGTTCTATCTGCACCGAGACAAATATTTGTACTATTTACTGGTATTTGTTTCGAGTCTGGTTGTTTGTGAGACCGAAAAGTCTCTCGTAGTCTCTAATACCCACCATATAAGACTTGATCTTAATGCGGGGTTAGTGCTATGTATGTGACTGTTTGGTGTATTTATTTATTTACATAATAATGTGAACCAGGACTCTTGATTCCTAAAAACGAGCCGGTAAACGAGAAGTATCTTACTTCATCATGTGTTATGTGAATACAACACAGCTACACCATATTGTGAAGTGATATAGCTGCGTTTTAACACCGCGATCGATCTATTTCAACTAACTAACTCCGCTGGCTCAGCGACCCAAAGTGGGTCTTGGCCTCAGAAACGAGAATTCTCCAGCTGTCTTTATTCTGCGCTACCTCTCGTCAATTACTGACTTGGAAGTTGAAGCAGGTCACCCTCAACCATATCACTCTAGCGATACCAAGGGCGATTCACCGGCCGTTGACCGGTTGGTCGATCCAAGTATATTTCTTTTTCACTGCGATCCTCTCCCATCCGCTCGAGATAGCCAAACCAGCGCAAGCGATGCGCCTTTATCTCATCGATGATGTTAGGTTGTGCCACCAGATGTTCTAATTCGGAATTTTTCCTTATTCGCCACGTACCATCTCTCTCCTGACTTGTCCTAGGATCGTATGCAGAACTTTAATTTTGAATTTTCATAATTTTATTTTCCTCTTTAAGTGTTAATGTCCAAGCTTCACAGCCGTATATTAAAATTGGTCTTATAACAGTGTTATAGATACGGATTTTTGCATTTCTACTGATAAATTTGGAAACCGACATTTTATGAAGAGCTGTACCGCATTTTAATGTGGTTTGAATGCGGATATCAATTTCTTCTCCTCTGGTGTTCATCTGTTACAATGCAGCCTAAATACTTGAATTTATGCACTCCTTTGTAGACGTTTTCTCCAACGTGCAGATCTTCGCACCTGACGCGCCTGTTTTTGTATCGCCTCATTTGGAAATATTCCTATCTTTTTATGGCTCAGGCCCATCTTATTTGCTGCATTTTCGAGAATTTTAGCAGATTGCTGCACCTCCCCGGGGTTTCTCCTAGCCGAGCAAGATCATCTGCGTACCCTTTTACTTTATATCTTATATTATTTAGTTTTAACCCAACGTCAAACGCGAACAATTTACGGACTACGTGTTCTAAGACTAAATTAAACAGTACAGGAGACATAGCATCTCCCTGTTTTAATGTTGTGATTACTGCGAAACTGTCCTGTCAGTTCTCCTCCGATCTTAACTTTGATTATATTGACCAACTTGTTGCGAATGTCGAAGCCACGCAAGATGGCATAAAGTATCCCCCTATTGATGCCATCGTAGGCCTTTGTGAAGTCCGCGAAAAGTGCGTGGATACTCTGCAGCAGCATCTGTATCTGTATCAACCCATATAAGTCCAACATCAAGGCGCAGGCTTCCTCTACAATTAAAAGTACGATGGAGAGGGGTTAGGCCATATAGACCACCACGCTGGCCTAGTGCGGACTTTACATACCGTAGAAATTCTTTAAAATCGCCATGGTATGTAGGTTTCCTCACGATGTTTTCATTCACCGTTATAGTGTGTGGTGGTTGACTATCCATACACACAACTCCGAAAAGTAGGAGGTGGGCTCTGGGATTTGAACCCGCGACCACCGGTAACATGTTGGCAGTCGCGTCTGATCCGTTACCAACAGGCCGCCACGCACTTAGAGCACTGAGCATATTCCCATTTTTTCTCCATGAGTTGTTTAAGAAGAAAGATCTGGTCGATAATGCTACGGTTTCAACGAACCCCCAAATGGTATTCACTTGGATTTTTTTCCGCATACGGTTCTAGCTTGCTAAGCAGCACTTATGACGTTATCTTACATGGCATAGGAAGCAGAACAATCCCTCGATAGTTCATGCATTTCTATTTACATCTTTTTTTAATTATTTTGCTTAAAAAAACAGAGATTATCAATTCGATGTGAATGTATGTAATTTTGTCAGAATTGCACGATTTTTGGATATGTTGTATAGACAACATCTGGTATAGACCAGCTTCTGGACACGTGTGCCAAATTTCATAAATGTATGTATATTGTATGTTTGTCCGCGCATATCTCTTAAAGTAGTCGGATTTAAAAAATCCTTTAGCTTTAGATTAGGTATCGTCCAACTTAGTAGCTGTGTAAGTTTCATAGAAATGGGTTCAATAGTTTTTGAGATAGAACAGGGGTGTCCAACCTTTTTCAGTCCACGGCGCACATAGGTACATGTTTACTTTTTTGTCGCGGCACCCTAATCTATCTGGCTGGTTGAAATTTACAATGATACTTGTTAGGTAAAAACTAAAAATCCAGAGAGAGAGGCTTCTTCGCGGCGCCCTCCTTTACTTTCTACGTCACCAGAGAGCACACTTTAGGACACCGAGATAAAGAGTAAAGTTTCTATAATAATTCACAAGGAAAACGTGTAAATAGTTGTCTTAACAAAAAACTGGTAAGAAATTAGTATCAATTACTAGAAATTTTAAAAACGAAGAAATAAAAAACAATTTTAAAACATAAGACCGTCTTCACTATTGTAATAAAAAGATAAATAAGTTTAATCTTTTAAAATTATTAAATACCTAATTATACCAAAAAAATGTTTGAGGTCAGTGCCAGCCTTTATATTTGGGACCAGCAGCTTGCGCCCCGCGGTTTTACCAGCGTAGTTGGCACCGACCTTAAAAAATAGTTGGTATATTTAGATATTTACGAATTTGAAAAGATTAATTTTATTTATCTCTTTTTTATTATAATTTTGAAGTCGGTTTAAATTTTTTAATTATTTATTAGTTTATATGAATGTCATCTATACTCATCTCTCAATATTATATTGTCAAGTTTCTAATTTCATTTCTTTGTATTTCTTTTTCCATGCATCTTTATCTTGCTCTGCCAAAATTTTGTAATATCGGCTTTATGCCACTATTTGCTCACTTGCTTATTCCACCACTTCTTTTTCTACTTTTTATGACTTTCCAGTGCTATTTTTTTAGCTGAATAACGTATGTTTTCCCATACCCCATCGACATTATCATTTATACTAAGGTCATTTGACTATCTATTTCAAATGATCTTTAAAATATATATACTTGACCTCAATCGATACATATTACTACCTGATCCACATAACTGGTGTAACTTTTTGGAAAATTTGATTTTTTGTGATGTTCGGACAATCAACAAAAGAATTCGGAAACTATACCGACATATACATACAGGCTGTATTCAGACTGTGACCGAAACGACGTCAAGTAGTAGTTTTAGTGAATTCAGACACAATGCAACTAAAAATATCGAAAAAAAAAAACGATTTTTTAATCTGCTGGCGTGTTTCGGTGGTCAATACGTCGGTTTTTTTTTAATAATAGTGTACACCCTTTTATTTTTTAAGACGTTATGGTGGGAATGGGCTTAAATTATTATTTTAGCAAAAACTATGTATTTACCATCCAATCACGATGATAAAAAAAAAACACATATTTTTTAGAAATTTCTAGTTGCATTGTATCTGGATTCGCTAAATCTACCACCTCTCTTCGTTTTCGGTCGCAGTCTAGATATACCATATTTCGAATTAAAAAAAATATAACAATCCGGTAACCTTGATACACAACTGGAGTTCCACAATCATCAGTGTGATATAAGACCACAAAAAATATATAAGTATGTAACATTAAAATAGATTGACTCTCTGGAAAACGATATTGGAAAACTAGAGTGAGAGAGAGAGAGAGAGAGAGAGAGAGAGAGAGAGCTTTTACTTGGTGTTTACAAAAACACTGACAAAAAGTAACGAAAGTAAGAAAGGGGGTTTAAAATTATACCGCAATAAATCCCTACCTGTCGTAAAATCGACGACACAGAATTAGATTTATAAAACAGTAGAAGATTTGATAAATATGATTTATGGCGCTGTATTGTTTTCAGAAGAGGCCGAAGGGAGCGGCGCTTATAACAATCGGTATGCTTATTATTATTATTTCATGACATTAATACAAGAGATAAAGTAGGCAACTCAGTTAATGTAACATCACCGCTCTTAGAAGCCAATAAGTCCAAAAATAATCTATATGTCTTCCTGATCGTTCGAGCATCGCAAAAATTACATTCATTAATGTGTGTTTAATATATTACGTATATTTCTTTACTTATTTCTAGCACAACTACTGCGATATATGTGGTTAGTCTGACTAGGTAAAACATTACATTAGTGCAGGGTAGGCGAACCTTTATGCATCAACGTGCCATTTTTTCTAAAAAAAAAGTTTAATGGGGTCATTCGCGTGCCATCAAATAATTTTGACTTTCTGATTATTTGGAAAATAATAATTATAAATACTATCAAAACTCTTTATTAAATAAAGTAAGCAAAAGAGGTCCATTTTGGTATGTTTATATTAAATTTCAGTAAAATTAGTGTGACTTCTGTTGCTGCAGGTTAGATGACAAATAATTTATGTTAGGGTTGTAAGATGTTACTTTTAGCAAAATGCATGCTGAACTAGATTCATCTGTCAAACGGTTTCTAACCGAGTTTTTAATGTTATTCATCTCTGAAAATAATGACTCGCAGGCATATGTAGATGAAAACATGGTTAAAATAGCATGAGCCAGCTTCTTCAAACAGGTAAATGTGTCTGGTAACGCATTCCATGTTTCCAGAATTTTATTATTAGCATTTTTACTTAAATTACTTGTCGCGTACTAAAATACCTAATTCTGCGACGTGCCCAAAATATTGTGTCGCGTGCCATCAATGGCACGCGTGCCATTGGTTCGCCTACCCTGCATTAGTGTCCGCTAATCCCTGCTATCATAATATTAAGATAAGTATGTATTCAAAATCTGTACGTGCGAAAGTTTATGATTTTAGAATGTATGGGCATATTATTAACAAATATTACTATTTCGTTCCTGTTGGAGAAGAATAGAGCGTGAGCTGTGGCCATTGACTGCGGCTATTATTTTATACACGACATTTTCCCAGAAGGGATAGGTATAAGTGTTACTAGGAAACCCACGTTTTGCCTTGTGTGATAGGGGGCGATAGGACCATACGGGGCACAAATTCCTGACTCTTATCATCTAAATACCCAATAATAAGTGTGAGCTACACTGGTGGGTAGTTCAATTTAGCCGCGAAGTACGCAATCCACGTGCTTAAACTATGCAAGTAATAATGTGTGAATATTGAACTCGACGATCTCCGACTCTCCTTATCACAGTACTACTCACGCCTCCGTGGCTCAGTTAGTTCAGGGCTGACAGTGAAACTAGGGGCCGCGAGTTTCGTACCGTGTCCGTTATTTGCGAAACCCATAAATAATTGTTTCGGGTCTGAATGTTATGAAACCACAGAGTCACGCATAAGTTCTCACATTCCAGACATAAAACTTAGTACATTTTTTAATGGCACGCTGAAAGTTAAGTGAGTGGAGGTTTGTTGTTAAAGGATAAGATGCAGCTGCCGACACGGTGCTCGCGGGTTCAAATCCTAGGGCACACCTGATACCTTTAAGTTTTATGAGTCATATCTGAATTAATATTCTACCACCACGCACTTAAACAGTGAAGGAAACTATCCTAATGAGACCTGCATATCATAGAGATTTTTAAGAATCTTTATGGTGTGTGAAATCCGCCGACTTGCACTTAGCCAGCGTAGTGGACTAAGGTCTAAGCCCTCTAAATCGAATCATCCATTTATGAGGTGGCCCATGTCCGGCAATGGGACATATATGAGTTGGATTATTATTATAAAATGAATTTATCACACCTAAAGCTCACTACCCACTAAAGCCGCAGGCCTATGTCGGCAACTTTTTGTTGGCGAGCTAGTTAATGAGTTCACAGAGCAGAATGGCATCGCCAACTTGTCAGCGGGCAACACGTGCGGACGCGTGTTACAGAAATGATATTCTTACATTCCGCCGGTTTGTGTCGGCGGGCCGGCGGCTCTGGTGTGTAGTACGCTTGATGAGAAGTGCAGTGTTCATCTCTCGCCGGTCGACATAATTATGCCGACCAGATTGTATCCGGATGTAAACGAATGATTGATACCCTGCCACCACCCTACTGTGGTATATTGGGACTGTGTGTATATTTTGACAGCCTCCGTGGCGCAGTTGGTTAGACGCCGCCTATGAAACGAGAGGCCGCGGGTTCGATCCCCGCACCGAAACAAATATTTGAGTGATCCACAGGTATTTGTTTCGGGTCTGGGTGTTTGTGAGACCGAAAAGTCTCTCGTAGTTTCTGATACCCACGACACAAGACTCGATCTTATTGTGGGGTCAGGACTATGTATGTGACTGTTGGCTGTATTTATTTATTTATTTAATATCATTTTCAGACCAAACAGAAGCATTGAAAGATCGGAAGTCAGCGACATCGAGTACACCGAGGGGGAGGAGTCGGAGGAGAGCGACTCCTCGGACAGCGAGTGAGTACTCTACTAGCTTTAAACATTAAGCTTTATTGTTTCCTATAACATTATCTCCTATCATTTTATATAATTGAATGACACAAATATCTGCGAAGAAAATGGAGACCAAAGCATTTTTATTAGTTTTCTTAAAACGCTTCTTAGTTATCATGAAGGCCTTTGCCAACTAGGAGCTGTGCGTACATTGATAAAAGATAAGTGGATCATTAGGCGCGAGGAGAGCACCAACTACCTTAAAATAATAATCTCCCTATTGCTTAAAGAAAGCCAGTTGATTTGTGTAATTCAACTTTTCAGTGTTTTTTTTTTTTAATATAACATCGTACAACATTTTTTTCTTTAATTTCATTGCTTGTTGTTATGATTGTTATATTCACTGGCACGGATCTTGAGCACTCGGCGACATAGTGAGGATTGCTTTACGCATCGTGAACTTAATAAGCATTTATTCTTTGTTACTTTCTTATTGATTCTATGGGTGACGAAATAGTTGTATTTACAATGTATACTTTTTATATTTTTTGCTTTTTTTTCGGCATTGAAATATTTATTTTTGTAGAGTTAAAATGTCGTGTTCGTCTGTTATTGGCACCTATACTTGTATTGCACGATAAATTGTTCGTACCTAATGTTATTTATACCGTGCTTTTGGTATTGCAAATATAATAAATTCATAAAATAATAAAATAAAAATTATTTGGAATCTTGTTCCGTGGATTATAAATGATAATTAATGTATGACAAAAATTGGCAGCAATTTGTGTATGTATATGTTTTATTTCAATTCTCACTACCTATTTAAAATGTATGCTTTTGGAAATAATTTAAAAAAGGCTTACTGGTGGTCTCTCATAATATGTGAGAGGCTGCCTAAGTAAGTACCACTGCAATGTCTATTTCTTTCGCCAAACAGCAGTGTAAACGCACTGTTGTGTTCCGGTTTGAAGAACATTGTAGCCAGAGTAACTACTGGACATAAGGACATAATGATCTTATGTCTCAGTTTGGCGAGCGCAGTGAAATGCCAAGCATTGCTTTGTAATTCATGGTGTTGTTTGGTTTTACTGCTGTCCATGATCAGTTGTATCGCTTCCCTTCAAGCGAATAGCATGGTCATCTCGCCATTCACTGCAATAAAAAAAGGAAATACATATATAGATAATAATAAAATTTAATTAACAAAAAACTAATTTTAAAATATATCTTTAAAAAAATTAAAATGTAATGATTAAAATCTGGCCACCATATATTACCTTCTCTGAATGTATCCCATATGCGTTCCACGTGCCTTATAATGCCTTTCTTTGTGCGTGCCGTGTCGGTTTCCTAGGCTTGGACAATGATCCACAATGAAGAGTTCAAGTCTTAACTCTTCGGTGGGAACGGCATCACGATAATCGCATTATCATTATTGCAGAAACATGCTTGACATCTTGTAGCTTTATGCACGGGGCTGTTGTCGTGGACGAGGTGTATTGGCTCCAATAGGTCCATTCTGACCGTAGGAAGTAATGTCACAAAATACTAACAGAAGTCAAGCTCCATACAAAGCGCGCTAAATCAACGCACACATAGACAGCGTTCACCGACACGAAATCTCAGCCCGGCTCATACCAGTGCGAACGCGAGTTTCACGCTACCGCGTGAAGGCCACGTTGCGTCGAGCCGCGCGAGTGGTTGGTCGATCGTAAGGAATGTAGTGTTTTAATTGTATCATGTATGTTTCGTGAAATAAATGAATAAAAGTTATTACACTTGTAATAACTTTTATTCATTTATTACACTTGTTATAACTTTTATTCATTTATTTCATTAATTTATATTAATTAAATATAAATTTCTTTAAAAAAGCACATAATAATGATACAAAAACAATAAAAAAATCTTCGATTAATGACATACACATTCTCAACGACTATATAAACAAAATGAAAATTTATTTATTTTATTATTGCTTTTTATATATTTTATTTATTATTCATGTCTTACTCTCAACAATCAATCAAACGATACTAGTGCTATTACTACGATACTTGTTTTCGCATAAGCCAGAGTTAACAACCCTTGCGCGACCGCCGAGCGTAGTTTGAGTGTAGCAATAAAAGTGAAGTACATACACAAGCTTGACTTCTGTTAGTTTAGTATTCTGTGGTAATGTGCTCTCCAACAGATCTAAATAGCCATGCGGCTGGATATTTCTGTCAGATCACTGGGGCCCCGTGCACTCATCCACCCTCACAAGCTAACGCTGATTATTAACGAATTGGCTCAAAAAGTACCGGACCGATTTTAAAAATTCTTTCACCATTTGAATGCTAAATTATCACTGATTAATATAGGTTATTTTAATTGCAAAAAAAAAATAAGGATCCCTACTAAAACTACAATAATTTTAAGGTGTAAAAAAAAGCCTACAAAATATCTTGCATCTCATGCCCTGCGAAAATTCTGTTATCATTTTGTTTTCAATCATCAAGTACCGTACCCAAAGGGAGCCAGCGATACACTATTGCTAAATACATTATTATTTAGATATGTCCTGTATGTATGCATTTACGTACGATTATGCCAAAATATTTAAAAAACAAATGGCCACCCGTGAGGAACCGGGACGGGCCGCTAGTTTTCAATAAGCCGTTCAACATAGTTTTTTTTTTACTTGTTCTATTTTCAAATTTTTCGTTTCTAGTTTTATTATTTAGAGACTAAAAACTGTTATTATGTTATCTTATCAACTTAATTAACTTACTATTATTAACTATTGATTGCTTACATAATTTTATTACGTACCTAGCAATACAGGCATATTTGATATATTTTTTTCATAATGTAATACTACACTACTAGTCAAGCCCTGTCGTTTGATATCCATATTGAGGTAGTTGTGAATAAATATGTAATCTCCATCTTGTAACGGCGGCCATCTTGGATTTACAATGATATAGAATGTAATAAATTGTATTTTCATCAAAACTAACAGATCAATCTGTCAACAGGAAAGGGGTCAAACTTCAATTACTAAATTTGACCCAAAGAAACAAACATACAAATAAATAAATAAACAGGACAAGCCAAATAAAACCGTTTTAAAATAAATATGGGTTCACAAAAACAGAAAACAATATGTCAATGCAGAGATTAGGCAAAAAAATATAAAACGTCAAATAAAATTTAACAATTAATACACAACAAAGCGATAAAAGTAGGTGAACACATCTACGTCAATTTTATTTTTTATAAGCTTTCATTGACTTATGTACAGTCACCAACAAAAGTAGCTGAACATATTTAAAACGCCAAAAGTCATACACACATCAAGCAACAGTAGTGGGTGACCAATGTCGGCCACAAAACTCATGAACACTCAGAAAATTGAAATAACTCTTATACATACACAAGTTTTTGCCAATATTGTTATGCATTATTATTTATTAAAAACGGAACATGACCCCAAATATTATATATTTGTTTTAGTTTATGTATTTACTATATTTGGAACACCAACAGCACGATATCAATAACATTAGGTCTGTATTATTAGATGTTTAACAATTTATTGTTCAATACAAGTACACTTGCCAATAACACACGAACACGACAAACTCTACAAACATAATTATTTCTCAAAAATAGAAAACAATATGTCAATGCAGAGAAAAACCAAAAAACAAACTTAGAAATAAAATTTAAAAATAAATATATAACAACGCGACAAAAGTAGGTGAACACATCTAGGGCAATCTTACTTTTTATAAGTGTTCAGCAATTTTGTTGCTTTTGCTGGTTTTCAACTTTAAGGTGATCATGATTTTTTGTGGCCCACTTCTGTTGCTTCATGTGTGTATGACTTTTGGCGTTTTGAATATGTTCAGCTACTTTTGTCACTGACTGTACCTAAAAATAATAAAAAAGAATGTATATATTTTTAATACAAAAAAAAACAAAGCCACAAAACTAAATACCGGGTATATCAAGACCGCGACCGAAAACGAAGCCAGGTGGTAGTTTAAGTGGTTACAGACACAATGCAATTAAAATTTTCGCACAAAACGCGACAGTTTCGAAATACACAGTTACAGAAAATAGTAATTTAAACCCTAACGTACCATAGCGTCATTAAAAATATAAAGGTGTACATCATTATTTTAGGAAAAATATGTATTTACAAGCCAAATACGACGATAAGTAAAAAATTCCAAAATAAAATTGACGTTTTTTTTTTTGCGAAATTTTTAGTTGCTTTATGTCTGTAACCACTAATACTACCACCTGGTATCGTTTTCGGTCGCGGTCTTGATATACCCTGTATATTCGACTTCTTCTTTACTTATTAAATATGAATTGTAAATTTTAATTAAAAAGTGAGTACTTGAATAAGTACGTTTTTATTTTAATGTTATAAAACTACCTATCAGTAAATATGTTTTACGACTTTTGTCATTTATTGTTATATACATACATACATAAATTTACCGCCTATTTCTCAGAATGGGTAGGCAGAGGTGCAATCAGGACGCCCACGTTTAGCCTGGTATGTTCCGTCCCATTATATGATAGGGGCGAGCCTATCGCCATAAATATTGTTTATATATATTTTAAAAATGCCTACTGTATCAACTCGCGTAAAATATGTAAAATAAACTACAAATATATTTTATAAGTTATAACAAATTAAAAATGATCTGAATTTGTTACTTACCAAAAAAATATATTGGTATAATCGAGTCGTAGTAAAGCACGTGCAGCGAATGCAATGAATAAAAATATGACGTCGCGCAGTGCACCAATTACCGTGACTCAACCCCCCCCCCCTCGCCATTCTTCCTCATACTCTCGACCTCGCCTTCTGTGCAAGTAACGGCCAGCACTCAAGATACGTGCCGATTATTATAATGGTCAGAGAAAAAAAAAACTGTATTATTTTGTGTAAAGATATTTAATAGACATCATATTTGGCCGCAGCGAATTCGACCACGAGTGGCACGACGAGAGTGGAGACGCCGCGTCAGATTCCAGTCGTGGACTTGACGACGCTTCCGACACCGACCGATATTCTTCAACGCTCACTTATTTTAGCGGCTACAGTAAGACCCAGCTCACACAATATTAACGATACAAGTAGGCTTGAAAGTGTGTTACGTTCACTGTTATTCTTCAACAGTATCGATGACTCTGATTGACATTAGTTTTGTCAGACGAATTCTGATTGCTACTACTGTTTTAACCACTCTTGGTTAGTATACTGCTATAGTTTTGTTTCGATTCGCTTCTATTTTTTGTGATGTGTTCATGTGTGTAACTAGTAATACGGCTATAAACGTATACAAAAGCACGCGAATAAAAAGTCTTAAAATTAATAATTATATTCGTAGGTATTCATTTAAATGTAGACTGTAGTGATTTATAAATAAATTATGTGCATTTATGGAGAAAGTATACCAACGAACCTGAATAATTTTGTACCTAATAATTGTGGTGAATTATAGTGCAAAAAAAAGGTAATTTCGCAAAATTTGTGAAAGTTATCACCAGTACAGTATGAAGTATCCAATATACACTTTTAAAATCTGTGGTTTTTTAATGTTGACGTCCTATTATTCAGTCTTCAGCTAATTGAAACCAAATTCTGCTGTTTTCTTAGCCGGGACAGAAGAAACCATTGTTAGTAGAGCCTTCTGAAATGCCCTTTTCTATTAAATATTCAATATCAATAATAAAATAAGGTGAATCTGGGTAGGTTTTCGTGCATTTTTAATGACATGAGGTTATATAATTTTTTAAAACGTTTTTTTGGTTATCAATCTATGTTGTAGCAAGGGGTCGTGTATTTTTGATGTAGATAAGGAATTTAAATTTAGTTGGAAATAATTTTATTACTTTATGATGTGGTGGGGGAAAACCGGCATTATTTTCTAAGCACAATATTTATAGAGGTTATCTGCAAGCAGAGTGACGTAACATGGCGTCTAGGGTTTTCTTACATTTAAGCGCGGAAGTTTAAAATACTAATTCAAAATGTTTTTTTTTTATATTGAATGGCGAGACGAGAATGCCATTTATCTGGTGGTAAGCGATACGATCGCTCAAAGACAGTAGAAAACCAAACAACACCATGAATTACAAAGCATTGGTTGGCACTTCACTACGCTCGCCTTCCTGAGACATGAGATGTTAAGTATCAATATGTACAGCAGTTACTCTGGCTACATTGTCCTTCAAACCGGAACACAACAGTGCATTTACACTGCTGTTTGGCGGAAGATATAGACAATACAGTGATACCTACCCAGGCGGCCTCTCACATATGAGAGACCTACCAAGATTTTTATGGGACTTACCGATGGAATAAAAAAACAATACTTATTACCAGTTTGTTTTTACTATAGGAATAACTGAAGATATTTTTCAAAACAGAGTGGAAAGCTCTATTATTAATTATGTACATTGTAACGGCAGAATTCTCCACTCTTATTTTAAACTCAACATTTGCTTACTAGTCATTGTAAACCAATTCAGACGGGCGCTCTAACAACTGACCTAATGAGCCTGTATTGAAAACCAATAGATTTTTTTTCTATGTGGTAGGTCCCTTTTTCTTTGGTCCCGTCTGGGTAGTGGGTACCACTATTTTGTCTACTTCTGCCGCCAAGCAGCAGTGTGTTATCAGTTTTCGATTCCGGTTTGGAGGACAATAATTGGAGGTATAGGATACTCGACTTTAAGAGACTTGACACCGAATGACTCAGGATGCGTGGGTCATAAAGTTGCCATGTAGTGCTTAGACATAATCAGCTCTGAGTGGTTTTGCGTGCCTATACACAGCTTACAACGAGGTGAATATTTATTCGCCTTGTTAAAATACTTGTTACTTATAAAAAATAATTTAACATTCTTCTTAACTGTCCTAACATTTACATAAATATAACTTAACATCCTCGTTAATACATTTAAATATAAAAACAGGAGACTACCTCAGGAGCATCATGGAATCAGCACAGCCTATTGGGAGATTCTCCGGCGGGTACGACAGGTGCTTCGAGTGTGGCGCCCGAGGACACTGGGCACGCCAATGCCCCTTTCGATGACTTGCCAATAGTAATTTTGTAACTGTTGTTTTTTATCATAATATGAATTAAATGATAGTAACACAACACATTCTTTTAATTAAGTCTAATTAAAATTTCAGAATAGGATAGTTGACTTATTTATTATTTATTATTATGTCCTGTCTCATTGTATCCCATGACTCATGGGATGTACCTAATCCGGTCTCATCGTATCCCCTTAGAGTTAAAAAAGTAACAAATATATTTGAATTCCTTTTGAAACCAAATTTCTTCGAAATCCGTTAGCCGTTTTTGAGATCATTGTGCACAATCGCATAGACAAAAATTCTAACAATTATTGTTTTTGGGTCTATTTCGTCCATACAGTCCCCCAATAATACCTATTCCTTCCATTACTGCAATGCACCTGATTGAAAACTTTACCTTTATAATAATTACCTATATTGGTCTGCAATTTTCTTTTATTTCTCCTTTAGATTATTGCGCCGCTGTGATAGTTTGTTGAATGCTTGAATTTCAATTTGGTTGATACTTTTGAATTTGTATGTGGTAAAAAACAATATGTAACATGTCTACATTTATGTAATCTTAGTTTAGAAAAGTGAAGAAAAAATATGGAAAACTATTAAAAACGTGTGTGCGTTCGTGCGGGCGTGCGTGTGTGCTTGCTTGTGTGCGTGTATTTATGTAGGCACTTAAAAACTTAGGTGCTTCTTTTTATGATGTCACTTTTTTTACAATGGCCTATATTCGCCATAAATCATATTCACACATGTATACCGAATATATCCCGACTACAACCAAAACTAAGCCAGTTGGTGGTGATTTTAGTGACTTCCAGAGTTCAGACACATTACAAATTAAAAATTTCCAAAAAAAACGACGATTTCTTTTGCACTTTTGTATCGTGTTTTGGTGGCAAAATAAGAAGATTTTCCTAAAATAATAATGTACACCCCTCCATTTTTAAAGACGCAATGGAACGCAAGGGTTTAGATTATAATTTTAGCAAACATGTAAATATAAAATCCAGTTTTGAAACAAAATTATTTATTAATAATTTATTGAAAATATTCAGCATTAAAAGTACATCAATTATTAATAACAAAGAAATTAAGTTGTGCTCTACAAACTACAAATCCATTTTACATAAAAATTATATCAATGAAAAAATTTAACATTTATTAATTACCAAAGGTAATAATTTGTAGAAAGATTTACATAATTAAATATTTGAACTTTATGGTTCCTATTAGTTTTGTCTGTCAAAAATCAAATTTTAAATCTTACTATTACACGCACATGACTATGATGAAAAATCTTGATATAAATATGTATATAATAAGTATATGTTGGAAAATACTTATGCATTTTTACTATGATAATGTTTTACAAAAAGGGTCCAATTTTTATTGATAATCATATAATATTAAAATAGTCAGAGTAAAAACAAAGTGGAATAATAATCAAGTAATGTAAAGAGTTATCAACAATAAGAATTTACAACCGTCAAGGGATTCAATTATGACAATAATAAATACTGATAAGAAATATGTCAGAATCACATAATTTTCTTTCCAAACAAACTACTAGCCTTGACTATTTTACCATGAGAAACAATATATCTAATATGCAGCTAGACAAGTCAATCACCAAAATAAAGATAGTGTGAGAATGTAATATAATGTTATAACTGCAATATTTTTGCTATTCCATATTACTACACCAAGAATCGATATAATGAGGAGGAGATTAATGTATTTATTTACGTTTATGGAATGGTTTTACACACTTAATTGCTGCCAAAAAGCAACTATGACATTTACAAAATTCACATAAGTATAGAACAGTGTTTGGGTGATCCATAATATTTAGTATGCAGCACTTAATACTTTAAGTTTATAATTTCGATAATAATATAAATTAACTGTTCGAAACAGTGGCAATATTAACTAGAATTTTTGTTTACTAATATTCGCACCACTAATAACAATGGTGGGTGTTGTAGGACTATCCCAAAATTACTACTGACTTAAAGTTAACATAATAATATTTCTGTTCAATCTACAACTTATAACACACAGCCTTTATTGAAGCAAGTACTCAGTGAAAAATAGTGGGTATAATTTTTCACTAAACTGATAGTATGCAGTAATTCTGAGGTAGCCAAAAAATATAGTTCTAATCATTTTTCTTATCACCAATTTCTTGTTCAGCTTCAGTAATAGCGGGTGTGCCATTTTTGGCAAGTTTCTGCTGTTGTTCCATTTCACCAGAGAAACCAAATTCATTGACACGCTTGTGATCCACCTTGTACATCCAGCGTTGATACAAGAAGATAAAGAACACAATATCTGAAATATAAAATATTAGGGTAAGTATAGAACTAAACTCTATGTCACAGTCATTCATACATTGACTCATGCCTATTGCAATTATTAAATTATTATCACACATACACAAACTCACGCCTTTTTCCCAGAAGGGGTAGGCAAAGGTGCCACCAGGATACCCACATTTCGCCTTGTATGTTTGGCCCATGATGTGATAGGGGGCTGACAATGAATAGAAAAATCTAACATCACTTTACCCGACCCGGGATTCGAACCCGTGACCTTAGCTTTGTAGTCGTACCATAGTACAACTACGCCACCGAGGTATTATCACAGTATAATTTATCTGTGAAAATAATAATGTTTAATAGTAATAAACTATGATTAAAGACTACAACTCACATATACATAGAACCTTACAAAATCGTGATAAAACAAGTGATATCAGTTTAGCCATGGACCTTTTCATTAAGCTTAGTTTACACCACAAAGATATAGATTTGAAAGTGATCAATTAGATTTTAAGTGGTATAGGAATGCTGTAGCTTGTTGAAACTACAGTACCAATGGTAACGCTTGAGTGAGTACCGCTGCTTCATAATATATCAAGTAGCAGCTTGGCTGTTGGGTTTAGTTCATGGAGCAACATTCTCAGATGCCCTAATGCTGATTGTACAATATTACTATCACCTGGATAGACATCTGTACTCTTATTATCCACTGGATCATAGTAGCCACTTTGACAGTATAAAAAAATATCCTTATAATAATGGAATGACATTCTTTAAAAGCATGCTCCTATTAAAATACCAATAAATCTTTGCTCTAGACTTAGAGAAGCAAGCATTACACTTTTATTTATTTATATAATTGTACTCACCATCTCTGAAGCAGCCCAGCCTGTACATTGTTGGCATTTTTATAACAAATGCAAAAATATCATCAATAAATGTATTAAGGAATTTGTATGTCATCATACGCCATGGCAGGTGTGCTACTGACTTGAGCTTGTAGTTGATGAACAACTGGGGAGTCATCATGATAAAACCAAAGGTCAACAAATACCCATACATCATGTTCAATATAAATGAATACCATCCCTTATGCTCCTGATACAACAAGGAGTAAACACCATATCCAATCAGTAGTGGGAAACAAGCCCATCCAAGATACTGGAATGCAAGTGTGTCATATTGTTTTGTGCTAGAGTCTACATAGGATCCTTTGTCAGTAAATGTAATTTTAGGTATTCCAAATATACGGTCCTCCCTATTGATCTTTACATCCATCACTTTATTAATCTTCCAGATTTCAATAATCAATCCAATGAAGCATGAGATCCGGACCATAACATTTGTTTCATTGTCAAGCACATAGAGAAGGACTACAGTAGACTGAAAGACATTGAAGAACACAGATCTCACTGACAAACCCTCCAAGGATTGTCTATTGTTCCAAAACTGTATGTCATTTTTGAATGCCAACAGTTCAAAAATAGAATGCAGTATGGACACAGTAATTGTCAATGCCAATAAGTATGGAGATGTATCCAACAATAATTCTTTGACAGTATCTTGTTCTTCATCTTGCTCCTCAGCACCCAGTGCAGAGAACATACTCAGTTTGTCCCTCATTGCTTGTGCGGTGTAAAGCTGCCATTTGAATAAACTTAGTGGCTGATATGTGAGCTGAAGTTTTAAGTTGGTAGTAGTTTTATTTATGGGGACATAATCACGCATCATATTCCAGTAATCATTTAAAAACACAGCTGGCTTGTATTGCTTCCCTTCAGATAAAAAGTATATAAATTCATCTAAAGGTGGTGGTACACTGCCTTGCATCCAATTGGTTTGATCAGTTACCAAATTTATTGTCAAATTTGGATGCCAATGCGAGACTATTTCCTCCTTCAGTGTTTCTGCTTTCTTTATCTCTTCTTCAGACTTTTCAGTTTGGCCAGTTAATAAATTATGAGTCTTTAAATACTTCAATTTCTTATATTTATTCAACATCTTTTTGCCATAGGCAATATATGGTCCAGCATAATCCTTGTGCTTAGGATCAGGAGATTTTCCTTCTTGTACTATGAATACATGAAGATATATAGATCCATTGTTTCTCAATGCATGTGAAGGGGTAATGTCTGTAGAAAACGAAAATGTCCCATCATTATTTGGTCCAGAATTCCAATCACCATAGACTAAGCCAGTGTGTGTCCAAATCAAATTCAATTTTTCAAATTCTGCATAAAATTCATAATCTGACAAGTAGCAGTATATGTCTAGGTTGGTTCCGTTGGGGAACATGTTCGTCGCAGGCACACGAACATTGCCAGAAGGATTATTTATGTCAGGTTTAGGTGCAGAAGGTTGTCTGAACATTGATGTGATGAAGTAGACCACCAATGCCCTAATAATAAGGGATTTGGTAATGGCAAAAAAAGACTCTAATTTGGTTGGTTGCATCCTTCGACGCTCCTCGTCAATTTGTGCATTGATCTGGAAAGCATAACAAATTATATAGGTCAAGAGTGATTACGTAGAGGTTATATTTTACATGACAGTAAGCAAACTAAATAATTTCCTCATTACTTATGGTATGCGATATAGTTGTTATAATTACTTACATCCGTAGTGGTTTCAGCAACCTCGTTGTTCTCTGCAACAGCAACGGTATCGTCGTTTGTATTAGCACTAGGTGAACTCGAAGCCATTTTCACTTTTATGTATTTATAATGGCTAACGAATTAATTTTATTATATCCTTTCGTCTCTAAGACCATTAAACCATTTCTAATATCCAGTAGCTCTTTCAATATCTACAGATTACCCGATTCTGAACTATCACTCTGCTCTGCCCAGCATGACAGTACTATAAAAATGTTACCAGCAAAAGTTACGCGACAAAATAAAATCAATATTCATCACATTATGCCCGCTGTGCACTCTTGAGTCTCGAGTCGCAATGAATGCTGTCGCCACTGCCCACTTGTGAATCGTTTTATCTCGTGAATATTAATTATTAGCGCTCCGGTCCAGCTTTACGCGGTGCAAATACTTTTGGACTCCAATCCACATAAGAGAGATTTTATTTCGCGTACAAGGTAATTGTTTTTTTTTTTATTACTTTGAATGGCGAGACGAGCATGGCTTTCGCCTGATGGTCAGCGATCCGACCGCTCATGCGCAGTAGAAAACTAACAACACCATCGACTATGAATTTCAAAGCATTGTTTGCTAAGTAATCTGTGATTGTTTGGCATTACACTGCGCACGCCATCCTGATACATAAGATGTTAAGTCTCAATATGGCATAATTATTCTGGCTACAATGTCCTTGTAACCGGAACAAAATAATGCATTTACACTGCTGTTTGGCGGGAGAAATAAACATTGCGATGATACCTACCCAGTCGGCTAGTCCGAACAATGGGGTATTCTACCCATTTTCAAAAAGTCTTTTAAGTTGTTCCTAAGATTAAGACAAACTATTTAAAAAAATGTCAAATTTTTATTCGCTCGGCAAGTCCAATAAAAATCCATTTAAAATTTAAATGTATGCGCGCAAATATGTGAAAACGCTAGGCGCCATGTTCCTTTAAAATGATACGTCACTCAACCAGTAAACAACCTGTGTTTGTATGAGCTCTTGGACACCGAAGGGGGTATTCTACTTACGGAATGACGTAGAATCGTTATCCATAATGGCGGCAGCCGTTTCACATCTTTTTAGGACAGATAAAAAAATTGAAATTTCCAAAACGAATTATAAAATTTATTCCTTGGAAATAAAAACTGAAATTAACATATACTTATTGCTTAATGCTCTACTATATACATTTATAGTTTTTAGATTTTTTCTTTCTTATAGTAAAATACCCCATTCACACATGCTACGGATGGATGAATTTGCGATGATGGCAAACGTACGGTTGGTGCTTCGCTCGTAGTCGACTCCTCTAGCGTAGACTCAGCTTAACGTTACGTCTCGAGACTATTTTACTAAAATGGCCGCCTGACTTATTATCAATTTGCGGGGCTTATTGACATACCTCTAAGTACTGTAGCAAACTCGCGTTTGCATTACCCGGGGACGACTACCATGACGATACGCCATTAAATGAACGCAGCCGTGTGCGCTTCCGTCCCCGCTCCCGCACCTCAACTCGCCTCTTCCTTCAGACTTCCTACCTGTGCTTCCTACTGACGCCGCGCCGAGCTCGCACGCACTTTAAAATCTTTCTCAAATTATTGTTGATAAATAGTTATAGTCCATAGAAAACTAGTATTGTCGTAAGTTATAAATGAATACACCCACGAAAGTACTATTATCCATTGTGTAAAGAATTTAATGAACGTAACTGAACCATCTGCACGAATTTCCACACATTATATGAGAAGTACAAAATACTTTACACCATTTATTTATTATTTAAGCTGCTTTTTTATCTAATAAGACCAATCAATTAAATGAGCATAAATTATTAGTATATAGAAACAGGTAAAACGAAGGTACCTATCATGTCGAAATAATTTTCGTAAAATCATGTGGGTATTTGTCAACGATCAAACAACGATCGAATGTGAACACGTGACGTAGTATTATGATTTATGATCATTAAACGATACGAGCATAAATTATCCGAAGTCTAGGAAAATAGTAATTATGTTGTCAAATTAAGTTGCACATGCTTATAGGTATTTGTAAACGTTCATACAGTTTGGAGCACGGTTCTTCCGTATAGATGAGATCACGTCCACGTGGCAGCTTCCCTTTTGGTTGAACGTAATAATACATACATACATAAACTCACGCCTTTATCCCCGAAAGGGTAGGCAGAGGCGCCACCAGGATACCCACATTTCGCCTTGTATGTTCCGGCCCACGATGTGATAGGGGGCGAGCCTATCGCCATATCGGGCACAAATTCCTGACTCCGGGCTGATAATGAATAGAAAAATCCAATATCACTTTGCCCGCGACCCGCGACTCGAACCCGAGACCTCGGCTTTGTAACCGTACCGTAATACAACTACGCCACCGAGGCAGTGAACTTAATAATTTTGTGTACTAAACGAGAAGGCGCAAACATGTATGGACTCCAGGCTAGGAAGCAATAACAATAAGTGATTTATGTCATTGGAAATGACTATATATATGCTATGTATTCATTGAATGATAGATTTATATTATATTCTATAGTGTAAAAGACTTTTAGCCTGCTTTATTTCGATTATTATCTGAATACTTTTGAAAATATTATAATCATCGATATCGTGCGGTGCATGCACCGCACATGAATCAGTTTGCTTCGTGACAGTGACAGTGCAGTACGCCTTATCGCATACGTTTAAAAGTAATTTATTTTGATGTTTCGCCGTCAAACCGAAAGCAAATCGTCTGAAGTTCAATATCTTAATAAAATACCAGGTAAGAGATGTAAATATTGCAGTGCGCGTTTAAAATACGGGGGCACTTTATTTCTTTGACGCGTCTCGTCTATCAGTAGAATATAAGTCAATGATTATTTATAATTCTTATTTTTTTATACCTAATGGTACTGGGAGTCATTCACAGACGATAAACCATGACTTACACTGTCGCGGTTTTATTTTGAAACTCAGTGGTAAATCGTTTTCTTGTAACTCAGTATTGACGCAGTGCACACCATGGGAACTCTCAAGACACAACGTTTTTGAACTTAGATTATATACACGGTTTTTGAACTTAGTTGACTTAAATCGCCAATACTTAAACTAAGTACAGTGTACAAAATACATAGCGTAATGTTGATCTGAAATAATGCACCCGTCAAATTGTAAAATAATTAATAAAATAGAAGCAGATTATAATATTGGAATAATTTAAAATGTATAGTAGATATTTGTTCTATTTTTGTTAATTTGTTCTAACTTCTAATTCTATGCTTATGTGTCTATCATTTCATGTATTTATTTTGTAAATCAAATAAATTACGGCGTATTTGGAATCAATAAATTAGTTCACCCAAATAGATGCAGAACCTATTTATGGATATTACCCCTTACATACAAACTTACAAACGCTACTTTTTTGTAGAAGCTGAATTCTTGAATACCTAGATACTTATTATATTTACCATAAATACATCACAATCTAAAGAATGCACGTATAACCTGTCGGAAATATCTGTGCACCTAGCTGGAATGCGGTTCCCCCCGCGCTTTCCACACCTCGCCCCGAGTTCGCCAACGTACTACCACAGAATACTGTACTACCGATAGCAGGGAAAGCAAGAGCGCACGTGCGGTATTTTAGTTCTCGAAATTATTTTAATTATGTGTTAGACAATCTGTTTGACAAAATATTTTTGAACTGTTTTATGTAGTAAGATGGAGAAGACTATACATACTGCAATTGTTATTCTTTTATGGAATTGCTTTTTTTGTGTTCCCTATCCACTATAACTTTTACACAAAAAACATTTTGAGATAGATGCGAAATCTATGTTCGTAAACAATTTTATTTTTTATTTAAATTTATAAAAAAATAACCTGTATTTTGAATTTGCCGACGGGTAATACCTACATATGTTTGCGGGTAATGGCATGCTCATTAATTAAATAAAAACAAATCAACAAACTGTAAAATTAAATCTGTGTGCAAAATTACTAACACATGCCATTACCATAAGAAAAGAAAAGACTAATCCCATCCAAGGCATGGCTTCGTAAATTAGAAATAGGTACCTGAAACACAAACTTATATCTGAACTATACAATACTAGGGCGACAATGGGTGCAATAAGCATTGATATTAACAGAAATTAAACAAATTTCCTCGTATTTATCATTTATTTCAAACGCAAAATTGAAAGACTGATAGTTAATCGGACCCAAAATGCATTCGGAAACCTTACCTTAGATGATTAGATTCCCAAACCATTATGAAAAATTAGTTGATGCAACATTAAACAAAACATAAAAAATATAACTAACAGCAATTCACTTAAAAAGTTTTCCTAGAATCTACATGTAATACTCAGATTCTGTTACGCACATGTTGACATCCAACACTGGTTTCCATCACAGAGATTTCATTACCTACATATGATGATCACTTAAAATCTTAGAAACGCTATTTCTTCTAGCAACATAAATTTATGCACAATTTTCTGTCTATTATTACTGAAGGCGCATATCTAACTACCTTGCACTTACAAAATATACCTTTGCTTATTGATTTCATATCTTCCACTTGCATCCATCACCTCTCAGTGTTCCATGCGGTCCTCTGTACATACTGATATAACATAACTAACATGACACAGTGATATTTTACAAGTGCAAGATACACACATACAACAATGGCAACAGTTCACCTAAATCTCTCATCTAAAAACTGTTAGTATCATTGGATAAAAATAATCCATAAATTTAATATTCACTGAAAATACTTGCTGTGAAAGACTATTTACAGACAAAATAATAATGTTTACGTTAAGTACCCGCTGGCATACATGTTACATAGTTTGGGCCCACGCGCAGCAAACTTCCCCAAGTGAGGTGTGTTAAAACCGCCAATTAATAGCAACTAGAGTGCTTCACTGCCTCCAGTCGCAATCCGGCCTCCAGGAACTCAGAAGTCAGAAGCAGCCGAACTGTTTGTACGAATTCTGCAAGCGCATAGGCAATATTTTTGATCACAATCTAAAGTAATATTGGTCTGCAAAATTCAACACAAATCCGCGTGGCTGTTACTATTATCACAGACTATTACGGTACTACCTCGAAATCAGAATTTGAGAAAACGATGATATTGCTCATATACTACAAAATATCAAAATGCTGTCTACTTAGTAGTCTCTTTGCATGCAGCAATTTTATTGTTATCAATTTAGTTTTATGTAACGCAGTTAATTAGTTTTTTAAATATCGTAAACATTAAGATCATTATAAATCTTAAACATGGCCCGATTGGAGATTTTTCTATTTGGGCAAACCGAGACGACTATTAATAAATTTGCCTTAGTATAAATGCTATTACCGTCTCTAATAATGAATAATTCATTTTCTTAGATTTGGATCAGACGCAATGCGTAAACGCTCATAAAATATATTATGAAATTATTTACCCCTAGGATTGTTTCGAATTCTAAACTAGATTTTCATATACAAGCTTTCATGATACTTCGAAATATTTAGAAATATCATATGAAAGCTAGATAGTTTGTTTCTATTGTGTCGAACTAGGCATGTGGTTAAAAGTGAGAAAATATATTTTTACGTGTTTTTTATCACCATATACATTTAGTGACAAGTTCCGTTACTGAGAACCATGGCATGAATGAACTATTATAGTAAACAGTAAATAAAATGGGTACAATTAATCCAAACATTTGCCTTGTATTTAACTCTCACGAGTTAAATTGTTTGCTTCACAAATTATGAATTAATTCAGGCACAAAAACGTGCATTATGAAATACAAATACCCTTCAAAGAAGTGTTTACCATTCTGCCATTAGTACCAGCGCAATTTATGATGAATGAATAAAATAAAATAATTTATATTGAATGGTTGTATCACTTAAGAATGATTTTCGGTGACTAAATATAAACACAATTATTATGGGTGAAATTTAGTGCTGTTGCGATATTTTATATAAATTACTCATCATTCAAGCAATCAATTATAATTCAACATATAGTAAAAAGCCCTTCTGAGAAACATGTCAAAAAAATACGAGTCATGGGGATTGTAAGTTAATAAAAAAATACTTTCAATAGATATGAAAAATAACAAACTTAGTAACAATAGCCATATTTCCAAGCACTTTTCAGTCCTCTTTATTTCTTGGAACTCACGTGTTACAAACTTATCTGTCATATTGTGTGAACTGTTACCATTTTCACACGGAACTATATTTCACTTAATCTTGCATCTCTTCGGGCAATTCGTGTGGATTTAGAATGCCTGGAACTGATAATTGCACCCTTCTCTTCTCTTCCTGCGCCTGACGCAGTACAAACAAACGCTCTTCCAAATATAAGTCACTGTCGTCTTCACCTGTATACTCCTGTAAAGCAAACATAATATTAAAAATATTGGTGTCACAAGAATTTATATGCGCAAGAAAAGAATCTGTTTATTGTACATAAAAACAATAAGTTAAAAAAACTGATAATAGTACACATGGGTACACTTTATTTAAATATGAATAACTTTTGAGTTGCATTGAAACAAATAAGTTCTTTTAAATATAAGTAATAAAAAATATGTAATAGAGGCAAAGGGTAAATTAGGTCAGAGCTAAAAATAGATTATGATCAGTATGATCTCAGTAAGCCTCAGTTCACTGACGATTTTCGGAGGATAGTTGATTTAATAAATAAATAATATTAAACTAATTTTAAATAAAAAGACAATGCAATCAGACACTTACTCTTACTTGTACCAAGAAGTCTCTCAAGTGATCTTTGAAGGCAGGTATGTCTTGGTCCAGGTTAAACAATCCTTGAACTGTGATTTTTATTTGATTATCTGTTAAGTGGGGGAATGCTGTTTTAAGAAGATTAGCCACATATTCCTGCAACAAACAAACATCATTACTACTTCTCCAAGCTACAAATCTAAATAATATGTTTCAATGTTCTGCTAGACGCTAATATTAAAATAGATTGTTTTGTTTGTGTCCATAAATGACCAGCTGATGCCTGCAACTTTGTCCATGTCAATTACTTATTTATTATTTTATCAAGACCCATAAAAAAGGTATAAATATTATATTCGAAGTTCTTATTAATAATTATTGATGGAAGTTTAATCTAATGACTTTTCTCCCCTTAGGATGTGAAAATCCAAAAAAACAAAAGAAACATCATTTCAAATTGATAAGTGGACACACAATTTCTAAATTACAAACCCATAATTCCATACAAACAAACCTACATGTAATACCCTTTGCTCTCACTTCCCTTCCATAAAATGTCAATATCAATTAAACTTGAGAAATTGTAATTATTTATTCATTTCTAGTAGCAGTAATTCAAAGTTCCATGTCATAAACTTTAAAAAATAGACTTACAAAGTCCCCCCCCATCCCCCTATTTAAAAACATCTTATTAACCAAGTTTCTAGACTTAGTACCTTTGCCTGTGCATACACAAAACAGTTATTTTAATTAGTAAAATTGACATTACCTGAATATACATGACATTGTCAGGTGCCGGTCCAAGAGGTACAGTGACTCGGCCAGTCTCCACAAGTGAGAACATGTGTGCCAGAATGGTTGCATGCATTGTGAGTCCAGCGCCATGCGATGTATCGGTGACCACACTGAACACATGCTCCAATATGTCACAGAAGTATGTTTGGTAAAAGCTTTGTGCAGCTTGTGGATGTAATTCAACATTATGCAGCAACCTGTACAATATCTGTAGGCCTGTATCTGCCACATTTCTCATAGTATGTTTAAATGCCCAAATAATGGAATCCAACACCAATTTAAATTGTGCTGGTGGTATGCTCAGGAATGCTTTAAAGCAATTTGTGTTCACTGCTTGTAACAGCAAGAAGAATTCTGTCCTATGTTCAGGATACTCTTCAAAATCTTTATTGATCATCTCAAGTGTACACTCAAACACGGCATCAAATATTTTTGGTACTTCAGAAGTAATCTGTCCTCCAAGTTTATACACAATGGCAGCCATACAGGACAGCACTTCAGGTTCTCGAGCATCCGGAACTGCGGTTCTTTGATAATCTAAGAGGACAGCATCTAATAAGGGTGGAATAAAATTCTCTAAAACCATGCTATTATCTGTTGACCGTGACACCCAACTAGCAATCAACTTTAGTGTTTCTTTTTTTATAATTCTCATGTTCTTGATAAGGGGCTGTTTATTAACAAGAACCCCATTCAGTGCTATAGCCTGGTTGATATTTTCCGACATCACTTTGTAAACATTGAGCATGTCTAAATATATTCTTCCCAGCTGCACAACATATGGGTGCCCCAACGCCCGGCAAGCACGCACATTGGTTTTTAGAATGCTTACTAGCTGTTTAACAGCCTCTGGATCTTTTAGTATATCCACATTGTGTGATGCTTGCGATATTATATCATCCCAAACTTGGTTGGGTAGCAACATGTATTTTTCAATAAGTTGCTCTTGAGCAACTTGATCCACTTGTGCACTGATCATGTAGCCTACTGCTTCATAGAAAGTGTGAACCTGCAGAGTTTGTAAATCACAAATAATAGAGCTAATAGTGCTTAAGATTTCTTCTATAAATGGACATGCTTCTCCAACTTGGGTAGTAACAAAATGACGACGACATTTCAAGGCAATTTTTATAAATGTGTCACAGGCCATATCTTGAACACCTTCATGAGTCTCATGCATGAATTCAAACAATTTATTCACTACAGTTTTCAAAAATTTCCAATGAGCTCTCAAGAAACGTGGGTACTGCCCAACAACATACATGATGTTACTGGCAATAATAGCCTTGTTGTCTTTCCCCTTCTTCTGTTCACACAGGCCCAGAAGTTCTTTGATTACAATAACTAGAAATCTTTTTTCATCTTCTTCCGATGTTGCTCCTGAAATAGACCCAATAGCCCAACACAATGTGTTTAGATTCTTCCATGACCATTCTGTGCCATTTACTTGATTTTGCAATTTTTCTGTCATTATACGTTCTGTATCCTGGTAATCTAAATGAGTCAAATATACTAAAGTTTCCCTCATATTTTTGTACAAATTGATAGAATCTGTGTCCTTCATGAACTCTCTTACCACCTCACCATTTTCATTTTCTACTACCAAAACTTCCTCTGGCTTTGCCATTCTGGATATCATAATGTAGCGAACACTACTAAGCACATCGGAGTACAATGTTTTTCTGCATATACTCTTTCCCAATGTATAGTTGGATAAGTGTGGACATGGTACTATTTTATATAAATCAGCGGTTAAAGCATGCCAGAACTCTAAACATATTTTAAACACTTCAACATCATCAACTTCAGATATGAGCACAAGGTATCTTAGTACATTCATCAAGGTGTTCGTAAGGCCTCTTCTTTCTATCAGTGCTCCATGTTCTTTTAAGTAAGTGCAAAGAAATAAAGCGAGATTTTGAATAAACACTTGTTCTTGATCTCGGCCAGCAGCATATGCTTCCCTTATATTAGTAGTAAGGGGAAGCATAACCTCTAATTGTTCCATTGTCTGCACTAGTAAAGCAACAAACTGATCTTCATAATTGCTTGCAGTTACACCTGCAATCTCTGTCAAACAGCTCAGTGTGACATTGCGGAACATTGGCACATTCAGAAACTTGAAAATGAGTGTGCTTATTAATTTCATTTCAAAAATATATCCAAGTGGAATCCAGTTGAGAAACTTCAGTAAAGTGTGTAAAGTTGCATCAACTAAAGGTGCATTTTGTGAATTTTCAAGTACAAATTGACAAAGCTGAAATATTTGGTTAAATTCTGTGCACATAGTATCCTTCAAATGTTTTGCTTTAGTTTGTGTCAGTTGTCCCGTACTAAATACAAAGACTTCTTCACTGAGCAGTTTTAAAATAACCATGTTATTTTGACACAGACTTTCATTAGTCTTTGAGGCACCTACAATGTCACTTATAAATGTTTCCCAATTATGAGGCCATTCTCTTTTTAAAACCTGAATTAAAATCATGTTTAACTTCTTCAAAAATACTTTATTGTTGTCCATTGTAACGGGATCTGATGAATTTTTAATTATGAGACCAACTATATATTTCTTAATACCCTCACACTGGTTTCGTGGTAATATTTTCCACCTGGTCTGTATGACCTGTTCTAATATTTGTAGAGCATAATATTTTGTCTCTTGGTTCTGGGAATACTCAAGAATAGTGTCAACACGAGTCCAGGCATCTGGATGTTCTTTGAGGGCTGTCAATATGTCTTGAGCGATCCGTTGTTGTTCCCCAACCGTCGAGTACAAGCATCCAACAATGTTATCCAGCAAGTCAATGTCTAGTTTTTGGTTGAAGTCCAAAAGTTTCGAAGCTTGTTGCTCCAAAGTTGCCATTCTGATATTCTTAATGTATATTCAAGATTTGTTCCCTTTATTGAAAACCAACTTAAATCAATTTAAACACATTCATTCCTCACCAAGTACAACACTGAAAAAAAACAAAACCTGCATTAGAAGGACTCTACTGTCTCTAACCTCTCTCACTTAATAAACATTCCAACTTGGCTTTATCACCATCTTTACACAAGCACATGTTCACAATAAACGCTAAGGATACTGATCTCGGTAAGATTACTGCAAGAAACATATCGGTTAATCTTTTTTGTAGTGTTTCAAAATATAGAGCACACACCCCGCATAAATTGTCAACGACGTTTATATTCAAGAATCACACAATTTGAGTTCAAAATAAAGATAAATGTTCAGTGCCAGTGCCGTAAAGGAGGTGAATTTACTATAACAAACAATATATAAAATTACTTACCCGAGAAAATAATTTGCGGCGCAATCAGTCTAACGCACTACCATACATACTAATCCGTTGTTTTCATGAAGCTTGAAAAAGCTTACGCACATATTGTCTATGCTTTATTAAAAATACCTTTTCTGATTTTATAACACAAATTTTAATATGTTTTATTTCATACTATGGATAAATAATGTTATGAATTCCTATATTAAAAGTATTTGTAAATATTAACATATTTTTTATGCACGAATATTACAATGTTTTTTGTGCCATGTAATGAACGCTTTACGATTTAATACCAACCAAACAGCATAAAATAAATGCAAAATGGCCGATGTACCATTGACAACGTAGACACAGATGGTTTGTTTGTTTCATTTTCGATGTATGTACAGCAGGTTTTACAGCAAATTACAAATACAAATTCAATAGCAACATTAATTAAAAAATATATATAATAACCTCTATCACATTGGCGAATTACGAGCGTTGGGGGTTCTCCAACGCCTGCGCAGCGTCGCCGCTGCGTTAACGCGACGTTGACATCGCGGTTGTCCAGTGTCTACCGAATTCTGACGAGATAGACTACTGTTGGCTTTGCTCCATCGACGAAAATTACGCAAAAGAAAAAGAAAGCATCATAAATATATAACACATTCTCTTATTGCCCTATCACCCATAACAAAGTCAAAGCGTGAACCGTAGTACTAAGTAATCTGTGCCGCTAAGCAACCGCGACGTCAACGTCACCTCAGCGTAGGCAGCGTTGACCACAGGCATCGACGTTGCGGCTTGCGCAGACGTTCGAGAAACCATAGATGTAGGCAGAAATTGTAGATGACAACCATAGATGTGGAAGAGAAACCTCAGAGTATTTTTAATATAAAGCTGAAGAGATTGTTTGTTTGTGCGCGTTAATCTTAGAAACTACTGGTTCGAATTGGAAAATCATTTTTGCGTGGGATAGTTTATTTATCGAGAAAGGATACAGGCTATATAACATCACGCTATAACCTATAGGAGCGGAGCAGTAGTGAAAAATATTGCAAAAACGAGGAAATTAAATCCCCTTTGGAGGATTCCGTTGCGTGCGCTGAATAATTGGTTGAAATTACGTAACAATAACGTGTGCCTTATTATTCCTCTTTAAAAAAGACTAAAATGAGTCCGGAATAGCATGTGTCTATCTGTATGTGTATAAAAAATTAATGGAAATCAGATTTGTTGTAAAATAAAACATTATTTGCGTATGGATTTTTATTCTCATGGTATTAATCCTTATCCAAATAAATAAGATATTCATTACAAGTATTGATTTTTTAACAGGAGCAAAATCGTGTTCACGTATGGCGTATACATTTTTATTATGATGCAGGAAAAAGACAGGGAGGGGACGGGATAGGAAAAGCAGTAAAGAGGATGATAGTCACGTTGAGTCTAAATATAAAACAGTACATGAATAGTATGATTCTGATGTGGACTGGAATCATAAAGTATTTTCACCCGGGCGCGGCCGGGCCGGGCCGCTAGTTTATAAAATAGAGGGAGCGCTGTCATAAATTTGTGTCTATTTTTTATAGATATTTTTTTGTTTTTTAATGTTGGTAGCACTGCTATATTAGTGGCAAATTGTGGTGTAGTCTCAGTACCTTTATTCTTTAATCATTGCCACAGATTACATTGCTCAGTACCTAATGTATCTGGCGATAAACACCTGGCAAATTGAAAGAAATTATATGGGTAAAATGTTGGCGTAATGTCAGCGAATGGCAAGCAGATTGACATTTCAAAATGGCGTTTCCTCTTTTGGCCACACCGGGCCAGATATGTTTGTAAATCTGTACTTCGACTGAGAAATCTCCTTTAAAGGAACTACTGAATCTACACCGTTACCCTCCTTATTATTTATTTATTATTTTAATCGACACACACGCTGACGTCTCGGCGTCGCTTAAGGGGTAGCTAGTGGACGTGGTGATTCTAGTTCCACCAATCTTTCGCCTAACTTTTGATTCCGCACCAAACCTATGGTAGGGGGTGAACCCAGGGAATAGATGAATATGGTTAGAAAGATAATACAAACGTTCCATATGACGAATGGTGGAGCCCAGTGAGCATCACTGCCGCGGAACGGATGATTTACCGATTGAAGATTTTATTTATTTATATTTTTTATTCATTTATTTGATTTACATTATTCTCTCTTTATTTTGTACATTTCATTTTTTACATTTTTATATACATATATTAAAAAAAAAACAATATACATATAAAAATATAAAAAATACATATAACCCTTCGGTGGCGAGGCTCAAGACCCAAGCCACCGGTGGTTAGGGATCTGATTTACATTTATTTTGATGATATTTATTTATTTACATAGTTCCTGATACTCACGACACAAGACTAGATCTTAGTGTAGGGTCAGGATGATGTATGTGACTGATGGGTGTATTTATTTATTTGTCAAATTATGGTCGGCGCTTGGGACGACATGGCATGGGAAGGCAAGGCATTTAATTTTTACCAAAGGATATTCAAACTTATCTGGTACGAATACGACATAAATTGCAATGTTTTAAATTGATGCCGCGGCATCGAGAAATCCCTTTCGATGATCCCCTTGGTAAAAAATAAATCCCTTGCCATGCCGCGCCGTCTCGGTCTGCACTGGTACTTAGGCGCCGTCGAAATGCTTTGAAGTGTTGTGCCCCGACGAAATAGAGTGAGAAATTACAAGAAAATTATAAATCGTTACTTTCCTCCCTGGTTTTTCAGCTCTTTTATATCATGTTTCTCTATTTATACGTTTGGTATGTAACGTTACTTGAACCCACATTATGCCATGGTTTTCTTTTTATCGAAATAGTCAACATGTCTTGTCAGTTTTTATAGTTTAGATAAGTGTTCATTCTACCCATTGAAACAGTATCAAATTTACCTGGGAGACGTTTTTTATTAGTACAATTTCTTGCGGGACCCCTATCTATAATGTGACTAGCTGTGTGCCCGCCCGTATTAAAGTACCAGAGAATTTTAGCACAATGTCAAAACTAAAAATTATGTCTACTTCAATAATCAAGCCTAATATGTTTATATGCATGTAAATAATATATATATATTTATAATCGACAGCGTCCGTGGCGCATTTGGTAAGACGCCGCACCGGGTAGGCTGTGAGAGGCCGGTAAAAGCATAGATAATACACTATATAGGAAAGGTAAAAGGCCGCTGTGAGAGGGTTCGATCCCCAAACCAAAACAAATGTTTGTGTCCACAGATATTTGTTTTGTGTCTGGGTGTTTGTGATACCGTAAAAAACTTTCATAATTTTTGATACCCGCGACACAAGATATTTTGATCATAGCGTGGAGCCAGGAGTCAGGACTATGTACATATTATGTGACTGTGGGGTGTATTTATTTATTTACTTTTTTCTTCGTATGAAGTCTAAGTTCTCAGACGCCGATGGGGCAATGTCAGTAGGATTCGACGCGTACACATTTTCAATTTGATTGGGTAGGTATTAATGCCATTCACAATTTACCGAGATTATTTTTGTCCCAATGTGTTATAAGAATTACCAGAATATAACTTATTGCTCTTTTTTATGACTTAGGGCAATGTTAACAAATAAAAATGTTATTAAAGAAACGATAAAAATGAAATAGGTACTCGAATATTCGCAAGTCTAAATCGTCTAAGTTTTAGCTTTGTTATAAGGACAGATGCGGGCTGCAGCTCTATAATATTTAAGTATGAATCCAGTCAAAATAATAGACTCATTCATCAGCTCACACTAATAGGCAATACTGTATTCATGTTAGTCAAGATCGGAAAAGTGATAACCAGATAGAATATTTAAGAAATTTTAAGCATGATTGTTCTCAATGTGATATTAGGTGCATACGATATTTTTGTATGTTAAGTTAGATAGGTACATAGGTAAATTACAATTTCGAAGTTAAATTAGTCAAAGGATCGGTAATTACTGACATTCGCACATTTTACGGGAAATGTTATCTATTTGAGCTTATTTATTAGGCTAGGTTTAAAGTTGGTAAAGGACGGTGATATGTAGTAGGTAATCATCAATTTAAAAAACTGGCTGTATTAAAAATGTCTATAAATGGCACGGAGTCATGTCCTTCTAAATAAAGAGGAAGTAAATCCGTTATCTTGCTCAAAATCTAGTGCAATTCACTGTTCACCAATAAACAAAACGGTAAATAGCTATTCAATAGCCTCCATGGCACAGTTGGTTAGACACAGGCGGTGAAACGAGAGGCCACGGGTTCGATTCCCGCATTGAGACAAATATTTGTGTGAACCACAGGTATTTGTTTCGGGTGTATGTGAGACCGAAAAGGCTCCGGTAGTTCTGATACCTACGACACATGACTCGATCTGTGGGTTCAGGACAGTGTACATTTGTGACTGTTAGGTATATTTATTTATCTATTTACCATACCGAACTTTTTTTATAAATATATTATAAGGGGCAAACGAGCAAACGGTTCACCCGATGGTAAGTGGTCATCGCCGCCCATGAACATCTGCAGCACCATGTGGCATGGAGATGCGATGCCGGTAATAACTAATAATACGCTAAAGTAATGTTAGATAAAGTTTACAAAAAGTATCAAATAGTATTCTGTTTAGCACGAGTATTAACTCAAATTGTGACAACATTCGAGCAACACATTTGTCTGTTGTAAGATTTATGCTCAATGGGGTGACAATAATCAATATAACAAAAGCAATGTAAAGCTATAATGTGCCCTATAAGCTATGTGGGACCGTAATCATGGGTATGGAAAATGATTACGTAATTAAATGTCCTTGTTGCTTCTAAATGTGGCGTTTTGAGGAATCTATCCTTAAGTAGGTATTAGATGTGAAGTATGTTACACGTAATAAGCTATATATTTTGTGTCCTCTCCTTAAAATCTATAAAAATATAAGTATAAGCACTTATTCACTTGGTTGGTGTCCGTGCTTATGTAGGGTGGCCACTGAAAATCAGTGCTGTGTTACGTTGTGTTTGCGCAGCTCTATGAATGATAAGAGATTGTCCACTTGTCACAGCCACAATGTGTTAGTGCCTACGTCATACAGTGTAAAAGTACTGTAGCCTCTACACTACACTACTATAACTATCTTTTTCAGATTTCCTCGAATTAATTACGAATTTTAAATACATATACGCCAACGCCTTTTTACAAGAAGGAGAAGGCAGAGGTGATACCAGTCCAGGACACCCACATTTCGCCTTGTAGGTTCCGTCCCATGATGTGATAGGGGGCGAACCTATCGCCATATAGGGTACAAATTCCCGACTCCGGGCAGAAAATGAATAGAAAAATCCAATACCACTTTTGCCCAACCCGGTATTCGAACCCGAGACCTCGGCTTTGTAATCGTACCGTAGTACAACTACGCCACCAAGGCATAATGTGAAATGTACATAAAATTTGTGCCTTTAGCGGGTATTTTAAATAAATAGTTTGAATATTTCTTATAATATTTTGGTTACCATTAATTTCAACTACTTAATGACCGTTTAATATCAAAAAAAAGTAAGACAAAATAATTTTGTTAGCATTACAGCAAATGGTGACATTCTTATGAAATGTTCTGATATCAAATTTGTATTTTAATGCTGGGTAATGTATAAAGGTTATTAATTAATAGGTAAATTTGTATGTCTGTTGTATGAGTTTATATTTGTGTTTTATTTTATTGTTATTTACCTATTTATATTTATGTCACTATACACCTTAGACTGCCCTTTCTCTCTCCTTTCTTCTATGTCCATCCTAAGGTTGCCTGGAAGAGATTGCCTTGTGCAATAAGGCCGCCGATTGTACTTATTGTTAAATTTTGTTATAATCTCTGTTTGTTTTTCCTGGTGTACAATAAAGAATATATATACATATATAAATAAAAATAAATAAATATAAAAAATATGTTTCACTTAATTTGCCATCTAGAAAGTGTTTTGCATAACACATACCTAATCCGAATAAGATAACGGTTAGAACTGTATATATTCTTGGTTCATCTTGAATATTTTACACCATTCTTAAAACGAAGTTAGCAAGTAGTGAACTTTTGAGAATTATAATTGTGAAAGCAATATTCCGTTAACGTGTTTGTAAAACAATTTTATCTCCTTTAAATCATAGTAAAATATGAATGTCCAACTAGTTTTATTTGAATTGTGCGCATTTTTTTTTGGATATCTAGTTGGTGGTAAGTTATCACTAAAACGTTTATTATATTAAATTGCCGGATGTTATTGAAATACTTCCAAATATGAAGACAGGTGATACCTAGTACCAAAAATGCTGTTCAAAGAAAAATCGGAAAAACATCGAAACTGGAGAAAGAAATATCTTTTTCCAACATGGTATTAGCATTATTGGCGCTTCATAATTTATATATTTTTGTACTTATTTTTTAGCAAAGTAATGTGTTTTTTGTACTAAATTATATTTCTTTCATACACAAACTCACATCTCTCCCACGATGTGATAGGAGGCGAGCCTATCGCCATATCGGGCACAAATTCCTGACTTCTGGCTTGTAATGAATAGAAAAATCCAATATCACTTTGCTCGACCCGCGCTTCGAACCCGAGACCTCAGCTTTGTAATCATACCGTAGTACAGCTACGCCACCGAGGCAGTCATAATCTTTGTTATTTTGGCTGAATTGAAATGTTGGAGTGTTAATAATGCTTTTATTATTATTATTTTGCCAAACAATCTTTTTTATCAGTATTGATTATTTCTTCCGTGTTAATTACATTTTTAGGTCCCAAGTGTATTTCATTTACCATAAGATACTGTTAGATGTCTCTTTAACGACGTAGTATTCACAGGTATCTCATTGGCGTACGAGAATGAATATGGGGATGGTTACGGCACAGAGTGGATATATTTTCCCGATGGCGACGGAATACCACATTTCGTTAATCTATCAACACAAATGTTTATGCCGAGACAAGCGCAACGCATAGACATTGAATACAAACTATACACGGGGTATACATTTTTATTAATTTATTTCTTTATGAATGGTCTATTCCTTGCAAAAGCTAAACGCTTGTGCGAATAAAATCGGTAACATTGCAGGAGCGATCCAGACAACTACACTTATTTGGATGATTTCGCCAGAGTTCTGGATGACCGCGTGGGTGAAATAAACTTATCATTATTGCCTTTAAAATTAATAACTCACGGATGGAAATCGTCAACAGAAAAAAACTCTATAAAAACTATCAAAGACGCGTATGTTCAATTCAGAAATGTAAATGTGATTACCGTTGATTGGAGTTACACGGCGGATTCAATTTTTTATAATTGGGTAGCGAATCAAACAATAACTGTTGGATCTCAGATAGCTGTATTTTTGGATGAATTGAACAAATTGTATAACGTGTCCGGGGATCAAATACATCTAATCGGACATAGTCTCGGAGCACATGTTATGGGCATAGCTGCGTATGAAACTAAGTTACCAATCGGACGCATCACAGGTACCTATAATAATAAATTAATACATTTAGGTACATTAAGCCTCCGTAATTTTTTGACAGCCTCCGTGGCGCAGTTGGTTAGATGCCGCCTGTGAAATGAAAGGCCGCGGGTTGTGATCCACAGGTATTTGTTTCGGGTCTGGGTGTATGTGAAACCGAAGAGTCTCACGTAGTTTCTGATACCCACGACACAAGACTCGATCTTCGTGTTGGGCCAGGACTATGTATGTCACTGTTGGGTGTATTTATTAATTTAATTTATTTATTTATTTATTTAAGAATATATTTATGTATTTTTGCAACCTTTAATGTTTTGAACTTATTTTAGGACTGGATCCTGCTAGACCATTATTTGAATACCCTAGTCGAGATGATTCAGAAAAGTTAGACCGCAACGATGCTAAATTTGTTGATATTATCCACACTTGCGGCGGATTGCTTGGTATCGAAGCAGCAGTGGGCACGGCAGATTTCTATCCCAATAGCGGAATTCCACCACAACCAGGTTGCGACAGTATACAAAAAATATTTGGTAAGTAGGTAAATTGCGTATTGTATTTAGCATATTAATTACGAACACGGTTGTGGTTTAAGTTCTATCAATGCTAATGAAAGGAGTTGGTAGGTATGGACTATGGACCTAATTATAGCTACGAGTAATATAATAAGCACTATTTTGTGTCTAACTCTAAAGCATGTTATAAATACCCCTTATGCCAATAATTCTGTCTGATTAAGCCACATAATCCTCGCGACCTTGGAGAATGCTCTATTAAATTGTTGATGGTCATTTTAATTATTTTTTTTATCCACAGAGGCATGCAGTCATGGGCGATCTCAAAATTACTTCATAGAATCAATAAAGAATACTAAAGCTTTTCCTGCATTTAAATGTGAGAGCTGGGTAGATTATTTAGGAAATAATTGTTATCAATATGGTTTTATGGGAGAAGGTGCAAATACTAATATATCCGGAAAATTTTATTTAAAAACTAATCCAAGCGAGCCTTTTGGACGAAGTTTCGAATCTATTTGTATTTCTGCCTAGAATCAATTAATATTATACACAGCGGTATTTGGCCTCTCAGCTTTGACTAAGAATAAATCATTGGTAACCCATTGTATTTTATAAATAAATAATTGGAAATATAAAATGGTTTATTTCAAAATTACACTATACATGTTTCAACTTTCAACCCATCTTGGCTGGATGGCGGCTCTATGTGTGCGTGTACTTGTAAACATGCAGTTTTGATTTTGGTGATAAGCTAAAAATTAGGGAAGTTCTATACAAACAGGACTGCGCACTTTGATCGAAAAAACCAGCCGAGCGAGAGATTTTGAGTGGAGGATTGTGTCCCGCTCCAATAGGTGACACCACGCTGAGTCTTGTGTCGTGGTTATCAGGAATTACGGGAGACTTTTCGGTCTCACAAACTCAGACTCGAAACAAATACAAAGGGTAGACAGAGGTGCTTCCAGAACAACCAAGTTTCGCCTTGAGTGTTCCGTCCCACGATATGATTGTTTTATTTCAATATGTAACATTCGCGTAAATCTAAGAAACCATTATCTTATTCGTTTTTTTTTGTAGTGTAAAAAGGTTTGGTGTATCTGTGCTATTTCTCCATAGAATAATGACATAACTGGTTATCGCCAAAAATCAAACCATAGATTAGTATTATATATATGAATCATAGATTAGTATTATATATATGAAATAGATGCGCAACTCTACCTTCATTTTCGATTATTCGACGTTGGCTCACCATCAGAGGGCGCGCGAGACAAACGCGCGAAATTTCAAATTTGATATTTCAATGTTTCAATGTTTGTATCTGTCATAAACTTCTGTAATTTTAACCAATGGCAACTTGATATTGGTTAAAATTACAGAAGTTTATGACACCGTATAGTATGTTACGAATTTTGTATATTGAATGGATAATGGGGAGTTTTTTTATGTTGAGGAACGATATAAGAAAAACATGATAATAATTTATGTTGATTTATTCAATAAACACATGGTATTGGCATACAAAACCCGCACACAATATTAAAATTATCAAGCATCCAAATTTACCAAAACTACAATATGCCACATATATATAACTGATACCAGGGCTGGGCAAAATACATGGCTTGGCGTAGATAAAATACAAGTTACTAAATATTCATGCGCAAGTATTAGAAATACGAAATACTAAATATTTCTCAGTCAAGTATTTAAAATATAATATACAAAATACAATATTTTGACAATTTCTATTAATAAATGCTACCTTTAAATTAAAATACAAAAAATAAATTACAAAATACAGTTGTGAATTTCTAGTTTTACAGTAATGTCATTTAAAAAGGAAGACTAAGCAATACAATTTAATTACAATTTACAGCAAAAGAATTTAATTACAATTTACAACAATGTAACTTAAAAGCAAATACTCAGGCTAATGAAATCGGCTGTTATTTTGATTTGAAATCTATTTCCGAAGTATGTGAAACTTAATCAAATTCTGTAGAGCTGTTGTAATAATTTAGACAATTTTTCATTTAAATAAAAACATAATAATGGTGAACATCAGCCATTATGATAGAAAAAGAATGGTCTTTAAATTAATAGCACACTTACTTTACATTGAGTCACTATATTTTTAGTTAAAGCACAAAATGATTTGTAAACAATTGAGTGTACATACATTTTTGAATCCATATTTATTTAAATGAATAACCTTAATATGACACAATTCAGGCTCACATTTTAGGCTATGTTTCACTTATGAAAAAATATGATTTCAGGTCAAAAAATAACAAATCGGCCAATTTCATCGATACGAGTAAACCAGAAGTAAAAACATATTATATTTGAACATATTAAATAGTATTAATAATTATTCGAACTTTTCTCTTTATTTTACATTGCCCAGTTTTACTCCTTTTCTTCTATCCATCCAATGGTTGCCTGGTAGAGATTGCAATAAGGCGGCCATTTGTACTTTGTTATTTTATCATTTCTGTATACTGTAATGTTCCTTTGTGTGTACAATAAAGAATAAATAAATACAATATTTTGAAGCGATAAGAATTTAAGAATACCTTATCATGAGGTATTTGAAATACCAATTACAAATATTTTTTCAAAAAAGCAATTTAATTATAAATACGTATCTTTATTTCAATTACAAGTGATTCAAATACTACCCAGCCCTGAATGAAATTTCATTTTATCTTTCATTATTTTAATTATTAGCATCAGAAACTTAGTTCCACATATTTTAGATGTATATAAAATATCTTCAAAAACATTTTGGCAACCTGGTAAACTCCACCAAAGAATTCATTTCAATGCGTACAAAACAAATACATACAAGTGGACAACGAAAAAAAATTTTGAACGAATTTTGTTCCTCAGAAAATAAGTAATGTCTGGCGGCCCTGGGTTTTGAACCAAAAAGTACAAATATGCCTAATATGGCCAAATTTCTTAACCTATTTTTTTTCGTTCTTCGCTTCTCGTGAAATGGCCCTTACACAAATGATTATATTAACATGTGACAAATGCATGATAACAAAATTAGTTATCCAGTATGCATAAAATATTGCAGGGTAGATTATTGTGGAAATCATAAGGATTAATGATCAATATCCATATTAAGTAAAACTAATGTTAAAAAAGTATTAATTTTTTTACGATTTGAAAACTATAAGTTACTTTTTTTTATACTTTTGGTGTGTTTTAAAATAATTAAGAGCTTGTATTTTTGTTTGATCACCATCATGACTTGTATGTCTACCCTTCAATATTCTATTTATATTAGTGCACCAACTGTGGATAACTAATTTTATTGTCAAACCAATTATATAATCCTTCAGTTTGTCCTTGTGCGCATCACATGTTAAATAATCAAAGCTGATATTTTTGTCAGCAAATGATCTAATTGTTTTTGATATCCCCTTCTTGTGAGGGTATTTTTTTAAAATGTATGTAGTTGTTTTTGTAATTGTTTTGATGCCATTTACCAAGTTCAATGAAGGACGTTGTAGCGATTTTTTTGTAATATCGATGGAAAGAATATAATCATGATCTTGTGGCGGTGATGTATTATATAGTTGCATATTGCAGGTGGCACATGATTTAATTATAGATTTTTTACATTTTTTCAAGATCCACCCCGCCACATATTTTCTAGTTTCTGAAACAAGTTTGTTTTCAGGTAGTTCTGAACTACTACCTGCCATGTTTTCTAAGGACAAATTATTCTCAATTTGTTCATCAACCCTTGGGGGCTGAAAAGTATTTTCACAAAGTAGGATATCCAAATTGCTTAATGAGTTATTATTGTCTCTCTCACAATTAGCCCCCAAGGAGTGATTTGAAGTTAAATTATTAACCATTAACGTTTTGTATATACTCTCAAATTGCTGGCAGGTAGGGTTTGTATTTCTTACCCCGTGGCTTCGCACCGAAGAGAAAAAATTTTCCACGGGGTCTTGATTTAGATTTCTTAATAACAAACTTGTTATTTTATATTCTTTACAAAGATATTGCCACAAATCCTTCATTGTGTTAATATTGTGAATCCAATTTTTAATACATGGAACTTTTTCATAGCTTACAGATACTGTACCATCTCTTTTCTTGTTTTCTTTTTTAAATCCCATTGACCTTAAAATAGGAATTGCATTGTTCCATAAGGCGAAATGCTCGGAGTTTGTTTTTAAGCAATTTTTGTATTTTTTATGCGTTGTTTTGTACGAACTTCCGTTGAATGAATCAAACAACTGATCAAATAGTAACAACAAGTCTGCTGTGTCTGCACATTCACTCGGCAGTATGTTCATTCCTGAAAAAGTGAATAATAGAAATGTTACATATTTTCAAAAAACAGAAAATATTTGAGAATTTGATGTCTGTATAATATTAATACATGAAGGAAAATCTTTCTGTGCAATTTGGCACAGTTGAAGATTATGTATTAATAATATTGTATTAAATTAAAATGTGGCCTGCATAATCATTAAATTATATAAACAGTTCATAACAACACTGAAAAATAAATAATTGCAAAAACGTTGCTTTTATATTATCTGGATACTGTACTGGATGGATGTTTGGTAGTGTTGGAATAAATAGCAATAGCAATCGTAAATAGCAAGTGAATTCGCAATATAATTTGTGCGGCACGCGTGGCCCGTGGTTGCCGCGTATTTCGTGTTTTATGTTAAAGTTCTAAACTTTTATAATAGGTTCTTAATTTTAATAATAGGTAATGTTATTTTGATGTAAAATTTTAGATTGTAAACAATTCAAATAATATAATTATGGCCAGCCTTGTTTGGTCTTTCAGGGATTTGATAAGCAATAGCAGGATTATAGAGCATGCTAAGGCTTAAAAAATATCAAACTGGTGATGTTAATTTGAAATAGCAATAATTCCCATTACTATTTTTTGGAGTAAAGAGTAGCCCAATATGGAGGTTTATTTTATTTGTATCTTTTTTTGTAATTGTAACCAATTAAATTAAACATAAGTAAACAAGGACCGTGTCTTGCAGTGGGACATCTAAGATTAAGAACTGATACATAAACAATATAGTATACGGTTGAGTTACGGTCCAATTTCAACTTCTGGCCGAACTCTAGATATGCATAAATATTTGCATGTGATAAACGATATACAACATAATTTTGTATAAAGCAATACGTCTGGTATTTTACTGGGCATTTGTAATGAAAAAAAAAGTAGAATAAATAATCGATACGAAAATAGACTAAATTGTAACTGCTCAGTTTGAATACTTACTTGCACAAAATCGAAGGGCGCCTGACACACGTTGGCTAAAAACTTGCGCCGCATGTTTTACCTTCATTTTGGGTATTTTTTCCGGCAATATATGTGCTTCTGTTAGCTTATTACACATTCTCAGCTGGTCTTCTCCACTATCTATGTCCAGCAGTAATTTTAAATGCTCCCATTTTGCTATTTTAATTTGATTATTTTCAATGTATCTTAAGTTTTTGGTTAATAAATTATTTCTTATACATTTTAATAAATGTGGTGGGTCAAACAAAGGAAAAATCTTATTATTATTTACTTTAAAGACATTTTCCCTCACTTCCATTTCCAATCTAAGATTTTCTGCCTTCGATTCATTCATTAGTTCCTTTATGATTCTTATATTAATGGATGACTGGTCACAGACTGTTGCCACAACAATCATATTCGCTTCAAATAGTTGTCTAATAATTTTCTTAATTAAATTTTTTAATGTGAGACCTTTTGTGGCACTCTTACAAAATCCATAATATATGGGTTGTTTGTAATTGGATTTCAGCCCTTTCACCATGGCCACTAGTACATGGTCGGCTATATTGTGCATCGTTTCATTGTCGCCGAAATTCTCAAAACCAATGATGTTGTCCATAGGCACATCATAATACAGTGATGGTGAAATTGACATTTCATCGAACATCAGTATGCACAAACGTTTCTCATACGTCATTTCTTGGGTTACATTTTTAATTTGATTAAAAATAACAGGGTTGAGCCCTGGTTTGATACTAATTTTCTTTACAACATCCTGTAACGTTCGCTTGGAAGGCATGGTAAATAAATTTGTAAGAAATTTATATGCCTTTGGGCTCTTTTTATAAATTGACAGCGCCAATAATTTTTCCTTTATGTTGTACCTTCTCCCGCGTGTTTTTTTCTTACTTTGTGTCATTTGCATCTTGATGAATGTTAGAGTTGTAAGTGGTAAATGTTTCAACATTTTTTCAAATATTTTAGTTTTTGACAGTTCTTGGGCTGCTTTTATTTGATCCCTTTGTTCTTTCAACTTATTTTTTAATTTTATAATTTTTGCTACCATTTTTTTTGTTGTAGCATTAATTTTTGTTCTCATGATTTTGCCTGTAAAATAATTATCTATCATAATCAACATCATTATAAATTCACATTGCAAGCAAACCATAAGGCTATCATTGTACATTGCATATCAGTTCATCTTTACACCATTTCGGTATTGACTGGCAGAAAATTACTCTGGCTTAAGTCCACCCATTTATCATTAGTATATAAAGTTAAATAAATAAAAATTAAGAAATATTTTGATACTGAAAGGATAATAATGATGGACAAGCATATAATTATATTTGTCAGTGGACATAACTTACCAGATTTCTTTATTATTTTATTTGGAATATGGTGTAAAGAAACTTCTGGCATTACAGGTGGCATTTGTTGAGCTTCTGTGGAAGTTCCTGGTTGATTTATTATTATATCTTGGTTTGGAGCCAATAAACCTGTAAGTTATTTAATTGAATATTACACAATTGGTCATAGGGTACAGATTATTAATTGGCAGTAAACTTTAGAATCTTTTGACACAAAAAGACGTTTGAAATGGTATGAAGGGAGATGGGGGGAGTGTCCCTTCTCCTATGGTATGAATATGGTCCTACCATGAATGGCAATGTGACATGTGCCATTCCTGCAGAAAACTAATTAAAAGTATTCTCGCCTCAAAACACTTGTCTAAACAAACTTGCCTCTGCAATATCTACAGTGCTGTGGAAGGTGCTCTCATTTCACGCTACGGGCTTTTATATACACTATATTATTGGTAGATAAAAGACTAAGTCAGGGTGCCCTGAATCGGTTTTGGGAAAGATTTGACCTACTTTAACCATGAAATGTGTACAGTAACTTCCTTCTGTACCTACTTAAATAATTTCTAGGATTTTTGAACTACAAAACATGGAACATCAACAAAAATTATTATGGGCAACATTGTATTTGTGATTTTCCTGGCTTAGAACAATCCAAAACGGTGTCAACGAAACTCTGCTGATGAAGTAGATAATTAATGCTAACTTACCTAGTTTTAAAGAAGGATAAGCAGTCTTTGCAAGTCGCTTAGATGGATATAAATATTGTTTTTCAAAATGGTGGTTGCAAATACGCAAGTTGTTGTAAATGTCTTCATTAGTATTTCCTTCTACATGATGTTTAGCTATCTCTTTCCACTGAAGGAACTTTTCCATAGAGGATTCCACCGGTCTTGGAAAACGATGTAAAACATCTGAAACAAAGAATCCAATTAAGTAATAGTAGCACTTAATAACTACAAAGTTGTGATATCATTTTTTTAAAACCTAGTATACGTCACAGTATATTTTTGAAAATTTTATGTATGTCCAAAAGAATAAAGATAATTTTCGAAAGGTTTATAGAATTTCTTACATTGTAACCGATTGATAGAATTCTCTCACAATAAAAAACCTTTCTGTTAGTCAGTTACTATTACTAATATTTGAAATATATTTTACTTGCAACTTATTATAAATAAATTATTTATCATTAATGATCTCCTCCGATACAAACAAACTTGTAACTATTGTAATAAACACTATATTGTAACCTGGGTTTGAAAAGAGCAACACTAGAGTTTATTACCCGTGTTCTTCTCTACTGAAAACCGCCTTCCTAACCGGGTGGTAGATAAAAAAAAATGACTGAATCTAAATGATGTTAAACATTTTAATGGATTCAATAAATGATTTCATTTCATTAAATTTGTTGTATGCCCAACTATATTGAATTCAATTACAATTCTTATACAATTCTTTAAGAATCCCCTTCAACCAGATTCAATCAAAGTTTCACTTTCTTATTAATACATACAAAATACTGAGATGATGCAACTAGTATAAATAAACACTTGGCTTCGGACGATTGGATTGCATTGTTACTTTAATTTTTAGAAATTAGCTTGTCTCACACATGTGGAAATTCGTAATGTATAATTCAGAATGCCCAGAATTCCATACAATGCTCCACATTGCTTGTTCTTACACCCACACACAAAATTATTGTTATTTACAAAAGTTATAGTTTAACTGGTTTCCCAAGACACAAGCAACATCTAATTTGGGAACCCCTGAAATATTTCTTCCATGTAACAATTTATTTTAATTTTTTTATTTCGATTTTCACTATTCTGATTTTGAAAATGAATTTCTTAAATTGATCTGACAGAATGACGCTAATAAGCATCATAAATTCCGGATCTGAATGAATTCAGGTAGCCTTTTACGGATATGTGAGGCTGGGCAATGATTAAAACATAAAAATATAGTATAAAACAATAACAAGATATAAATATAAACATCAAGTTCCACATAGTTTTGATTACTCATAAAGATGGTTGAATAAGACCCCCATGTTATTTATATTGGTTAGCGATACAACTCATGGCCATTAGCAAAACCGAACATCATGAATTACAAAGCAATGCTTGACATTTAATTACGCATGCCATCCTCAGACTTAAAATGTAAAGTCTCATTATTCCCAGTAGTTGCTCTAGCTACAATGTCATTCAAATTGGAAAACAACAAGCATTTGCACTGCTGTTTGGCGGGAGAAATAGACATCGGTGGTAAGATAATAACTTTTGATGGTACCCAGTGATACCTACCAAAGCCTCTTACGCAATAATGAGCGACTTTTTACCATAAGAATTATTGTTAAATTAAAGTTAATGAAGGGCACGATTGCATATTTATATAAAAAAAATATGAGTGATTCTATAAATAAACGACATAAACATAACCTAAAGTTGTTGAGCAATTTCGTTAGGTATATACTAAGATTCAGTACTACATAAATATCTTTAAAATACAAATAGTTTAATTTGAAACTTACCGAACTGATCGCAGCCAAATATACATTGCAATCGGCGTGGCATTTTTTTTTAACAGAAATCCAATCTGTCGAGATGTGAATCAAGTCCGTATTCCGTAGCCGTGGTCAATCGTAAGTGCAAGAAAACAGTCCGTATAGCAAGCCGTAGTTATCGTTGTAATAGAAGAAATCAGGATGTCCAAATAATCAAAGCAGGGTCACAAAGTTGTATGAAAGAAAACACAGGAAATTCGCGCAACACAGGAGAACTCGGGAGAACTGTTCAAAACTCAACTGAAACTCAACGGTACAACTGTTGGTGTTGCCAATGAAGAACTCGTTACTCGATTTTAATGCTAGATATAAATAAAATAATTGTGTTGATAATTTATTTTGGTTAGCATTATCAGAACAAAAAAATATGTTATTAATTATCAGAGAAACAGTATATTTTATGTCACCCGTATTCCTTGATTTAATTGCACACTGCCGCCATCTAACAACCCCATTTAAACTACTTACGCGGTAATTTCGTGAGATAAGCAAAAGGCGGCGTTAGGGTTATATTAGTCGCTTTTTTTTAAATTATTGTACCAAGTCGCACCCCTATGATATGAATCAAACGGCGCGGCGCTGACTTAACATTTATCTTGGATTCGCGTTGTGTAAATCACCCTTTATTCTATAATTCGTGAGTGCGCAGTCCTGTTCCTAATGTACTCTGCACAGAGTACAGACTGTACTCTGTGATTATGACATTTATTTTGACAATGACATGGATATTGGATGCAGATTGCCGTGCAGAAAACAAGCAGTAACAAACCCTGCACTTTTATTTTAATCCTCTTTCTTGCCCTACTTCGACATTGGCAAAATCATCGAACGCCGATGGAGCCATACATCTTTTAAAAGAAGAAGAAGAAGCAATATCAAGGATTTTACTTCTTAGTCTATGAGGTAGATCGTAAGAGCGTTAAGGCAATTGAATTCATATTGTATTTAATATTTGGTCTGCCGTGAAATAATGAATAGGAAAAGAAATGTAGCATACATAAAGCCTGAGGATCCGGAATTCCTAAAGAACATTAAACGTCAAGCAGGTTATGATGACAGGAATCATAAGTTTGATGAACTTGATAATAATGATGCCGACTTTGTTGACGACGAAGAAAGTGAACAGCCTCAAGTTGTAGTTATAAAGAAAGGCGATCTTACTGCAGAGGAAGCGGAAATAGAGAAGAAGAAGATTGAAAAAATAGAATCGGAAACTAAAGCGGATTTAACACAAAGAGTAATTTTTAAGACCAGTCGTTCAACAAACAAAACAATAAAAACAGACTCTCATAAAAATGACAAAGGAGCACAATCAAGTGTTACAAAACCTCGACAATTATTGTCTTTTAATGATGAGGATGATGATGAAGCTTAGCTATGGGAGAACTTAGAATTAATATTGCACATATGACATACAATTTGTAGAATAATTCTGATCTATGCCTAAAATTATAACTAACATGCTAACTGTTCACACTTCGTGGTTTCCCAGGGTAGATTTGTATCCTTCTATAACACACTTGGCATGTTATTTCTATACATAATATACCAGAGCAACAGAGGTGGATAATTTTCTGTTTCAGTGTTGCTCTGAGTTGTATTAAATCTAAATTGGTATCCTGATTTGCACCCACTGATCATAAAAATTAAATTAATTATTTATATATTCATAGGATATTTGAAGGCTGAATAAAAAATTGATAAAAATGTACTTTTTTATTAAACACTTTAAAAATGTACAGAACTTATTTACTTGAGTGTTTCATCTAGGGTCATCAAGACTCTGTCTTTTTTTAATCTTGACTTTGGATCCATTTGCAGTGATCACAGTTTCATTTCTACCATAAGCTTGTGATATTTCCATGTCATTCTCATATTCAAAAATTTTATGAAGTAAAAATTTTCTTTCATCCTTTACCATAACAATGCTTTCTTGAATCTTAGCCACTTCATCACACAATGCTGCATTCTCCTGTAACAAAAAATAAATAATATTATCATATTTATTTATGTTTTTATTGTACACAAATGTATATTAAAAAAAAAACAATATATTATATAAAACAATTTTAAAAAAGTACCAATGGCAGTCTTATCGCTCTAATGCAAAATCTTACAGACAACAGTGGGATCATTATTGACTTATGGGACTGCACCTCGGGCTGCTTGCATAAGTAAAAGTGTACTTGCACATGCACTACACACAAAAAACTATAAGTCATGTATTGATGTGCCTTCCAGCATGTTATATCACTTATATCTCACACTTAGTTGTAGATAGGTGTGCTTAATGGGACAGCATTAACACTAGCAGTGGCACATGTGTAAGTAATTTTAGTGAGGTTCACATATTATGCTTACCAGGAGGGTTACTATTTGATCCGAAATGAAGTTCGAATGTGCAAATGCTGTATCTAAAACTATACAAATGTGCCTAGGTTCTCTGCAAAATGTTTGAATCCTGTATTTTTTGTCTAATTTTGATAAGTGACATAGATAATAGTATTGATTTTAAATTTTAGAAGTGGAAAATATTCAAGCATTTGAACTTTGTTTCAGATCATAGACTAACCCCCAGGTGTGTAGACTTGTATTTCCATGCATAATATTATGCCAAGCCACACAGGTGGTCAGTTCACAGTATCGATGCCATAGTAAAAGTGTAACCACAATAAAATTTACACCAAGTACTGTGCTTTTTCATCTAATTATACATACTTAGGTCACACCATTTAGGCTACAGCCCAAATTTCATTGATAACTCTTTGAACACAGATTATTAAAGTGAGTTTATCTGTTCTCATTTGTTTCTCATTTAAATTCATCTAGTAAAGTCAATACAAAACACCTTATCCATTATGAACTTCTGATATAATGCTGTGCTACAAAAAAATTCAGATGCTCGAAGATCCTCCACACCTGAGTCAACTTTAGAATGTGCTAGTTTTTTGCGATTATGATACTTAAAACAACGGTTTATTACAAATATATATATGTATAACCCGTGCTGTGTTTCTTAAAAGAAAGCAAATTTATAGAAGTCAAAACCGACTAGAATTTCACAAACAACCAGTAGATATAAAGATTAATAATAAAAAAACTGGTATATTCACTGAAAGTTAATCTATGAAATGCACTAGCTTCCTAATTGAAACACTAATGTGGGTGGGATTGACAACACACAATATAAATATATTGGTTAGTTCAATACATTAAACAGTTATTGTAGAGAATGAACTAAGCTGTATAACCATTATTGAAGGTATGGCTTATTACTTACAATAATCAAGCTTTTGATTCTCATTTTCATATATTTATATTTTTTTCGATAACGCCTATTTTGATTTTCATTCTGTATGTTGTTCAGAAGATAATTATCAGTCATAGTTATTTAAAGGTTTTAATAATATTAAAATACCATTCCAGTCACAAACAATGTATAATATTATTATTGTTATGTGGAGTTATCACTGGTAAATGGTATTAATGTATCGACTATCGAGTAAACAGTGAGGACCACAGATTACTTAGGTCGTGAGGACCACAGATTATCAAGCAAAACACAGACCAACATTGTCAAGTGACAAGTCACATGGACGTATTTTATACAAACAGGACTGCGCACTCTGATCGTAAAAATGAGCCGAGCGAGAGATGTTGATTGGAGGATTGTGTCCCGCGCTAATAGGGTGACCATATTAAATTTAATACACACACACACACACACAGACAGTCACATACATGGCCGGACCCCACACTAAGATCGAGACTTGTGTCGTAGGTATCAGAAGCTACGAGAGACTTTTCGGTCTCACAAATTCCCAGACCCGAGACAAATACTTGTGGGCTTCACAAACATTTGTCACGGTGCGGGGATCGAACCCGCGGCCTCTCGTTTCACAGCCGGCGTCTTACCAACTGCGTCACGAAGGCTGCCGAAAAAACGTCTATCTACGGGTATCTTATCAAAGAATGGTAAATTACCAACTTTTGTTGTATTTCGACAAAATTAAATTTCTGAAGGTTCTGGTCAGGATACTCTTTTTTTTTTTAATTATTTGTATATTGGCAAGCCTTTACTGTCATTTTCATACAGAGGACAATCTACAATCACGGATTGGCCCTCCCAAAAGTAGATTGATTTTTTAGATAGTTTTTTCCTTATTGAGATTGATTATGCAAGCTATAGTCAGAAAAAAGATTGAGCTGTCAATGTCAAACAGCAAATTTTGGATTGGGATTGATTGTTGGCATCGGCTGTATATTGTACAAGTAGTAGCTAACTTAACGCCACTGCCCAAGGGTAATCTCCATCAATTTAGGAGAATTATGTACTCAAAAATTATAAAGTGACTCAGAGGCAGTCAACTTTTTAAAATTCAAGTATTGAAAAAAAAAAATGAATTCGAAAAAAGCTTTACTAGTTTTAAAATAAATTGATAAGTTGTATACCTACATATTATGTCCTTTCCATCGAACTCTCGATTTTGAAGGAGGTCCGTGCCCTGCAGGGGTCCGCAAAATACTGAAACTCAATAAATATTTTATTTATTTATTTGGCAACTATTACTAAAAAACTTTTCCAAATCACAATGAACTATAGATATATAGAAATATTTTTTTCATTTCTGAATATCCAATATAATTATTGCATTCAAAGAATTATGTACATCAAAAATTAGATTACATACATTTACATTTTTGAAACATAAAACCAAACCAATCTTTAATCTAAACATATGCAAAAAACTTAAAAGCACGCATTTTAAAATCTGGAACCCATATACTAACATCAAAATTATGTCATAGATTTCATCTACAAATTAAACAGAAAATCATTTAGATATTACTATTAGTAAGTACAATAAAACGGCCTGCACTTCAGGCATAACATACATAATTGCTTTGTACATACATTATGAACCCGATAAATAACGAATATTCAACATTCAAACAGTATTTTTAATTATAAAATGATAACATGATATAAAGTATTGTTCATATCCACGATGGTAAGTTTTTTTGTAATTATGCAACACATACATTTGAACCAATCTAGAAAATTACTAGAACATCCTAAAGACGCAATGGATCTTAACACAAGAAAATTAGATATAGAGAGTATAATATTTCGTTAATACTGTGTAAAAAACTAAATTATGCATAGTGTACTATCCAGAGCATAACTACAAATCATGCCCATGATTTTATCAAGGAGAAAAATATACAGGTTGTCCCAGAGCTAGACAATAAACCGGTAACGGGAGATAAACCAAACTATGACGGCTCTACAACGAAAAAATTATAGCCCTATACCAGATAGTTTTAAATTAGTTTTCAATAAGAAATAGCCAATCTAGTGAACATAAAAAATCTACTTTGACCCACAATAGTAGCTTTGTGACCAGTGATTTGGATAACACTGGTCAACAGTGGTTTTGTTGCTCTGGATGTAAGAGTGGTTTCTAATACTTCCATGCCTACCTTTCCCGAAACTATGAATGGTTTTGGCAGATTGGCTCTGGTATTTTTTAAATCAGTTTCCTATTTTCCAAAATGTCAGTTAAAATGGAAAATAAATAATATTAGTTACATTCTGAATGACCAATTTTGTATTTTCTCTCTCCCTCTTCAGCCACAGGAAGTACACAGTTTCGAAATAATTGTAAATATAAGTAAAACGGCACAAAAAAATTAAATCTTAGGTAAATCATTAGACCATGATTTAGTAGAGATATAAACAAAAGTTAAATTAGGAGAAAATGATTTGCTACATTTTTAAAGATGCCATTCTTAAGTAGACGAAGAACAGGTATCGGGGCCGAAGGTAAACAATTCGAGGATTTTCTATTTGGTATTTTTATTTTTCTCCACGTTTTCCTTCATGACGCTATAGAATACTCCTTAAAAAAATGTTTTGTAATAAATACATGTGTTAAAGAAATTAATTGATTCGCAACTAAAAACTTAATTACTTAATACAAGATCTGTGGAAAAAAAATACCAAGCGTTTAGAATCTTGATTAAGCTTGCCACAGACACTACTCGTATAGGACATATTTTTTTCAGTACGACGCGACGTTTTAAAGTTGATCAACAAATAATTAAAAATTTATTTTTTAATAATTTAATTATATTTCTTGAACAGAATAGACTTGTTTTGATGTAGTTTGGTATGTAGTTCTTAAGATTATCTATTCAATATTACAAAAGTCATTTTCTTAATGTTCACTAAAATTGCTATTACTTGAAAACTATCTGGGATAGGGCTACAATTTTTTTGTTGCAGTGCCGTCATAGTTTGGCCTGTCTCCCGTCCTCGGTATATTGTTTGGTTCTGGGACACCCTGTATACAAGAGAGATTTTACAATTGGGCGTGGATGGCCAACTCCGAAACTAAATTTTAAAATTTAATTATATACGGCAAACTAAAAGAATTTGCCAAGCCAAAATTTGAACCTTATTAGCATAATTATCGAATGTTGTTCGATAAATATCACAAACTCGGGCTCGTGTCTCGTTAGAGTAATTTTTGCTATTTCTTATAGATTTAGGTAGCCACGCCCTCTTGAAAAATCTTTCTGTATAGTCGCTGGATGCAAGTGGACTTCGTGTGGCTGAAGATGATAATAAATAGAAATAGAACAAAGAAAATCTAAACGTCTCAAACATGTTTATGTTTCGACAGCTTTTGACTTTGATTTTATCAATGATTATACAATATGACAAAAAAACCCTGTCCGATCCAAGACGGTCATTTTGGTGTCTCATTTATAGTATTAAAAAAATATAAGAAAGGATAACATAATTATCTTAAAATATAATACACATTCTAGTATAACCCTAAAATCTAGCAGCTTTAAATTCTGACAACACCGTCTTCGGTGTCGGTGTGTTTGAATGCGTATCGGTGCTTGTATCGGCTCTTTTTTACGCAGCGGTCACGCGATGCACGGCATCTATGAGAACGCTGCGCTCAAAAGCACCGCCGCGCCAGCACGTGTAAGGAGGCTATTCCGAACCTTGCAAACATCGCGCCGCACGTTGCTACTTACGATCGTGGTTGCCAGCGGTGTCATTTGAGTTTTACTTTTTTTTTAATTATTTTATTATGTATATTTTTTTAACATACTATGTGAAACAGAACACACTATTAACGATGCCTTTGTCGTTCGGACAGAGTTTTTTGTCACCTTGTATATTATACAAGTAATATCTACGGTATCTACATTTTCTAAGCGTAACTCGAGAACAAGGCGGCATTGTAACATTCTTATTATAAAATATTCCACATCATTACCAGCCTGATATGTGGTATATTTCTCTTTGTAGAATCATTAATAATATTTTATTATTTCTTATGACTTGAAACAAACTATGTTTCCATTTTAAAATTGCATCACATATTAACGTAAAATGTATATAGGGTTTACAGTTACATATTATATCTAATAAAATGCTTTGACTATGTCTTACATAAAATCACCCGTTGAGGTTCCAATGTCACATACCAGTCTGATAGAAGCGTATTTTGTTTAAATGCAATAAGTATTGTACTCAACGTTCCCGTCTCGCTCGTTTAGCACGCGGTGTGGGTAGTGACGAGCTCTGATCATCATCATCTCGCCGTTTAGTCGGTGCCTGTGGTCTTTGTAACTGACTTTGTGCAGTTAACTGTAGCTGTAAGGCGTGAGTGTTCAGTCTCTCTGCTAAAAGTAATGGTTTTAAAGCAGCCATTTTATGACTGTACAAGGTTACACGAGGTCGACTGTTCACTGCCGCTGTTAACTGCTCACGGACACTCATCTCTGTATTTTCCCCGTTGTTATTCCATTTATCATTTCCATTTTCTTTTTCTTCTTTCTTGTCAGCGTCCGACTCCTTAAGATCTTCCAAATTCTCATCTGAATTGGGTCGACATATAATATTCACTTGGGCTCTCACTTCTGCATCAAATTTTGATATTGTGCTCACTAGTGGTTTTGCCCAACCAATATGTAAAATGGGAGTTTGACTACCCTCTTCCCATTTGCAAATTCCATCATAAAATCTAAACAAACAGAATAACCATATTAAATTCTAACTTACATTTTATTTGACAGCGTCCGTGGTAAGTTGGTTCCACGCTGGCTGTGAAACGAGACCGCAGGTTCGACCCCCGCACGAGACAAGTTTGTGCAGCTAACAAATATATATTCCGGGTCTTGATGTTCATGGGACCAAAAAGTCTCTCGAAGTTTCTGATACCCAGGACACAAGACTTAATTGATCTTAATGTGGGGTCAGACCTTGTACATAAGTCATTGTTGGGTGTATTTATTAATTTCAACATTTTCAGTAAAATGAAAAAAATATGTACCTTAACAGAGAGGCAAAACATTCTGGATCTTTCAATATGGATCTCGCCGAATGACCAGAACTTTCTGCCTTCATAAGTTGGGGTATTAATTCATTTGCGATTTCAGAAAACTCTTTGTATATTTCTTCATCATCACGAGAGTAATTATAACTGTAAATTAAAAAATAATTGGTATAACATTATGTTTGTTTCAAATTGTTTCACTATGGGTCTCATTAGTGGCGAAGGCTCCATGGAAGCCAGTTCCCACCGGCTTCCCTTTTGTAATTTATCATTACACTATAAACAAGCAAATTATACAAACTTATTTATTTAATATCAAACTCAATTATTATTTTTTACATTCAACGACATCTGTCGGCCAGATACGTAAATATTACTAGGAAGCGGCACAGTAAGCCCTTTTTACATTGCGACGCGCTGCGACCTCTGGCGGATTCCTGTAAAATTGTTCGGCTTATTCAATAACACTAGCGCGGCCCGTGCGCCGCCGCCCGCCGCCGCCCCGCCGCCGCCGCCCCGCCGCCACCGCGCCGCCGCCGCGTCGCCCGTTACGCATTGTATAGTATGCAACAAACCATGCAAAATTGTACCTTAAATTGATAATGATTTATGGTTCAATTTATGTTAAAAATGCAAGAGGCAGGCCGGAGCTTCTCCGGCATTTCGTGTGTTTAGGTATAGATAATACTTATTACAATAGCGAAATGCGGAGTCTAATGTATTTATAAGTGTTGTATTTACATTTTTACAATATATTCATGATTCATGCAATTAGTTTTAAATGTTTTTAATTAGAAAATGTGTAATATTAATATTATGGTTTTAATGGAAATTACTAATCGTTAGGAGCGTACTAATAATATGTTTAGATTGTCGATTTTACAAATAAAGTTAGTGTTTAGATTTTAGGACGTGCTCGACCCTCGCCTGAGGAATACATTGTCTTACTAATGTTACAACTGATAAATGCGGGGCTATCGTACTTGTTAACATTGAGTCTAGGTTTTTATTTATTTTATATTAATCTTATATTCACGTGCGGTTTAGAAATATACTTTTTTATTTTTCTCATTATGTAACATGGTTTAGTTTTTATTTCATAGACATTGTAAATATTGTATAAGTACCTACATAGGTAACGAAAATATTAAAATTTAATTGACGGCCGCAATAGACAGATGCCACAATATCACTTACCAAATGAAACCCAATAATTTGGTTTGGTGAGTAAGATTCTCGGAGCAATAATTTGCTGGTGGGAGAATATTCGCAAAGGTCCGAATATAAGGACACACGTGCATAAATGTGTCGCGTTTTGCGTTAATTCTGTGAAACATCACACAGTAAATTTGATCTCGATTCGGACTGCACTACGCTTACTATCAGTCGCATTGTAGTCCTTTCGTAATCCCTTAACCCTACTAATATTATAAATGTGAATGTAAGTTTGTTTGTTACGCTTTCACGCAAAAACTACTCAACCGATCATCATGAAACTTTGTACACATATTCTTGGAGGCATAAGAAGTAACATAGGCTACTTTTTATCCCGGAAAGTTTAGTGTTCCCGTGGGATGAAGAAGGAATTCCGATATATTTGCTACTTTTTCATACTCAAAAAGATGGGATGGGAGTGGATTACATTCCATTAGTGAGAATGAGACGGGGCGGGCGGGATATAACGGGATGGGATGGGACGGGATGGTAGATTTCAAATAAAAATAACCACGCAGACGAAGTTTGCGGGCAGAAGCTAGTAACAGGATAAAGATTAAAAATAAACATATTTTGTGATTTGAGCTTCGGCTTCCCTTTTAAAAAATGTCACCCTTCGCCACTGGGTCTCATAAAATGGCTCAACGTCAATCGACGATAGAGAGGGCTATGGTCGATATTTCCTACGAGAACGAATCAGAAACGACGAGATAAAGTTGAAACGGAAGTGGACCGGGCACATAGCGCGAAGAATAGCCGATTGAGCGGAAAGGTTCTGGAGTGGAGGCTACGTACAGGTAAGCGAAGTGTCGGATGCCCGCCTAAAAGATGGATGGACAACCTGGTGAAGGTTGTAGGAAGTCGCTCGATGCAAGCCACTTTCGATAGGTCGATGTGGAGATCCATGGGAGAGGCCTATGTTCAGCCAGTGAACTTCCTGTAGTTGAAGAGAGAGAAAGAGAGAAAATTTCTTGTTATAAAGAAATATGTGTGCCTCCACATCTTAGTAAATTTAATCTAAACATATAATAAATTTGTAACCGATCGATGTCTGTACATGGAAGATAAATGAGAAAAACTAATATAGGGGGTCTGTATTAACGTAATACGACCCAAACCAATGATTTTTAGAATTTTTGTCTGTTTGTCTGTGCGGTTGTGCGCGATGAACACAAATGGCTTAATGGATTGCGATGAAATTTGTTATGGAGGTAACTGACACCCTGGATTAACACTTAGGGTATTTTTTATCCCGAAAAATTAGGTGTTCCCGTGGGATGAGGAAAGAATTTCGATTTATTTGTTACTTTTTTATACTCAAAGGGATGGGATGGGACTGGATTACATACGTTGAGCAAAAATGAGACGGGACGGCCGGGATATAACGGGACGGGACGGGATGGGAAATTCCAAATAAAGTTGATCACGCAGACGAAGTTTTCGGGCAGAAGCTAGTTCTAAATATGTTCAAGTATGTTTACACATTGCAATCTATATTAGCTTGTCATTGCTTACTGCTGAGCATGAGCTTCTCTACAGTGAAAAGTTCAATTGATAGGGATTGGACGATGCTGTCGTTTTATGGATAAACAGACTTCACAAACCATAAATACCCTGCAAAGGTTTTTATGTTATGTAGATTTACTCACAATGTTTTCCTTCAAATGTGTGGTATCAATAAACACTCCAGAAATTTAAAGATAAGCCTTGGGATAAGAGCCCGCGTCCAACATCTTGTAAGTCCTGATGACAGAGACTAATGGCATATATGTATATACAAATATTAAAAAAGGGCACTTACTGTCGAATGACATCACCAGCACACGCCCACACGTGAAATGCTTCTTTGTACATTTTGTGACGGTGATAATACCCTCCTTGGAATGTATATGGATAAACATGTCTGTCTTCATAGTGTGTTCTTGATGAACGAATTGCTTGGGCATATAAGGCAGCAGAATCAGGTCTTGGTGTGCCATCAGTTTTTATAATATTGAGATTGCCAGTTGATAATGATGTGTCTGCGTCTCCTGAAGGATTTGATCTCCTCATGTACTCATCCAAATCACCAAGATTTCCAAGCGCCATGGGATATGCATCCAAATGACCTGCATCAAATGCATAAATGGCAATTATGATAAATATATAATATGTTTCACTTACCATGTGAAAAAAAACAGAACACAGAAACACAAAAATGCAGCGAGTATAATTCTACTGTGTTGTGTTATTTTACTAACAATTTATGAATTTATAACTATTTATAAACATTTGTAATTTTAAAACTCACCATTGTCATATAATAACCAGAGAAGTCTGTGCTGCATTTGTGCTACCTCATGAACATCTATTGTTGGTGTTAATGTAGGATTAATTGACGACACCAATGCGGCCAATTCCATGAGTCTCGTACACACAACTGGCTTGCCAGCCACATACAACCATGAACAGGCAGACACACCTTCTCCCACCGACCTGCCTCGCTTGTCTTCATTACCTTTACCATGCCAAGTCACCTGGAAAGTTGAACAAGTGACTCATAACAATTACCCAGCGACAATGACGCTGGGTCATATTAACCCAAGGCAAGTTTAAACCAATATATTTTATTTTTGCGGCCGCGTTTCTAATTGCGTTTGTGTGCTTTGTGGAATGCAGCTTGTGCAGCAAGTTAACACGTGCGTCAAGTCAAAACGGGTCAGTATGACGTAGCGTCATCACTGTCGTGGTTTAATGTCAAATAACTTTAAAATTTTTTGATTTTTGAAGAAAATGTCCTTAATGAACGGTAGTGAGACAATTTTGGCATTATTAGAAGAGTCGGGGTGAAGAGTTTCAGGCTAATACAGGATAGTATGTACATATTAATAAAAATCTATAACCTTACCATTAGGCATATTTTTATCTAGACAACATGTAGGTAAATGTAAGTTAAATGCCTTTTACTTTTTGATTTATTACACCATCATAATTGCTCTATCACAAGGGAAACACATTGACTGTGGCATCAAAACAAACTATTCATTAGGTGTGTGATAACTGCAACAGTGTTATACCTAGAACAATACAATGTGTGTGCATGCCCCAGACAAAATGTTAAGGATTTTAAAGCTTTGTAATTGTAGAAATTCACTGGCAATAATAATATGGGAAATTAGTTTTCTTTGACTATCATGGTGTTTTTGTGAAACAGCTGAAAACCATTCTTATTCTGAGTTATCAATAATAATTTATTGGTCTGACAACATTAGAAAGTACCTAGAGTATCTTATATCAGTTTTTATGTAAATCTATATATGTATAACATTCTTTTGATAAATACAATTAATCATTGCTTGCCATTCATGATATTTATTCATTGAATATATTTGTGGCAAACAAAAGTTATATAAGTAATAGTAATCATTAATTAAAAAAAATGCTTTCATAAAACATATAAACATCAAAAACAATTCGAAAAATAAAATAAAGGTACTTTAAGTAATATATACAAACCAATAATTACCTCTGCAGTTTCTGTTCCATCCTTTCCGAAAACGACCCAGGCATGATCTTCCGACAACGCTAGATGAACATCCTGCTTCCCCAAAACCTGACAGCCGGCAGTTACCGCGAACGCAACACCAAAACAATCAAGTTTGTTTCCAGTCAAAAAACTGTATATCGACTGCAAATGAGCCCGGTCTTTGTAGTAACTGCGAGTCAGCGAGTTCCAGACCACATCAGCAACCCGCTTCACTAAGTCTCGAGTTGCATAAGAACCACTTAGCAGTTTTGAGTCGACGCCGCTCCGCATCAATGAAACAAACCGCTCGTGAAGAGTTTTCACGTCATCCCATTCTACCGACGGAAATTTCATTTTAATAAACTTATTGGAATGTAGATTAACATCTTTTTCACTGTTTTTAACATTCGTTAGATTGTTTTCAACTGCTCCGACAATAATAGAAAACAAAGCCAAATCCGCCTCTTTTTTGCTGCGCAATTGTTCCTCAAATAGATCACATACTTTTTGTATACTGTCTATAGGAAAGTAGTGTTTGTACTCTGATAATCCTGTCATTATTACTTTATTATTTCACATTATTATTTATATAAACACAATAGCTTCAGGTACCTTTAATAATATGACATTTTACCGGCTTGCGGCTATTTCGTGGTTATTATCAGGGGTTGGACACTTCGGTACAACCTTAGTATTTCGTTTTTTTTTTTTAAATAGTGACATCTATTAGCGTCCCCTCAAAAACTTATTTTTTTTTAACGGCAACACTTTAACGCCATAAAAAAGCGACTGGCAACTACAACTTCATTATTTTTGTAATCACTTTGACGGTTACATTTTGCGCGCGCGCATCATTGTAATTTTCGTTCATTGTGTCCATATTTTCTGTGATAAATTTACCATCTGATCAGCGTTGAGTTGAGAACCTTACTCCTCCGCAGTGAAGTGTTTAATTTATCCAGAATTTCTTGTGTGAACTTGGAGTTGAGCTTCGTTCCTCCATTTTCTGTGTGATTCGATATTTGCGAAAAGACGCTTTTAACTTATTGTGTGCCTGCGATACACAGACGATTTATAGACGTGTGTTTTCTTTTAATTCTGTGTTTAATTTGTGATTATGCCTAGGCGATGTGAATTTGGTTGTACGTACAAGAACGGTAAGCCAATTCCTTGTTTTTTTGTCTTGTCCACTAACTTTTCTCTGAGAAACTTATTTAAACTGTTGTTGAAAGAAAAATACAGTAAATAACCCATCTTACACTGTTATTTTAACAATGCAAAGCTACACTCTGTTACTGTAATAAAATGCTGTTTAAAAAGAAATTTAAATCTGTGCGAATCCATCATAATGTCACAAAACATATTCATAGATCTTTATCTTTAATTTTGTCATATTAAACATTAACGTCATCAATAAAATTCATAACGAGGATACATAAGAAGTTGAAGGCAAAAAATATTAAGTTGTAATTTTAAATAGTCAATAATGAACTATGTATCTTTTTTGACCGAGTGAAAATTATTACGCTTTAAGATTAAACAGTGTAGAATTGACATCAAGGGTCTTCGGGAAATCATGAAATATTGTTACATTATTGTCATTAAATTTTTCAGGTGTTACTTACCATCGATTCCCACACCCTGAAAAAAATCCTGAGGGATTTAAGGCTTGGGTAAAGCTAATAGGAGGGAAATTGGAGACGGCAGCTGATGTTGCATTTTATAGGGAGAAGGTCATCTGCAGTTCTCATTTCGCCAGCCATTTTAGGAATCGAAATAATCGTTTAAATGCTTTGGCCATTCCTACACTACATCTTCATGGTAAGATTTATACTATTCTGTATATAACATTAATTACACTAACTTCGGCCTGTCCTTGCGTTTGTTAACTTTCTGTCAGTAATTAAACTGATATATGCAAAAAGATTTTGCTAAATCAATACTTACATAATTTGCTCAATCAAATAAAAAATATCCAGATATAAAAAGTGTGTATAATACTTAATTCATAATTTAACACTTAAAATACTAAATGAATGTGAAAATATATTTGTAGCAACTTGTGATGTATCCATCATAGTATGTAACTATTAAATGATTAAATAACAAAATTATGCTATTTTTAGGTGTATCAGGCACTAATGCACCAGTTGAACCTGATCCTGAATTAAATCAGCCATCAACATCAAGAATTATGTCGACTGAATGTCCAGGTATTTAAAAAAAAACAAACACAATAGTTGTCACCTTGAAATGGTCTTATAATTATTGTAATTGGATTATTTTGTATAACTTGAGATTATGTCGTCAATTAATTAGTTACAAAATGTTCTTCTGTCGCCTTCTTGTGGTCAAAACCATATTTAGATCCCACTTCACTTGAATGGCATATAATGCAATACCATTTAGAAATTAAAATCAGAGTAGCTCATATTTCAATTCATCAGTAATTCAGTAAGTGGGGGTTATTATTTAAGCTGCTTGATCTGAAATAGGAACATAAGGCAGTAAGCAATATTATTTATTTCCCACATAAACACATATTGTACATGCTTATGTTTCATTTTTGTCATTTCAGAAGCAGTGGATAATATATTATCTTCAAATGCCTTAGCTACACTAGGTTGCCAATCTGCCTCAAGACTATCGGTGACAGGTAAATATCACAGTGGCAATAGCAAGTACCAATTTAAGTGACTTATGCAATCTTAGATTTATGTTTTATATGTGTTTGGTAGTTATTTGGAATTTGTAACAAAATTTTTATTTAAAGAATTGGCTGCAGATGGTGGACTGTAAAACATCTGTCGGTTTTAAAATTTATTTAAGCGAGGATTGTAATTTAATGTATTGTGTAAGTTTAGTTTAAATGTGCCGTCGTAAACTATTGTTTTCTCCGCCATCTCATAGTCCGGAACATGCCGGCGCAATAAAACCTTTATATTTAAACTCTTTGTTAACAGCACTCCTTTGTTGGAAGGAAATATAAAACAATGTATCTTTACAGCACAAATGTTTGGGTAGATCTTTATTTAGTTTCTGAATATATTCTATTGTCACACTCTAATCCTTGTTCGGAGCACCTATAAAATTTCTTTATATTTTAAACAAAAGGAACTACTTCAATCTTATCGTAAGCACATTTCCTCCAAGTTGCATTATTATTAGTATTAGTATTAGCTACTACTTTACTCGGTATTCGTATGTGTCTAATATATGATAGTTAGTTTCCTGAAATTTCTAATATAAACACTTAAATCCATCAAACTATCTTCTTTGTATACAACTTGAACCACGCGGCGACGAATGGGCACATGCAGTACAAGAAATTATGCGCGGTCAAGCGAAGCCTTATTAATGAAATGATGTATGTACTGTTCTAACACAATTTTCACTTTTTTCAGCCATGCTGCCTTCTCTTCATTTAATGGCTGAACATAACTATGCAAATGTGAAAGGAAAACAAAGTAAGTGTCATTATATTTATTTAAGCTTCTTACAATAAAAAATGAAAATGGTATTACATTATTCCAATTGTTAGAGATAACTGAACTTTCAGGCACTATACCTAGATCGTATTATATATGATACTAGCATTTGCCCGCAACTTCGTCTGCGTTTTTAAGATAATGTAGACGTTATATCGATAGAACTATTCCATTGTAGCACGTGCAGCATTTCTATTTCCAATTCTGACTCTGAATTTAGATTATCGGATCAATGGGGCCGTCAGTTATCGATTCAGAGACCAATTGGAACAATAAATAAAAAGTTCAACATTTTCAATTCTGAATACAAATTTAGATTATTGGAACTCCGATATCGATTTTGAGACCAATCGGATCAGTAGATAAATGACCTTATTCATATACAGTTTTAAAACCTATTTTAGGTATCGAATGTTTGTTTTTTCGCTCAAACTGAATTGAAAAGTTGTTCGAAAGGGACAAAAGTTAAATTTTCATACGAATTTACTTCAGTAGTTTTGATTTCCATACAAACTTTTTAACCCTTATTTTTACTCCTTCAGGGTAAAATTTAAGTAAACAAAGTACACATTTATTTTTGGTTTTAGATGAGTTATTATAGTGTCAAGTTTGAAATCGGCAACTTCAACGGTTGCGGTTTTCCATACAAATTTATTTTACCCTTTTCACCCCCTTAGGGGTTGAATTTCCAAAAATCCTTCCTTAGTGCTACCCTACGTTATAAAAGAAACCCCTGTGTAAAATTTCAAGTTCCTAGCTTCAGTAGTTTCGGCTGTGCGTTGGTCCGGCAGTTCGGTTCTACAAAACTTCAACCCTTATTTTCGTCCCTTTAGGGTTAATTTTAGATAAACAATATATGCAATTATTTTTGTCTTAGAATGAATAACTTAAGTGCCAAGTTTGACAATTGTAACTTTAACGGTTTAAATTTTCCCTATATCAGTTTTTAACCCTTTACACCCCTTTAGGGGATGAATATCCGAAAATCCATCCTTAGTGCTACCTTACGTCACAATCGGGACCCCTGTGTAAAATTTCAAGTTCTTAGCTTCAGTAGTTTCGGCTGTGCGTTGATCCAGTAGTTCGGTTTTACAATACTTCAACCCTTATTTTCACTCCTTTAGGGTTAATTATAAGAAAAGAGAGTATGCAGTTGTTCTTGTTTCTAGATGAGTATCTAAAAAGTCAAGTTTGATATCTGCAACTTCAAGGGTTTCGGTTTTCCATACACCAGTATTTTACCCTTTTCACCCCCTTAGGGGTCGAATTTCCAAAAATCCTTCCTTAGTGCTACCCTACGTCACAATAGGAGCCCCTATGTAAAATTTCACGTTTCTAGCTCCAGTAGATTCGGCTGTGCGTTGATCGGGTAGGAAGGAAATCACCCAGTTTCTAAACATTTCAACCCTTATTTTAACCCCTTTAATGTTAATTATTAGACAAATAAAGTATGCAATTATTTTTGTTATTAAATGAGTTATTAAACTACCAAGTTTGAGAATTGTAACTTCAATGGATTAGATTTTCCATACAATAGTTTTTAACCCTTTTCACCCCTTAGGGGTAGAATTTCCCAAAATCCCTTCTTAGTGCTACCCTCCGTCACAATAGGAATCCCTGTGTAAAATTTCAAGTTCCTAGGTTCAGTAGTTTCGGCTGTGCGTTGATAGGTCAGTCAATCAGGTTCCTCTTTTATATATATAGATATTAATAATGTAAAGATTGCGATAAATAACGACTCCATACATCATCATTCATACAAAGCTTAAAATATGACTGATGTATGATGAGTCAAATGTTAAAAAAGAAGTTTAGAATTTATCAATGTTTATCAACAAGAATGAATTGAAAAATGTTTTTTGCAGCCATATTTCTGCGATAGAGTTACAAATTTAAATTGAATCAGAGGCCATCATATTTATAAACAAGTGGAAAAGTGTGTAAAATAAAATATTGCGTAGTTGAATTACCTTAGTTTTGAAATCAATCTCACTTTAAAGACCTGAAACCATTTCAGTTTTTATCTACAAATAAATACTGAGGAATAATATAACAATTAAAAGAATATAAATCAAATTAAGAATAATAATTTATTCAGGTGATCTTAATATACTAAAATTGATCGAAATTGTATTTACTAGTTATAGAAAAAACAATTGTTACAAACTTCATATACCATTGAAAATTTTATTTACAAATTAAGATTAAAACCACCTTTTCCATTGATTGCATTATGGGTAAATAAAATATGAAGGATAATTATTTGTGAAAATTCTTTGATAAAACTTTATTATTTAAGATAGTTCTGAAAGTTTATATTAAATTAAAAAAATTAATTATTGTTAAAGTCTAGCCTAGAAATGTGGTATGTCAATATCATGTTCCACATCAGCAATATTTTTTATTCTGCAAATGTTACGCAAATATACTAGAATATTCACATAGATTTTTTAGTTCTTATAAATTATTTTCGACATGAAATACACCAGCTTTAAACATTGCGTTACCACTTTCATCACTGAATATATTCATGGCACTTAATTTCGTTAATTCTTTTTATAAAAATACCACAAGTCTTGGTGATAAAAATATAATATATAATATATGTGGGGGACCAAAATATCCCCCACATTGCAGCGATATTAGAAAATGTTGACAGCTAGTTAAATAAAAATATAATACCTACAGTAGCTCGAATCTTTATCGAAACGACTATATTTTGATTTGTATGCCATTTATTAGCTATGGTAAGCAAGAGGCCCTCTCACTGATAAATAAAAATCATAGATATATTTATTCATCTGTCTACGATTATTGAAACTGATAAATGATAGAACTCATATTAGAGTTAGCAATTTTAATCTCTAGAAAAAGACAGCTTATCGATCCAGGCCGTAAGTAGGGATAGAACACTTTATGTAGGAAAGGTAAAGGGAGTATGAGAACAGAGTTGTCCCTTGCTCGTTCAATTTATATTAATACTAGCATTTTCCGCGACTAAAGCGCTGTTGCGTAAAAATCAACGGTTAAATTAAAGCCTTTGCATAGACTGCTTACAAAATGAGTTAAAGATTATAAAATGTTCGATAACAATTATTATTGTAAACACCCCTCGCCTTTAAAATAACAATAGCAATTGATGAAGAAATACTTAGGAAATTACATGGCGTGGTTTCGTTACAAGTACGTACGTATGCATTTTTCACAATCGGTTACCTAAATGGCGACAACCCTACCAGATTTTCCTGATTGGGTGTTCCTTCTACTCCCCTTCTTTTGTTTCAGTCGAAATGTCCTACATTTGAACGAAATGCATAAGTAAAAATTGGTCCGACTCGCCCCATTTAACGATACTCCTAAGCAGAAAATATTGAAAATGTAATAATAGTACTCATTCAATCAAAATAAACTCTTTAGTACTAGATCCTTTCTCTATTGGATCATCTAATTTTATGAAGAATAATAAAATATATCAAATACACAATTTGATGTTAAACCACTATTTTCTCATTTCAGACCAGAAACAGTTGAAAAGCATTCCTTCATTGGTATTAAACCAAATAAAAACTACCAGAAGTCAGTTGCAGGGACTGAAGAAAGAAATCCGAAGATTGCAAAAAAAAAATTTGTCTTTTAAAGCGAGACTCTCCAGTATTGACAAAATTAACCAGGAGAATTGTTTTCAAAAACTGACAAAAAACATGACAGCGGCTGCCAAAATATTTACCAAAATGCAACATGGACAAACTACGAAGAAAAAAGGCGGTCGAAGGTTTAATTTAGAGGAAAAAGTATTGTCACTCTCAATTTACAAGCGGAGCCCTAAATGTTACACGCTATTAAGTAAATATTTTTCTTTACCTTCAGCCAGGTGCTTAAAGCGGGTTTTGGCTAAAGTAGAAATTGAGACTGGACTGAATAAGTCTATTTTTATTAAAATGAAAAAAACTATTCAAGAGCTATGTCCAGAAGATCGCCTATGTTGCTTAATGTTTGACGAAATGTCAATATCACCTCAAATTCATTATGAAGCCGCAAGGGACACGTTAAAGGGATTTGCTTGGCACAGCAAAAATATTGCTGACCATGTCTTAGTCTATATGGTTAAGGGAATAAAAAGAAACTACAAGCAGCCAGTGGCTTATTACTTTACAAGGTGTCTGAGTAAAATCACTTTAAAAAATATTACAAAAAACGTTGTGAAATACTTAAATAATGCAGGGCTTAAAATTATTTGCACAGTCTGTGACCAAAGTGCTGTCAATGTCAGTACAATTAATGAGATTATTGACGAAACACGAAAGCAATTTATTAAAGAGGGAAAAAATTGGAGGCACGAAATAATGCAAATAGGAAAAGCGCGTATTATTCCGCTGTTTGATGTTCCTCATTTACTAAAAGGAATACGAAATAACTTATTGACCAAAAATTTAATATACTTCGACTTCGAAGAAAATTTGGAAAAAACTATTAAATGGGAGTATTTCCAAAAGGTTTATGAGTGCGACAAGATATATGGAGAGTTAAAATTGTTACATAAATTAACAGACGAACATATCTATGTAGATAAAATTAAAAAAATGAAGGTCAAATGTGCCGCTCAGATATTTAGCCACAGCGTAGCTGTAGCTACAGAGCACCTCTCAGGAAGAGGAGACTTACCAAATGAGTGCCGTCAATTGATTAAATTTACGTTGATGATTGACAACTTATTTGACTCCATGAATGCTAGCACCTTCAAATCATATAATGGGAAAATTTATAAATGTGGTGTTAAAAAAAACTCTCCTCACCATGAATTGTGGATGAAAAGCGTACGAGTTTTAAAAACTGTAAAATTTGTTCAAGTTAAAAAAGAAATTAATGATAAAATCCGATTAATTGAATCACGTGCTGTACCTTCTATCAGAAATTTTATTCGTACAATTGAGGGTATGCAACATTTATGGACAATTCTGTCCCAAAAGTATTCATTTGACTGTATGTTAACACGAAATTTTAACCAGGACCCACTGGAAAATTTCTTTGGGAACATCAGAAGTTATGGGGTGAGGAATACGTCACCGAACGTTTTAGCATTTGAAGGGGCTTTTAAGTCCCTTCTCCTTAATAATTTTAACTCACCCCACTCTCTTCACGCTAATTGTGAAAATGACAATAATGAGTGTTTGCAAAGTTTGAATTTCTTTTTAGAGGAAAAAAACACTTCCGATGTTCCCAATGATGAGGCACTACAAATTCAAAATGAGCAAAATGATGAAATTGTGGTGCCTTCCATCGATCTTAGTCCTAAAAATGTCGACAACGGCCAGGCAAATTATGTGTGTGGGTGGGTTCTGGCTAAATGTTTACAAAAAATATCAAAAAATTGTAAGCATTGCAAAAATGAAATAAGCAATAATCAGTCCAACTCAAATGACTATATTAAAGCAAAAGAGTATAAAAAAGGACAGAATTGTCTATTGCACCCATCAAAGGAGGCGGAAAATACGTTCCTACAGTTACAGAACATAACACAAGAAATTTTAAAAAAAGATATACCCAAAAATAAATTAAAAGAAAAAATTAAATATTTTACTAGCATATTTGTTGATTATCCTTTTACATGTCAAAAACATAAAGATGAATTAATAAAATATTTTGAAAATACTACTATCAATGTTTTGATTTATAGTTGGTGCCGATCAGTTAATCGGATTTTAGCGGGTAAAATACATTATAATGGTGAGGATGACGAAATAAAGAATGCTGCACAACTGTTTTATAATAAAAATAAACATAAAAAGTAAACAGTTTTTTATTTATTGAAACTATATGATGACCCAACCCGGTGAACCCTTTCTGAATGAATACACAACATAATTTAGGAAATTATTAAATGCGCAGTCCGTTTTCAATATCAGATGTAAGAGATTGTTACACTTAAGTAATTGGTAATCGCCTAGTTATATTACAGACAAGTTTCAGTGTAAACAATTGTTGGCTGGTCTTTAAATAAAATAAAAAAATATCACAATATTTTTTAAGCACAAGGAATAATTCTTGTCATTAAATGAAACACCCTAAACTGTTTTTATATCGTCATTGTGCATCCAAAATTATTTGTTTATCCAAAATTCCGTTCTTTTATAATTATTGCAGAGTGATTTTTGTAAGTTATCATACTAATAATAATTTGGAAATGTTTTTATACAGGAATTCAATTTGAAAAATTAACGCGGGCTTTTGGATGCGCACGAACGATAATAAACCTACCTACTTCTCATGAAGGTCAGTGACCTACGCAACTATGTACTTCAAAATTAGTGTCGGCGGACGATACCAGATGGAGCTTCAAATGACATTAGGGATGCATCAAAAAATCTTTGAGTGGCATCTCTATACCCAGTGTATTACTATACTCTATGGTTATTATTTAACTTCAGTATAGGGATGATCGATATTCATCGATGATGAGAAAACATCGATATTTCGCTAGAAAACATCGATGTTTTGACATCGATTTTTTGATTTCGATAATATCGACGTTATGGGAATAAAATATTGAAACAACAATATATCCTTGACCGCCATCTAACGTTGCATAATATGCTAGGTAGGGACTGATAGTTAACTATCAAGTTGAACTATTTTCACTAGATGGCACATCAATGTAATAGAAATAAGCCGTACGAATAGTCTTACCTTTAGACTTTTTTCTAAAGCTGGCCAATTTCTGTACCAGCAACGGAACAGACTAAAGGAAAAAACCTGTCAAAGCTGATTTTTTTGCAGAATGTGCCTAATTTTTTTGGGAATGTTGATTTTTTCTTGTTTTGTATTTTCTATAACAATAAACATATTTAATCGTGAATAGAATAGAGAGTTTTATATGCTACCGAAAACATCGATGTTTTTAGAAATATCGATGTTTTGCTATCGATGTTTATCGTACATCGATGCTTTTATATCGATATTAACATCGATGTCAACATCGATGTTTTTTAATATCGTACATCCGTACTTCAGTATTAACACAGACCAATATGTTGAATGTTTACTCCTTAAGTCCTTACTTTATTCTATAATCATTGGTCCTTAGCACAGATTACTTAGGTCACTGTCCTTAGTCTGTGGTTGAATGGTTCCTGAACGAAATGCCAAAAAACATATGACGTAGAAAATATATAAAAGTTTTGATGTGAATAAAGTTAAACTATTTTTAAAATTACTCATATTTCATATTATAATTACATCAAAAGAATGTAAGCTCGTGGTCATGTTTAATACTTTCAACATTTGTGCGGCGCTCGAATCAGTGCAAAATATCTACGAAAATAATCAATGTACTGTTTGGTGAGTAAAGTTAACGCACTTTTGTTTCACTTCTCTGTTTATTGTTTTGTAACTCTTAATATTAAGATTTATTTGTTGGTTCGTTAATGCTGTTATATACTATGTTTTGTATTTGCAGTGATAAAACTGAAGGAAAATTTATGCGATATTTGTGCGGACATTCAGCTTGTGAAAGTTGTGCGTCTGGCAACGGGAACTGCTTTTTCTGCCTTACACCTCCGGAACAATCTACCTCGAATCATATTGCGTTTGATGACGTTTTGACGCAAAGAGTTACACATGCCTCTGAATTACTAACAAGCTTTCAAAAGGCATTCCATGTGGATGGTAATTTTTACATAAATAATAATACCTAATAAATTTCAATGTTTGTAGACCTTGTCACCTTGTTATAGTTTACTCTATGTACCAATTGTTGGGTAGGTATTGATATTTACTAGAAGATATCTCAAAGCATCAGGTTTCCTGAGATGAAGCTTTTTATTGGTACTGAGAAACAGAATACCACTTTGTATAATTTTCATTTTATTTTATGGATATGTTTTTAATTTTATTTAATACATGCGAATCCATGCCATTTTATTCCCTTTCTTAGTGTTCATACAGATAGTTTTGTTGTGATGATTAATGATAATACTAAAATATTATTTCTAATTGCAGTACATACATACCAAAGGATTTCAAAGCAATTGAAGTTGGAGAGGGAAATATTTCCAGAATGCATTCAGGCACCAATAAAGTATTGCAATAAAAGAAAAAGTTTAAAGCCTTACAATAAAAAGAACTGCAATAAAATATCTCAGTTGCCTGGGGAATTTGTTTACCCTGCCACACCAAATAAAATGGAAAATTCAATTAACTCAGTGGAACAATGGCTTGATAAAAATAAAATAAAAACAATTAGAAACCAAAAAGTAAATAATAAAGATGACAGTGGCATTGTTGCTGATGGCTCTATAATAGATTGTTCACAAATAATTGAAGATAAAGATAGAAATGCTTTGTTAGCGGTTTATGAAGCTGACAAGAATGAACTGGTTTCTGTGTCATCACATACAGCTGAAAGTGAAAATTGGAGTGAACTTCATGACAGTGAATTAACTTTTGAATGTCCAAATATTTGCAAAGAAAATTATGAGGTACCTTTCTTTAAAAAGAGCAGGCTTGCACCAACTAGTGGATTGTGTGATAGACATACTAACATATTTACAATAAGTAAAAATGTGTCAGAAAATACAAAAAATATAGAAATCACTATTTTTAACCACAATCGATCCATGAAGTGTAAGGATGTAGTGCAAAAGAAGGTAGCTCATTGTGTACCAGTACAAACAGATATATGTGAGATTTCAAAATTAAAACGAAACATTGAGTATTTTAGAAATACAAGGGTTTCAAACGAAAATAAACCCATACAATTAAATGTTGAAGGTTGTAGCCAAGATATATTCACATATGAAGAAATTTCCAAAGATACAGAAGCAAACATGTTAAATAATGATGCCAAAATTGTAGCACAAGCTATTGTTATTGAAGAAACTGATAGCAATAACTCTATCACTGATGAGGACCTGGTGCAGGAAATTCACAGATTTCAAAATCCAGTGTATGTTTTGTAACATTTTAAATCTGAATGTAAAACAACTTATATATGTTGTTATCTTACTAATTATGATTTAATTTGCAGAATCCATGGCGTATTAAAAAGCTTTGACAGTCATGAAGAATTTTTGAAGAGACCAAGGCGTAGACCCCGTGGTATAACACCAGACAGTTCAAATTCATCAGACAAGGAGAACATGGATCCTAACAGAGCTAAAAGAGCAAGATATGGAAAAAAATATAAGAAAAAATGAGTTGTTGCCCAGATTTATTATCTCTAGTTATGTTTAAGCATATTTTTTATTTATTTTATATTAGAAAATGTTAAGAAATTACCTACTACAAAGAAAACTTATTTGCTATACTGAAAAATATGTGAAATATTTTTTTGGATTGTAAACACACCATGAAATGTGTCTTATAAAGACTTTTTCTATAAAAACTTATCTATTTTTCTTTAATAAACAGCTCCATTCGGGTATAAAATATGTCTAAAATGTTTTTAGTAAATTTTTTTTAGCTTTGCAGAGAGTGAAAATTATTTTTTTCTCAACAAGATATTGTAGTGACAAATATTTCTAAACACGCTATATTCACTATAACTCCCAATATCTTTAAATTTAGAATTCCAATGCTTAATTACTGCAGATTCTGCTCATTCAGACGTGGATCATGATTACAAAAATCCTTGACTATAAGTAAAGGTACTTTCACAGAATCAACATACAGGGTGTCCCATAATAAAGTTAATATTTTAAATAGTTCACATCTAAAGAGACTGCAAGGGAATCGCCAGCTTTTTGGATGGTTGGAGAATAAAAGTCGTGGTGAACGGCTGTTCCTCCGAGACCAAGACCATTAATGCTGGTATTTCACAAGGATAGGTGCTATCGCCGCCACTCTTCATCCCTCATCTATATATATAAAAGAGGAACCTGATTGACTGACTGACCTATCAACGCACAGCCGAAACTACAGTAGCTAGGAACTTGAAATTTTACACAGGGATTTCTATTGTGACATAGGGTAGCACTAAGAACGGATTTTGGGAAATTCTACCCCTACGGGGGTGAAAAGGGTTAAAAACTGTTGTATGGAAAATCTAAACCATTGAAGTTACAATTGTCAAACTTGGCAGTTTAATAAATCATTCAGTAACAAAATTGACTGCATACTTTATTTGTCTAAAAATTAACTTTAAAGGGGTTAAAATAAGGGTTGAAATGTTCAGAAACTGGGTGATTTCCTTCCTACCCGATCAACGCACAGCCGAATCTACTGGAGCTAGAAACGTGAAATTTTACATAGGGGTTCCTATTGTGACGTAGGGTAGCACTAAGGAAGGATTTTTGGAAATTCGACCCCTAAGGGGGTGAAAAGGGTAAAATACTGGTGTATGGAAAACCGAAACCGTTGAAGTGGCAGATATCAAACTTGACTTTTTAGTTACTCATCTAGAAACAAGAACAACTGCATACTCTTTTTTCTTATAATTAACCCCAAAGAGGTGAAAATAAGGGTTGAAGTATTGTAAAACCGAACTACCGGATCAACGCACAGCCGTAACTACTGAAGCTAGGAACTTGAAATTTTACACAGGGATTCCTATTGTGACGTAGGGTAGTACTAAGGATGGATTTTTGGATATTCACCCCCTAAGGGGGTGTAAAGGGTTAAAAACTGATATAGGGAAAATTTTAACCGTTAAAGCTACAATTGCCAAACTTGGCACTTAAGTTATTAAATCTAAGACAAAAATAATTGCATATTTTGTGTATCTAAAATTAACCCTAAAGGGACGAAACTAAGGGTTGAAGTTTTGTAGAACCGAACTGCCGGATCAACGCACAGCCGAAACTACTGAAGCTAGGAACTTTAAATTTTACACAGGGATTTCTTTTATAACGTAGGGTAGCTAAGGATAGATTGTTGGAAATTCAACCCCTAAGGGGGGTAAAAAGGGTAAAATAATTTTGTATGGAAAACCGCAACCGTTGAAGTTGCAGATTTCAAACTTGACACTATAATTACTCATCTAAAACCAAAAATAAATGTGTACTCTGTTTACTTAAATTTAACCCTAAAGGAGTAAAAATAAGGGTTGAAAAGTTTGTATGGAAATCAAAACTACTAAAGTTATTCGTATGAAAATTTAACTTTTGTCCCTTTCGAACGACTTTTCAATTCAATATAACGTCTACATAATCTTAAACACGCAGACGAAGTTGCGGGCAAGTGCTAGTTATGCATATGATAGAACACGTGTTGCGTGATACATCAGCCAACAGAATCTCCCTCGGGGTTCTATTGAGGAAAGACAGTCTCAACTTCTGTCTATAGTCGAGAGCCCTCTGGGGGCAGGACTCCGAAATTAGTGATTTGAACTTAGCTCAATTTAAGCCTTCGATGACACAAATTTGCGAGTTGACTGCGAAGAAGAACTTCTTTGTCATGGAGCCGCAATTTCAAGGAGTTACTCTCCAAGTATCCGAGAGTATTGGAATCATCGGCGTTGAAATATCGAGCAAAGTCGAGTTTAGGAGTTATGTCATGTTTTGTTACTATTGCACATAATAAGACTTAAAATCTAATGTTTTAGGATGGCGAACGCAGTGGAATGCCGAGCATTGGCTTATAAGCCATGGTGTTGTTTGGTTTTGCTACTGTCCATGAGTGGTGGTATCGCTTACCATCAGGTGAATGGCATTGTCGTCTCTATTAATCGAAGTAAGAAATAATTAAACTAAGCCAAACTAGTGAGTAAGAAGTTTGGTATCCTGAACAGGAACCGTAATTAATTAGGTAATTTACGTCGGTTCATAGGTAGACGCCACACAAAGCGCAAATCCGGCCCCACATAGTGTACTGCTCTCACCTCTTAGACAGGTGCCCCTAAATACCAGCTCGACCCACCGGATTCTTTACAGCGACCAGCTCGTCGAATAGGTTGGTGATGATCCCAATCTCACCGACAAATTGGAACCGACTTTGGAGAAGCTTTGCATCACTCTGTGTGTTCTATCGTCTATTCCACGGGGAGTGCTCCAAGGAATTGTTTAAGATGGCACCACCGTTGCCATTTTACCATGTTGTACCGTCACCTAAGTAGAGTTCAAACTTCAATCTTATCACCTTGAAACTATCCCTTCCTGAACGGTACGTTTTCAGAGTTTTTTTTACTACGTACGTGCAATCTCTTGCAAGCTATGACTTGTCCTTCGTTAAGCGAGGCTTAAAGAGAGACCATACTCTCGGTCCGATCTAGTTGTGCTGGACCTCTGGCACTGCGAAGGTTCATGAGCGGCGGTGCCAGCTTGCCATCAGGCGGGTCGCATGTTCCGCTGCATGAAAAGGCGAGAAAAAATAACATGCCTACGCAAGAATTCTGAGGGGCACGGGGGATACTACCGTCGTTTGCGTTTTGGAAACTTAACTACTATGAAACGTTTTTCGGGAGAGATACGTGCAGTGTATATGCACAAGTTTTACAAAAACAATGACTGCCTTCATAGCAAGAATAAAAGCTTAAAATCGTGGTGGTTTGGTTAATTTAATCATACCTACGCGCAGTGTGTCCCTGATCCGGAAACAGGTCTTGTTTGAGGAATGTGTGAGCCTTAATCTTTGAGACGAGCAGTGCCTCGCGGTTTTATCCGCGTAGTTCGTAGCTTGAAACATTATAGCTTATAGTCGGCAGCAGACACCGAGCTTTTATTTACGCATTTTTTTGGCATATTTAGGTATTTTAGAATTTTGAAAGATTAATTTTCTTTTCCTCTGTTGTGTCGTGACTTGTCTTGTGAAATAGACGTCGATGATATAAGCGTAAATACCAGCTTACGTTCAAGTATAGGCATCATCTTCGATGTTTTAGCTACTTTGCGACTATACATATTATTACTGGTGGTAGGTCTCTCATATGTGAGAGGCCGCCTGGGTAGGTACCACCGCAATGTCTATTTCTCCCGCCAAACAGCAGTGTAAATGCACTGTTGTGTTCCGGTTTGAAGGACATTGTAGCCAGAGTAACTACTGGACATATCGAGACTTAACATCTTATGTCTCAGGATGACGAGCGCAGTGGAATGCCAAGCAATGCCTTGTAACTCATGGTGTTGTTTGGTTTTGCTACTGTCCATGAGCGGTCGTATCGCTTACCATCAGGCGAATGGCAGGCTCGTCTCGTCATTCATAGCAATAAAAAAAAAATATACAGCAAAGTATAGTTTCGCTTGGTTATTTCTTGCACAGTATGATGCCTTTCCCCTAAATAGAATTAAGATGGTGACAAGGCTTATGCAACATAACAATTGGGATGTGACCTTTACCAAATGTGAATTTAGTCTGATCGATATTCTTTCCAATACATACTGATTGTAGGGACTTGTACATTTCCAATAACATGAGAACATAGATCAAGGTCATTTAAATCAATGACGTAGGTATTATCAATAGATGTAGGATTAGGAGAGACATAAAAATTCAATATAATGTTTAGAGGTATCAGTTTATTGTAATTTGTACTAAATGGTTGCGTCGTTAAGTGGATCACCACCAGCCAGAGGAGCCGCCGCCGCTGGACCAGCCGCCACCGCCGCCGCCACCGCCGAGTTTCCAGCCACCGCTGCCGCCTCCGAAACCGCCACCTCCGTAGCCGCCGCCGCCGCCGCCGCCGAGCTTCCAGCCGCTGCTGCCGCCTCCGAATCCGCCGCTGCTGCCGCCACCGAATCCGCCGCCGTGACCACCGCCGCCTGAACGTTTACAATAGCGGATTAGCAATACCTGTACTAGCAATATGCATCATTTTTTACTTAAAAGTGACAGTATATTATTTGTGCTGTGTGAAATTTAACTATGAAAAACTGGTCTATGGAACTATCAACTAATGCAGGAACGAGGTTATATTATTTTTAGAACCGAATCCGCAGACTGCGCACGCAAATTACATAGCTGCTAAGCTGATCGGTTAAGTATTAGATTTTCAGTAGGTACCAACTTTATACATAAAGGTATATAGGTATATATATATACCTATATACACAAGTCGATACATGATTGTTACTATCTTATTCTTCGTGTTTAAGAACTCGTTACATAATAATTTTAACATTACAATAGCCCAACATTATTTGTTCCTACCCAGTATAAATATGTAAAGGGTTGTGTAAGTATATAGGTAAAATTAAGGATTAATGTTGAAGTGGAACAATTGTTCTCTTATTGAAAATGGTCGTAAAATAGGCAAACAGCGCATAATGACGAGAACGAGCTTAACGACACCCATTGCAATATTACGAAATTTTTAAGTTGCAGTTGACACGACCGCCGGCGAATGGATGACCCTTGCAAGATCTTTTGGCCTCTAAATGTTTGAGTGATTCAGTGCTATCTACTACCTATCCAAATGTTTATATACCTACTGTCAAATAAATCTAATCACCTTTAAGTAATATGAGGGTTATCACGTTGTTTTTAAAACAACTTCAAATTAAAATTTATAAGGCGTAAGACGTATGAATGTAAGTATAAAGCTTTCTTCCGGATCATTTTATAGAAAGACAAATTATTTTATACTATGATTAATTTTCTTATATTTTAAGCCTGTAGTTAATATAGTAAGTATGTAGTTGTCCTTACCATAACCTCCACCACCACCGCCGCTGGAGATGATTTTGATTATTTTGACTTCTGCAAATCAAACGTAAATTATATTATTATGTACATAAGTTATTATTTCGTTTCTAGCGTAGTCGAATATAGTAAAAGAACTATGGTATTATTATCCTTGACGTTCTAGGACCATCATTAACTTTAAACTTTAACAAATATGATTATTTTTAAGAAATGGTAGCGATTTATTTATTATTATTATTATTTAAATCTTTATTGTACACAATTACAAATGAAAATACACAATACAAGCGATTAAATACACACTAATTAAAAAAAAAAATAAGAAATAATTTGCAAGCTATTAGTAATAGATTATAGAGACTTACGTCCGCCACTGCTGCCGCCGCCTCCGTAGCCGCCACCGCCGCCTCCGTAGCCGCCACCGCCGCCTCCGAATCCGCCACCGCCGCCGGACCAGCCGCCGCCGCTGCCGCCAAGTTTCCAGCCGCTGCCGCCGCCGCCACCGCCGTAGCCGGAGCCGCCGCCGAACCCACCGCCGCCACCCGACCAACCACCACTACCGCCGCCGATAAAGCCGGCGTGCGCGGCCACCGCCAGGGCTAACAGACACACGAATACCTGCCAAATACACAATTATTCTAAATCAATGAACAAACAAAAATGAAGTGTTAGAAAATCTACTTCAAAGATTCCGTTACATACATGCAGGCGAAGCTAATAAAAGCATATTAATAAGAAGTAGATAACACAAGCTTTTTTGTGCTGTAAAACTAAATCACAGAGACTTTAAGCAAAATTAATTATAATATGTGTTAAACTTGTATAATTGGTAATTGGTGAATTAGAATAAAACAATTAGATAAAACAAAATATTGTAACGAGATTAATTAATTTAAAATTTTATAACAGAAATGATTTGATTTATTGTGAAGGTGGTTACCTAAGTAATTTTAACTGCGTGAAAAGGGAAAATCTAATTGAATGCAAAATTTGGAATATTTCGGTGAAATAACGTGTACCTAATACACATTACTTATTATTTTACCGTAGGTTTTAATCCTGTTACTATTAATTTTACAGGAATAAGAAGTTAAGAAAAATTAAGTAACCAGATTTATTTTCAACTTGTGCGAATGCTTTTCCTGACCTGGGGCTTAAAGTTTGTGAACACTTCCGACACTACATAATAAATTACAAATCAAGGAAGGCTTGGGAAGTTATTAACTGAATTGTTGATTTTGTTGGCAAGATTATCTAGGTCTACTTATGTTTCCAGTCGTCTGGATGTTGTAATCACGGTATGATAACTTAAAAATTGAAAGTGCGCTTCTGTAATTGTGAAGTCGTGTAACTTATAAAATGAAAGGAGGAATGAATTATAACGTCTGCGGTGATCGTCTTCAATAAAACATGGATAACACAACATTCGCATCTTATTTAGTTTCATAACTTTGAGAACATGTGTGGTAACCAAAATTTATCAACAAAAAAAATTAAGATATGACGCAGAAGGATAATATGAATACTATTTAAAAAATTGCCTTTATCAGGTTGAAATATCAAATAAAATCATTCAAACCCATTTATAATTTCAGTAATATCACAAATTGTAAACTTCAATACTTATTAGGTATTATTCTATATGATTGCTTCGCAATAATATATATTTTTTATTTTTTTTAGTACCTTTGGTAATTATCGTAGTCTGATATTATTATTTATTAACATATTTTATTTAGCTGCTGAAAATATTACTTATTTATAATAAATTTTATATCGTTTTGGAAAAAAAATGACAGATAAAAAGGAAAATCGATACGAACTGCAGATACTAGACTGGTAAATATGTATATTGTGATAGTAATGATATTAATATAAAATATTAGTATTGTTTGTTACCTTCATGTCGAAGCTGTATTGCTAACTGCTTGCTGAGGGTTCGTCGGTATCGCGTTATATATGTGCCGAGGCGTCTCCCACTCGCGGAGCTTTGCTCGCGGCCGCTGATACTGAAGAGGCGAACGGAAGCTGTTCCGCGGCCGACGTGATGCAACCAGCAAGCCATTGTCCCTTTGACCGTTAATCAGCAACCTCTTTTACTAATAAAGGAGTAGGTACCCACCTCAAAATTATCTTGATATAGCGTTATTAGATAATCAGGATTTGACATCGCCCCCAAACGCTCGTGAAAAGAGTATACGAACATGGAAATAGCGTTTGCAGAACAAAGGAATTCGTAACAATTACCTACATATTGAATGTATAAAATAAAACGGAGAAAAAAACGTCGTTTGTCGTTTTGGTTATTTCTTGCTTAACTTTAGTTCAATCTTGTGTAATAATAACGCGTGATTATCTGAAGATTATTTGAATAGGAAGATGTATTAATGATATTTCATAGATATTCTTCCGAAATTATGAAATATTGCTGATTTTTCGCAACTATAACAAACAGTACATTTTCTTTACACTGAGCAACATTGGCTTGCTAACGCAAGTGCGATTACAAGCGAAAGGCTCACTATTAGCGTCAAATCTTCTTGTTTAGTTTTTTGATGATCGATAAGCGATTTTTAACTAAAGGCTATACTATAAAGATATGTAAGAACTAAAACGATGTAATATAAGTTTTGTACATTTTCTTCCTGTTGCGGTCAAATAAGTATGATGAGTTGATGGTACTTATGTAATGTGCTCTCCATCCTGACTCTACCCACCTATAAGTAGATCATCTTCTGGCATCGTAGGTGGCATGAATGATTAATTAATTTGGTTTCACCGGTCCAAAGTATTATGCCCTCCGGGTCGAAGCAGGATATCTGGTTAATGCCGTGACACTGTTAGATCAATCACCACATTGGGCCGTTTGCGTTGAATGGATTACTGTGACGTGATGTTTACACCTAAATAGTTTGATAGACACATTATTTGTTTCAACTTTAAATTCTAAAATGGATGCACGTTATGATAAATTTACAATTACGTAGACAAATAAAATCGTGTCTTCATTGTTAAGTTTTTAGTAAACAAATTGTAATTAACTGTTGCGGAAACCGAACGTCGGTAACAATGGAAGAACGAACAATTATAAAGTTGTGGAGTAGGACCCAAAGTAAACATAGGAGCATGGCAATTAGAAAAATGCCATTGTGTACATGACAGATCTAGCTTAGGCGGTCCATTTCCTGTTATAATCCTGGTTCAAATTTTATACAAGGTTAATACGTACAACAAAATGTGTAAACTGTATTTCGGAGAATTACATACACATAATATACAACTCTAATTGATTAAATGAATTTACGCTAAGTAGGTACGTATTATGTACCTACGCCATTTTGGCTTATCATCGATCATATTGTTTTATTAGGCTGAGTCGATACAATGATAAATATAGTTCCTCTGATGGGTTCGAGAAGGTGCATTTTTTTTTCAAATCCTAATGATCCCACAGAAAGTTTTCCTATAATACGAAATCATTATAAATGGCGTATAGTATATTTTATTAAATTCTTATCTGAATTGTTATAAAATCTCACTTGAATTGTATATTTAAAACCACAGTTGATTCATTACTTAGTTGACAACACCGGTTATTTAACATACATACATAGGTCTATGTAACATGATTTTCTTTACCACTGAACAAATAGTAGACATATGAGATGGAAATCTTGAACCGTGAACGGAAGCATAATATCCGTCATCTAGTTGCATATTGTGGGAAAAGTGTTGTGTTGTTTTCTTTACTTATAATACGTAGTTACATAGGTACATATCTAAGTACTTAATTACATACACGTTTATTTTTAAAAACATATTTATATTTCAATTAGGCTAATATGTGTAAGCTTACACCATTAATAAATGGTTCTTAATGTAATGTCTGGGTACTAGTGCGATGCAAAATATTAATTATAGTTTATACGCAGCGCAATGTTCACAGTAACATATTGTTAAGGCGAGTGTTGCACTCTAATACGAAACATAGCAGTTTGCGTTCAGCTGCGTGCGATGAAGTAAGTGCCTCCGAGTACATACATTAGTAACCATCCAGTGACCACGATCGAGATATAAAGCGAAAATTAGCATTTCACATCCATGACAATACAGAGGTAAACATTCGTACGTGGGGAAATGCTAATGAAAATATGAACTTGTACACGTTTTGTGTGAGCTTAAAGCGGATTAAGTTACGTTAAAACGAGAAAACAAATAAGTCAATATACATACATGAACTCACGCCTCTCTCCCAGAAGGTATAGGCAGAGATGCTACTAGGTCACCCACATTTCGCCATGTATATTCCGTCCCATGATGTGCTCTGACTCCAGGCTGATAATGAATACAAAAATCCAATACCACTTTTGCCCGACCCGGCATTCGAACCCGAAACCTCAGCTTTGTATTCGTACCGTAGTACAACTACGCCACCGAGGCAGACAGCTTCAGTATACAAATCTATTAATATGTCATACTTGGTCTAGACGCAATATCCGTGGAGAGCCTGAATCAATAAAGGTTGCAAAACAGCTTTACGAAATAAAAAGGTGGCGCGTAACGGAAGAATGTGACGCGAACGCTAAATTTTTTCCAACCCCGATAAAGAAGTTTCACTTCAAAAAGCGTAGTACTTGTTATCGGGAGCAGGTAGCTCGAACATAAACACAGTCAATATTATTGAAATTGGATTGAATATAACATTTTTAAAATTGGACATTGTTCAAAATGAAATTGGTTACAGAGTTTTATGACTCAGTACTTAAATAATTATTGTACCTATTTTATATATTTTTTTCAATCTACCTATAAATTTTGTTAAAAAATAAATTTATAAAAGTAGGTACAAAAAAATTCTTTATGAAACGACAGGACTTGTGCCAGGCGCCAAACCTCTAGGGAAATTATATGCCATCTCGGTTTAATTATGTTAAGAGTCCAATTTAAATAACTTAGCACAGCATCCACTGCTCAAACGTGGAAACAACTCCTTACCTCATGGTTTACAAATTACCATACATTTAGACAGCCTCCGTGGCGCAGTTGATTACATGGCGACAGTGATACGGGTTCGATCCCCGCACCGAGGTAAATTTTTATGTGATCCACAGGTATTTGTTTTGGTTCTGGGTGGTTGTGAGACAGAAAAGTCTGTCCTAGTTTCTGATACCCACGACACAAGACTCGATCATAGTGTGGGGTCAGAACTATGTATGTGATTGTTGGGTGTATTTTTTAATTATTTACGAGCCCACGAAATTAATAGCCAAAGTTGTAGTTAAGGATTACATATAACTTAAAGCAAATACATACGTTAAGTAAATAGAATAACATTCTGTCAAAATTAAATCGCAATAGAGCAGAACAAATTACCCTTGCATTTCTGTGAACCAATGCCGGCTATAGACATAGTTGGTACATACAGCAAGGAAGTTTGAGAAATAGGAACATCATAAGCGAATAGAGAATGTATCGTCATGAATGTACGAAAGTAGAACATTTCACGAATCGCAGACAATCTATAACAAGCGTAGCAACAGATTCTTTTGATAGTGCGATGGAAACCTAAATTTGTAAAACCTATTGTTAAAATATGTTCTACATAATATTATGATGAGTAATCTTCGATGCTATTTATAATCGACTAGCTGACCGGCTCATCGTCGTGCGGGTGGGTGCAGTTGATGTTGCTGTCACAAGTCACAACCTCACAGAAAAAAATATGAAAAAATACTAGCTTTACCAGGTATAACAAGACTGCGACCGAAAACGAAGCCAAGTGGTAGTATTAGTGACTTCAGACACAATGCAACTAAGAATTTCGCAAAAAAAGCGACAGATTTTTTTTTGCTTTGTTTTAAATATTATCGTTTTTGGGTGGTAAATACCTAGGTTTTGCGAAAATAGTAATTTATACCCTTGCGTACCATTGTGTATTGCGCGAACGGGCCGTGTTCGTTTTCTTTCACCTTCTTAATGTTGCCGATATGGAATTTTCGTATGGGATTCGAAACGTTAAATAGGAGAAGTACCTACTCGCTTTTTTATTTCTAGTAGTTGATTTTACAGTGTGATTTTAGGCAACTATTTCGATTAATATTGAAAGCAGCAAGACTAATGTAAGTCGCCAAACAGTCACGAAATAAACGCTGTGGGTTTGAACGCGAGCCAGATAAATGGGTCTGCTGTATCATGGTCTGTAGGATTCAGGATTACTGAAAAGAAAGAATGTATATGGTCAGATATGCTAAATTGCAAAATTTCATTTCATTTCATTAAACGAATTTCATTTCATTAAACGAATTTCATTTCATTTCATTTCAAATTTGTTGGTTCGGGCCTTAAAGCTGGTTACCATGATACTGTGAATCAAAAATCGCTCGCGCGGTTCTGATTAGGAAAGAAGAGAGGTTTATTTAAAACATAATTTATTATATTCGTGTAGTGCAGTGGAGTGAAAGAAAAAATAATTTCACCCGGAAGATGCTAGTAAGCGATTAATACTTGGGAAATAAAATCATAGGAAGTCCACTGCCGACCGTACCTATCGCTTCCCCAAAATTTTCCACTGCAGTCGGAAGTGTAACTACAAGTATTTATCTAAAAAGCATGGATGGATTTTGGGCAATCATAACATAGGTATTTATGATCTAATTCCATCATTGGATGCTAGAGGAATATAAACTTCCTGAATTCATCAACCTAGTATACTTGCTTAATACCTATATATCACATAATCATATTGATCTACTACTTACTGCATAGCGGAAATATGCAAAATGGTAACTTCTTGATTTTTGGTTCAACAATAACTGTCAAGAATTGCAAAAGATGACCGGCATGATCGCTATGGAACAACCGAGATTTGCCAATTGCCCTAACCCACGACTCTCCCACAGCGGTCGTCCACAGGTTGCTCAACGGACTTTGATCTTAATATAACAACGAACAGGACTTTTCACTGGAAAATTTTGGATTTGTACATTTGTATTTTGTACATTACGCTATACAAACAGGAAGATTACGTGCAGTACCGAAGAATATAATTTTATAAACAGCACATCTGTAAGTATTTCAAAAGCATAATTCCTAAAAATTGCATACACAAATATGATACCTATTATTAAAATGAATATTCCACCAACATATTTCATAACATAAGATAAAAACTTAATATTGTTAAGATAATTAATCATTGTACAACGCGCGTATTAGCGGGTATGATTTTTTACTTAATCACCCAAACGCATAATAATAGCTTCTCCGTCGCGTAGTGGGTAAAAACCTACTTTAGGACGACACTTGTGTTCTAAGTCGATAAATAACGTAGAAATTCTGACACAGTAGATATTGAACATAATGGCCATAAGGCATCGCAGTCCCTTTTCTGGTAATTTTAGTTTGAAGTACATACAAACATACATAAACTCACGCCTTTTTCCTAGAAGGGGTAGGCAGAGGTGCAACCAGGATACCCACGTTTCGCTTTGTATTTTACGTCCCAGGATGTAATAGGGGGCGAGCCTATCGCCATATCGGGCGCAAATTCCTGACTCCGGGCTGATAATGAATAGAAAAATCCAATATCACGTTGCCCGACCCGGGACTCGAACCCGAGACCTCAGCTTTGCAATCATACCGTAGTACAACTTTGCCACCGAGGCAGTCTGAAGTAAATATTAAAAAATAAAACATTTTATGAAACAGGCTTTAAGTTTAAATCAAAACACAATGATATTTTTAAATGCATAATTTGGCCTTGCCGACATTAAAATATTATATGTATATAGACGTAAGTATAATTAAAATAAACTTTCCAATTTGCGTAACTTTTAGTAATAATAAAAAATCATGATTTGAGTTGATTGGATTGATAAATCTTTAAAAGCTAGATTTAATTGTTGCGAAATGTTATTTTTTAGTTATTACCCGACTGCGACAAAGAAAGTTAATAATTTTTCGATCTATACTGTATGTCACTGTACTTTTTTTGTGCAGGAAGAAAAGTTCTATACGGGGCCTGGATGACCCCTAGTTACGACTGTTTTTGAAAGCCCGATACGATACATAACTAGTTTCATAATTTGCTGTAGGCGGGTTACAATTATTGAAACGAATTTTTGCCCCCGACGCGACGCGACGCGGACGGTACGGAGAAGGTATGTGCGTTTAGGGTTAGGGGATGTTAGTGCAAACCAATGTTGCCATTTATCTCCAAAACTACTACTAAGTCTGATATTTGTGCGGTTTTCAGTAATGGATTCAGGTTTGATTGGTGCATTTTCATAAATAGGTATTACAATGTATTTATTATAATAGATCTATGATCTTGACTGCCTCGGTGGCGTAGTTGTATTACGGTACGGTTACAAAGCTGAGGTCTCGGGTTCGAGTCCCGGGTCGGGCAAAGTGATACTGGATTTTTCTATTCATTATCAGCCCGGAGTCAGGAATTTGTGCCCGATATGGCGATAGGCTCGCCCCCTATCACATCATGGGACGGAACATACAAGGCGAAATGTGGGTGTCCTGATGGCGCCTCTGCCTACCCCTTCGGGGATAAAGGCGTGAGTTCATGTATGTATGTATCTATGATCTCTAAAAATTTGGAATAAACCCAGGACTGTTAAAACGTAGGTAATAGAAAAAAGATTAAAATAATTTTAAAAACTACGACTTTAAGAATTTATGTAACCAGAAATAATAATAATGGAAAAAGGTTTTTATAAATAGAAATGCTCTCTATCTTTCGCGAATTCGGTCACCTATTTTGTTCCCCATACATATTAACCCAATACAAATCCCAAGAATATCTGTCGGGGCTGCCATCACTAATTTGAATTTCAATATAAATATCGATTGTACCTTATATGCATATTGTTTCCTTGTAATTATTCTTCACCATCATCATTTTCAGCCACATACTGAACATAAGCCTCCTTCATAGAACTTTGAACCACAGGCATTTGTTTCGGTGTGGTTCCTGATACCCACGACACAAGACTCGATCTTAGTGTGGGGTCAGGACTAGGTATGTATCTGTTAGGTGTATTTATTATTTTATTTATTAACTCAGCGGCGTAGATACATCTTGCAGCCTTTGCTGGGTCGTCTGCAGTCTGCCCACCTCGTGTGTCATGGGTGATAATATATTGTAAGTTGACAATAAAATTGGCTCTATCTTTTGATATTTTGCAATATGATTTCAAGTTCATAGTCGAACTATTATGTCATTATTCATATTTAATTAATGTGCATAATTCTGACTATATTTTATTAAATTACACAACATGTTGCATTGGTATTGGATTAGGTATAAAGTTCACTAAAATTAACACGTAAATGTAAGCTGAAGAAAAATGCAAATAACTTCATTCGTAGAAGGTAATGGTCAAATAAATCGTTTATTAATTATCCATATCATTAAGGTATCTCTTGCATGTGATTGAAGAGTAGCTAGTGTTTTATGTAGGTATTTAAAACATAGGCTTTGTAGGTTGTTTCGGATTACGACGTGTATTCCAGCACCAGTTACGTATATAATACTGTTACCCTACAATCGGATATACCTATCTCATTGAATTTTTAACATATTGTAATTACACTTACTACGAAGATTACCTTGTTGAGCATTCGAATATTATCCTCAACTGCTACATTTGTTAAATAAAGCACCTTAAAAGCGATATTGGGACCAATAAGACCTTATACATACATACTAGTAGGTATATCAGTGTCATAACATTTACCTATGTCACAGTCATTTATCACGTTCAGGTATAATAAAGATGTGTTTAATAGAGGGTGATAATTAGATTTTCTATGACTATACTGGTATTAAATAGATATCCTATTGTCATAGATATACCTAAATGAAACAGTGTTTTATAAAAGCATTAACTAAGTAGATATATTTTTTAAGCTGTCATAACTTTCGCGTCGTAACATCAATCCGCGGTCACGCGGAAGTAAGCCACAGAGCTTCTCGCACTGGGATATCCGGTGCCACCCATAATGCATATGCCTGTTAGGATAGGATTTTGTTAAAAACATTGCCCCATTATAGTTATATTGCCGTTGCCTAGTTATATTCGCAGTTTATTATAGATATATATGGAAGTGGTAGAGCCACGCTGTTGTTAGTCATGACTCAGCATGAATGGGCAGGCTCATCCGGAGCAGTGCCACTGTCTCACTGGAGATGAAGCGACAGTTTTTCTGTCGCGTTTCGTTCGGTGAGTGAGATTACCGGATGCCCAATACCTCTTTTCTCTTCTCTTTCTTTGTCCTTCCCGCTCTCCTCCCAATTTGATGGGCCAGCAACACATCCATGATCCAGCATTGTGGATTTTCATGGGCGGTAGTGGTCACTTACCATCAGGTGACCTGATTGCTCGTTTCCCGGACCTATGCAATAAAAAAAAAGTTACGATTAATTCTTCGACGTTCATGGGTGGCTAATATCACTTACGAGTTGATTGGTGCTTATTGTAGTTTGTCTTCCCTCTCAGGAGTCCAGTATTCAAGGTTTAATGTCCCATTGATGAATGAAGAGCTTGGAAATATACTACAAGGAATTAACAAAGAAGCAAAATGTAATACAACTATGATGAATGACCTTGGTGGTAAATCACGATACACGAATTTATTGTGGTGATCATGACCGACTACAACCAACAGATAGGTTCAAATTCGGAATTATAAGTAAGCACCGCTAATGAACGTAACCTTGCGTGTGCTCAAATAGTCTAAACCGTATCATTACAGCAATAGAGTTTCCATTAAATGATTTATCTCAAAGATAAAAGTTAGGAAATTTCGTAATGTTTTCGAGTTATTTCGAGTGAATCGTTTTAGTAATTAAGTGATGTTCATTGCAAGGTAAAGAATACATCAGAAGCGATTGACAAACAACGAAAAGTGCGGTTATAGAAGGCTAAGAGTTTTTTTAACATTCATTGTTTGGTTGATGACACCCTTGATGCAGCGTATCAAACTTGAAGCTACAGTCCAGACGACGCGCTTGCATTGGGTATTTTCGGTCGCAGTCTTGAGATACCCTGTATAAATAAATACACCCAACAGTCACATACATAGTCCTAACCCCATACTACGATCGAGTCTTGTGTCGTGGGTATCAGAAACTATGAATCTACGAGACACTTTTCGGTCTCACAAACACCCAGACCCGAAACAAATACCTGTAGATGACACAAATATTTATTTCGCTGGGATCGAACCCGCGACCTCTCATTTCACAGGTGGCATCTAACCAACTGCGCCACGGAGGCTGTCACCATTAATAATGGTAATGCGCCGGGAAGTCACGCGGATGTAGCCCGTGGTGTTTCTCTCGCCGGGATATTTTTTTTATATTAAAAGATAGCAAACGAGCATACGCTTCACTTGATCGTAAGTGATCACCGCCGCCCATGAAGTTCTGCAACACCATAACGCATCACATTTATGACCTCACTGAGGGGCTGCAGCTGGTATCATAGCGACCCAGCGCGGCTACAATATTCGCGAGCGTGCCAAGCTGGAAGGCCGCTGACACTGACATTTACCTTCCAGCATTCCCCGAGGTACCTGAAGTTGTGCTTAACAGCTCCCGTACAAAAAATCTATTAAAGATAATATTTTTTGGTCCTATTAAAAAAACGCGCGCAACATAGGTACAGATATAGGTACACGTTTTGTGGGTCGAACATGGTTTCAATTAGCAGCCCATGCTGGTACACCCATTATAGAAGGATATACATACGAATAATGAATATATCCTCAGGTTGGGGCCGCTTCCAACTGGTCGCTGTGTATACCCTTGAAGTAATTCTATATCTGTTCAGAAATATACTCGAATATTTAAGTGCGTACTCTGTTTAGGTACTTAAATTTAACCCTACAGGAGTAAAAATAAGGGTTGAAAAGTTTTATGGAAAATCAAAACTACAGAAGTTATTCGTATGAAAATTTAACTTTTGTCCCTTTCGAACGACTTTTCAATTCAGTTTGAACGATAAAACAAACATTCGATACCTCAAATAGGTTTAAAAACTGTATATAAATAAGGCCGTCTCTGAATCGATAACTGACGGACTTGATTTTTGTTAAAAGTTTAGTAAAGGTTACAATGGAATAGTTTTAGCGATATAAAGTCTTCATTATCTTAAACACGCAGACGAAGTTGCGGGCAAATGATAGTAAGTACATATACGTATAGTTATTATGTACACTTTACATGCTGATACGGTAACATAAAACGAATGAAATTTTTGAAATCGAAATACTGTGTTGTCCAACAAGAGAGGTTGCACCTACTGGTGGTTGGGAGCGATGCCTTGTGTGGCCTCGCCCCTCGCAGAATACATGCTAGTCATTCTCCATATAAATTTCCACCCAAATCACTCCTGTTTTACCGTTCTCCGAAGAGGTAGACTGGTGAACCACCCAAACTTGGCCGAGGTTTTTCCATCCCGTAATGTGATATTAGGGGGTGAAGAAAGTCAAAGGCGATTCACATGAGATTTTTTCATATCGAAATCCTCTGGGAATCGAATTAAGGATTTTACAATTTACATCCTATACCTACCTATTTAATAAGTACACATTATGCCAAACGTATGAGACGACACGAAATCAGTCAAGTAGTGATATGATCGAGTAAACAATAATGCATCTGATAAGTTCGACCTAAACCTGACCCTTACTAAAAACTCGTAACAATTTTAATGGAATTCTATTAGATGCTAACGATATTGAGATGAATAATGGATGCGACAAGCCTAAAATTGTTAGATGCGAGGCGATGAACCTAGGTATATTTTGCTCATTAAAATATCGTTATTTCTGCCTATTTATCTGCATAAGGACAGCGTGAGTAAATCAACCACAAATGATCGTGCGATTTACGTGTAACAATAGTTTATTCTTTTAACAAGAGTAAATCTCGAGTGCGAGGTTACCGCGTGCAAATTTCGACACATTGCCTCCATGTGAAGATTGGAAGATGATGCGAAGGTTTGTAATGGTTCGAGTCCGGTCGCCGGTGTGTACGTCGCGTCGGTGCGCGTCCTGAATACATATGTACAACAGTTACTGTAAATGTGACTTAATAACAAATTGTTCTCCTAGGGCAGAGTCTCGGGTCACGGACGCCGCTTGATGACAACTGTAATTATAGGCACTCAACTTTGTTCTAGCAACACGTTACGAAATACAGATTGTGTGCATGCGGTATCTACAATCGCCCCAGTTACTTTAAAATCTGTCACACACCTAGTGTTGTAAACGCCAGGCGATCATTTTACCGCTCAGAGAAAGGACTGACTGCTAAACAAACAGTGATTACAGTGCATGATATTGTATTACATTGCACAAACTCAAATATAAGAGCTCTACCTTTCATAATACGGCACATTTGCTAAAATCCATCCAACAAACCGTGAGTTAACTCGTAATATATAATTTGCTAAGAAATTAACGGTAATAACATAGGTATCCAGAACTCGCCATAGAATGTACATAGCGTTACTACTGTTGAGTTATAAATTAAACCGAGAATACCAGGCCCTGATTGCGATAGTCAATCTATTATATGTTTATCGTTTCAATATTGGAATGCTCATATTGAACATGTTGTGGAGGAATTGATGCACTTGAGTTTCTGATTAACAACATTAATTGTCGCAAGTAATTCGGATTTACCTAAATCGAAAATCCGGATTCGAATGTTTGAAGAGATTCGATTTTGTTTTACGTATTAACTGTAGTAAAACAATCTACCCGCAACGTTTGCAGCCTCTTGTTCTGGCCGGCCATACAAAGTGTTTATAGAATATATAATATAGTTACTTGTTGGTGAGTACAGTGCAGTGTAGATAAAGTATCGACATGATTATGTCGGTCTGCTCTACCTAAATAATACACACTTAAACTGTAGCATTCTTAAGTTGGACTCGTCCGCATGTATTTAGATATTTTGTTAACATTATTAAATCCTGCAATTTCAGAAAATCTGGAAAGAATTTAGATATTTACTTTCGGCTGATAATCCGGATAAACGCGAATACGTTTATCAAAAGTTCGCATAATCTAGTCTCCGCTGTAAACCTTATATTGGAACCTCGTATATGAAACCATTAATTTGTAATACACGAAGTATTTTTTTTTTGTTTTCGGAGTAGCAAAATGTATATTTTATAGATTTAGCTTGACCCCCATTAAGATTAAGGTTCAATGAAAACCTGTGGTATTTTTTGTGTGCGTGGGTTTCGGCAATGCTTAATTGCAATGTCTGTAGGTAGGTACTTGGCTCACACCATCATTCTAGCTGTATTGTTAACTCAACTTTAGTTAATGTAGGTACTTAAGGATGCAATATTAATTTTATTCAAGTGTCTGAACTAATTAAAATTTGCGCATGACCAAAATATACCTACCATTTCAAAACCTTGCATGTGTATAATACTAATACCTATGTTCTACCACGTTTCATCGTTTAATTATTATTTTTATTTCAAAATACATATGTCTTCAATAACCTGTTAGTGAAGAGACTGATAAACTATGCAAGTATTTATTCAATTCAACAATCACTTTCTTAGTGCTTTATTCATACGCTTGTAAATATTTATGAAATTATACATGTTTAATAAGTGCACATGCTAATTCGTAATGAGATGCAGCGGTGAGCGAAGGCCGTTCGTGCAATTCTTCCTTTTAAGATGGTTACGTTTATTCGTTTAATTTGCATTATTTCAACTAAGACGTCGGATTTGAATTGTTCAATTATAATTTAGTTGTTTGAATATTAATGCAATTGTAAGCAACTTCAAAAAAGAAGGCGATTCTATGTTTTATTGTAAGTTTTCTCCGGCAATTTTTCTGCATTTTATGGTGCGACTTTGATTTATCTTTTTGCGTTTGCTTTAGTTTAGCTCCAAGTTGGTCTCATTTTAAATTAATTGTGCCTTGGAATTCTCAGATACAGTAAGTATCCTACCCCAAAAACCAATAGCATTTATATGAGTCATTTGTGAAAATTTTAAGAAACATAGACCAATTACCTATCTAGAAAGGTGACCTTAGTTAAATCTTTGCTTAATGTTACATTTACACTTAAAAGCATAATAAACTGTAAACTTGAAATCCACCGAGGTACTTCAAAAGAAAAATAATGCTACCAATAGATGAAACCTCGCGCGACTTCAATATACGTAGGTATGTATGTGCATACCTACCTTCATTATCATCATAACAATTTTCAGCTCAGGAAGTCTACTGCTGAACTTAGGTTTCCGTCAAAGTTTGTGTGAAAAAGAATTATTTTTTGGCTATGTAAGGTTTTTTTTAATCTGTTCAATTTTGTTTATAAAGAAATTGTGTTATGATTGGTTGTTAAAATTAAGAACAATATTACAATATTATAGATTTATGGAAGTACTCAGGGGAGGCCTTTGCCCAGCAGTGGGATCTTTTAGGCTAGTATAATAATAATATAATAATTACAGAGCCACCCATATGATGAATGTCAGTTATCTACAATTTACGTCCTTTGTATCTACTTCAAGATATAAATTACTTTTCGGTGGAGATTGTCACGTAATTTTACGGTATTTTACTGCAAGATCCCGTTTGATAAGTCACAAAATGTTCTGTTATTTTGTGGATTCATCTATAGCAACTGTAATACAGCATGCTGGTTTGCGTATTCTAAGAAAAATATCAATTTTAAAAGTAAATCCATGAGTCAAACTAATGAAGTTCAACTTAAAAAAGGAAATTGTATGTGTGTGCAATTCACACACGGCAGAAGTGAAACTTCAGAAAAGTAGCCTACGAGAGAATTAGATATAGATTGAAACTATTTTTACGGATTTTATCGCGATTTGGTTTAATTTTTACATTTTTTAACTTCCCGACGTTTCGATTGCTTTTCAGCTTTCGTGGTCACGGGGCGGACTGACCTGAGTATAGGATTTAGCGTACGAGAGAATGAGATATAAAATAAGTATACAGTGCTTTTTTATATATTTTTCAAGATTTTGAGGCCAATCAGACCAATAACTAAAAAGTTTAAAATGGCGGCCACAATTTGTTATTATCACCTTTAATTTAGATTATAGGGGCGAAGGGTCCCTCACATATGGAATTTAAGAGCAATCGGACCGATATCTAAAAATTTCAAAATGGCGGCTGTAATTTTCCTTTTTGACTATCAATTTAGAATATCGGGGCAAAGAGTCCCTCAGATATCGAATTTGAGAGTAATCGGACTGTTAGCAAAAGAGTTCAAAATGGTGGTAAAAAGCCTTGACCGCATATTAAGTAACGTTGCATTCACAGAATCATTCGGACGTTCAAGAATCCTCGAAACTTTTGACACGTAAAAGTAAATTTACTCATTGCTGTGGAGGTAGGACACGTCTCAAACGTTACATTGATGGTGGTGTGCTTATCAATTAACAGGTTAATACAATGTTGTAAATATAGCCATAAAATAAAACCAAAAGTAACTACAATAATTTATATCATTAAAACTACAATACAAGTAGCGTGGGAACTATCGCCTTTTCTTCTTCACTTCACTCCTGCTGCCGCCCATGTCCTGCAGCTGTTGTTTGAGCTCGATGAGCTGGTTGTCGGGCACGTAGCGGATCTCCTCGTGCTCCACGCCGTGCTCGTGCACGTTGAGCGAGCAGCCCTCCGGCAGCGCCGCCCGCGCCACGCGCAGCAGGGTGCCCAGCGCCCAAGCCGGCACGTCGTTCACCTGCCAAGTACAGACACAATCACTACGAGTATAATCACCAGCAATAACATTTCTACTATATTACAAACGGCAATCTACTTAATCCGTTTATAGGCATAAATAAAACATTTAAAAGTATAGACATTTGGATATCGCGGGGAACTTTTATTTTCGTATGGTTTTTACTTATAACTCATAGCTACAACATATCTTACAACTACCATTTACTGGAAAAAACAGCTAGGAACTAGAAAAAAAAACTGTTTTTTAAACAAAATTATACATTTTATCACTTGTCAAGTATTGCCCGCGAAAGGATTAAATATTATGGTAAACTATCAACGCGAAGACGTTGTTAGAATGAAAAGCGAATCTAAAAAGGGCCTCATATAAAGTACTGCTAATGGTGTATGCGTAGTTTCTTGTAATATGGCTTGCCTTGCCCTGTATACGCTACACGACTGGACCACTAATACTCTTTACCCATGTTTTGAAATCCCATATATTTGACTTGATGACATAACTCCGAAAAGTCAGAGGTTTGCCTCCTATAATATAAAAAAAGGAAGAAAAAGGTAATAGTAATGTAGTTTCGAGCTTGAAGATTGAAGATTCGACGGGATTTTTACTTGCGCAATATTTTTGTTAGTGTTTCTACAATTTCCTTAATATTTGTGACTAATGCATAGTCAATAGATATAAGTTTCAAGTAATGTTCTTAAGCGAGATGTTCACTTATCGTTCCGTCTATATTTTTTTTTGGCACAGGATACTGTTATTTTCACAAGGCAGTTTTATTAAATGCTTGGCGGCGGAAGTAGTCATAAATGATGAAAATAGGTGGGAATAATATTTTTATGCATCCAGTAGCATAAATTACAGCTGAGTTCACTTTCACTAGCGATTAAGCGACCATGGGATGTTATTTTGCAAGAGCATCGTTCATTACTATCGGTGCCCGCCAGCGATGAGGACAAACCTAGGGTGTGGCTTTACTTTAGATCACTTCTATTAAAACTAACTACAAACAAATGCAGAACAACATCAATCTAGATTTGAAAATTCCACATACACACAATGAAGTAAGAACGAACATGACATAAAAATTAGACACAGTCAATCTTATGCAGTTAAGAGTATTTAATTATTGTGCCAAAACCATTAAAGATGCATTTTTGAAGTCTGGTTGGCGAGCGTTAATTGTTTCCAATGTAATTAGACTTTTGGAACAACCCGCCGCGCCGCTCTCCGCGTACAATCTAATAAAAAAATCAGAATCAAAGTTGTGACACACTTTGATGTTTTCCTTATGCAATGCCGCTCATGAATAACGCGAGATTTACTCGAGTTACGTATACTTTCACTATCTTACATGCTGCTTATTGAGTTATGAATATCTTTCTCTTAAAGCACACAATAAAATAAAAGTTAATGCCTTTATCACATTAGATTAATGACAAAGGATTAATTTAACAACTGTTTTGTTCTTGTTAAATATTAATTATCTTTTTAAATCATTACCTAATTTATTCGTAATCTATAAATATAATAAATTTGTAACCGATCGATGTTCGTACATGAAAGATAAATAAGAAAAACTAATATGGGGGGTTTGTATTAACGTAATAGAAGCCATAACAATGACTTTTCAAAATTTTGTGTTAGTCTGTTTGTCTGTGCGTTTATGCGCGATGAACTCGAAAACGGTTTAATGGATTTCGATGAAATTTGGTATGGAAGTAGCTTACACCCTGGATTAGCACTTAGCCTACTTTTTATCCCGAAGCGTTCCCGTGGGATGAGGAAAGAGTTCAGATATATTTGTTACTTTTTTATATTCAAATGGATGAGATGGTACTTAATTACATGCCTTGAGTGAGAATGAGATGGGACAAGCGGGATATAACGGGACGGGACGGAATGGGAAAATCCAAACAAAGTTAATCACGCAGACGAAGTTTGCGGGCAGAAGCTAGTATGAAATAGATGGATGAATAGGCAATGTTCTATAGACAGCGGACCGAACAGGGAGATGGACGCCGCAGGTTTGAATCCAGTTTCAAAGTCGACACCGCTGATTTAGCAAAGTTTAAAGAAAACAAGAATTTCTGTGCTAGTCCAAGTCCTCTATTACGATTTAGGAAAGCTTGGTAAACTAAAACCTAACTTCAAACATTTTATTTTAATTTATTATCGGCCTTTCTATTTAATGTATCTAATAATCTAAAATATATTTTTTTTTTCAAAATACAATGGTAGATATATTACCTATACATATTTTAAGTTATTATTCAAGTGAATCGGTACACACAGCTGTCTATGAAGGTCATGAATTTTCGGCGTGTAATTAATTTTGATAGATGTTAACATCGATATACGAGTAAAATAAGACACAGGTATTCTCACGGCATGTTGAATCTATAGAATAAATATTAATATACAAAAAGGTTGTGTTTACATTCGCTATGACTCACCAAGGTGATGATATTCGGAAATTAGTTAAACTTGTAGCGGGGTATCTCAATCGCATTTTTAAGTGTTTATATTGCACTATGAAGAAACTAATGGTTGTAGGCTACTCTTAAGAATGATGAGTATAAAGTATTAGGAAAGGCAGAATGTTTCTTTGAGTCAAGGTTAGCCCCGTCGACGATGGATAATCACGAATGCAGCAACTGCCTTCTTTCACTCGTAGTCTGACTCAGCACGTGCATAATAAAAATGATATAAAATGAAATATTGGCCATGTACTCAATTAAATTGCGCTTATGAAAAGTAACACAATAGTAGTTACAAATACATTATACTTAGGGCCTCGTTCACCGTCTTCAAGTAAACTGTTGATAAGGCTAGTGATCTGTTAAAGTCACCCGTAACATCACGAGTCGATTTCACGACGCTACAGTAACACTAATCCTATCATTACACTAATCAGCACTTTACCGGCAACAAAACCTCATTTTTTATTTTTTTAAGAAAAAAATACGTTGACCTTTCAGCGGGAGCACAGCGGGAGGCAGGGCGGTGGTCATTTGACGTATTCATATCACCCGACCACAGAATAAGCATTGGTATTTTCGCTTACTTCGATACTGAACGCTAATAATATGTACATTATGTATAATTCAAGATATATTTTTCATAATTCTTTTGAAAAATATTGTTGTAGGCACTGAGCTTCTGCGATAATCATCTGCGATCCAGCAATAAATGGGTGAAAATACACAAAAAATATATTTAGTCTTACTTGAGCTATACCTTTAATTTTTTAAAGTCAATTCAAAACATATGATTTAAAAATCATAATTATTATTATGAAACCCTTCAGATACAGTATTCGAAAGTGATTTAAGCGATCATTTGCATATCAAAGGCGCGGAACTTAAAGAGGTCAACTAAAAATAGATCCCTGTCCAAAAGAAAAAAAACTAGGTCGCGCCCCTAGGGTTGGACGCTTGCCCGCAAATCTAGCGTTTAAATCTGTTAGCTGATTTAGGTTAAACAAGCGATGACGTCATAACATTCAAAACTGAAAGTATCTTATATGTATTGGCAACCATTCCTTTTATGATATTTATTCATTAAATATTTTTTCTTGTTTATGTCGTTATGTGGTCGCACCTTACTAATCGGTCAATAAAGCTATGGTACAGAAGGGTACTTTTTTTGTGCCATAACCGACGTGGTATCACACGTACAGAAAAAACAAAAGGCGACGTCACAGCTTTGCGACTACCGCACATGATGGTGGCAAACCCTTTAAAGTGACACACGCTAGTGTTTCTCGGCTCGAGTTTAGCCTATGTACATCGAGTTTAGAAAAGTTTCCGCCAGTAGACACTCTTTTCAAACTACAATACATGTGCACTTACATATTATGTATATTATATAATACATATTCGCGAAGGTACGGAAGGGGTTTAATTTGTTATTTTAGCAAAAACTGTGTATTTACCAGGCAAAAACGATGATACTTTAAAAAATCGTCGCCTTTTATTTCGAAATTTTTAGTTGCATCGTGCAATCAAAAATTATAGTTTTAGTCAAAAAACTACCACCTGGCTTCGGTATTCGGTCGCAATTTGCATATACCCGGTATACAGGTTCATGCTCGATCTGTTGAATCTTGCTCAATCATGTTAGTCATACAATGCATTGACTAAAATTAACAACAAAGTCTTTGTATAGTTATTGTATTTGTAATATATGGCTGAACATCATACCTGTACATTCCGTTCATAGATGTTGAGGAGATACTCTGCTTCAACAACAGTGCCACCTTGTTTGAATCTTTGTGCCTTCAGCTGTTGTGCAGGAGTAGCCCAGCTATACATGCATACAAAAGCATATTACATACTCACACAATACATTAATTATAGTAGTCAATACTTACTAAATAAATGGTGATTTTTACATACATACATATACATGAACTCTCGCCTTTTCCCAGAAGGGGTGCCTACTCCTTCATGTGTGTCTTGGTACTTGGTAGCACCTCTGCCTACAGGTGCTACTAAGTACCAAGACACCCACGTTTCGCGTTGTATATTCCGTCCCATGATGTGATAGGGGGCGAGCCATATCGGGCACAAATTCCTGACTCCCGAGCTAATAATGAATAAAAAAATCCAATATCACTTTGCCACACCCAGGATTCGAACCCAACACCTAAGCTTTGTAATCGTACCGTAGTACAACTACGCTACCGAGGCAGTCATGGTGATTTCTGACATAAACAATGTAGCTCATTTAGCAGTTCATAAAGTCCTTGCACCCAGCAATCTGTGTGTGGTGCTAGCTGCTTTTCTACAATCTATTATAGGATATGTGTTCTTCTGTATGCACATAATTCATGAATATAGGTTTTACAAAATCTTGAAGTTTTAAATTCTATAATAATACAAATTTCATAAAAGAATTTACAATGCCTAAAAATATAACACTATATTAACAACAATATTCAAGTGTGTGTTGTAATAAAATTAAGTAACTATATCACCTCCCTTCATTTTTACCTAGAACTTCTAGAAAAAAACCTCTTAATCTAAAATACATTGCTGCTCAACAAAGTCTAGGGAACAAGGGAAAAATTGAGTGTATTTTAAATTTGATATTTTGTTGTTTTCAATGTTATACAACAATAGAAGTGCAATTATTAGTCGACTCTGGCGACCAGGAACTCTACAAACACGCACTCTTCTTGAATCGGGATGAAATCTGAATCGAGACTCATCCGAAAACAGAAAATGTGCCCATTGATTGCCCAGTCCATCACAAATGTGTGTTAGCCCACAATAATAGATGCCCTCAATTTCCATGTTGCAGGGCTGAGACTCTTAACGGTTTGCGAGTGTGAAGATTGACTTCATGTAACCTGCTTCTGGTAATGAGGTCACTGACAACCACTTGGTGCTGGGGTGGAGTCTTCCTACCAACTGACGAGCTGTAATCTGGGGCTGTGAATCTGAATGTTGAAGACTGTGTATCTTCTTCAGTAACAATCATAATTGGTTAATTATGCTTGGTTGTGTATTAACAGCCTCCACGGTTTCCCATTGACTATGCCCAGCTTCCAACATACTCACAACCCTAAGCATCCCTTCCCATATTAAATGACAACAATTACAAGAAATTAGAGATACCTATTTGTTTTTCAATAGAAAAACTCTCAACTTTTAACATAGGAAAATCCTGTGACCAATTGAAAATTTCCCTCCATATTTCGAAAAGATTTGGGTCAAGGATTTTTTTTTTATTTCGAACTTTTGTTTAATCCACTTACAGATAACATTTTTAACTTTTAGTGGACAGTACTTTTTTAAGGATGGTTTGTAAAAAAGTTGATATACTTGGCTTGTACCCCAGACATTGTTGAGCAGTGTATATATATAATCTGCTACATCTTACCAATCATCAACTTGTAAACCCATTGCTTCAGCATATCTGTGTATTTGTTTTTGGCATGCTTCTAATAGAACATAGTCATAGCCTTTCAGTTGTAAGTTGAGACAATCATACACTGGTTCATCAGGTTCCATACTCTAAAAAAGTAAAAATATATTAAAAAATTCATGCACAATCTACTAAAATTATTGTGATTTTATGGTAGGCCAGAAAATATATGTTTATAATATGTTGCCTTGAAATCCCAGATAATCCAACAAATGTTCAGACAAGTTTCACACAGTCTACATAGTGAATGTCTTGTGAACAATGGCAGTTTGTGTTCCCTACTACCATGCATACTCACTATTAAGTAATCTGGCTCGTACAAGTCACTTTTCAACCTTTTTTGTTGACATTGTGTTGCTGGAAAAACAGCCGTATAGTTTGGCTGTATCCAGTTGTGGAACTTTACCTAAAATGAAGGACATTATTAACATATGATATAGATTTGTATTTATTGGAATAAGAGTATTTTATACTTACCAAATTAACTAATCTGTTTCTGAGCATGGCTAAATCTTTGTTTCTTTAGTAAAAGCCACCTGGTTACGCAAAATAAATAGAATGAGTAGTATTCACTATTTAATATATATTTTTATTATTTTCGTTATGTTTTATTAAATTTATAAATGATTTACTTTTTACAAATGTTCTAAACTTAATTCATAGTAGTATCATAGAGATTTTGGTGCAAATAAAATCTTTAATTTATATAATATTAATACATATATACCCATCAAATATTCTATTCTTCGTTGATTTATTATATAATTATTATTTATTTTATAAACATTTATATTATATTTATAACCTACAGAAACAATTTCGGATTGATAGGTTCTTTTTATTTTCTAAGCAACAGGCAACAAGCAAAGCATTACATTTCATACAGCCGGACGTCATTAAGAATTTTGGCGGGATTCACGACAAATGGGTATTTGACTGTTGTGGCAATAAATTATAAAATGTGTTGCATATGATAGCTTTTTGGTAAACAATAATTATAGGTATTTTTATTTACATTTATCTAAATTATAATTATTTAAATTGTCTAAAATAAGTTTGCCATTTTTTATCTGTTGATTAAATGTAACAAAACCAATGATTAAAGAATAAAGAGGATAGAGCATAAGGTCACGTGACACGGGTCACTTTGGTATACAAACATGGCGGCGGCTCCGCCCCTAAAAATAGTGATACGCTAGTACCGAATTTTCTATCGACATCGATGCATCAACAGTGGCATAAATACGACTGAAAAACTTTGAATTTACATAAATATCAGTGTATAAACATGTATAAATTTTTTAATTTTCGCTTTACACGTCAATTGGGTATAAACAGGGAATTTTAGGATTTGACAGTAAAGTCATTCAAAATTAAATCCGATAAAAATAGTTCGATGTTTTGATATTTTGTTCATACTATGATTTATTTCATGATAAGTATTACCTGATGATTGGATTGGATTTGTGTCAAATAATACACACGTGAGATAAAATACAACTTTATTAATATTTATAATTTGCTTGCGACTTCGTTTGCGTGTATAAGACAGCCTCCGCTAAAATCAAAAATACCTATCAGGACATTTAATACATATTAAATAAAATGAAATAAAATAGGTACATTTTTATTACTATTATTTGACTGAGGAAAATCATTATGAATTACTACTTAGAATTACTTAGAATTCAATCAATGAATATGAAAGTGTTGGTTAAGATAAACAATTATAATAATTAATAATAAAATATAAAACTATTTCTGTTCATTAAAAGGTTGAGAGAACATTAGACAATAGACTTCCAATAGTCAAAATTATCTAGCGTGTCATTTTTGTTATTATTATGGTTTCTTAGATTTACGCGAATGTTATACATTGAAATAAAATGGTCACAGGGCGGTCCGCCCCGTGACCACGAAAGCTGTAAAGTAATCGAAACGTCGGGAAGTTAAAAAATGTAAATTTTAAACCAAATCGCGATAAAATCCGTAAAATATAGTTTTATTTCAATCTTTGTTATTGATTAACAGTTCTATTATTAATAGGATTATTAGGTAAAATATCATAGTTATTACAATTTCACTTACCGGGAATATTGTTGGGAAGCTGTTATCGTTCAGTCTTGTTATATTCAATGTTTTATTGATGCAGTCTTTTTCAAAATGTAAACAACAAATAAAAGTATTTATTGGAGGGTTCCAATAGTGTCTTCCGATATTTTGTATCCATTTTGTCCTGGTCTGTATGTTTATAGGTAATCTAAAAATATTTTTAATTTCACTTTCTTTGTCGTTCTGAATATATATATATTCTATTATTTCTTTTTTTGAAAAATAAACATCAAAATATTTAAAAATGATAATATCGATATGACTAATTTCGTATCACATCCCTAAACTTGTGTGTAAACAAACAATACGGTTGTTATTCGTACTACTTGTATAAATAACGCTTAGAAGAGTCTAAAACTTAAGCAACAAGATCCTTAAACAATTATAAATGATAAAAACAAACCCATAATGTAAATTTAGACACATATTTGTTATTATTTCGTAAAAACAGTTACTAACCTATGAAAAGAAATGTTGGGGTTCTTTTTGCTTGAACTCGACTCGCATCCTTTCACACAACACCGAGGCATTTTAAAAACTTTACAATTAATCTAATAAGCAAACTTAACAAACTTAAGACACGAGATTAACAATAAAAAAATCGAAATTATTTGATTATGCAGATTTGTTTACTCTTAATGACAGATAACGCCACAGTTTGACATTACATGCAGGAAAGAAAAATGGCGTCATTTTGGGCCAAGGGCGGTCCCAGTGTGGTTAGTGAACAAAATATTGCCATATTCGGAACAATGGAGTTATTATTTGTCTCTTTCATTAAGGGACAAGTTAGCTTTGTGTAAATGAGACAGATTCATAAATGTACAATTCCGTGTCGATACTCCTAACATAACTATAACTTATTATATAGTACTACATTTGTGCGTCATCCTCTTATATTCTTTAATCATTGAACAAAACACGACAAGCTGTCATTGTGCAGCGTGTGATGTCACGATTTACAATTTTCATTCATCTCTGCCATTATGATCATTCACCATTTACAAAGCGTGACGTAATTTTTTCAAAGTCACGTGACCTACCGTTTTGGTGACATATATGATGATAAAACTGAAAAATATGTTTATTCGTTATAAATAACTCTTTAAAAATAAATTAATAGTTTGAAGAGGTATAGAGTGATTATATCTAGACTTTAAAACACTTTTCAGAAATTAGTCAAATAGCCAAATGTGCAGATAATTAGAGTAACTTTGACCCATACGTGTAATATTATGTTTATTTTGATTTGAAAATTGATTGTGTTTGTTTTCCACCATAATAACTGATAGATAAAAAATATATTAAAGTTCTAATTTATACCAAGTGTGTGGTGGCCTGTAATAGAAACGAGCTAGACTAACCAACGTGAACTCGACAAAACCCAGCATTACGTTACTTGCTTGAGACTTCGCCACTTTGACGGCACTATCATGGCCACGAGTCGCATTAGCAATTTTAGGGGTTTCAATCAGCCATTTTTTTGTATTTATTAATTGTTACGTTAGTTACAGGGTTTTATTAAAAGATAAACTTATCCCGATCATGGACGTTTTATACAAACAGGACTGCGCACTTACGAAATAGTGTTGTCCTGAAATTACACTTATGACTGTGGAATAAGGTTTAATTTGCTATGATAAAAGACATGGAGGTCTGTGTCTCTTTTGTTATTTTATTATATCCACAGATTACTTAGGTCACTATTATATCTATGCTTTTAAATTACTACGGTGACCATAATAAAACCCTATCTTAAATCTTTTCTTAACACGCTTTTATTAGCTTCGTCTGTATGTATGTACATGTAATTGATTGATTGTCTTGAAATTTTGCGCACTTTTCAAGGACCGATGATAATACAATAATTTAAAAAGTATATGAGATTATCCTAACCAGAACCTTCAGAAATTTAATATTGTTGAAAAAAACCGTGTGGTGTTGTGGGACACCGGGTAGGACCGAAGTTCCTTATTATAAAAAAACCGTGTGGTGTCGCGGGACACCGGATAGGAACAAAGTTCCTTATTATAAAAATATTAATTTTAAGTTCTATTCGAGGTATAAAGAAAATAATTATTCGGGTATACATTTTTATTATGATTTTTTAATGATAAAAATAATAATGACAGTCATCACGTAGACTGTACATTAGACACTGTATAGTCATCATACAAAGACTATACATAAATAATAAAAAAACCAACGAATTGATAACCTCCTCTGAAGTCGGTTAAAAACATAAAATAATAAGCAAAGAATTAAAAACAAAAAATAAGTTCCTAAATAATATATTTATAATGTCAAACTTATCCGTGGAATAAAAATTTTACGTTACGGACGTTTTTTTCCGGTTAGGGTACCCCTCCGCATCGTCCGATAAGGAACTTCGTTCCAAAAACAATAAAAGTGGGTAATTTACGTGCAGCTGCCATTCTTTGATAAGATAGCCGCAGATAGACGTTTTTTCGGCAGCCTCCGTGGCGCAGTTGGTTAGACGCCGGCTATGAAACGAGACGGTTCTATCCCCGCACCGAGATAAATGTTTGTGAAGCCCACAAGTATTTTTCTCGGATCTAGGTGTTTGTGAGACCGAAAAGTCTCTCGTAGCTAGTACTAAGTAATCTGTGCTCGTAGCTAAAAAGGAAAAGTCTAGCTTCTGTTACCCTCGACACAAGACTCGATCTTAGTGTGGGATCCTGCCATGTATGTGACTGTTGGGTCTGTGTGTGTATTAAATTTATTATGGTCACGCTATTACCACGGGACACAACTCTGCACTCCACATCTCCCGCTCGGCTCGTTTTTTCGATCAGAGTGCGCAGTCCTGTTTGTATAATACGTCCACTAGTACAGAGTAATCTGTGACGTCCACAGAGGACATTATATATCTGAGAAATACGTCCATGATCCCGATTGACACTACTTAGTACTCTGTGTTAGTACTTAATACCTATATAATAAATGACATTGGAGGGAGGCCAAAGAATAGGCCACTAGGGGAGACTATCAGTAATTTAATTCACTACTTATTTTAGTCAGAGAATTTAATTTACTCTGTTTGTCAAAGATTTAAGAACAGACACCTCTTAATTATTTGGGCTGGAAATAAATACATACAAAAAATGTTTGATTATTAAAAATGCACTATTACTGTTAGTTAACAAATAAACCGAAATAAATGTTTTTTATAGTTTTCTTATATCTTGTTTTTACTTTTTCGCCACCTGGCAGTCCGATTTTGCACATGACAAAAAGGCGAAACCAAAAATAATATGTCATAAAATTGTCTATGTTAAACCTTCGCACTTGAAGACATCAATGAAATGGGAAGAAAAGTGTAAAATTGTAAATTTTGTGTTCCATACGTATATTTGTAGTGACTACGTTGATGGTGAATAATTTAAATTGTTTCGTCTTTGGAACAATATATCGAAGACATGGCATCAACGGGAAGTACACCTTTTCCTAAATGGCAATTGGCCATTCTTCTCGGTGCACCTTTGGCTATCGGTTTAGGTTACCTTTATCTTCGAAATAGATTAGAAGACCCTGAAAAGAAAAAAGTAGCAGAATTAAAAGCGAAGACTACTATTTCTCTGGACAATGAAGATAACAACACAAAAACGTCAGAAACTGCGCTTGAACGAGCGATGAAGCTGAAAGGTGCCGGCAACAGAGCTTTCCATGCTAGTGAGTACGACAAAGCCATCGCTTTATACAATGAAGCGATTGAAGCGTGCCCCCCGGACCGCCCCGTCGACCTCGCCACTTTCTACCAAAACCGCTCGGCATGCTATGAAAAACGCGAGATGTGGGATCAGGTCAAAGAGGACTGTACTTTTGCTCTGAAACTCAACGAAAAGTACGTGAAAGCGTTCTTAAGGCGATCCCGGGCTGCAGAAAAAAGTGGTGACCTAGTCCTGGCCTTAGAAGATGTGACTTCAGCATGCATTCTGGAAAAATTCCAAGTACAGAGTTCTTTGGTCAACGCCGATCGTATTCTTAAAGCTTTAGGCAGACAACATGCACGCGAAGCTCTCGCCAAACGCCGCCCAGTTATGCCATCCAAACACTTCATAAAGACCTATTTTTCTGCTTTCTCTGAAGATCCTATTATAAAACTCCAATTGGAGGAAAATGTGAATGGGGGCTTTGCAAAGGCCAAGCAAGCTCTGGATAATCAAGATTATGATTCAATTGTTGATGCATGCACTGAAGAGCTAGATTCCAATGGCCAATATAAAAATGAAGCCCTTCTTCTGCGTGCCACATTCTATCTGTTGTTAGGTAGACATGAGGAAGCCCAATCAGACCTTGGGAAAGTAATTGAGAGTGATGCTCCCACCAAAGTCAAAGTAAATGCTTTGATTAAGCGTGCATCTCTATTTACTCAGTTGGAAAATACAGAACGCTGCCTTGAAGACTTTGCCAATGCAGCTCAGTTAGACCCTAATAATTCTGACATTTACCATCACAGAGGACAAGTGTACCTTCTGCTGGAGCGCATGGATGAGGCCACCTCTGAATTCTCGAAGGCAGTTGAATTAAACCCTGATTTTTCAATTGCTTACATCCAGAAGTGTTATGCTGATTATAGACATGCACAGATTAATAAAAATGTCGGTGCCCTCAGTCAGGTGAGAGCAGACTTTGAGCGTGCATTAGAGAGATTCCCTCGTTGTGCTGAAGCATACATATTGTATGCACAAGTATTGTCTGACCAGCAAGAGTGGGGACGTGCTGAAGCCTTGTTTGACTCGGCTCTTGCTGTGGATCCAAACAATGCTACTCTTTATGTGCACAAAGGGTTGGTGCAGCTGCAGAAGAGCACTGACTTTGATAAAGCTGTTAAACTGATAAACAAGGCCATTGAGATGGATGACAAATGTGACTTTGCCTATGAAACATTAGGCACCATTGAAGTACAGAGGTAAGTTACAACAGAAACATTTGTTTTCTCTTTTAAAAATGTAAAGGTTTATTTTATAAAATCTTCAATATAAAACCATGTCATGAATTTCAATATTTTAAAATGTAAGCATGTAGAGAACTACTATTGTACATTACTTCAAACAGTAATTGTTTGCACAAGCTATCTATATATTTTATACTTTATATATTACAGTCTATCTAAACTAAGAAGTTCCATTTGACGTTTCATACTTTTAACGTAAATAACTTTGTGCAGACGTAACTCACACAATTTCAATAACACTTACCGTAAATCCATGGAATTATGAAGCTTATTTTATCACAAGGTTTACAATCCATAATCACTAAATTTAAACTAAAATCCTTTAAATAAAGCAAAATAATCATTTTAAACAACATATTTTTTTCTAGACGTCATTACAAAGTCACCTCGTTAGATCTTTTACCGGTAGAGTCGAGACTATTCATACGCATTTGTATATGCATAATCGGTAAAAATATTTAAATAATCGAGCAGTTTTAAACCAGTTGTTCTTTAATTTTTTTAAATACTGAACTTTCACCTAATAATAGGTATGCTGTCAACGAAAATACATTTATAAATAATGTAATACTAATATCAATATGTAAAAATAAAAAAAAAATTAAGAAATAAAATAAAGAATAAAAAATATTAATATAAATTAATTTATTATTAATATTATTATGTTTATGAAAACACATTATAAAGGCCAACACATTTATTCAGCTAGGGAGCTAAATGACAAGTGAAGTTATTTTACACTACCCACTTGAGTTGTACTTTTTAAACAAAAAGCGTCAAACAAGCTAGACAATCTGTCAATACACAATATACCTTTTCCCCAAGAATGAATTTATATATAAACTATACACTAACATGAAAACATTAATTGAACAATCTACTATGATCTTATACACAATAAACATACAATAATACAATTAAATTTATAATATGTAGTTATTATCATCAGGTCTTACATATGGAGTACTAGACCTGACATACAATTTATTTTTAAGTTTTCCACCTGCATATCCAACATCAGCATTAGGTGGAATTCCTAATACTTCAGCCCACTTTTCAGAACTTGGTATTTGTATCTGTTCCTGACCCATAGATGTGTCTACTGTCTCTCTGTTACCCTCATCACCGTTTTCACAAGGTTCCAATTCAACACATTGATTGTTGTCTATCTCATCTACACTACTCTTCTCTCCTGAAACTTGATTGTTTTGTTTCTTTTTAATAATTTGATCAATGTGTCTATTGACAATAGAACCATTGTTTGTGGCAATGTTATAGCTAGATGGTCCCTGCTTGTCCACTACTGTTCCTGATAACCATTGAGGTCCCCGGCTATAATTTCTATACATAACATTCTGTCCCACCACTGTCTCTCTAGAATTCCGTTGTTCATTGTTTATTATTTGTTGTTCCTTCCTTCTTCCTAACAGATTATCCGGATGAATGGTATCTAACAGTGTTCGTAAGCGTCTGTTCATCAGTAGTTCACTAGGATATTTATTTGTGCTTGTACATGGTGTTACACGCAAACCCAATAGTATGTTCGGCAGTTTTACATCCCATGGTACATTATCCATTTTACGCAGTTTGTCTTTTATGGTTTGGACCATCCTTTCCGCGAGACCATTTGTTGCGGGGTGATATGGCGCTGTGGTCACATGACGTATTTTATTTGCCTTACAGAATTGTTTCATTTCAGCAGAAACAAATGGCGTGCCGTTGTCTGATACAACCGTCTCACATAATCCATGAGTCGCACTTAAAATTCTTAAATAACGGATCACGGTACTCGACAACATATTGTTCACCACAAAAACCTCGGGCCATCTGGAGTAAGCGTCTACCACAATTAAAAAGTATTTATTTTGAAATGGGCCAGCAAAATCTATGTGTATACGTGACCAAGGCTTAGTGGGTGATATCCATACGTGGTTTGTTTTTGGTGGCATGTGTCGATTTTCTAGACATTTCACACAATTTACCACTAATGTCTCTATGTCTTCATTCATATGTGGCCACCACACGTAACTTCTGGCAAGTGCTTTTGTGGTAACCATTCCACTATGTGTAGAATGTAAAGTTTGTAGCACAGAGTTTTGCAACGCCGCTGGCACTACAACTCGGCAGCCTAATAAAACACAGCCTTCCTGTAGGGATAATTCTGATCTGTGTAGCCAATAAGGTCGTAATTTGTCGTCGTTGACTTTAGAGGGCCAACCAGTTAACAGGTAATGGACAACACGAGATAGTGTCTTGTCATGTTTCGTTTCAATTGGAAATTTTTCCACTTCAATTGGAAAGTCTTCCGGTGATTGCGCCATCAACAATACTTCATATAGCTGTGGTTCAGCTTCCTCTGGTACCGGCTGTGGCCAACGGCTAAGTCTGTCGGCGTTGCCGATTTGGGATCCCGGCTTGTAAATTATGTCATAATCGTATGAAGTAAGTGCAATAGCAATTCTAGTCAAACGAGGTGACAACATGTTCGGTATGGGTCTTTTGGGGTCAAAAATGCCAAGCAAAGGTTTGTGGTCAGTGATGACTGTAAAAGCTCTTCCAGTCAAATAATTATGAAACTTCTTGATACCAAACATAATAGCTGTAGCTTCTTTATCTAGCTGCGAATAACGACGTTCATGTACATGTAATGTTCTAGAACCCATTGCGACTGGACGTTCTTGTCCGTCCTCCATCACGTGTGACAATACTGCTCCTACTCCATACTCAGAACTATCGCATGTGAGTAATACTGGTTTCTCTAAATCATAATGGACCAATGTCAAAGTAGAAGATAGAATGCTTTTTGCCGTATCAAAACTGTTTTGTTCACGCTCTGTCCATTGCCATCTTTGAGATTTATCTAACAAGCGGTGGAGCGGTTCCAGTATGGTGGCTTTCCGTGGTATGAATCTCTCATAAAAATTGTACAGTCCCAAAAACGCTTGTAGTTGTTGAACATTTTGTGGTGCAGGTGTTTTTTTGATGGACTCTATTTTACTCAGTGCTGGATGAATTCCCTCTCCATCGATTACGAATCCAAGAAATTCCACTGATTGTTTTAAAAACTTGCATTTCTCCTTGTTGAGTCTTAAACCTGCTTGTTTTATACGATTGAGGACTGTATCCAGGCGTTGTATCATCTCTGACACTGTGCGCCCGCATACAATAATGTCATCAATTAAAACAGCAACACCTGGAATACTAGCTAATAATGCAGTCATTAATCGTTGAAAAATTCCTGGACATGCTTTAACACCAAAAGCCAAGCGGTGTACAGTAAACAAACCTTTGCATGTGTTCAATGTCAACAATTTGGCCGTTTCATTGTTGACTAAGACCTGAGTATATGCTCTTTCTAGATCTAGTGTCGTAAAAAATCTACCACCTGCTATCGTAGCGAATATTTCGTTAGCTGTAGGCATGGGGTAAGTATCTGACTCGGTAGCCTGATTAACCGTACTGCGGTAGTCGCCGCATAAACGAATTTCCCCCGACTTTTTCACTATGGGTACAACCGGTGTAGCCCACTCCGAGAAGGTAGTGGCACGGAGCACCCCTTCATTAACTAATCTATTTATCTCTTTTTCAACTCGGTCTTTAATCGCATATGCAACAGGTCGAGCCTTTACAAATTTTGGTGTAGCGCCGGGTTTTAAATGTATAGCAACAGGATTTCCGCGGTAGGTACCGAGGCCTTCTTTGAAAACTTCGCTATGCTTAAGTAACATATTGTCTAACACAACACTTTCAGTATTTGAGATAAAATTAACATTAAATGAAATATTAAGCGCCATGAACCAATCTCGGCCTAATAAATTTGGTCCGTTCCCTTTAGCTACAATCACGTCAAGATCACACACAATATCGTTGTAAGTAACTTGCACTGTCTTCTGTCCGATGAGTGCGACGGGCGTCTCAGTCCAGGTGCGCAGACGATGCGGCGCCCAACGCAGCGGCGCAGTGTCGTGTCGCCGCGTACGTACCGCTCGCCACGTGCGTTCGTTGATTAGCGAGAAACTCGCTCCGCTGTCGACTTGCATGATCACCGGCTCGCCGTCCAACGTCACCTTCACATTGATCGGCGGTGTTCTCCACCCCCCATTTAAGTTGTAGACTCCATTTAAATTCACGTCTGGGTCGTCGTTTGTGTAATTAATCTTTTTATTCAGACTTTTCTTCTTAGCAATGCAAACCTTCTCTATATGTCCTTTTTTTTTGCAGAAATGACATAGCACGTTCATGAAGCGACATTCTCCAGTATGTTTATCACCACAGCGATAACACAATCGACTGCTTAATTTCGGCTGCACTGCATTAATATCCATAGGTTCATGATTAGGCATAATTGATGTTTCAGCTGGTCTCTCTGAAGAGTTTGCTAACGCAGTTCCATTGTTGTATTCGTTGTTGCTATTACCGCCACGAATCATACGAATATCCCTTCCTGCACTTTCCGAAGACAACATTGCATCAATAACATCCTCATAGTTTAAATTATCTCTCTTTAATAACTCATATTGTAATTTCTGATCACTCATCCCGCAGACAAGTCTGTCTCTTAACATGCGTTCTAGGTTTGGAAAATTACACCCAAAACTTATTTTCCTGAGCTGAGCGATGTATTCGGAAGCTGTTTCATTGTGTTTCTGATCGCGCTTATAGAATTTATATGACACAGAAATCTCGTTCGGTTTTGGACTGTAATGTTTGGTTAAAATATTTTCAATGTCACTAAAAGTCACTTCATGTGATTTTCGAGGTGTTATTAATGCCAAAAGGGTCTCAAACACTTGTGCACCACATGTTGTAAAGAAATTTGCACGCTTAGCATTGTCCGAAACAATACCATTTGCTTCAAAACAGTACTTAAGTCTGTCAATGTAACTGTCCCAAATGTCCACTTGTGGATTGAACTCTTGAAATTTCACTGCTTTTACTTCCATTTTAAACACTTTTATACTACGTCGCCACTATTATGTTTAAGAAAACACATTATAAAGGCCAACACATTTATTCAGCTAGGGAGCTAAATGACAAGTGAAGTTATTTTACACTACCCACTTGAGTTGTACTTTTTAAACAAAAAGCGTCAAACAAGTTAGACAATCTGTCAATACACAATAAATATATAATGAAGGCAGTATTGTAGGATATGGCACACATAGTGAGGAGGTTCCTCACTTTGGAGTATATGTATTGTATTCTATGTATCATGTGTTCATAAGCATGTGCGTGATGTGGACTGGACTGAAAAAGTGTCTGCACACGGGTGAAGCCGGGCCGGGCCACTAGTAATAGATAAATCACTCCTTTTGTTCTTAAATAGTAAAGTGAATTATGCAATTGTTGATGTCTCATTAAATAAAAATGTTCATGAAAAAAAAACTAAATGATGTAAACTGAAAATATAAACTGTAATCAATTAAGAAACACAAACAAATATTATCTATATCTCTAAATAAGCTGATATTGTAAGAACCGATTTATTTGACAGCATCCCTATTTCACACTGTCAAATGGAACTTCTTAATTTAGATAGATAGTAGTTTTTATTACTCACAGTATAATTTATTGCCTTTCACATGTGGTACCTATAAATTTTATCTGTGAATCATTTTTACATCTCAAATATATTGATGTGAAGTAGGTGTGACTTAAAATCGTACTATCCACTTTACATATACATTTACATATAACTTTGAACCACATACCTACATAAATATATTTGAAAAATTAAAGTCTTTAATCACATTTAATTCTTTTATCAATTGAATAATAAATACTTTTCGATAACAAAATGGAATGCAGATTTTATCTAATATGCCAAATACTTATGTTATTTTTAGTAATATGCATACATTTAAAATAGGCATACATTTAAATTGGCACTAATTTTAATTTTGTTTGTTTTTCAGGGGTAACCTTAGAAGGTCATTAGAATTGTTTGAAAAGGCAATTTCACTGGCCAAGACAGAGCTAGAGATGACCCACTTGTTCTCTTTGAAGGATGCAGCTGCTGCTCAACTGAAGGTGTCTGAACGCTGGGGTCTGGACTGGACTGTGAGCTAGGCCTGTGTCCATCCTCTTGCCATGAGATCAACGAGAATATTATCTGGCCGTCCAAACCAACGGTTTCTTATAAGATATTATTGCATTTTCAATTGTATTTCATTTATATTTATGCTTTACGTTCTTATTAAAGTTTAGACAGTTTTTGTCACATATTATTATATTGAGTTAATGTCTTGTGCGTAGATAGTTTGTTGATGTTTATATATATTTGGGTACAGTAGTTTCGCCAGATCGTATTCTCGTTGAATATATTACCGCCGCCGACTCCGTAAACAACATTAGCGCGATATTAAATCAAATGATTTCATTGTAGTTTACAGAATTGCTTTGTTTCCTTAGATGTATATTTCGCCATTATAACATATCTAGTACTGTTTACACATAAATTGCCATGTTACACACGTCTTTGTGACTGTACTTAATGTTTTACTTGTAAAATTTAACTACAGCCATGAGCCATTATTGTAGTGTTACCGAAAATATTTTGATTTGCATTCATATTTAATAAGTTATATTGCAACATCACAAAAAGGAGAATCAAGTTTATTGTAAATATTACCAAAAAGAATCCTTAAGAACGCAATATAAACAAAATATTTTCTGTTGTCAAATGTGTGTATGTTTTTAGATGTGACATATGAAGATGTAGTTATCAAAATTTACTTCACATTGAAGTCATTGCCTAAACCTTGATAGCAAAAATTAGTTTTAGAGAAGGTGATGTACATTGCATTTAAATAAAACAAAATTATGTTAAATTGTTGAGTATTCAGTTAAAAGAGTAATAAATGTGTAGATGTATTAATGTACGTATAAGAGTTCATTCAATCAAAAAATATTACCAAACAATTTCGAATGGCATGAAAATTTGTTACTTCTTTCATGTGACTAAAGAGAACATTTGGTTATACACAATAAGAGCATAAGTTAGTGGTCAGGCTTCTTTAAGTCAATAGAGTAAATTAAATGACTAGTGAAAAAACGAGTCACGATCACCAAATTTTCTTCTGAATATAATGGGCATAAATACAATTTTTTTAATATGTCGTCACTAAATGTCGTTAAATTATACGTAGATAAGACATTGACACACATTGATAATGTTATCATTTTGTTAAACGCGAGGTGCCGATATATTATCCATGTGTTCACGTACTTTAAATCGATTCTTTTGCATTATATAAAAATGACAATGTTAATTTATGCACTGTGGGGTGGTCATGTTTTAATCGTAACGATGTGTTGGTACTCTGTGTTGTTATATTTAATTTTGGGTCCAAATAATAACTGCGAATACTGTAATCGATGTGTAAATTTCCCGCGGCCCACGGCAAAGGTAGGTTCTATTGCGTAGGTACAAAGAGTGTAAGGTGTGTGCGGCGGTGCGTGTATCATTGGTGTATTCAATACATTTTTCGGCATTTAAATCTTCATTAGTGTGTACCTGTGAAACCTTCAGTACTTGTGTAAAATAACGGTTTTGCGAGTAATTATAATGTATACGTTTTGCTTCAAGCGAAGTTCCGATGTTTTGAATGCACCTTAAAATTATCAGTTAGATTGTGAATTTAGAATATAGCTCGCAGAGACGGTTCTACAGAGTTGTTACCTCACCGATAGTGAATAGTTATCAATTTATGAAAACTACGAAATACATTATTGAAAAAAAAAACATATTTAATTTATACCCTTTAATTTATCTTCCTATAGGATTCAGATTGAAATAAAAAATATTATATTTTTTATTTAAATATTATATTTAAATTATATTTTATTTTAATATTTTTTATTTAAATATATTAATTATTTTATTATATTTTTTATTTCATTAAAGCAACAAACTTATTTCACTCAATCACGCCTTCATTCGCGTGAGATTTTCAATCATTTTTCAATATAAATAATACTAACTATACTGTTGAAATTTTTGAAAACGAAATAAAGCTAATACAAAAGGCACTAAAAACAAAAAGAAAGAAGATAGCAACAATACACTGAGGGAGGACTATGTTCAGCACTTTGGTTCAACAGTAGACTTCCTGTGGTTAAAGATTGTGATGACGGTGATAATTATGGACGTCAGTATAAAAGTGGCCTAAAACTGTGGGATTTCATGCGAAGTCTTCAAATGTACTTGAAAATTGCACGAGACCTGTGTTGTGGTGGTAAGTTATTTATTAGCTTCGCTCGACCTGGTCTATCTATACATATGTATGTATAATAAATTTGTAACCGATCGATGTCTGTACGTGGAAGATAAATGAGAAAAAATAATAGGGCAGGTCTTTATTAACGTAATAGAACCCAAAACAAAGATTTTAGATTTTTTGTCTGTGCGGTCGTGCGCGATGAACTCAAAAAGGGCTTAAAACGGATTTCGATGAAATTTGGTATGGAGGTAGCTGATACCCTGGATTAAGAGATCCTTTTTTATTGAAATAGCAAAGTGACTACGCTGCGTCTAATGGCTATCTTAGCTGCCCTCCGGAGTACTAAGGCTTAAAAAGTAAATCAAGTGTTTTTCATATCTAAAAGGATTTATTTACTTTTGATATAGGTACGAATCAAAAATGTGTTTCCTCTCCCTACTGATTTGAACAGATTTAAATGAGATAAATAAATAACACCCCACAGTCACATACATAGTCCCACTCCACATTAAGCTCGAGTCATGTGTCGTGGGTATCAGAAACTACGACAGACTTTTCGGTCTCACAAACACCTAGACCGAAATATGTATGTACCTGTGGATCACACAAATATTTGTGACGGTGCGGGAATCAAACCTGCGGCCTCTCGTTTTACAGCCGGCGTTTAACCAACTGCGCCACGGAGGCTATTGATGTTTTAATGTAAAAATAAACCTCGAGAAAGGCCATTTTTTATACCATTTTATAAAGGTATTCTTTGCATGGTAACTTATTGCCATTTCCCTTTTCTATAAGGCCATGCCATAAGCATGTATTTACTGACTTATAATGGTGTCACTTATGCTTCAACAAATACCGCTAATCATATTATTTATTTCTGTAGAAAGGTCAAATTCACTATTATGTTATAATGGCACCTTTTCGCACAGAGTTTACGGGGAAGATCCGTTGTTTACGAATAATATTTTCAGTTCAAATCGTAGGCTTGCAAGAATACGGTGCGCGCTAACAATACCTTGTCCAGGTAACTTTTTTGATCAAGTATGTGTTATCGCATGAGTGAACGATGACCTCGTTTACAGCAGACCACGCTGATAAATCAAAGGTTCGAACGCAAAGCACATTTGGACTCTTCGAAGTCATGTACGTGTGTAGGAATGTTATAACATTTATGCTTAGGTACTATAGTACCTAAGCATTAATTTTACGTTGAAAATATAGATCGTGAGGTAAGCTGTAATACTAGATATTATCTACTATGATTTCAGAGGTGAGTAAAATCCTCCAAACCGCACCAGGCCAGCATGGCGAACAAAGGCCTAAACACTTCTTAGTTGTAGTGGTTACCTAAGCTCAGCGGTAAGTCCTATATGGGCTGATAATGTATTTTATCACATAGGCAAACGAGCAAACAGGTCATCTGATTGTAAGTGATTACTGCCGCCCATCAACATCTACAACCTTAGATGAGAGATTGCGCCCCCGGCAATCTTACACACTAACAGAAGCACGATAGCAAAGTCGTCAGCTTTATCTGAAACAGTGGTAGGTATTATGTACCACCCGGGTCAAGCAGGCCCATTGCATAAAGAAGGTGACTACAGTGCGGTTTACCACTTTGAACATGTTAACGTGATATATTGTATACCTAAGTATCAATTTAAAAATTCATCTCGAGGAAAGGAATACCTAATTGTCCGGCATAGTATTATAACTAGTCGTCAAGTTGAGAAACCTTACGAGGGCTTCACTAAATGATATAAATTGTAACCTCATTCTACGGCTCTCATAATCCAATTAGTTTTTTCTTATAACTTTGACATCATGTCATCTATAAATTACAATGTAATTTATCTGTGTTTATTAGATAGTCCTCTTTTATAAATTAAATTATTGAATAATTTGTAATGAAGATTATATTTTGGATTGTATCTTGCTGTATTAAAACAAGTGTCCAATTGTTCTGCTATAATTGCTCGTCGACGCAACGCGATATCAGTGGTTGTGAAGGAGTGTTCGTGCCCTCTCTATTTCAATTCAATAATACACGGCAACTTTTAGTAAATTGTAGTGGAGGTAATAAACATCTTATCAGATTTCTGAAAAATTATTTATACATTTAGGTACAGGGCGGCCCATGGCTGTGCCGCATGGAGGGGCAGTACCTACCATAAATATTGTATTAACCGTCGGAAATATCTGTTAACCTGAATAATTGTCGTCATTGGAACATAAGTTCAGCAAATTCAAAATATAGGTTAAACAAATTGAATTAAAATAGAAAAAAGAATAAAAAATAGAATTCACATCCATCTCACAACGTTTTTAATGTAAAATAACATAGTTGATAGGGGAACACAAAAAAATTTAATGTGAATCGCATTCCCGCTAGGTTCACAGATATTTCCGACTATAGGTATAGATAGTTAATTTAACTAAAATAATACATCATATTGATTTTGAAAAGAATTCAAATTGCTTTTAAAATATTTTTGAATAATCGCGTTTGTGAAGCGACTATCGAACCCGCCATCTGATAAAAAAAGCATCGATCAATAATTTAGGGTAGGAATGCAGTTAAATTTAGTCTAAATTAAAATGATTTCTTCTTTCAGTAAAATTGTCTATCTACAATATTAATGTGTATAAATCAGGGCTTCCCAAACTTGCGTCACTACGCGCTGACGCGGCCGGTTGGGGGTTGGGGATATAGGGGGGGGGGGGTGTTTGTTAAAACTTTATTATAGGTACATTTGGAAACGCTCGAATGGAACCCAAACCCTTATTTTGTTAATGCTACAAATTATAATATAGGTACATAGGTACGTAAATGTACCTTTTGTCGAAACACCAAACTACCGAAAATAATATAACTAACCGACTCATTTCATGTTGAGTTCTGAAATATATTTCTGTATAATATGACTCTTGTACCTAAATGTTGATTATTTTTTCTGATATATACTTACATAGTTACAAACTATCTATCTACATATTGCTCTGTAAATTCATTATTTGGTCTGAATTAAATGTTATACTTAGTATCAATTGAAGTACATAAGTAGTAATAAAATCAAATAGTAAAAGAAGAATCATCTCCTTATTGATCAGATACCATCTTTATGTTGTAGACAGCGCTATGTGCTATGTAAGATCGTGGTCGGCTCGCGCAAAACATGCTTGGATGGTACAGCGGGGATGTTACCAGCCTGTCAAAAACGATTTTCTTCCTAGAACTATGACTATCCCCACAAGAGCTATGACGTGCCGAAATGAGAGGTATCTAAGATAATGTTCGACATCGGTGTACCGTGATATAAAAATTGGTCCCAACTTCTGGATGTTCATGTTAGATATATTTAACTTTTGAATAAGTTCACTATGAATTGTGATCTCTTTTACTGAAGAGTGAATACCGAAGTGTCTGTGTCAAAGTAATTCTAAACCAGACATCCTTCTCAATCCATATGCATCATGCTTTTGATGATGTTTTATTGCGATACAGATAATATTATTACCTATTATATATCAAACAAAATAATAATAAGGTATTTATATTACTTTCAGACTTCCTGAGGCTGAATACAAGGTATGCCTTTGCAAGGCTGACTGGTGCAACTCCGCCCCTAGTCTTTTTCCTCCTCGACTTCAAAATACATTCGTCAAATTCAGGAAGTTTTTTAATAACTTTCTATCAATGTTCTTGTATCATTAAATTATGTGTGACTAATATGAAAATCCGCTGCGTGTCTTTTATCTTCGATCCTTTATTATCGATGCTTCCATATTAACTACAGAGGATCGCAATAAATGTGACTTTATGGGTTTATAAGCAGCTTTCACTTTATCTAAGGTGCATGTCTATTTCTACGAAAAGGACGGTAAGAAATGTGTGTGTTAGTGGGCCGCGTCCGCTGCGACGCGCGTGTCTTTTTTGTAGACATGCGTCAATCTACACCTACCTACATAATGAGAAAAATGGAAAATTGCTACAGTGAGATAGATTTCTTGATTGGTAGTTATTTTTGGTTTTAACATAATATAAATATTAATATTCAGACATTGTATTGCAAAATTTAGGGATTAATTTAAAACAAAATAATATTTCCTATATCGAATATTATTATTAACAATTAAACATATAATAAATAAATAATCGTATTATCTATGTAATACATCACTGTGTCAGTTTTAACACTTCAATCCATAATAAGATTAGGAGTCTAGTTGTTAACAAGAAGCCTGTAGTAGGACATCAGTCAGTCGGTGGGGTCACAAACTCCTGCAGTATTAGCTAGATGGACTAAGTTACACAACACATGGTCTAAAGCTACACATATTCGTCAAATATTAGAAGATGCCCCATCTTAAGTTATAATATTGGTTTAATTTTCGTTTATTTCTGTATTTATTATTCATCTTTCTTCGTCTTGTTCGCTGTTTTCGTCTTCTTCAAGCTCATCGACGGCTTCTGCTGCGTCGCTAGTTACTGCTTGCGCTATGAGTCCTGTAATGCCGTTTTCATTTTTCTTCCCTTCTAAAAACTTATAAACATATTCTTCTAATGTATCTTCGTCAAATGGTATTAAATCTTCAAGATCCAATTGTCTCCTTGATCGTTTTTCTTCTGAATTTTGATTTGAATTTGAATAATTATTTTCATCATTATCTACTATGCCTTTCTTGTATATTTCTATAGGAACATCACTGCCATCGCTAACATCATATTTTATTCCGACATCTGCTTCTTGAATTTCAATTGATCCGATCCCAGTGTCTACAAGAGACTTTAAATTTTGTGCCTTACTTACTCTGTTTAAAATAGTAGTGGCCGATTTCTTTATACTTTTATTTTTGTAAGGGTGTAAATGTTTGACTTCGTTAGTTTCATTAGGCTTGGGTATTTCATTGTCTATAGTATGGTTGTCATTAGAAGGTTTCGGCTTGGAGCTATAAGTTTTGACTTTTGAATGTCCTTGAATAATCAAATACATTGGTAAAGTCGGCGATTCCGGCGTCGAGTTCTGATTTTCAGACAAAGTAGTGGGCGATATTGTTGTCGGCACTGGCGTAGTAAATCGCATATGAAGATAAGGATCATGAGTAAATACTGATGCTTTATTAGGAATTGAATTACTTAATGTCTGATAATGATCCTTCTTAATTGATAAGTTTCCACTGGGTTTTGCTGGTGGCGGGGGTTGCATAGTTTGCATAGTCTGGATTTCAATGGCATCATTATTTGGTTTTTCTCGATAAACTTGCTTATTTTCTGAAGCATGGGCGTAAAGATTATCTTCTGGTCTTTCCGGGCCGTTGACTAAAGGCATTGTTATCATAGGTCCTAACATGTTTAGAATATTGCCTAGAGGCCTTCCTTCGGGTCTTTTATTGGGAACAGGAGTTGTTTGATATGTTAACGTAGTTGATTTTTCAGTCGATGTCTCTTGGTAATAATCTTGAGGGTATGTGGTTGTTTCGGAGGTAGTATCCTCGGTAGGCCATGTAGTATGACTTTCTGGAGTAGACCCCTCTGTTACAATCGGCGGTAGCACAGTTGGAAGGAAAGTAGGCAGCAGAAGAGGAATAGATGTTACTTTAAGTGGTGGTGGTGATTCCGATAGCACGGGCTTATAGAAAGAAAACGGTGGTGTTTGTGTCTCTCTAAAGTCATTACCTACATAATTTTGGGTATCATTGACGGTATCCTGCGTGGGTGTTGTGGGTCCCCATCCCGCATAATCACTACTTACAATGTTATTCAATGGCGATTTTGTTTGACTCACGTCGAGAACCCAATTTTGACTTGTTGTTGACGATTGGTATATAAGATTAGCCTCTTGTAGAGCATATGACGATGTAAGAATCGGGCTTCTAGTAGAATTTGTCGCTTTTAGTTTCGGCGGGATACTTATTTTTATATTGGAACTATGTGGTGGTAACTTCTCTTCTGAAAGAACAAATAATGATGGTTGATATCCCGGAATTGGCGGTGGAGGTGGAACTAGTATCGTCATGGGGTAATGTTCACTCAGTTTATATGTGTAATCTTCATACTTCACGGGAACTGGTCTATGAGGAATCCTTTTTGGTGGCGGCGGTGGTGGAGGCGCAAGTGGGGGCTGGCGAGGTGTTACACTAGGTTTTCGGGACGAAACACCAAGCACTAAAACTTCTGATTTTCTTTCTGGATAATGATCACGTTCAAGCCTGCCGTCGTCAGCCCAGTAATGGACACGTTCCAGGACGGGTGGCTCATAATCGTAGGTTGGGTCGTTACGTAAAGGATCCCCTCGGCCAGTCAAAGGTTTCCACTGATCGAAGTCCATTCGAGGAGAGAATATGGACGTTAATCCGTTCGTGCTTTGATTGTCGTTGACAACTGTAAGAAAGGATAAAATTATGTAAGTTTGACGAAAAGAAATACACAATATTAAGCTAAGAAGGTTTCCGCCCACTCCAATATTACAACGACGTGGCAACATTGCGTGCCATAAACCTAATAAATTGCCTTCTGTCCAGACATAACACGATACGGGGCTGACTGGTTAGGGAATGTTCCACAATAATAAATAATAAAGTTATATTTTTCTGGCAAAATTATTAGATAATAGCACGTTGTAGTGACACCTTTAAGTTGCTATTAAAAATTAACTTACAAGAATCATTGTAGACTTTACTTAATGGTCCCCTTGGGTCTAACGACCGGACCTTTGATATCAACGAGCGTGAAGACCCTAATGCTGCGACAAGCAATAACACCAATGTCATGTATATCTGAAACAAAACAAATGCCTATTTAAGTATATCAAATATTTATAAATGTTTGTTATAATACGTTACATAAGTTTACTTTTAGGAATTGGGTACATAATTATTTTTTTATTTATTTTTATGACACCAATGACAGAGACACAAAACATACAAAAACTTATAACAGTAAAGTTATATGTATGGACATTGTGTTCTATCCTTATAGGTGTAATACAACATTCATTATAACTAGCGTTGGAAACATAAAATTCAATTAATACAATTTACTTAAAACTAAACAAATTAAAAATAAAGAATAATGAAGTGGACAATGATCAGGTGCAATTAAGACGCTTAATAATAAATATTAATTAATGAGGAATACACAATTGAAAAACGAGAAAAACTAAATTTGAATTAAGTGATGGTCTTTTACTAAAGCGTGTTTATTTCGTTTTTTAACTATTATTTTTGGTTGTATAAATACATTGTTACATTTCAATATATAACAGCGACGTTTTACAATCTGACGCATTTATGTAATATAGCGGAGTAAACAATGTGCCTTTCACATATACTATACATATAACAAGTCGATGGAGGCTGGTTGTAATCCTCGGGCATGGGTTTGGCTTTTCGGAGTTTCGGAGTGGTAATTGGCTAACAATATGTGTATTATTAGCCAATTACCACTGGCTTTAATTGTGAAGGAAAGCACTATAAGGAAATCTGAGTAGCTTATAGATCTTTACAAAAATGTATATGGTAAGTGCAGCGTAGTGAATCAAAGCCCAAACCCTGTCAATCGAAGTTTTGATTGTACATTAATCTGGTTCTCAATAATACGCGTACGTATGATGATGTGATATATAAATATTATTCTAATATCTCTACATTTTTAATCATCAGATTCCAGCTCCAACCTACATTTTAAATTCACCGGTTTTAATGAAGTTTAAAATTGTCCCTCCGGCAATCCGAGAATCCGACGATACTCACGCACCACAAGCTACTTACCACTGAAAAATTTTGTAGCATTTTTTATTCAAGCAGTTTTCGCGTGGTTTGAGTAACAAAATTGTATTTTACCATACATATTCGTATAAAATGCAGCCTCCCTAGCGCAGTTCATAAAGACACCAGCGCATCAACGTGAAGGCGCTGATTCGACTTCCGCTGCGAGACTATTGTGGCAGTTTTTCGATCGAAGATAACCGATACCAATAACACAGCGAAATAGGACAAACAACAAGTATTTAGTATAATAATGGCACAAATTATAACAATGAGAAAACATTTTAAATTTTAAACAGTAGTTTCCAACAAAGACAGGACAGCATTTTTATGTATTTTTTATTACAAACACTACTTCCTTACTATTTTTTATCTACCTAGTTTAGAAATGGGCTCTGCCTACTTTATTACACTCCGTTTTTGCTCAAATCAAAATTTATTTTCTATTTGCGTATTTTCGCGTGTACGCTGGTTGCTTAATGAACTTCACTTCCTTTTGCATTTTAAATATTAAATGAATGTCAACATGAATTTCAGAAATTGTTATAATTTGTTTCGTTAACGATATGTACCTACACGTTACATGGTTTCCGTCCAATTAGAGCGGTGCTCGGCTGTCAGCACTTTTTTGGCAAGTTGGGACTGGAGAGTTGCTCATTAAAATGTCTGTCGGCATGGTAAGATGAAAGAACAGCAAAATTTTATATTTTACCAATTTTATGTATGCAAGTGTACGATGTAAGCGACCTCAATGATGGTGTTGTAAAAACATGGTCCTTGTTAATTTTTTTTTACATATAAGTTAATACGTGTAATTATATATACTCGTACATCGCCTTATTGTTCGCACGTTAACAATTCGATATTTTAGTTGTGTACCTAACAAATGTAAACTTGCCTGAAAAATACTAGGTGACCCATCAAGTCAACCATGCCAGCTATGGCGAGACACTGACTTTTTAAAGTGAACCCAAAAAAATATGTATAATATATCCCGATAATAATGTATAATTGGTCGCAAGGAGTAACGACCAGGATACGATTGATGCGATCGCAGTGAAAGCAGCACGTGCGCCGAATCATTATCACTGGCGTTACTTGACGGGAATTGTACTTAACCATTTTGCATCTAATTTGCCCTCTTTCGATTATCCTTTCACTCTTTCTAGTGTGGTGTAACATGAATTAACATAGACATGCATGTCGCCTTTGACAATCATCTATTATTAAACTATGTAACTCAAAATCTGCTTTACTTCAAAATGAAGCCTAATACTTGTTGTATTGTAAGCAGAAAGTGTGTTTCGATGTCTCGTTCCTCGGTCAGGTGGACACCGTTGATTTAATTTCCATTCTTGGCACAAAGGTGGCTCTTGCCCCAAATCAACATGTTCAATTGTATTAACGCACGTAGGTGGCTATTGTTTGACTGTATTTAAAAGAAAGGTTTCCAATATCACATTTCGATGGCGGTTTTGGTTTTTGAGACAAAACTGATTTTACTTACAGTGCAACGCAATAATTCCTACAACTTTTTTACAACAAAAATAGCTTGTTTTTAATACGCGAATAATAATTGTGAACACACGTTAAGTATAAAGATCGATCTTTAACTTTAAACAATCCTTTGGCTTATACTTGCAAAGAAAGTTTCTCAAAAATATGTTAAAGTAAGTTTTAGTGAGTTGTTGTTAATTGGATAAGTAAAATCAAATGACAGTTTGTTTCTTTATTAATCTTTCCTGTTCTTTGAATGAGCACGTTCGGCAAACATTTGCTCGAAACCCGCACATCGTGCAACTTTCCATTTCTTGTTAAAAGCATTGTGGCTAACCATATCCTCTAGTTTTACTAAGAAAATGAAATATAATCTAGACATCGATGGTGAGCTTCTCAAGTTCACTTGTGAAAATTCCACCTTATGCCCTATAATATGTCACTTTCAAGCGTTACAAGATACGATCCGTTGGTTGACTCAGGCGCGTTTTACAATTGTCAGATAGAAATTATCCCATAAATAAATCAAAATATTACAATTTTATTAAAGCTAATATAATTGTTTCTTTGCTATTTCTTATTTTATTTAACGGAATTTAAAAAAATTATAAATAGTGGCATTTGTTATAGATATCTAAAAATGTCACGAATAATCTAATCACGAATAATAAGTTTTATTTAATAGATTTCATATCAACCTCAAGGCCCGAGACGTCTAATGACATTTTGGGTCAGCCCTGCATGAGCGGCTTGTTGCTGCTTTTATCGCGCCGTGTTATCACCACCGTGAAGATAGACGTCCTTATGTGGCCTTCACTTAAATATTAAAAACTTATTACTAAAAATAAATGTAACACTTAATCATTTGCATTCCTTTGATCTGTTTTCAGAACTTATCTTGTTATTTATTTTTTATCTGCGGCGCTATTTATTATGTCCCTATGTAATCTAGTTGTCTATTTTTCTATAAGGCAAAATATATAGGTTATATCCAGAATACGAACGAAAACGAAGTCAGATGGTAGTATTAGTGATTTCAGACACAATGCAACTAAAAATTTCACAAAAGCTTCCCTTGATTTTAATTGAACAGGCAATTGTCGAAGTAACTAATTTAAGTTATTTTAATGATGTGTTATACAAATACCGAGACATTAAGAGATTTTTGTTATTAAGAAAGTACATAGAAAACTGTTTAGTAATTAAACATTTTACGACTTTCATACCGTTAGAGTTTTAGTTTTTACACCGGACACGGAATTGATCCTGGGCTTGCCGCAATCCAAAGTCTATCACATCATTTTTTATGAAAAAATTCATGGGACTTTCACACTTGTAGGATAACTACATATTCTGCGTGTATTATAAAGAAAATTATTTGACAACATCGGGGTTCGTCTAAGTCAGCAGTGTTAAACTCGTTCTTACGTGAATTACTCACACATTTCCGAAAAACTTGTATAGCTATTGGCAGTGAAAGTTTTTGAGGTATTTATGTATAAAACTTGACTTTGATGTACGAGAGCCGCCGAGGGCTGCGGGGCGGGGGCGTGGGAACGCCGCGGCCGCAGACCGACTGGCGCCACGGCCGGTTCCACGCCCACGCACTCTTTGTACTGCCGCGGACGCCCCTCCTAATGCCCACTATATTTCCGTCGCCTCAAAAATATATCTAACAATACATAACACTTTAGATACGTTCAGTGCAGGATATGTTCAATTATGTAATACTTGGTAACCGGTTGGTTGAAATTCCGTATTCATAACCACCAAATCAAAGCAATCAATTGCACATCAAGCTAAGTGGTAAACAGTCAGTCATTTCATTTCCAATAAAGTATCAATTCAGCGATATCTATCCAGCAGCGTCGTGTAGGTGAAGAAGAAAAGGTATAACACTTTCACACAGTTGTGTCGTTGACCTGCCGTTAGGCACCGACTACACTACCCAGCAGAAGATGCCCACGCAAGTGGCTGCGCCATGCACGCAAGCGAGCCGCCGCGCCGCGCCGCCGCGCCGCGCCGCCGCGCCGCGCCGCCGCGCCCGCACTGCCCACCTCGTATTGTAGTCAATTAGTTCTCACACGACACCGAAATTCGATAAATTTATAACACTATTTGGAAATACGAGATACCATTATAAATGAAAATTAAATTTAAGACTTTTGATTTGGTGCGATATGAATGAACACAGCAAAGATAGTAATAGAAATAATAAGAAATATATAAATTACTAAACAAAAAGAAGGTATCTAAATACATAAATATGTATATTAATACAATGAATATAATATTATGTGCATTTTATAAAATGACTGTGTTATAAAAATGTTTCTGGGTCCTTTGCGCGTTGAAATCTTTTGTATTGAGGATTCCGTGCTTTCAATACTGACACAAAATAATTTCCTGATTCAATGTATTTCTATAAATTCAATTCCTATATTCACCGGCGCACATATATCATTACTAGTTTACATAAAAATTAAATAAACTTAAATAACAAAAAGCTATTTAGTCATAACAATAAATTTAATATCACAACGAACGTTCTTTAACCCGATAAAAATCATTGATGACAAAAATATCATTCTATTTAAATAAACAAACACAAAACTTATAGTAATATTGGTCGAGAATATTAGTAGTAATTGTAAACATACCGTATTCATTTTGTCGGTGGCATGCGAGTGCCGAGCGCGGGGAGGAAACTTGGTGCGATCACTTCACGATACAGTCGGATTACACGAGGACGTTCCGACCCCGGACGCGTGGAGTCCGCGGCGTCTGCGCTTCGTCTGGTCACTGCTGGACCGAGGCCGCAGCCCATTCATAGTGCACGACACCCGCCGGCCCAAACAACTCGTTCCCCGACCAAAACAAGCCGCGCCGCATGTCGCATTGTGTCATTACTTGCACTCCACACAACTCCCACTTGTCTGTTCAATCTCACACATTATATCCTTTTATCATTATATTATAACCGGTATTTAATTGCACTAGATATCCCGCTTTAGTATCGATCACAGGGACTTTTAAAACATAAATAACAATTTTTTACAAAATATCATGATTGTAGTTTTACAAAATAAGTAAAACATTTTACGCAGTTCAAATATAAAGACAATACATTGAAAGCCTCATATACGAAGAAATATATTTTTTGTTATTTATAAACATAAGGAAGCCTTTAGAAGTAGTGATGGGTAGGACACGTCAAAAAATTGAGTTTGTATGAGTTACTCATTATGTCAAATGAGGTGGGACAATGTACCACCTCATTTGAGGGGATCCTCAAGTGAATGAGTAGTATGTACAAAATAAGTAATGAGGTCTTTTCTGAAATTTGAGGTAGATGAGGTTTGTATTAGTACATAGCAAAAATAATGAACTGAGACTTAAGCTTGAAGATGCAAGTTTCTGTTACTCGAGTGTGACATAATAATGTAAAAAAAGAAAAAATGTTTTAAAATAATAAAGTATTTATTAAAAGCAAATTTACATATTATAATTTATAATATTATAATATTAAAAACTGTGTATAATAATAATAACAACAGAATTAATATAATATTAACAAAATATAAAACAACAAAATCAATTAACTAAGCAATAATAAACAAAAGTAATGTACGTAACGAAGTTTACTTCAACAGTTTAAATACAAAATTTAGCAGACGTCAAATGTTACGAATGTCGTTCCATAATACATTCACTTCAAATTCCTTGTTGTTAAGCATACGAAGATTGAGCGAGACTGACTTCAAAATACTACGCATACGTTCGCTCACTCATTCTGGCAAGAGGTAGCGACCATTACAATTGCGAGACAGCGACTTTTTCACTACGTACCTCATACCTACTCAACTATTTGAACTGGTACAAAATTTGTGTTTGAAGTCATGGGACAATTTATTCCTTTGTGTGGGACATTTGAGGTGCTTCATGTATGAGGTACCCATCACTATTTAGAAGTCAATTCATGTTCGTATGCGAATATTAATGAGTTGTGATAAGTAATATGTTACAAAGATATTTCAATTTCCATTATTTTTATGTGAACGATTCTTCAACTTCACTGTTGGACTGAGAACAAATAATGATATGATAAAATAAAAGTGGTCGTTAATGTAACTACAGGCAGTGACCTTCTTTTAAAAGATTTTCAATATTTTGCGTTTAATCTACGGCGGCAGATTTTTCAATAATTTTACGGACCGCTATTCGAGCGGTCATTGTATGTAAATTTCGGAGAATGGGGCGGTTCTGTTGTACCTATATTAATCATTATTCTGTGACCATTGAAAAACGCTACTTTGTTAGCCTCAGTTCATTACTGGGATTAATGTGCATGTCTGAGATATAAGATTTATTGATATCTAATAAATTGAATACGCAAGAATTTTTATTTATAAACATAATCATAAACTGATCTAATCAATATAAGAAATGATTAGGTTTCGGTTTATAAACGCCAATAGATACTAATATAGATACTAATCAAAGTTAATAAGATAGTGTAACTGCAAATCAAGAAGACCAAGCTTAGTAATGCGTATAATCGTACAACATTTCAAATCGTGATTATATTTTACTCATATATATTTGTGTGTACAGTGTATCTTCCAGAAATGGTAAGAATTACAATAGGTTTGACAATCGGACGGACACGATGCTGTAATGCGTGCATATTATATACTTAAGTACAATTAGTTTTAATATGTTTCTATAACTAAAAGTAAAAATTAAAAACTTGAACTTTTGCAGCAATTAAGGAAACAATATAATAAATATGTTAGCCTGCCACCAAATAAAATAAATACGCACAAAAGCTTCGTCATGAAAGTGGCCAGAATTTGAGTACAAATTTGACGTACATACCTACTAATACTATACAGAATGATCTTAAGTCATTATTTGCATTAATATAATATAATAATTTGCACAAAATATTATGCATTACCGCGATTAGAATAAAATGCCCATATTTTAATTTATAATAGTTATTTAAATTAATCTAGAACATTTATTATAAGGTCTTCGACGCTTATACAGGGTATCTCAAGACCGCGACCGAAAACGAAGTCAGGTGGTAGTACTAGTGACTTCAGACACAATCCAAGTAAAAATTTCGCAAAAAAAATCGACAACTTTTTTTTGTAATTTTTTACTTAACGTCGTATTTGTGTGATATTTACATAGTTTTCCTAAATAATGATGTAGACCTCTTTATTTTTAAACACTTAATGGTACGTAAGGGTTTAAATTATTATTTTCGCAAAAACTAGGTATTTACCACACAAACAAGATGATTTTAAAAAATTCTAAAAAAAAATCTGTCTCATGTTTGATGAAATTTTTATTTGCATCGTGTCTGTTACCACTAAAACTACCACCTGGCTGCGTTTTCGGTCGCGGTCTTGATATACCCGATATGTACAAAAACTGAAAAGCTAAACGAGGAACTTATTTAACACGACATTATATTACATATATGCTTTCATTTAAAAAACATACACAAATAACTAAAATCATAAATGACAAAAAAATATCTCCTCACGTGTGGATAACTTTGTGCTAACGAGTTACTTGAGTAATATAAGCCATTGCGCATGCCGCGTATCAATGATTATATGCACTTCCGCACATCGCGTATTGGGCGGCCAGCGCACGCATAATAATGAAAAAAGACGGAGTTTTAAAGCGGTGCAGTGTTTAGCTTTGGAGCCAATTATTATAAGGATACTAAACGAATGTATCGTTTAGTATCCTTATAATAATTGGCGTTAAAAACTAAATACAGAACCTTTAAAATCTATTGCCGTGAGGCAACATATGGAACTACATATGAAATTAAAAATATATCTTATATAACGCATTGTTTGAGATATGTTTCATAACATAAATTAATAATAAAGAACCGGTCATGACGCATTGTAAGTGACATCAATGCATCTTAATGGATTACCTATTTTATTTTCTTAAACATATTTCGTGTTGGCTTTTACTCGTAATGCCATAATTGGTCAATTCTTTAAGGTACCTACACTTATTTGAGAAATAATGAAGATGGGCAAAACTGGTCATCCCACTCATGACTCAACACTATGAAACCTCACCAAAATAAAATGCTTATATTTTTTTAATTGAAAATTTGAGTAAATAAATAAGTATATTCTAAGCTTATTTATTTCACGCATTGTTCGTGGATGAGTGATAGCAGTTTGGTTTATTAATTTCTAAGCAAGATGTTTTAAGGATTTGCTGAAACAATATTGATATTGAATAATAAGTAGGTATATATAAGTATGTGTTAGGTTTATCAATAATGGACATAAAATTTAAGGCAAGGGTCTAGTCCTAATAAATTGTCCTCTCACATTTCCCCTTAACATTGAAAGTTATAAATAGTCCAACTTGGAGGTCATGTAACTTAGATACTAGGTATTATATATTTTATCTTGGGGAAACTAATACGTTTTTACGAGTATCGAGACCAAATATTTATTATCTTCTCCCTTGTGTATTCCTTCTGATTTTATTAGGCAGTCAATGCACATACGACCCTAATATAATATAACAATAACTTACAGTTTGCCCATTTGCTAAAACTGAAGAATTAAAAAACGAATAATGAAACATGATTCCTTATAAAACGACATTTTGCCAATGCCTGGTTAACAATTCTAGCATTATCTAAGTACACGTACTGTGTTATGTGAAATTTGCAGGTCGTTCATAGTCTGTATGCATACCACATCCATACTGCCTTAGAAAGAGGTGCCACGACAAATATACAATAAATAGTGTCAGTGAAACGCAGCCTGTGTTTCAAATGTTCAATTAAACATATCTATAGTAGGAAAGTATTGACGGATGCAGACGGCATCGTTGTGCAACATCTCCATTTTCAATTTAAATTAATATATTTGCATAATCGATTATGTATTAGCATAATGTGCGATTATTTAATCGAGAATCCTTATTAGCAATATGCTTTTGATATAAAGCAGTTTGAGTATTGCTAACTAGTTGTTGTATCGTAATAGCTTCCGTAGTAGAAATTTTTTATAAGTTGTATCAATAATTGCCTAATAGTTTGACCAGGGTTCGTTGGAATAGTTCGTGAATGGAAAACTTTTTCTGGCTAATCTCAAATAGGTACATATATTTAAAATGTTTTCAAATTGCAGTTATCTATGTTTTTGACGGTCAATGCATTAACCAGCCCTGTTATGAGACCATTTATATGTATGTAAATTTACCATTCTTGAATTCACATTATGTCAAGTTTTTTATCGCGACGTATAGGTAGCTATTATATTTACGAACCCGTTTACTACCATATTTTCATATCACCACAATAGTTAATATAGATAAGTACCGTATATGACGCTGACCTAGTGCAGATTGAAGTACTTTACATATCTACATTGGCCTACATAATCGAAAAAATTATAGCTCGGATAGCGTCCGTCATACATGGTGTGGATAAACCCGCCATAGTGATCTCCACACACTCAGGCAATAGATATTCCAGTTCGAACAGGCTGGTACAATTGTGTGGATCGACGAGGAATTGTCGACGATAGACCGTAGATAGGTACCTACTTACTCTACATATTTGAATTTCTTAGCATTTATTATCACGCGCATTGCAGTCAATTTGCTGTGCCAATATTTAATAAAATGATTTTGGAAGATAGGTATCTCCAATATGCATGTTTCCCTACATGTATGGAGTTTTCCTTCACGGATAAAATTAACAACAATTATTAATTTCTTATTCTTTCCCGTCATTGATGTGTGTGTACCTAGAACTCAAATCTGCGATTACCGACTCCGCATGCAAATCTGTTACTAACTAAGCTATCGTTCACTGACTCTCTCAAAGTTATTATACCTAAATGTACCTATACAAATGCATAATGAGTTTTATGAATTAAATATTTTATTAGATTCGATTTATTCAAACCAGTAGGATCTAAACTTCTCTCTGGATTACATCTACAAGAAAGTAGTTATGCAATATATTTTTATACTAAATTTAGAATTCCTATACTTATTGTTCTTTATTTATTGTTATTTACTTAGTTAAAACTTTTTTTAAAAATGGAGTGTTATACTTCCTGTAGCTTTTACAACTTCCCGGCGAAGATAACAGAAGGTGGCTTTATATGAGGGCGACCGCTCACGACTTAATAGGCTAAGGGGCTTCACGCATCACAGGTGCATGTGAGACTGTTGAGGCAATACACAAAAAAGCAGGATTATCAGAATTTGGAATGGAATGGTGTGTTAAGTTAAACTGCGAACCTTTTGTTTCGTGCCGAGGTGGGAGGTTTCCGCTGAATAATTGTAGTTTTATTAATAAAAGAAAAAAAATAACAACATTAATGAGGTTTGGCTGGAGGCAGAAGATTGGAACAAGAAAAAAAAAACCTAGATAATAAGAAAATATATGCTTACTTCCATTGCATTTCGGTCTCATGTATCTGTGTAAGTATGTCTTAATATTGTTGACAAAGGAGCGAATTCAGGTATAATTACTATTATTTGGTAATTTGCCCTTTTTTAACAAATGTCTTACGCAACGTAGTACGTAGGTACCTACTACCGTCCATCAGTGCTACTTGTCAACTGTCAGATATTAAACCAAAACAATAAGAGTGCTATTCACTATCTACTGGTGGTAGCTCTTTCATATGAGAGAGGCTGCCTGAGTAGGTACCACCGCAATGTCTATTTCTCCCGTCAAACAGCTGTGTAAATGCACTGTTGTGTTCCGGTTTGAAGAACATTGTAACCAGAGTAACTACTGGACATAATGAGACTTAACATCTTATGTCTCAGGATGGCGAGAAAAAAATAAAAAATAAAATGGCGAGCTTGGTGTAATGCCAAACATTGCTTTGTTATTCATGTAGTATAGGATCCCGCTATAGAACGACCTTCACCGAGATGCTTATATATCCCTTTACACCCGAGAGATGAAGTTCTTCTATGTCGTGTTTAAATGTTATTCCGTAACTTCCATAGTGTCCAAAAATTATGAGAAAAATATTGAAAAAATTCCTGGTGCACCTGGTTTCCAGCAATCAGACCCTCACGATCGTGACTTTCAGGAAATAATTGTAAGTGGCACGATCGTGAGTCTGTGTTATTATATGGCAATATAACAAGGAAAATAATAAAATAACCATTGATAATTATAAACATTATATTTATTTTAATAAAATACTATAAGATCAACGCTTTTTCATTACTTTAATCAGTCTTTTAGGCGTAAGTTAAACAAAATAATCATTTTTTGAAGACATCAGTCGTATTTTTGGTAAGTGATTATTGGAACTGTACGTATTTAAATAATCAGCCTTATTAAAGTTTAATAGAAAAATAAACTACATACTCGTATTTTTGACGTGATAAGACTTAAAACAATTTTTATCTCGTGACAAACATAAATATACATCACATTTCTCGCATCGAATTTTTGAACGACTGCCACAATTTTCCATTCGACAGGATCTAGGCGCTTTTATATCAAAATTTTTCAGGCCTACAGGTCGTGGTTTACTTTTTCACGACCTGCCGTAGCTTACAGCGTCCTGTGAAGGGGATCATCTGCTCGTCAATCGAGTAAAATCCTGGAACTCTTACCAACTTGTTACAGGTTTCTTTTACCTTGTCAATCATGGGTTGTACCTTCCATAGCGGGTTATCCACTTCGTTTGGAGCTGGTGAATCGGACTCGACAACATGGAGTGCAATACGAAGAGTAATAAACCTGTCTCTTGTCATCAGGTCACTGATCAAGCCTAACTTCATACCAACTCTCCAATACATTGATACTCGAGGGTAAGGAATACAGCCCATAATAAGATGAATGGCAACTAATTTAGCTATTTCAGCACTTGAAGATTTAAGTTCATGACCCGTAGTGCGTAGGTAATATAAGTTGGAGCAATGAGAGATTTTTTCTAAAAACTGTGTATCAAAATAATCTTGAAAATATTCAATTGGTCGTCTTACCGGGTTTATTGGTAAGGCAGAATAGTTGTGAGACTTTTCTGTAAAAGCAGTTTGTTTCCATATTCGCTTTCTTGTAACTCTAGTTACTGATGCTGCCTCTCGCCCACTTGAAGGCCTTCTTCCACGGCTACTTACTGGCGATCTTGATCTGTCACTTGTAGATGGCGAACATCTTGATTCTCGCACAGTAGATCGCGATTCTCGCGTAGTCGTTCTTAAATTTGGCAGGACTGGCAATTCACATGGTGGTGACGGTATTTCTTCGTCATCCTGTTCTTCTTCTGACACGTCGTCTGCAGTGTGCCGGAACAAGACGTCTGGATCGAATTCTGTGTCATCTGCGTCCAGATCCTCAAAATCTGAGATATTGCCGTTCGCCAAAACGTCACAAATTGTTTGTTCCGTGAGTATACGCTCTAAAAGTAAAAAAAACATACATTTAAAAGCATTATATTACATAAATAAAGGTAAAAGACAGAGTAACATTTGTTATTAAGTTTCGTAGTACAACCGAGGTACCACGATCGTGCGAGTTTAAATTTCGGGGAATAGTATCAACCGATAAATAAAGTAATGTACAATAAACATATGTAGTATTCTTTAACAACTAATAAATTAGCAACTTACATAAAAAAATGTTAGTAAACCATTAGCATTACGAAAATATCAAATACTTACTTGTTCGAGCGACGTGGTCAAAAAACGCAGCCATCTCTCTCGTGTCTTCCGGACGACTGACAATTTCCAAACTGTACCTCTAGTAATAAAGTGCGTTTGCGCGGGTTCTCAGATAGTCTCATGATCGATCGACGACAGTTGCGTCCGCAAAAGTTGTTTCGTGTGCAGTGTAGAATTTTTCAAAGTCAAAACTCACGATCGCTTAAGCTCGGGTGTAAAGGGTTAATGAAACGTAATTTATATATTATTTAATATGCCAATGAATATATTCCATATGGGTTGCCTAAAAAATTTTAGTCCAGAGTATTTTTAATTAATAATTTAAAAAAATATTTTTTTAAACGTTCCTCCCGTTTGATTATTAGATAAATTCGATACCAATCGAAAGTATGAAGCCCATAGAATATGCAAACGTTAGGTTGCCTATTCTTTTCCGGTCACAACTATCGAGTTGCCAGGTGTAAACAGGTAAATCTATACTAGCATTTTGCAACGGTCTGATTATTGAATCAAACTTTAATAAAATTAAAGATTATTTTATTATGAACACGGTGGTATAGGGTTGCCTGCGAAAAATCAGTCCCGAATTCCGGTTGTCGAATTTAAAAAAGTAAAATATCGCTGCCAGTGATAGCATGACACAGCAAAGCAGCTGTTTAAAGTCCGCCCATTTATAGAAAGAGAGTGCGCATGCTATTTGTGCTTGGAAATGAAAAGGATAGCGATAGACTCGTATATGCTGTGCATCATTTTGGAGTATATTGTCGCTATAGATACAAGTGAAAAAACGTGCTACTATTTATTGTTGGAAAAAATGGCCAAAAAGTGTTTTTTGTGTGATTCGGATAAAGAAATAATTGATTTTGATGATGAAACTGAACTGAATTTTTTTATTTTGGCTCCTAATAATAAAGATAAAATTTGCCACATTAGTAATATATATGTATTACTATAACCTTTTCTACTAAAGATGTGTATATACTTTAGTGTCACATAAAAAATATACACACAAATAATTAATTGATAAAAAGATAAAAAAATAAATAACTATTTCTCTATATTAATAATAAACTACTCCAAAATGATGCACAGCATATACAAGTCGATCGCTATCCTTTTCATTTCCAAGCACAAATAGCATGCGCACTCTCTTTCTTTAAATGGGCGGACTTTAAACAGCTGCTATGCTGTGTCATGCTATCACTCGCAGCGATATTTTACTTTTTAAATTTCGACAACCGGAATTCGGGACTGATTTTTCGCAGGCAACCCTATACCACCGTGTTCATAATAAAATAATCTTTAATTTTATTAAAGTTTGATTCAATAATCAGACCGTTGCAAAATGCTAGTATAGATTTACCTGTTTACACCTGGCAACCCGATAGTTGTGACCGGAAAAGAATAGGCAACCTAACGTTTGCATATTCTATGGGCTTCATACTTTCGATTGGTATCGAATTTATCTAATAATCAAACGGGTGGAATGTTTAAAAAATTTTTTTTTTAAATTATTAATTAAAAATACTCTGGACTAAAATTTGTTAGGCAACCCATATGGAATATATTTATTGGCATATTAAATAACATATAAATTACGTTTCATTAAATAAGCATCTCGGTGAAGGTCGTTCTATATCGGGATCTTAGACTAATGGTGTTGTTTGGTTTTGCTACTGTCCTTGAACGGTCGTATCGCTTACCATCAGGCGAATGAAATGCTAGTCTCGCCAATCACTGCAATAAAAAAAATCAATGTTATTTGACAAAACTATCTTATATCATAGGACGCTAAAATCTAATAAAATTGGAATAATAATTTTTTTCTTCAGATAACAATTTGTAATACAGGCTTATATTATGTAGGTAAAATAAAATTTTGCAGAGAATTTGGTGTTTGTCCTTATTACATGTACAATGTTTTCCCCTATATCTATGGCCATATAGTCCATCACACTGGCCTAGTGCGGGTTGGCAGACTTACATACCGTAGAAATTCTTTAAAATGGCTACGGTATGCAGGTTTCCTCACGATCTTTTCTTTCACCGTTAAAGTGCGTGGTGATTGACTATCGATACACACATAACTCCGAAAAGTCAGAGGTGTGCCCTGGGATTTGAACCCGCGACCACCGTGAACATGTAGGCAGCCGCGTCTGGTCCGTTACCAACAGGCCACCACGCACTTGTTTTCACAATATTTTCCCCTAGGATATTTAAAAATAAATTATGATAATAATTACTAATATTCATAAAATAGAGAAATGCGTTGCCAAGTCAAGGTTATTATTATGAGCTCTTTAATTCCCTTAATTGTTGGGCATAGGCCTCTACCCTTTCCTTCAATGTGTCACGGTCAGATGCTAATTACCAGTTCAGAAGATATGATTTGAGTTCATCCCACCATCGCCTGGGCCTACCGCGTATTTGGTTTGGGCTGCTGGGAAACCACTATGTAGCGACCTTCACCCAATAGTCGTTGGACATCTGGTAGATGTGGCCAGCCCAGTTTCATTTCAACTTGGCAGCTGCTTGTTCTATGCTGGCAAACTAGGTTTTTGAAGGCAGCATTGAGTTCTTCATGCAGTTGATGAGTTCAATTCCAAGAAAGCTGTGATCTATCACCTGATGGCAAACCCCTAGGACGAACTTTTAATGGTTAATTAACAACCAAGTATGCAAAATGCGGTTAATTTAAAAAAAATATAAGAAAACAAATTTAGTTTTGTACTTTATTAGAAATATGTTTCATAAAAACATCGAGAGTGTCATCATTATCTGTAATATTGGAATTTTTTCTTCCATATTCTTGAATTAATATCATGTGCTCTTCCAAGTTGTCAACTTCATTGGTTTCAGAATCAAAATATTTGTCTTCAGCATCTTGAGATATTTGTTGTAAATCATCATATTCTTCATTGTTATCAATAGTTGAATAATCAAAATCTCCATCTCGTCCTTCCATAAAACTACTGTACATCTCTTGGAGAAACTCTTCTCGCAACAAATTTCTTTCAGGAGCGCTAATCATTGTTTGTTTCCTTACTTCTGGTCCAAATTCTGGTTTAACATCTAAGCTCTCAAAGTCTCCCCACATTTTCCTACTACTGGGACTTTGCTGGATTGTGTCATCTGCCGGTTCAGATGTATATCTTGTGGCTTCTAAGGTACCTTCTTCTAGCATTTGTTCATTTTTCTTTTCTCTCATTGCATTATGGTCCACAGTATCCAAGATTAACTTGAGAAAAGTTATATTTTCACTGTCCACACCATCTCTGTGTTTGATTTCTTCATCGGTAAGATACTGGCCAATAAGTTGTTCATACAGAAGAGGATTTCTGTACATCATTTGTTTTTCACTAAAATAGTCTGTTTCATTGATCAACTTTTGTAAAGCGTTATAACGTCTGTTTCTTGAACGTTTTCGTCTACTAGCTTCAGAATGGTATTCTTTTAAATATTTCACGTAAGTACGGAAGCTTTCACTGTGATTATTGGACTTTTCAAAATATTCGATGTGGTGAGGCGCCAAGTGTTTCCCAAACTGCATAAGAAATTCTGTGGGAGAACGGTTGTAAAGTTCGTGTGCTGCATGTATTTTTTCACCTGTTCTCACCTCATTTTCATCAACGTGAGAGTTTTTAAAAGAAATATTGACGCATCTTACTAAGTAATCAATAATGTCATTGATGGGATCGAATTCCGCATCGTCATATTCTTGACTAGTATGAGAAACATTCGCTTCCATATCTTTAAATTACTTGTAATGAAATATTTAAGCCTTTCTAGTTTTTCGAAAATTCTATAAACAATTCATATTCAAACATCAAAATCACAGGTCAAATCACGGCGGGTAATCTTCATAGAAAAAATTTCGACCTTACGACATGGCTTGTCTATGGCTGAGGCTATCATACATGACAGTTACCTCGGTGCCCCCACCTCTTACTTCTACCCGGCGTCACCTTGGACCGCACAGATTACTTAGAATTTAGATCACTATGGGCCGACGGTGACCTAAGTAATCTGTGGGCCGACGCCATTACGTTGTTACGTCAATGTGATCTAAGTAATCTGTGGCCATATTTATTTACATTGTCAAAGTTTCAAATGGAACAGTTAATTTGTTAAGATTTCCTAATAGGGAGACAGGACTCCAAAAGTGATTACAGTGCATTAACTATGATAGATTGCGTAGTTTAAAGTTAGAAGAACTTCGTAAATGCCACGTATGCCAGAAACACTTTGAAAAGAGATTTATTGCACCTACTCCTCGGAGGCCTCGTCTCCGTTTTGGTGCCTACCCGACTTTATTTTCTCAAAGTGAAATAACAGTGGTATTCCTCGAACTGATCCTCTTGGCCACTTAGGTAAGTGTATATTTAATGCCTTTATTATAACCAATTCATTTACAAAAACCCATAATTTAAAAATAATTTCATTGGATATCCCCGTAACTCCATAACTCCCACAGCTATTAAATAAGTGTGTTAAAAGCTCTCCGGGCTATGTTATACCAATATTATTTTTAAAAAGCATTTTGATTCATTTGCTTGTTTACCGATTTTATTCTTGTTTTTATAAACTATAATATCGTAGAAACTTATATAACTCAATTTATTTCAGGAAATCTACTAGAACATAATTATTGTAAGAAATGTAAGCATCATACATATTGTAAGATTGAAGCTGCTAAGAAAAATATTGGCCCGGATATTGGTAAGTAAATAATAATTGGTATGCCTTTTATTTTAATATTTTACCATGTTAAAGAATTTTGGTTGTGTATAGAATTTCACAATTGAACAATGAATAGCTTGAACTTTGATTTTAAGTATTAAGTACAGAAAATTTAAATGATTTGAGTTTAGCAGATAAGGCCCCCCTTTTCATATTTTTGTAAGTCTTTCTTGAGATAAATATTTTTAAGAAACTGTTTGAATATTTTAACACTCTGTTTAATGTAATTATCAAATATGAATCATATTTTTTTTTTGTTGTAGCAAAATTTGCTGATGGAACGCCAGTGAGCCCAACACTTCGCAATACGGCTGAAAAGTATCGGTCCTTGACAACCTCTTTGATTCTTGCAATGGGACAAACATAAGTGATAAAAATAAAAAGGCTTTAAGGTAAGCTTTAACAGGAACTTTGGACCTCACAAAGCGATTAACACTCTTCAAAATATAAAGTTTTTTGAAAATAAAACAAGCAAAGAAAAAAGTGCCCATATAAAAAAATGGGTTACAACAATAGAAAGTTTTAAAAGGTTGTGGATTCTTTTTAAAAGTAAAGGAATTAAAGTAATGCGGCCTAGATACTTTAATTCAAACCAAATCGAAAATTGCTTTGGTGAAGTGCGAGCCTATAATTCACGAAATATAAATCCTAATTGTGCTACGTTTAAAAATACCTTTAAGTCATTGTTAATAACTAGATTCATAAAATTCCATACTGAGAGTTATAATAATTGTGAAGAGGATTTAGGTGAGCAGTTGATAATATTAAAGACTCTTTTTAAATACAATAAAAATAATCTTGAATCTTCACCTGAATCCTCCAATGTAGGTTTTGTAAATCTAGAAAGTGTTCCTACAACAGTAGACAAGAATGTCTTCATGTTCACTTACGTGCATACACTGCTGGGTGGGTGGTAAGTAAAATATTAATAAAAATGAATTGCAGGCAATGCAAGGTGAATTTAATTGCAAAAGATACAGGTTCAATTTCTACAAACATTCATAATTATATATCGATGAGAGAATACTAAAGTGTACGAGAAAGAAAATTGGCCTACCCATCAGAGCAGGCCGTGAGATGTTTTGGTGATAATATAATTTGGGAAGTAAATGAATACTTGGAAAATCAACCTGAAAAAAAATGTATACTTAAAGAAATTTAAAAAAATATTTTATTCAAGTATTCATTTGACTTCCTTGATTGCAATGTACACAGGAATGTCGTTCTGGGTTATTTTCTAGATATTTCTTTGAGATTAACAATGAATAAATTGGTGCAATATCATAAATAAGATATTAAAGGGCACAGATATTATTAGATTAAGAAATAAAAGTTTGCAACCAATGCAAAAAAAGCCGTCAATATGTATTATAAGAAAAATAAAGTAAAGATGTAATAAACAAATGTATTTTTATTTTACTACCCAAATTTCCTAAATACAAATTAAATTATTAATAAAAACCAAGGTAAAAGTGACGAGATGACTTAAAAGACATATATCCCGAGCCAGAAATTGAGCACTGTAGGCAAAAATAGGAAGAGCCAATGCCGGAGCTACAGGAGAAAATTAAAAAAAAAAAATCTGTCATGTATGATAGTGACGCTAAGGTAAAATTCTATGTATGGGACATATCCATCTGAGTGACCTAAGTAATCTGTGGGTCAAATGTCAATTCGTAACAATGATTCGTAATCACCACAGACTAGGGAGTAGTAATCACTAATCACCACCACAGACTAAAAAACAAGATCACAGACAAAATGCCACAGACTATGAAGATAATTGACATTTTTACCACAGATATTTCCTTTTAAGCATAGAGAATAGAAATAGAAGTTTCATCTGTGCTCTCCGCATGGACGTATTATACAAAGGACTGCGCACTCACGAAAGAGTGTTGTCCTGAAATAACACATATGCCTGTGGAATAAGGTTTAATTTGAATAAAGACATGGAGGCAAAACGAGCCGAGCGAGATAGTACATGGAGGTCTGTGTCTCTTTTCATTCGCAACGGTGACTATAATAGGCGAGACGACAGTATCAAAAAATTAAAGATTTTATGTTTTTAAGGGAAAATACGTATTACAAGGATTTCAAATGATAATTCAGTTTTAATCTATACTTGAAGATTAATAAGATTTTAAATAAAATCAAAGTACAAAATATAGCAATCGGCCATTTTGACAAAAACGCTCTTCACAACGCATGATGTCACGCCTATGTCAACATGACGCATTCGCTGCGCATAGACCACAGATTTAGTAGTACGCAATGACATGTTTACCTAGTAGTGACATCAAAGCGGACGCCATGACACCTACTAGCGTTTTTTGTGCACTATTGAAAAATTATTAGAAAAATGGCTTAAAACTGTGTTAAGCCTTTGTTAATTCTTGAAATATAGATTTTTTCGTATATAATAAATGTGTGCCCATATTTTAGAATATAATTTGAAAATCATTCGTCTCGCCTATAATACCCTTTCTTAAATCTTTTTTTAACACGCTTTTATTGGCTTCGCCTGTATGTATGTATGTAATTGATTGATTGACTTGAAATTTTGCACACTTGTCAAGGACCGATGACAATACAATAATTTAAAAGTATATGAGATTATCCTAACCAGAACCTTCAGAAATTTAATTTTGTTGAAAAAACAATACCTAGATAGTCATAGAAAGACGTTTTTTTAGACAAGAAGACACAAGACTCGACCTCAGTGTGGGGTCCTGCCATTTATGTGACTGTTGGGTTTGTGTCTGTGTATTAAAATTACGATCACTCTATTAGCGCGGGACACAATCCTCCACTCAACATCTCTCGCTCGGCTCGTTATATATCAGAGTGCGCAGTCCTGTTTTTGTATAATAGGTACGTCTACTGTTGGGTCATGAAAAATATCCGATTTTCCAAATGAAGTTTTTCAATTTTGCAGAAAAATATGAAAAATTTCTGAATATTTTCCCGATACTTTTCCATTTTTAAATTTCGAAAGACGGGGTGAATCGACACTCAGATAGAAATAGAAAAAAAAGATTATTTGTTTTATCGTGTTTTATGAACCAAATTGATTACGTTTTATTTAAAATTAATGGTTTATGACTCTTTTTTCCAAATTGCAGCCATTAATTACATTTAATCCCTAGTCCTACCGTAAATTTGGACTTTACAGTATTACAAATGTATGTATTTTTACTTTATTAGCAAGTTTATTACGGATATAAAAGAATAAAATCGATTTTACGATTAAAAAGCTACAATTAAGTTAAATAATCGAATTTTTCATTATTTTTCCATTTTAAGTTTTCCGAAAATTACACAACACTAGGTATATAGCACAGTATATAGCTAATCTGTGCTAAGAAGTAAATTATGACACATGATAATTTTGATATTTATTTTTGAAAATACACTTTATCGAAAACATATTTCTAATAAATATCGGCAGTGAATACAATTCATTTAAAATATTGTGAAAGTGTTAATTTCTTTAGTTCAGCCCAGTTATGTGAAAATATGTGAATTCCAAAGATTACATGTGAACAATGGACTAAATATTAATAAGAAAATTATATTTATTCTACGATTGATGTCCAATTCGTAAAAACTCTAAAATAATAAAATGGATTCCATGCTACATATAACGTGGAATTGGGAAGATATGTGTGGACCCGAAGGCTTCCATCCCTGGAATAATACTAATAAAGATTTTGGGTTATGTTTCCAAGAATTATTCTTACAGATACCCATATATTTTATTATAGCAATCATATCCGGATATTTTGTGGGGTATAGAAGAGAGTGGGTAATTCGCGATAAGATACTTGAAAGAGCAATAGTATTACGTAGTTTCGTAGTGCTAGGGCTAGTGTTTATACCTATAATTCAATTGTATATTTTTATCACGAAAGCTGACTACGTACCATATCCTGTTGATTATTTTGCTGCTGGTGCATCATGTTTAGCATGGTTAGTTCACTTTGGGTATGTACTGGCACTAAAGCACCGTCTGGGATTAAGTTCTCGTGGGCCCACCATCCAGTTGTTAATGTGGAGTTTAGCTGTTGTCTTAAACTTAGTCGCTCTCCGGACAAGTATCCTTACTGGTGCAGCACTGGGATTCAATATAGCCTCATTATGCTGCCATGGTTTATATTTCCTTACTCTTATTCCAACAAATGATTCAAGACCCACATATTACTCACCATGTCTTGTTGGCTCACAACATTCTCATGTAAGTGCATTTAGTATTATTGACTGATTTTAAGTTATTAACACTTTATTAGATTAAGATAAATTTGATTTATGTTGTAAAAGTAATGTTTATTATTTGTAGAGTGAGTACACTCCCTTGCTACCTCATGTGGATGAGGATGTTCTTGGAACAGCAATGCAGGGAAATGGATGGTTTTCTAAACTAACATTTATGTGGGTAAATCCTCTGCTTCAAAAAGGTATGTGCTAGTGTTAAAAAAGTATAACAAACATTAAAATTAACAAATAACTACAATTAAACTAAAATATTTAAATATGATTTTAAAATTTAATAATATTGCTAAACTTGTTTTATTAATTTATTAATTAGTAAAGCTATGATAAAATTTGAATGAGTACTAACTAAATTGATTGTAAAGTGTAAAAATGAGTATGTTATTATTTTAATATTAATGCGAATAAGGTATAAAGTTATATAAATCTATCAGATCATATTACATCATGGAGAATATTAAAACTTCTTATGCACTGCTATTTATTACTGCTATTTGCACATATCTATATCAGGTTTTGTTAAAGTGTATGTTCATAGTAAATGTCAAATGATTTCATATGATAATATACCTATATCAACATTTCTGTAGTGATTGAATTATAGATAATCCCACATTATATTAAAATAGATGAATAATTTTGTTGCCAGTTATTCAAATTAGTTCTCAGCTGGCGATTTTAAGCTTAGCTATTTAATAATATATTTGAATGCAATTTTTTTTATAATTTATAAATACAATAAAAGTGTTGTATATTTTCAGGACTGCAAAATAAATTAAATGATCCAGAAGAGCTGTTTGATATACCGTCCAAGTACAGTTGTTCATATGTGGGAGCTAAGATGGAACGGGCTCTCATTGGCAATGTTGATAATTACCAACAGTATTCTGAAGTACCTCATGAACCCTTTATTCAATCAGGTAAGGTAACAAGAAGAAAGTCTAATACCAAATGATAATTTGCATGAGCTGACTTCATTTGTGATTATAAAACATAATATTTTTGTAGGATATGGTTCAACAAGTGAAACAGTTCCACAAGCATCAACCCCTGTGACGCCAGTATCACGTGTCCTGGTCCGACCTATTCGCAGACAGAATGTTACATTGCTGCGGGCATTACACTCATGTTTTGCCACACAGTTCTATAGTATTGGTATACTTAAACTTGTGTCGGACATGGCCGGTTTTGCTGGCCCTCTTCTTTTAAATAAATTGGTATCATTTGTTGAAGATGAAAGTATTGACGAACATCTAGGGTAAGTGGATTCTTGTAATAAAATAAACTTTGATTACAGCAAGTGCTAATAGGTTAGTTATTTCTACAGATATAACTAAGAACTTAAATTAGATGGAGTTTTTCAAGCAATTTTTAAATGGTATTAGAGGAAATGTGACATGCACTAATTTTCATGTGGTAGAAAGTTAATGTTACATAATCATAATAGTGCTATGTAACTTTGGTCTCAATCTAGCATCAGCAGAAAGCAAGCAAGTGTAAATTATTATTTTGCATTAGTTGATACATAATGTCTTCCAAGATAAGATAAAATTTCAGGTATTGGTGATGAACTAATAGCCGAACTGATATGTTGCAGGCTCCTCCATGTTTGAATAAATGTAATGTATGCGTTTTTCTTTGCAGTTATGTTTATGCAGCGGCCCTAATGATTGCCACTTTAGTGTCAACATTCTTTATTGTGCACTTTAATTGGCTAATGGCGATAATAGGACTCAAAATGCGAGGCGCTATCGTCTCAACAATACTCAGGAAAACATTAAGTGTCACATCTACTGCTCTTACCAAAAGTTTTTCTGTTGGTGAAATAACTAATTTTATGTCTACTGATACAGATAGAATTGTTAATTCATGTCCAAGTTTTCATGCACTCTGGAGCATTCCATTACAGGTGTTGTATTAATTATTTCTATGTATTTACTTTGTTTATTTTAATGCAAACAATTTTTAATAAAGCACTAAGCAGCACATGTTTAAACAACTTTATTTTATAAAATATAAATGTAATTTATAATTAATTTTAAAAAGATTCTATAGCCATTAACTCATGATGTTTTTTTTCTAAACATGAAATATGTGAAATAAAACATTATCATTTCAGCTGTTCATTACATTATTCCTACTGTATCAACAAGTGGGCATATCTTTCCTTTCCGGGGTAGCATTCTCAGTGGTACTAATACCTATCAACAAAGCGATTGCTAACAAAATTGGTGATCTCAGTACACAGTTAATGAAACATAAGGACAACCGAGTAAGCTTGATCAGTGATCTATTGAAGGGCATCAGGACCGTGAAGGTACATGTGTGGGAGGACTATTTCATCAACAGAGTAACAGGTATAGTATTGAGGAGAAATATTTCATAAAAGGCAGCCAAATACATATTTAAACATAAAAATGCCGCACTGGTTCAAAATACACATTTGTATAAGTTTTTAAATGTTTGAAAAATTAGTATTAAGTAGCAAATAAAGTGAACATATTGGTATGATAGAATATTTGTTGAGAATAATTGTGGTAAATTAGTATGTAGTGATTGTAAATGAGCGATTGATTGTTGCAGAGGCGCGCGACTCGGAGGTGCGGTACCTGCGCGGGCGCAAGTACCTGGACGCGGTGTGCGTGGTGCTGTGGGCCACCACGCCCGTGCTGGTGGCGGCGCTCACGCTCGGCACGCACGCGCTGCGCCGCCAGCCACTCGACGCGCCCACCGTCAGTACACGTCATGCGCACTACACACCAACGCCGCCGGCCCGGCGACACAACCCGCTGGCCTATAAGAAAACAATCATGTCAGCAACTAGCGCCCGCACGTTTTGCCCGCCGACATGTTGGCGACGCAAGCACTCTGCTCAGTTGCTCGGCGACACTCAACAACGTCATAAAAATGTTCCTTATGTCATGTCGAGCCGCGGTCATGTCGTCGAGTACACAGTTTTCCGACTTGCAATGATTGAAGCCGCCAACTAGCCAGTCAACAAAAAGTTGCCGACTTAGGCCGGCGGGCCGGCGGCTTTGGTGTGTAGTGTGCTTTACACTGTATCACACATGTCTCATTATTGCAATGGAAGATTGAGGCTCATAAACATACTTTTAGACTTGATTCTCAACTTCAGCAGTCCTTTTTGTATGAGTTATCTATTCTTATTATATTTTCTGCTTAAAATAATGGATTAATAAGTTATGTATTTTAATAAACATATTATAGTATAGGAAATTGGTTACAATTAACAAATAATACCCATAACACACGCGTTTAAAATCTTGGGTGTGCTAGTCGGCGTAGATTCCCACCATAGTTAATAGTATTATATATTCCCTGTCCATGTTAAATGTCTACTAGAAAACGATACGATAGATTCTCGCAGTGCCGGGCTGGAAGACCGAGACTGAAATTTTACCCTTCCTGATACCACCTCTGAGACAAATAAGAAGAATACGTTCCCTAAGAAAAATGCAAAACAGAGCGCTGCCGCTCTATGAGTTAGGAAACAGTGACGCTAGAGATAATGAAGAATGTTAACTAATTTTGATTATTAGCACTCCATATTCTCTGGCAAAAATAAAAAATACTAGTGAAAGAATTACTTCGATATGTCAATTAGTTTCCGATTTAGAAGTAAAACAAGTTGTAATCGTACGACCCGGGCTGCCGGTTACGGTGTGACGTCATAGCACAACACGCTCACTGGCTCACTCAGTGTGCTCGTGGTCGCGCGCCCGTGCCGTTGAATTTATACCCACAGAGTACTATAATATTACGTTTATACCTAAAGACTTTTAACAATGTCCAATTTAGAACAGATAAACTATCAAGCATAAGTAGTAGCACGGAAATTTCACTTACCGTTGCATTTTTATTCCTCGCATTTCAGCGGCAACGAAATCACTATTTGTTGATAAGTAATGCGCAACCATTAATCCATCTATTTTAGGTAGATTATCCGATTGCCCTTTTTCGAATCCTTCATCCATTTTATTAATCGAATAATATTTACTATTATTAAACTATCAACTTAATACGCGAAAGAAAACCAACAACAAAACACTGCGCAAGCTATTACAACTACGATAATCGCTGGCGATTTGATACGAAGCGAGTCGTGGCCCGTGCGGCGCGTTGTGAAATGACGTCACAAGCGATCACGTGACTGTAGCGGGACTCGATATTTTTTAAAACTTTGAATACCTATAAAATCAAAACTACTAGGTATTTTTGACTACAACAAAAACTAGTGTGTTTGTATACATAAAGGCTTTACTGAGACAACATTTCAAGCGATTTGGCATACCTAGTAACATTGTCCACTATGCGTCCAGCAATTTCCTTAATTTTCGATAGTAGATATAGAGCCGGTATTGTGTAGGACAATAGAACTACCTCATTCAGTCTTTAAATATTTGCAGTAACATAGATGTAGTTTTATTTTACAGGTTTTCACAACTGTGGCTCTGATTAACATGCTAATAGCACCCTTAAATGCGTTTCCCTGGGTACTAAATGGACTTACAGAGGCGTGGGTTTCAGTAAAGCGAATACAGAAACTCTTGGACGTAAGTTATAATGCGTTATATCACATTTTTTTAGTTTTATTACTGCATTTTTACACACTTATCAATGTTAGCTTCCAGACATGGATATGGAATCCTATTACGATAGACTGAATACCAATCGTGATGAAGACAAAATTATTATATTCAAAAATGCCACTTTCTCATGGGTGAATCCTTCTAGGCAAAAGAAAAGTGTAACAAAACCCAAGAAAAACAAAGGAAAGTCTAAAAAGAGATTATCGAGGGTTAACATACAGAGATCCGATTCCACATCGTCTTCCGAAGCTATAGTACAAGAAGAACCATTTAGTTTGAAAGACATATCGTTGGAAATTGGTAAAGATGAATTAATCGGAGTGGCGGGAGCTATCGGTAGCGGGAAAACATCGTTTTTACAAGCTATTATTGGAGAAATGGTGAAGAAAAGTGGCGATATACAGATTCCTGAAAGTCTCAACAGTCAGTAATTGCGCTATATAGTTTGCTAGTTTTGGTGTGAATGTATGATAATTTTTATTGTTGTCATTTTACAGGTTTTGGTTATGTTCCGCAGAAGCCATGGCTCATTCGCGGTACTATCCGCGACAACATTCTCTTTGGAAAACCATATGATGAAGCCAAATTTAAAACCATAATTGACGCTTGTGCTCTCACAGGTAAAGCAACAAAATGAGTTTTTTTTAATACCTTTTTATATGTTGTTTGCAAAATGGGTTTTTAGTTTCCTATGATTGGTTTTACACATATTTTTGCGTATAATACAGATTAGATAGATTTTACATTTTGATACAAATGAGGACATAGTTGGCATCTCACTGTCGCTCTTGTGCGCCCACACTACATCAGTAGTGACGTCACTCTGCGCTAACGCATCCTCTTTCTTTTGATGTTTTTTTTGTATTGCCGGGTTTTAATTGTTACTGTTTTGTTTATTTTTATTGGATTAATAAAGTAACTTTAATTTAGATTTTAGACATCTAAGCTTTACTATAAAAACAATGAAAAATAAATTGGTCCAATTACTGAATTGCAGAGGATTTGAACATATTGGGATGGAACGCGTACGTGGGTGAAGGTGGCTGCACTCTGAGCGGGGGACAACGCGCGAGGATCTCTCTGGCACGAGCCGTGTATCAAGACAAACAGGGTAATAAAAACTATACATTGAAATGCGTCATCCAAAATAGTACATTTACATAGTATTATATTTTAATAATAAACTGAATGTTATTAATTCCATTTTCTAATCTTAAACTCATTAACAATTTTTCATTATTTAGTTGAATCTTTTACTAAAGCATGTTTTACAGCTATTATTATTAAATTACTTTTGTGTTTTTTTTATTGGTTTACAATAACGAGTTTTTGTTAATTATTATATTATATCATCGGCCGTATTCATAGACAAATTAAAAACCTATTTTAATTGTCGAAAGTTTTGTCTTCTTCGCTCAAACTGAATTCAAAAGTTGTTCGATAGGGACAAAACATTCGATAACTAAAATCTGTCTATGAATAAGGCCGTATTGAAGAGAGAGAAAGAGAGAGTAGAGGTGGTAATATGTGAATGGTGGTGGTGCAGTGTACTTGCTGGACGACGTGTTGTCCGGGGTGGACAGCGCGGTGGGCGCGCACATCATGCAGCGCTGCATCCTGGGCGTGCTGCGGCGCCGCACGCGCGTGCTGGTCACGCACTCGCAGCGCCACCTGGCGCGCGCCGCGCACGTGCTGCTGCTGCAGGACGGCCGCGTCATCAGACAAGGTACCGACGTTTACATACATACATTATATGTTACAGTATTTAACACGGTTTTATTACCATCGCCTTTATGATGTAAAGGAATCCTTGAACTCCACGTTTAAAACGTTAATTATTTTAAAATTTTGCACTTTCAGCAACGAAAATTTAACAAAAAGAAATAGAAATATTTAACAGTCATTTTACAACTTCAATACTAGTTGACGATGGAAAAATAACTTATTATACTAAAATTGTATTATATTGTGTATTCAAAATCTCATATGTTAAATAAAATATTTGTAAATGTTAGGTCCACCAGAAATGGTGCTCAATGATATTGAAGAATTCTTACCGAGTGAAACGGAATCAATAGGCGAAGAACCCCCACGACAACCAGATGTAGAGCTTAACGACCAAGAACAAATTGTTCAAAACATTGAAGAAGAGGTATTTTAACGTATACATTTTATAATTACCTGACAGAGATGTATGGAAAGCGGGAAAAATTGTCTTTGTCCTGCAGTGGGACGTTACAGGCTCATAATAATAATTAGGTTCCATACTTACCCAATAGGAAAGTATCGCGACTTTTCATGCATTAAAAACTACGTTAATCTATCAGTCTAGTACCCAAGCTATTGCTATTTCACAATGATATTAATTTTGAACAAATCCTATAAGATGCGTGTTTTATTTGAACATTCTGATTTTTGATTTGTCACTTTACAGTTACTACAGTCACATTATTTAAATATTTTGATGTCATCTTTTTTCAGGAAACAATGTCGCAAGGGTCGGTTGGTTACTGGGTACTTGGGCTGTACTTGAGGTCTGTCGGAATATTCCTAACAATAATAATACTGCTCTCATTAATACTGATGCAGCTGTCCCAGAATTTCACCTTCGTTTGGCTCACGTTTTGGGTGAAGAGCAGGACTAACTCCACCTCTATATCTGTTCTCACGGACGTACCCCATGAAAACACTACTATCTTGGAACATGGGATCAACACTTTAGATACGATAGCGCACATTCTGGTCAACACTACTATAAAGATCATGGGAAATATCGGCACGAATAATGGAACTATGAGAAGCGCAGCATCAAAGTCTTCGCCTATAAGAAGTACAATGACATTAATTGCCAATAATACGCCAGTGTATAATGACGATTTTTACCTGGAAGTGTATTTCGGATTGGCTGGTTTGAATTTGTTGTGCACAATTATGAGAGCGTTCTTGTTTGCGTATGGAGGGGTCCAAGCGGCCAAAAGGATACACAAAGTTCTGCTTAAAGTTATTGTTAAGGTAACCTTTTTTTTGTAATATTTTAAAGATAGTGTCATCTATGAACCCAAGTTATTAAAAACTGTAACGTTATATGATTTCAGGCTAAAATAAAATTCTTCGACATAACGCCTATTGGAAGAATTTTAAACCGATTTTCATCCGATATATATACTGTTGACGACTCTTTGCCTTTCATTTTAAATATATTTCTGGCACAATTCTTTTCATTGGTTGGTAAGTAAAAAAAACATACAATTCTTGTTAATGAAATATCCGATATAACCATCTGTATCGCCTTTTATATGTAAAATCCCCTTTTAGGTAGGTATATTAAAACATAAGTTAGAGCTTTTAACTTTTTTGCTTCTAATTCGGACTTCAAACTCGGACTAAACTGATGGTGTATATACGGGCGGTTGTAAATATAATTTCGTATTTATGTGATTACGTGTTAAATTTTCAGGTGCGATTGCAGTAACGTTGTACGGTTTACCGTGGCTGTTCGTGGGAGTGATTCCGCTCGCGTTTATTTACTACCGGCTGCAGCGTATATACCGCGTCACGTCTAGACAACTCAAACGGCTACAGAGTGTCACGCTCTCGCCCGTCTACACGCACTTTAATGACACGCTAGAAGGTAAACGGTTTAAATTTTTAAATTATTTGTATATTACCGTAATTAACATGCGTTTGTAACCCTGTATATAATTCACTGCTTTGATTTTCGGTACGGATATGGCGCCATGAAAATTATACTAAATATACCGAGACTAAATTACTGTGTTAAGCGGGTTTCTTCGCGGTGTTTTTTTTTACCATTAAAGAGCATGGTACAATCACCATATAGCCAACGCTATTACACATATGACACCAAAAATATCAGAGGTGTATTTTGGGATATAAACCCGTGATCATCTTTTCGGCAGATTCCAGCGTCCAACTCCCTTATAGGCTATTATACACATACATGAATTGAAAACAAATCACGTGATTAAATATATGTGCGCGGCGCGTAGAGAATGTTCAGTAGAGAATAGAGATGTACTATATGTAGTGTGATGCATGTTGCGCGCAGGGCTGGCGCTGGTGCGCGCGGGCGGCGGCGCGGGCGCGTGGGCGGCGCGCGGCGAGGAGGCGGTGTGCGCGTGGCAGCGCGCGGCGCTGTGCGGCGCGGCGGCGGCGCAGTGGCTGGCGCTGCGCCTGCAGGCCGCGGCCGCCGCGCTCGTGCCGGCCGCCGCGCTGCTCGCCGTGCTGCAGCGCGCGCTGCACGCCGCCGACCCCGGTGCCGACTCTACTCACCTACACGAGCTTTTGTCATTTTTAAGAGTTGAAAAAAATATTATTCTAATTTCAAACTATTAAATACTCAATTGGATTCTTAAAATACGCAATTTAATATTCTTCACCGAAACGGTATAATTGTTTGATCGTTTCCTAAAATGTTTACTGAGTAGAGTAGTTTATAATGCATTTTTAAAATTACAGGGTTAGTGGGGCTGGCGATATCTTACACGTTGTCACTGACGTCGACGTTGAGCAATGTTCTGAACTCGTTCACTGAGACCGAGAGAGAAATGATAGCCGTCGAGCGCGTCGGCGAATATATCAACCAGGTAATTAAATAACACACACGTGGTTTTATATAGCTTGTTTTGTACAAGTATTGATTTTTGCTTTTGTTTGCAGGTGGAAATTGAGAAAGTCGATGGTAATCCACCACCGTACGGATGGCCATCTCAAGGAGTTATAGAATTCGACGACGTTTATCTTAATTATACGTACGTTCACACAATTTTGGCATCAACCAACGTTATTACTTGAAATTACAGTAAAGTTGAATAAAAACAGGGCGACTCGTCACTAGTAAAATCGAAGTTTGTCGAAACCTCGCATAAACTACTCAGTGCTTTTAAAATGAAAAAAAATTGTATCTCGTATTGTTATTTGACGTGTGTTGTGCACACAGCGAGGGCGGCAAGAGCGTGGCGGCGCTGTGCGGCGTGTCGTTCAGCAGCTGGGCGGGCGAGAAGCTGGGCGTGGTGGGACGCACGGGCGCCGGCAAGAGCTCGCTGCTGCACGCGCTCACGCGCCTGGCCGCGCCCGCCGCCGGCGCCGCGCGCATCGACGGCGTCGACCTCGCGCATCTGCACCTGCACGCCTTGCGGTACCACCACTCGCACGACACACTACGTTATATAACCCTACTTTTTAGAATAGTTACTTCGTGGTTGGCAGAGCTGGTTTGCCACACCCAGTGGCGGATTATCTCTAAGGCAAACTAGGCACATGCCTAGGGGCGCGAGGCTACGAAGGAGCGCGCGATGATTTCAGATATCTTCGTTTCTATACACAACCATCTGATGTTATAATTATGTTACATACGAATCGCATTCGTTCGCTAAATGAGCTATACATTCATGTAATGTATGTATTTTTTTTAATATGGCTGCTAGAGGGGCGCCTTTGAGGTGCTTGCCTAGGGCGCTCTCAACATTTAATCCGCCTCTGGTCACAGCTCGATGAAATTATTTGGCTCACAATCCAATGAGAAGAGCATACCATACAGATCACAATAAATATTCTGATTACTTATATATTTTAACTATAATACAGTGATGATAATGAACATCAGTGTATAAAAACGGCCCCAAGAATTTGAATATTACTTTACCGGCGACAACAATTAGTTAATACACAAACATTATGAAACGATACATTTGCAGGTCGCGAATCGGCGTGATCCCGCAGGAGCCGTTCATATTCTCCGGCAGCATCCGCGAGAACGTAGATCCGCTGCGGCAGTACGTGGACGCGGAGGTGTGGCGCGCGCTGGAGGCGTGCGGCGCGCGCGGCGTGGTGGAGGCGCGCGGCGGACTGGCGGGCACTGCGCACGCGCTGTCCCGCGGACACGCGCAGCTGCTGTGCCTGGCGCGCGCGCTGCTGCAGCGAGCCAAGGTCACGCACTCCTCTATGTTCATGTATATTGTCTTATCCCGTGGTACCCGACCACTTGTAATACTCCGTGCGCACACATTTACAATGAACCGGAATTGATTATAGATTCTATCGCAAAATATTCGTGTAAGGTGTGAAGGTAAATGCCAGAGATTTTGAAAAGTTTTCTTTATTTAATAAAAATAGCGGTTACAATTTGCGATATTAAATATTAATACATAATATGAGTGAGCGCTCTGCGAGAACGGTGTGGACTGTCTTGAGTGGCTCGGCGTGTGGCCGACCCGGCGCTGCGGACCCCGCATGGTTCTTCTGCGGCGCTCCCGATGTCAACTGGCGCCGATCCTCAACGCGGCACCCCCGTAGTTGTCCTTATAGGGTTTAGATAATTCTGTCGCTAACAGGCGCATTGCGTTGTTTTAACTTTTTTTGGTATGAGATGTAGTAGCGCACACGCATAGACTAAGATGGGCGTAGTGCAGTCGCCCGGTATATTAGCATTGATACCGGAAAGGGGCGGGATTTGCCCGGGAATCCCTCCCGGGAATTTTAAAAAACTACGCGTATCGCGCTTGGTGTGCTAAAAACTGTCTATTTAAAATAATTTGGTTAAAAGCTAAGGTTTTTCGTTTTATAGACATTTGGGCCAAGAATTGAATACTTAATACTTTACTCCAATAAATCCCTTATTTAACGGCAAACCTTGTATTAAATATTTGACATGTGATATATGCGTGCAGATCCTGCTAGTGGACGAGGCGACTGCGAACCTGGACCACGAGACGGAGAGGTTGATACTGGACACGATCCGGAGTTCGTTCGGCGGGGCGACGGTGGTGATGGTGGCGCACCGGCTGGCGGGCGTGCTGGAGTGCTCGCGCGTGCTGGTGCTGGGCGCGGGCCGCGTGCTGGAGCTGCGCGCGCCCGCCGACGCGCTCGCCGACCCGCACTCGCACCTCTACAGCCTCGTGCACGCCGACTGAACCTCCACCATCAATCAAGCGGAACATCCTCAGGTGGTCATCACCGAGAGGGATAGAAACAATATAGGCGGAATCATACTACTGAAACCACCCCACCCGACCCGACGCGACGAGCGTTATGTCAAATCAAAACATACTATTTTATATGACCAGAACCACACTACGAACACGCGACGCAACGCAACGCATGCAAACACCACCCAATGTTACCGTTCCGGATCGGCGTGTTGCCGATGGTGGGAGGAAACATGACACCCGACGCGACACACGCAGTGCGTTTCTACACAACACCCGATGCCACGTGCTTACTTTCTGATACCTGCGACACAAGGCTGTGGGATCAGAACTATGTATGTGACTGTTGGGTGTGTTTTATCATCACATAAGAAATTATTTATTCAATCCATTGCACACAATCGTACACTTCCTCTGCTGTCAGCACTGTGATCAAGAATTGCTGGTGTGAAGTGTTGGCAATGTGCACAGTGCACGTCTGGTGTCGGAACTTTTCAGTAGTAAGTTTCCGCCTTTATGTGCGAGATATTTATCTTTTCGGACACGTGTTGTGAAAAGTCGTAATAATAGTACTATTTGATGATATATAAACATAAGGGTAGGCAGAGACTATGTTGTCGTGTATATTTGAATTAATTATGTTCATAACTTTAAATGTTTGAGAGCTAGAAAAGTATATTTAAGTTACTGTGTATTATGAATTATTATAGTATTTTTTCTATTAAGAATGAATATTTAGACTGAAATGACTAGTCACTGAGAATCAGTGTCTTAAGTTTAAATTACAAGCATGACGTCGGGTTTATTAGTTTGAATTTTTATCAGATACATTCTTAAATGAAAAAGCGTATAGCCAAAAAGCTTAAAATGGACGAAAATATAAATATGACACAAAATATTTTCGTTCTATGAAATGACTGGAATGCCGAGAGAGAAGAGAAACAAGAAGCGGGATATAGTAAGGTCCTCAATAAGCATTAGTAGTTAACAACAGTATTGACAATTATGTAATATTGGCCATTTGTGACAAGGGGAAACTATTGAAAATAATAAATTTTGTTCAAAACCATTTGTCATTTGCATATGATGTAGGTAATGTAAAATAAATTTATTTAATATTGTTGTAATATTAAATAAAGTTATTGACACACAATGAAAGCATATTATTTGACTGGCAGAACATAATAATAGTATGAAATAGGATTACAAGGCCCAGTTGCATTTAAAGTTACTTTGACCTTTACTTCCTCAAAGCTAAGAGTTACATTTAGGATGATGGTGGTTGCCATATTGTTAAAGATAATCGATGCAATTGGGCTTGAAAAGAAAATTTACTTTGCAATAATCATGTGAAATAAAATATTTTAGTCAGAGTCATTAAGTTGTTTACAGTGTGGCTGTGAATGATTGTTGTTTTTATATTATTTTATTTTACAGTTAGTTCCTTGTTATTAAACTTTTTTATTAAGCTATCATTTCACACTCATACATAGACATAGCTTCATTATAAGAATTATTCATAGTTGGTAACATGACAGTCAATTACCTTTGATATTACTGAGATTCGTCACTTCCATTGTTTAACAAATCTGCTTTGGCTTCTTTCACCCTGAATTAAATATTTTTTTAAATAAAATATTATGATGTCCTATAATGAAGTTATTTTGTATGAATATACTATTTAAATTGAACCAATGTGTTATTTACCAAAATTAAATTTACATGTTCCGTTCTTCAGGCTTTTTATAAGGAAAATCAATATAATCAAAAATGTCTTCTTCAGATGATATTGGGGCTGGCTCTCCTGGGACACCTAAAATGTTTTATGTTTAAATAGAAAAATAAATAACATAAAAAGCAATACAATGATACAAATAAAATACCGGTTATTCCAATAGGACGCAAAGAATACTCGTTTAAAGTAAAGCACCGTTCCAATGCATGTGCACGCATTGTTTTATTAAAAACATCACTGCCAGTGAAGTAAAGTATGGCACAATAATACTGTTCACTGGGTACTAATCTGATGTCCAGCCTTCGGAATGGTAGGTCAGTCGAAAGCCGACAGACGCCCTGTGGGAACAGATGTTCTAGATTAATTAGTATTCAGGTACCAGTCTTCTAATAAAATAATATGAATTCAAGATTTAGATACAATAAGCCGAAACATGGCGCGAACTTTCTGTGACCTCCGCGTTCGCGATATCAACAACGAAGTGTTAGGATTGTATGCTTTTAATAGTAGTAATCCTTTGTATTAGGTTTCCTCTAAGATATGGCTTTAGAATATACAGAATATTACACTACGAAAAAAAATATAGTTATACCACCTCAATTCCACTGCCAGGAAAAGAATTTGCAGTTACCACCAGTAGGAATGGCTGCTTTGTAAAACAAATGAAAAGCCTTGGTTGAAGAAGCTAACATATCAAGCAGATCTATTAGAAGCCTCGGTTACGAGATTGTTGCGTAGTGGCACACTTGTAGCCCTAGTAAGGGAACCTAAAATGTTATTAGGTTTAACAAAAATCTTTCTGTTTAATAAAACTATTAAGTGAAAATATCCCTCTTTTACATTACCATAATTATGATAAATTAAGTTTCATAAATATTTTGATTTTTTGTTGTCGATACGAAATATGTGGTCATCATAAAAGTGTATATTTTAGGCAGATTATCTGCACTTATACATAACCACTTTCATTCATTGCTACAGAACTCTTTCTTCACAAATAATTAATAATTTGTATTTCTTTTAAATAAAACACAAAATAACTCATCATCATCATCATCATCAGCCCTTCTGCGTCCACTGCTGGACAAAGGCCTCTCCCATAGCACGCCACTGGGCTCGATCTTCAGCCCATCGTCGTAAATAACTCATAAACAAACGTAAAGCAATGCAATCAACCAGCTAAAACTTAATAAGATCGCGAACGCGGTCGTCACGTTGCGTTTCAACCAATAACGTCGCGCTACGAAAAAATTGCGCGGCAAATTTAAAACATAATTTATTAACTATTAATTTTACCAATTTAGAGATGATGAATTTGAAAAGATATCGTTAAGGTATATTTCTATATAAATTAAGTTTTTTTTTTGCTTATTTTGGAGTCATGCATATTCATTATTATTTTAAAATCGCCTGAAGAAAAATTCAAATATCTCCATATAATAAAAAATAAATACTTTTGTACTAAGGGTAAAGCATCTTTTTTGTAAAAAATAATTGTTGAAAGGTTCCAGATTGATAGCTGTGGGTCATGGAAACATTTACCTATTTGCGATTTTTGACGCTAGGCGCTTGTTCGATTGATATGACAACTTTAAATGAATGGCAAGCTGACCTTCTCCTAGGATTTTGTATGCCTGTGTACTTCTTCCTGCTAAACATGGTATATCAAGACTGCAATCGAAAACGAAGCCAAGTGGTAGTATTAGTGAATTCACACACAATGCAACTAAAGATTTTGCAAAAAAAAAAGAAAATTTTATTTTTTACTAATCGTCGTATTTGGGTGATAAATACATAGCTCTCCTAAAATAATGATGTACATCTTTTTATTTTTAAAGACTCAATGGTATGTAACAGTTTAAATAACTATTTTCGCAAAAACTACGTATTTACCATCCAAAAACGAAAAAAAAATTTAAGAACATATCTTTGGCATTTTTGCGAAATTTTTACTTGCATTGTGTCTGTTACCATAAAAACTACCACCTGGCTAGTGGCTTGGTTTTCATTCGCAGTCTTGATATACCCCCAATACCTTCAGTCTGCAGGACCAAACATGTGCAAGGAATTTGGATCATATTATCCCATTTAAGAAATTTCTGATTTTCCTTCCCTCCTGGCCCAGAATGGGTACACCTTAAGTTTAAAACTATAAGTATTATCGATTTTTACCATAAATTTTGTTTCTCCCAATGATAAAACATCCGAAATGAGTGGGTTCAAACATTCAACAATCCTTTTTAGAAATTGTTCCCCATGTTTATGTTTCTTCTTAAGCATTTTAAATGCTGGGTGTGTTATTAGCACGTCAATATCACCACTTTCAGCTTTTCCACGCCTGCAATATTTGTATGAGTAAGTGCAGTCACAACTAAAAGGATAAATTTAAAAATTAACTAATCTATATAAATAACTATTTATGGGTACACTAACCTATAACTGCCACATATGGTTAACATAAATTCTGAATCCACACTGCAAATCCTTTTTTTCAAAAGTATCTCAATTTGTTGTATTTCTGCTCTAGGAATCTTTTTTTCGAAATCTTCGAAATATCTGGCAAAATTATGAAAATGCATATATTATTTAATGTTAATATGCGAATGATATTTAATATTACAAATATAAAAATGATCTACTTACTTTAAACCTATTAATTGATGATGGTTTAATATATCCTTGTTGCTTTTCAAATCTTCTAAAGTTTTGATTCCACTTTTTGCCAGTTCGGCGGCTTTAACAGGTCCAATACCTGAAATTCTTGTAAGGAGACTGATTGCCTTGGCATTTTCATCAAGGTGAATATTATCCAGTTTCTTTAACTTGCCGGTTTGAAGGAATTCATCAATTTTTTTAGATATTTTTTCACCAATGCCATTTAATTTTTTCGCTTCCTCTCCTGATTGTATGCGTGTGCCATGCGAAGCGAGGACACTAGCTGCTTTTCTATATGCATTATATTTATGTATGTTCCGACTTACATTTTTCTCATAGTCTGCCAATTCCATCAAAAATCACAAAAATCTGCGTTAGGATTATCGTCAGTCGAAGGATTTTTACGTTTACTCATATTTGAAGTTTTAAACTAATTCCCGAAAATTATGTAGCTTGTTATTATGCCTATAACCTATTAAAATTTAATAGTTATTTTTTTTATTAAATCAGAAATGGCCACTAGTGGCCACTGGCCACTAGCGGGAAATCAAAATTCAAACTATATGCCACCACAGATTACATAATAGAGTATAATGGAAACCTGTCACATAAATCTTGTCAGGGAGCATAGTAATCGCCTTAAACCAAAATAGTGTTGCGAATTGCTCGTTCGTAATTTCAAATGTCAAAGATCAGTGTCTCTGGATCAGATTACGTATTTGTAAAATTTAGGTTGTTTACTACATTATTTAATACTTATTTGTTTTTGTGTCGTTGGAAACATAAATATGCAGTATGTTTTAAATCAAATTCATAGTGTTCAGGATACTGCAATAAAAAGTTCATTTAATGCACCTGTGACATACATAATTCAGAAAACTTCGTGATGGATAACTTAACGGAGAAATTATATCAATATTTTGGACATCGCAAGTTTAAAAGTGAGCTTCAAGAACAGGCTATCAGAGCAATTGCCAGAGGTATACGGATTAACGTTACTACCTACTAAATGTATTAATGTAACATGTTTTACTGTTTTTATTTTTGTAATAGCCTTTTGTCAAAAGCATTTTATATTATGCATATTTTCGTTCCGGCTTCCAGCTGCCGTGGATATTATATACTTTTTAGCACCAGTAAAGAACTATCAGATTACCTAATAAAAATAATAAATACTATTTTTTTATATACAGTATGAATTTTTAGCAAAACCATAGCATAAGTTTTCTATGTCAATACATACATTAGTAAGTCATTAGTGTTAGAATGCTTTGAAAGCAAGTTTTATATGAAATGCTCATTTTCAGTTTTGAACTTTACTTGTCTAATGTAATTATTAACTTTTGTACACAATAGGTTTATTGTAATAGGAAAAATTTTCCCCATACAGTATTTTTTAGCAAATACTTTGATGATTGGTGGTAGGTCTCTCATAATATGTGGGAGGTCCCCTGGGTAGATACCATCTCAATGTCTATTTCTCTCGCCAAACAGCAGTGTAAATGCACATTACAGTATTCAAACCGGAAGTCTGTAATAATATTGCGTATGTCCTTCAGGACATTGTAGCCAGAGTAACTACTGGACATAATGAGACTTAACATCTTATGTCTCAGGATGGCAAGCACAGTGGAATGCTTGTTATTCATGGTCTTGTTTGGTTTTGGTACTGTCCATGATCGGATGTATCACTTACCATCTGGCAAATGGCATGCTCGTCTCAGTATTCATTGCAGTAAAAAAAAATACAATCATGTAATCTTCTTTGGACACAATGTGAGTGGCCATCACACAGCACACATATTTATTTCATGGCACAATACTCTTGGTATGTGGTGACCTTAGAGTATATAAAGTTTAGAAGGAGCCCTTAATCTCATAAATATAGATAAAGATAGTGGTTCCGGTCAGCCTTTTTCTGCCTTTCTGTTGGCTAAAATTTGACAGTGTTGATTATGTACAATATTGAAAATATAAAATGTATTTTAGCTCTATTGAATTCCATTGAAACTCTTTTAGGGGGATGATAATTAAATATACTTTCAGTTAACAATGGAATTTAAAGCATTTGCTGTTAAATAAATAAATAAAAATAATAAGCTTAATTTCTCTAATATAGCAGTTCTACCAACATTGCACCAAAAAAATAACAATGTTTTTGGAGATGATTTAAATATGTATGACAATTGACAGTGCTTTCCTTCTAGACATTAATTACTCTAAGGTAAAGACAAACAAGCGTGGATAGGATAGTTGATGTGGTGCTTAAAATGTGTTTGTATATTTTGTATTCCATATAGCTGCTCTTTTGTGTCCTACACAATTTATAATATGAAATTGTACAAATACCATATTAATATTTTCAACTCATTTTTGTTAATTTCTTTTCAAAGATATACATTTTTGTTTATATTAGTACTTTAACTGAAATGAATATCAGTAGTCTAGACATTGATGTAATATTATGAAATATTTAATATATAAATGTTTTTTGTTGTACCTATCTTCAATAAATTAATAAAATAAATAATTATACTTTTGTTGATGCAGGTATTCATGATGTGTTTGTATCAATGCCTACTGGATCAGGGAAGTCCCTATGCTTCCAGTTACCAGCAATGCTGCAAGATAACAAAGTGGCTATAGTATTTTCTCCATTACTTGCACTTATCAAAGATCAGATTGATCACTTAACTAAACTGAAAATCGCAGCTGAATCAATAAACTCCAAAATGACATCTAAAGATAGAGAGAGAGTGTTAAATGATTTGAGGAGTATGAAACCAGACACTAGGTTTCTGTATGTTACACCAGAGCAAGCTGCAACAGGAACATTTAAATCTTTAATGGATCATCTAGTCAAGTATAAAAAAGTGTCTTATATAGTTGTTGATGAAGCCCATTGTGTTAGTGAGTGGGGTCATGACTTCCGTCCAGATTATATCAAACTGGGGGATTTGAGAGAAAAATACAAAATGATCCCTTGGGTGGCTCTTACTGCCACAGCAAGTGTGGAAGTGGTGAAAGACATACTAACTAACCTCAAGTTGCTTAAACCAGTGGCGCAATATAAAACACCAAGTTTTAGAAGTAATTTGTTTTATGATGTTGTTTATCAAAATGTCATTGAAGATGAAATAGGTCATCTTTATGAATTTTTGAAAAAATGTTTAAAAGAAGACGAAAATGTGAAGCCAGTGAGTTGATATTTTCTAATTCTATTAATATAATATTTTTCAGCACATTGAAATCTTACACATAATACCGATTCACACATAAACAATTGCAACTTAAGTGACCTACCTATCTCATAACCGGCCCTTTGCTACTTGTGTCATCAAGGTTGTTGTAAACTTATAAAGCATTTTGTATTGTATGAGTGCATATATTTCAGAAAGACAAAAATGCCGTTATTGTTTATTGTCGCACACGTGAACAAACTGAAGATTTGGCTAAAATGCTTACAAAGAGAGGGTTGAAATCTGCAGCTTACCATGGAGGTACTTAACTTTTGTTTTGCCTACAATATTAAAGAAATAATATTTTGGATTGGATTCTCATAATAATTGTTTAATTGTTTAAGTTATTCCAATATATTATTATAATGTATAACCTGTCGGAAGTATCTGTGGACGTAGCTGGAATATAATATATCCACTATGTTCTTTACACTAAAAACATTTTGAGATGGATGCGAAATATATTTTTGGTATCAATAATTTTCCTATTAATTCAGTTTTTTAACCTCTAGATTTAGAATTTGTTGACCCTATGTTCCAATGACGTCAATTAGCCAGGTGCACAGATATTTCCGACGAGTAATATACTTAAAACTTATGACGTTAAAATGGTTTCCAGGTCTGAAGTCGTCAGAACGCATATCAGTGCAGGACTCGTGGTCGCGCGGCGAGTGCCCGTGCGTGTGCGCGACCATATCGTTCGGCATGGGCGTGGACAAGGCCAGCGTGCGAGCTGTTGCTCACTGGGGCATCGCGCAAAACGTCGCTGCATATTACCAGGTATAGGGATTTATCATATAAAATATACTGAATTGCTCGAAAAATAAAGCAGTAAAGTGAAAACAACTTTGCCATTATTGAATATTACATCATAGACAGCAAAATATGTAACACGCGAAACCAAGGTTCACTGTTGTCTGTTAGACATGAATGCTAGTGGTACTCTGATATAGACCAGTTGTTTAGATACATAAAATTTTTACAATAGATTTCATCTATTCTATTTCGGGAGATGCAATAATAACGTGAGAGTGTTGCATTGTAGGAGTCTGGTAGAGCGGGTCGAGACGGTAAACCGGCGTTTTGCCGCATCTACTACTGTCACAGTGAAAGAAACGCGGTTGACTTTCTCCTGAAAAGTGAAATAGCGCGCTCACGCACACCTGAACAAAAGCAACGATGCAAAAATGCGTACAAAAGTTTTGAAATCATGGTGAAGTACTGTGAAGACGTAAAGTAAGTCCAGAAAATTACAAAGCTCTTAAATCCAATATACTATATGTATTACTTGCACGAGCATTTAGATTTTAGACTGATTTTTATTTATTTATTTATTTATTTCAATCTTTATTGTACAAGCGTAAAGCGTTTATCTACTAAACGTAAATATTATATTAGTTTTGTTGAGGTTCAGTAAACTAACGTAATTATTCAAATGAATATTTTTATTCAGTGCCAACACGAATACAGAAAAAACGTACTTATCTCTCTGTTGTATCAAAATAGGGCAATTGTTTATTGAATTCTTTATGTGTCCAAACGACACAGATATTTATTTATACAGGAGTTTTAGTCCATCTGTAGATCTCGATTTTGTTGGATTTTGGAACAATCGTAGGAATAGATGCAGTAGTAAAACTCCTCATTCGTATAAGTTCTTAAAATATATGACAAAGTTCAAACTATCCTTGATATATAGATAATAGTAGTCGCTCCTGAGGAGGTAGGATGTGGATCAGTCAGGGCAGTGTGTAATTTCTTTTATGAATGGCGAGACAAGCATGCCATTCGCCTGATGGTAATGATCGCTCATGGACAGTAGCAAAACCAAACAACACACAATTATTACAAAGCAATGCTTGGCATTCCACTGCGCTCGCCATCCTGAGACATGAGGTGTGAAGTGTCATTATGTGAGTGTAAATGTGTGCGTCAGGTGTCGGCACCGCACGTTCGCGCTGTACTTCGGCGAGGAGGCGGCGGCGTGCGCGGGGCGCTGCGACGCGTGCGCCGACGAGCGCGCCGCGCGCCGCGCGCTCGACCAGCACCTGCGCCGCGCCTCCTCGCTCGCCACGCACGCCGCGCCGCCGCCCTCGTACGCCGACTACGCGGGACTCTATGGCGAGGGACGATACGGACAGAAAAGGCAAATAACGCACTTCTACCTCTACCATTTTATATGTGGTAGAGCCACGCTGTCAGTCATGACTTTGCATGAATGGGCAGGCTCGTCCGGGGTGGTACCACAGTCTCACACAAAATCGACGTGAAGCGACAGCTTCGCTGTCGCGTTTCGTTCGGTGAGTGAGATTCCCGGATGCCCAATACCCCTTTCCTCTTTCCATTCTTTTTCCTTCCTTCCTTTTTCCTTTAAGTCATTGACCCAAGCGGGTAATAAACGTTGCAATGGACGTTCATTACCCATTTGCATCAATGAACCTAGCCAAATCGCTACAGCAAGTGGTTAAATATGTAAAAATATAAAAATTCGCAAAAAAAAACGACATTCATTTGTGCAATTTTTTTGAATATCATCGTGTTTGGGTGGTAAATACCTAGTTTTTGCGAAAATAGTAGTTTAAACCTTTGCGTCCTTTAAAATAAAAAGGTAGGTATACATTATTATTTTAGAAAAACTATGTATTTATCATCCAAATACGACTATAACTAAAAAAAGACAAAAAAGATATTGACGATTATTTTTTTGCGAAATTTTTAATTGCATTGTGTTTGAAGTCACTAATACTACCACCTGGCTCCGTTTTCAGTCGCAGTCTTGATATACCCGGTATATTTTATTTGCGGCCGAAAGGTTCTGGAGTGGACACCGCGGACAGGCAAGCGAAGTGTCGGACGCCCGCCTACAAGGTGCACGGACGACTTGGTTAAGGTTGCAGGAAGTCGCTGGTTGCAGGCCGCTTCCAACAGGTCGATGTGGAGATCTTGGGGGAGGCCTTTGTTCAGCAGTGGACTTCCTATGGCTGAATAGATAGATATTTTATCCAATCCCATCCCTTTTGTGTTTGAAAGAGTAGCGAATATACATATTTGAATTCCTTGCTCATACTACATGAAAACTACATTTTTCGGATAAAAAGAATGCCTATGCGGTTATCCAGGGATCATCTGCATCCATACCAAATTTCAACAAAATTGGTTCAGTCGTATGAGTATGCAGAAGTAACAAACACACAAACTTTCGCCTTTATAATATTAGTAGATGTTCTCTGCAACGCAGACACGTTTTGTTTAATTTATATCTTTGTATGGCCACATACCCAACGTGCTATTTACCTTTACGATTAAGCTACTAACTTTTCTATATAGGGAAGCGGAATCATATTATGGTGGTGACAGCGATGGATCAGACGGGGAAAGTAATCAACGTCGAATCGCCGAAGAGACCAAGTCGCTAATTATGAAAGAGTTCGCCAACAGAAAGAAAAGTATCGAAGGCATACGGCACCATCAAAATGAAACCGAGTCAGCGAAACATTCTAAGTGTAGAGCTGCCGACAGCACCGGAAACAAGGCGAGAGTTTATTATAATATTAACTTCATTTTAAACTATTTGTACTCCGTTTATGGGAATTTTATCTTTAAGGTACCAATTATAACAATAATCTTAAGGTAATATTTTTATTTCTGTTGTAGGTTAATGGATTGACAGTATCAAAACGTGAAAGCTATTTGTCGTTGTTAACTACTGCGTTGAAAGAAAATCTTACAACGATGAAAGATGTAGAGGTACCATCAAAACCGTTATCAAAGCACGACGTTGAACATTGTGCCGTCGATATGGAATATGAAGCATTTTCTAAATGCACCGTTGTGAGTTTGTATAGACGCACCATGTCGCGACTGGTGAGTGTTTGAGAAACTTTTGGTTGTAATTATTATAATAATTAAACCAAAAAAGCGGACTATCATGTCGGATGGTTTGACAATACTGGTACTTTTTAGGTTTTTTTGTTTGAAAGTATTTTAGGCGCATAAATTAATATCCTTTATTGATGACATTTGTGTATATTTTACGATTTGAATATTTTTAGATATCTTCAATAAAATCTTCTAAGACTCTTTATCCGCAACTTAAGTCATACGAACCGAAAAAACGTGGTACACTTGGCGAATTTGTCAAGGAATATGAAGCAAGCAGAGCACAGGGTGGGTTTGTAAAAGCATCAGAACTAAATACTGGTAAGTTTATATGTTTTGATACAATATTCGTAACAACTTACTTTTGTACGGGATATAATCTTTAAATAATATTTTTAGATAAATTAGAAGGTTCGTGTGAAGCCAAACCACTATCTAAAGCAGATAAGGAAGCCAAGCGGAAAGCTAATTCATTTAAAAGAGATCCTTTAACTCAAACAAAACTTCAGGTATTTTTTCACAAAGCATCACACGATTCCACAAATATTTCACAGGACAGTAGTAATGACGAGACACTTTTAATTGAGCAAAATAATTGTAATGATACTACATTAAAATTAAATGAACTCGACGTGTCAAAAACGCAAGTTGAAGAAAACAATGGAGCTGGCGACGTTTCTAAGAATAAAGAAGCTTTTAAATCTGGAAAGAGTAGGACGAATGAGGAGACTAAGACATTAGTTATAAATATAACTCTTGAAGGTGTATCGAGTATGAAAAAAGAAGAGAAAAATAATATAACTAGTGTTGAAATTAAAGAAGATAAAAGTAAATGTTTCAAAGAACATTTGAAATCACCTGAAAGCATTAAGTCAACGTCAAAAAAAAGTAAGTCAACCTCAATTAAAGCTCTTTTTGGGGAATCATCTGATAGTGATGTTGAATGCAAAATATCACAAGAAAAACAAAAATCGCCTGATAAACTCAGTAAACACAAGAAGAAAGAGTCAAAAGATCGCAGTGACAAAAGAAATAACAGTCAGAAAATTAAGAAAGAAATAAAAAATTCTAGTCCTAAACTTGTAACACCTGAATTTAGTAATTTGTCAGACAGTGACTCGGATAAGGCATTAGTGATTGACGAAAAATTCGAGTCTTCCGATAATGATGACAAAGTTTTAAAAAAGTTAGATGTAGACCACGGACGAAATCGAAAAGATGAAGTGAAAGCAAATGGTGATACTCTCGTTATCGCAAATAACAATAATGATAATAGTCTAGATTGTTTTTCATCTGAGGAAATGGAAGAAGCAGACTTGAATAAAGCGCACAAACTAAGTATTGAGGCTGAGGAGGTTCTTCAAAAGCTTAAACAATTTTCAGAAATGCCACTGGAACCTATTCTAGAGGAAATACCCACAGACACTACATTACCAGATACTGCCAAAGAAAAAGAACATGATGCTAAGAGAAACGAATCACAGAACCGAAAACGTAAACTAAGTTTAAATAAAGATAAAGAACATTTAAAAACTGTAAAAAAAGTAAGAGTTGAAAGAAATTCGCAAAAAGAAAAAATACCCCATGAAAAAAATAAACCATCGGATGAAAAAATAACAAAAGAAACACCTTTGAAACAGAAATCGGAAAAGGTCGATGTGGCGAGTCTAGTTGTGAAATTGTTGATGCCGTATTACAAGAAGAAAAAGATCAAAAGTCGCGACCTATTTAAAGTAACCGCTAGGCATATAGTTCATCAACTTTTAGCTATTCAAGTTACCGGTAAGTAATTGTAATTTGTATAGAAATATGATAGATATCAACCTATATAAAAAGTTTTTTTTCTTTTTCAGAAAAAACAGCCATCAGCGCTTTATTGAAGAAAGCGTTCAGTAAAGACGTTAAAATTGATACCGAAGGTGACTTATCGGTTAAGCTGAACTTAAGCAATAATGTATAGTATAAGGAAATATTTATTGTTGTAAGCTGTAAGCTCGCTTATTATTTATACTCAGTTATCTCATCCTCATTGCATGGTATACCAGTGTTACTAAGTTTACCCATATGAAAAAGTATATCTACAGTTTTCGATCGATGGTGCGAGATATGTTTTATTAAAAATAATAATCATTAAGCATATTCATTCTTTTTAATAGAACCTATGAACAAAAACGCTGTAAGGTTTTTTTTAACATCGCCGTTTGGGTTGAACTTACATGTGGAGGGTATCAAAAAAGCATTAGAGAGTAATGTTAGCTAATTACTTCCCTGTTTGGCAATGGTATATTATAATATAACGTTGATGACGTGGAACTTTGTTGCTCTAGAGCAGTAGTTCCCAAACTTATTTTTCTCGTGGACCACTTTCAAAATTTTACTGGTTTTGGTGGACCCCCTGCTGCTACATTTCTACCACATTCTTAAAGTACCAAAAAATAAAAATTGTGTCGCTTCTGAGTTCTGTCCCTATATTCCGATAGGTAAAATAAAAACGAAAAATGGTACATTTTATAACACTTTATTTATTAAAAGAATAGAATTACAAGAAAAAAATAATAAGGTAATATAGGTTCAGGTCATAATTTTAATTAATGGGAAGGATGTATTTGATGGAGTGTCAGCAAACGATCAATGTTTGGCTTTATTTTTGTGAGCAATAACCGCAAATCCCCCCGCTCTGTGATGTTTAATTTGCTCCTTTTTTTTGTTAAGAGATTTGTAACGGCACTAAAGATCCTTTCGACAAGGTATGACGAGGGAAAAGCTATTAAAAATTTCCTTGCGATTTCCCACAGTCCAGGATATTTTTCGGGTATTTCTGCTTGCAGCCAAAATGTTTGGTAGCCTTTTCTAAATTTCACCTTCAGCTCCTCATTGGTGCTTAGCTCGAGCAGCTCCTCTTGTAATACAACATTGGCCACTTCCGTTTCATCAAATGGATTTATGATCCATGGTGGTATATCCATCGTCAGGATATCTTCAAACCTGGTTTTGAAGTCATCATGCAGGGCATTTAAATGTTGACTGTAGGTATGGATATCCTCATCAATACATTCTACCTGCGACAAGTTTGGACATTGAGAGAATTCGCGCCGACTAATGTTTTGCTTCATAAATTTCAATTTCCCAAGAAAACCCGAAATTATCCCCTTTGTTTTTATTAAATTCAGGCTGTCCCCTTGTAACTGCAAGTTAATATCATTAAATTTTTTAAACAAATCTGTCAAATACGCAATGTCTGCTTTGAGTTTGATCAAGTTTTCTTTTAAATCTGGATCTCTACTTTCTAGGAACTCTAATACGGAATCGAAAACAGAGTAAAATCTCGTTAAGCATGCACCTTTCGACAACCAGCGTACTTCAGTATGTAAGAGCAGTCGTTGGAAGTCTTCATCATTTTCGTCGCACAATTGAGCAAATAAACGCGTATTCAATGCATTGCTTCTGATTTTGTTGACAGCTTTTATTACAAAATGAAGAGATTGGTTCAACCTGTCACTTAAATGTTTTGCCACAAGATGTTGTCGGTGGATTACGCAATGAATAGCTGTAAGTCCTGGTATAATTCTTTTGAGATGACTTATAAGCCCACGATATCGCCCGACCATTGCAGGAGCTCCGTCTGTTGCCACTGAAATAATGTTTGTAAATGGAATCGATTTTTCCGTGAAAAAATTACTCAGGACATTAAATATTGATTCGCCTTTAGTATCAGTCTCCAAAGTTCTGGCAAATAGCAATTCTTCGTGAATTTCTTCCTCCATAATAAATCGGACATATGCCAATAATAATGCTTCATTACCGGGTAACGTTGACTCGTCCAGTTGTATAGAAAAATGATTTTTTTGCAGATGATTGCACAAAAAACTTTCGATATCAGAGCTCATTTCATCAATGCGTCTTTGTACAGTATTGTTACTTAATGGAATTCTTTTTAGTACGTCAAACGGAGATTTGTGCAAAACAGTTTTTAAAACCTCTTCAACAGCGGGTAAAATTAATTGTTCTCCGATAGTGTGTGGTTTTCCAGATTTTGCTATAAGTAATGAGATATTGTAAGATGCCCGCAAGCCATCATCGTTACTTTGAGATGTTGAAGCGAACATACTGTGCATGTTGGGTCTCTTTTCATATTTTTCCTTCAATGTTTGAAAATATTTTAAATCTTTACCTATTTTATCAGTATGACACCTTTTTAGATGATCTTCGAGCTTTGATGGTTTCATAGAGTAATTGCTCAAAACTTTGTTGCATAATAGGCACATGGGCAACTGTTTGTCTGCCTCTGATGGAACAAAACCATATTTCAAATAATCGACACTATATTGTCGACATTTTTTCTTTGCTGTAGCCATGTTTCGTGTCAGTTACCTTACCTGTAAAAAAAAATGTTTTAGTAACCAAGTTTTTTTCTGAATATAGGTATCACACCGCAGCCTTTGTCAGCACGCGGAAATAGAATTACGGCTTGTAAAGGGACCAACTAATAAACCGCTAAGACAAATACAGACGTTTTCACAAAACGGTATCAATTTTAAAGTACCTAATTTACCACTAATTTTTAATAGTACAAATAAAAATTGGTGTACTCAGTATCGAATACTGATCATATTTGTGTAGGAAAAAATAAAAGTCGAAATCTCAAAATTCCATAAAAACGATAACTAACATTTCATCAAATCAATGAGTTCACGCGCTCCGTGTATTTGCGTATTTTTTGTCTGCGGCTTCATTGTTAAAACGCACATTAAAACGTGACAAACTGGCATCGAAGCCCAAGCCCCGCCCTTTTCCCGTCGCCCGCGCACCGCTCGCTTTTTCCGAAAAGGAATAATTTTGATAAAATATGTAGTTACTTCAAAATCAATTAGCCTCAATTAGACAGCCTCCGTGGCGCAGTTGGTTAGACGCCGCCTGTGAAACGAGAGGGCGCGGGTTCGATCCCCGCACCGAAACAAATATTTGTGTGATCCACAGGTATTTGTTTCGGGTCTGGGTGTTTGTGAGACCGAAAAGTCTCTCGTAGTTCCTGATACCCACGACATAAGACTCGATCTTAGTGTGGGGTCAGGACTATGTATGTGACTGTTGGGTGTATTTATTTATTTAATATAAAATGATTGTGAAATTACTGTTTTATAAAACTAGTAGTTATTTGCAAGAAAAATTACAATATTAATTGCTCTGCAATATTGCTTATTCGGCCTTTTTAGAGAGGCAGTGCTTCTCTCGTGAAAAAACAATGGAATAAAACGTGCTGTGTTTGTCTTCAAATCGAAAGAGGACAATTAAAATATCTGTAAGTTACTAAGTTACCTATCTTAGATTATATACACGTCTAATCTACCTTACCTATCTATACAAGCAGTTGTGATCAACCGACTAGTACACGGAAACAAAATACTTAAGTACTATAACAAAAAAAAGGTAGGTACTTACTTTTCTCCGGCACTAGCAAACACTGATATAAATTTTCTCACACTTTTTTTCGAAATTCCGGAAACAAATGAATGAGTTTGCCTTTGGCATCAAGTATTTATAGTGGTGATCAAGTTCATGTCTGAACAAGCATTAAGCATTGTCGGGCGGATAGCGCTTTGCAAGTCTGTACACTAAATTGTACGTAATATCGAATACGCAAGTTTGGACAAGTAACAATCGCTTGCCTTATTAAAATATTATCTGCTTAGTTAGGTACTTAAAACAATGTAGGTAAGCCCTTATAAAAACTATGCTTACATTTATTTTTGCTTTTACTATCAAAAGCAGATAAATTTTCGTGGACCCCCATTAACATCTTATGGACTCCCATATTTTGTTCACGCTTACGTAGACCCCCAGCAAGTCTCCCGTGGACCCCTGGGGGTCCACCTGGACCACTTTGGGAATCACTGCTCTAGAGCACATGATATAAGGCACTTATTATCTATTGGCGTGTGGCAACATTGGGAACTACATTTAAAAAATATCTATTTGACGCATTGTTTGAGATATGTTTCTCATAATATAAATAACAAACACGTATACTGGTAATATAATAGTATTAACATGTCCAATGTAATAACTTTGAAGAGAGAAAAACTATTCTTCATATTTTGACAACAGCGCTTTCGGCGACAGAGGATCGTGAACGACTTATAAATGTATACAGCTACTTAAATACTTTAAACAAATTTAAAAACGTATTTAAGAGATTTTTTTTATTAAAAGAAACATTTTGGAAAATATCTGTATACTTATGCATTTATTTTTAATCAGAAGCAGGTTTATGAAATTGCGCGTTTTGAAAATGACGGATTTTCATACAACCGTTTATACCTTATTTTGCCCTCGCTCCTTTTATATAACTAATATTTAAAAGTCCTCTCTTAGTGCTTACTACTTAACAGGCATCAACTGGCAAAATCTCATGATTATAACGTTCAATTTTCAATTTACATAGGATTTAAGTTTTGTATTATAATGGCTATTTATTCTGAGAAATTTTGATTGAGTCGTCACTTTATTTGCTAATTTAAAAGAGAACAGTTTCATTCAAATTATGACCTTTTATTACATGATTTCATAATATAGGTAGTTTAAATAAAAACCAAGAATAATTCATCATATATGTATTTAATTTATATATAACGCATATAATATGTGTATAGCTGCTTTATTGGATATATCATTATTTTATAAGCTAAATTCTTTTAGCCCATGTAGTTGCGAGTTCGGTGCGCGTGGTGCGGTGTGATTGCCGTTATTTTGGCGTAGAAACTAAAAATACCTGTTTGCTTATTGCACATCTTATACATCTAAGAAAATTCACAAACAATGCATGGAATCCACGTCCCCATAAATGCCTTGACACGCATATGTTGGAATTGTAGAATTAAAACCACTTTATGTTTTCATTAAACTCGCAACACGCTTTAAGAAGTTTCGCATCTACATGAACGAGGCATTGCAAATCCTTATTGCATTACCTTATATTGTTTATACTGAATAGGCAGGCATAATAATACCAAATAGTGAGTTAGAATGGCCTGTAATCAGTCGATACTCGTATTATGGTGGATACGGGCCGGTGTCACGTGGTGTAATGTAATATGCACAGCGAGCATTTATGGTATGCCGTGTGCCAAAATCGGTATGCACGTATTGACTGCACGCATGCTCGCTTTGCAACAATTTACATTACGCCTCGTAACACCGATCGGTACCCACCTTATGGCCAGCATTGCACTTAACACTTGCTTCCACATGCAGTGCAGCTACAATGCCGCACCAGATAAAGAAAATATTACCAAATTATTTTCTAATAATACATACTCATTACACACAATAATATTAACAATCACGACGTGCAAGTCAGAAACCAAGATTAAAAGCATGGGTCAAATATTACCTAAATAAACGAAAATAAATTATATAAACATGTAGTCAGGCAATAGGTAAGTTACAGCTTAAATTAAAAAAAATACCAACTACTTAATGGTTGGCATTTGCATGTTATAAATTAAGATTGTCGTATTTTTTCGTTACATTTTGTTCTGGGACTCTTCAAAGATGATAGATTGCGTTTCAGGCAAATATATGAGCGTATTATCATGTCATAGCAAACAGTATGTGTCTTACACTAAAATTAACTACATTTAGTTTACAAATATCTAAGATATACTTAATATTACCGAGATATAAATGCAGCTTAAGGTTTATCCATGAAATGTGACAATAAAGGTCATTATTTACATCTTGTTTCACGATATTGTTTTAATTGAGGGACAAATACGAGGTGTATGGTGCCTAAGAGATTTTGTTGAGAATTAATTCCAATAACCAAATTCAATGTTACACTTCGGTGGATAGTATCAAAATATTACCTCAGGGGGGCAGTAATCATTTCAAATGTAGATCATTTATGTGCAATATACCATGAGCATGAATGTACAACAATCAATATACTTACATTAAAATATATAACAAAAATAATATTTTTAGGACTGTGTCCATGTTTGTAAATAAGCTCGAGATAGAAATAGTCTTTTTGCCATTGCAACTAAGCTTCTAACCGTTATGGTTAAAAAATATAATAGGTACTTAATGTACTTTTAATTTATATTTTTATAGAAATATTTTATATATTTATAACATAATTCTTTTTCATATTTAACATGCAGTAATACAGTGGGCACAGCATTAAAAAAATAACACTGAGTTAAGAATAGTAAAACCCAAATAAGTTGTTTTGAAACATCACATAAAGTTAAGTTTGCGTAAGTTGCAAAACGTGTTTCTTTCGTTTGTATCATATTAGAGTTTCCTGTTTTGAAACACCTATAACTTGTAAAGTTAATAATATTAATAAGCAAACATTGCACATTTAACCACCCGCTACTAACTTTAAATGAGGAGAAACTAAAATAATTAGAGTTCTAGTTATAATATGTACCTAGAATGAGATGTTCAAAAATGTATGGACTTTGGAATAAATTCTGTGCTGTGAAATGCCATAAATTTTTTCTAGCTCCATAGAAATGGTGATGAAGAAATCAATGCAACACTATAATCACCATCACAATTCCTATTAAAATAATAGTATTTTAAACAGGCAGTAATTTAGGCCGAAATGAAAGATTTGGATCAGCGTATACAATACATACGGCAGCGGCACGGGGCGGCACGGGGCGGCTAGATGCGCAGCGCGCGCTTGCGCGAGGCGGAGTGCGGGGCGGGGCGGCGGCGCGGCGCGCGCGGCGTGTCGGGGTCGGGCGGCGCCGATGACGTCACCAGGTTGCGCGCGTTGCCGAACGACGGCGCCACGCCGATGTTCTCCTGGAACTGGTGCACTCGCTCCACCATCTCCTCGTCGTTCTCGATCAGTTCCTCGATCTGAAAATATTTTTATTTTGTGCCGTGTCTGTCTGTTCTTCATGTTGCACGCTGCTCGTACCGTTTTAAGTAGAGTTGCGCGTCAATTAGAATTTAGTGTTACGTAGACTAAACTACTGTACCTCTTGCCGATAGTCACTGAGTAAATCGGTGGCGAGACGGACGAGGTAGGCCACCAGTTGTCCACCGCGCGTTCGCAAACTTGAATACAGTCGCAATACCGCTGGCACCACTACTTCAGCAACGGTGCGTTTCATTTTCTAGAAATATATTTATTTCTAAAATCATCAACAAATTTTGATGTATTATCTACAGGATATATGTATAAGCAACAAAATAAAATTGCAAGATCACGCTTCAAAACAGTCCACTAGTATGACGAAGCAAAGCACGGACGATTATTGCTCAGTACCGTCATAATAGCATATTGATCTTGGATAAAAGTTTGAGGATACTATAGTGTATGTTATAATAAACATGTAATCGTTTTAAAAAAATCTATTTTTAAATTTAGCTGATGAGAAAAGTTAGAAAATATTAATTTCTCCCACACAATGATTGCACAAATAATTAAATATTTCTAAAGAGTAAGAATAGGTAAAACGATGCAAATGTTACTACAAATAAAAATAACGAAGCTTGAAGGCGGTGCGTTCCAATAACATTTACTGTAGTACCTGCTCAAATTTTTCCGACATCTAAAAAGATAAATAGTAATTTTATATTCACACTTTAACATTGATATTCTTATGAAAAAATCACTTAAATTGAAGAATAAAGATGTAATAGGCGTAACATTAAACGGGGAACTTATCGAAAAATAATAAATTAGGGTTCCATTTAATTAAACAAAAAAGGAAAAAAACAAAACAGGAAAAACATTGAATGATTATAAAAGATACAATATGTTTTACAAAAAGTTTGTGCATGTAAAAATTAAGGTTCTAAATAATTTTGCAAAACTTTTCACCGTGTGCTGGCAACTTGATGTACCTAGATGTTAAGTAAATGTCTTCGTGCGTGTGTCAATGAGCTTTGTACGCAGACACAGAGCCGCGCATTCCGCAGTAGGCACAATTTGTGAGGGGGGAAGATGGTTTAGAGTAGTTTTTAGTCAGTGACATATTTAGCCGCGTGATGCCTTACGTTAGCGAGTGCTAAGTTTCGGTGCGTTTTTGTTCGCTCAGTGTCCATGAATAATGTATTTTAATATATCATTTCACAAAAATAAAATTAATTATTCGAGTCGATAATCGAATACTGATATTATTATTGATGTATTAGATTTTTACTCGCCAATGGCTTATTCAATAATTTCATCAACCTTACTCCTTCGATAATACGTACATGAGACACGATGTTGGTGGTAACACGTTCTTGTAAATCATCAATATCTGCGGTCTCGCTGTTGGGTTGTGGTTTTTCTGAAAAAAATATGTTACTCTAATTTTTTGTGTCATAATATAATGAATAGAATACTTTTTGGGTCAAATATAATTCTTAAAAAGTGATCAAAAGACCGGTGATGAAGATAATGATAATTATCAATATGTTATCAAAATGTTATGAAATGCTCGTAGTTTCGTACAGGGTACCAAGGCATGATAAACACTGATTTAATTACCAGATATCTGCATCCATATAAGTCCATATAGATACGTTCTAATACAGGGCACGGGCCTCTACAATCGAAAATACGATTGATTGTATTAGCAGATTTACGTTAATTAAATTCGCGAAAACACTACAATCTGAAAGCGAAACCAGTGAGGTTTGGTCAGTGACAACCTGCAGATAGTAAATCACCTTTTCTTCATGTCAAAATTATGTTTGTAGCAGGCATTTTACGCGCCACTAAAACTTAGGTGAACTCAGATCAAACTCAGATTGAGGCGCCCTCTAGCTGAACCAATCGAAGCAGAAAACATTGCTAGGGCTGCAGCTTAGAGTTTTTATATTATAGAGGGATCGCTGATACTTCAATTGCGTAGATAAAACTGGTGGTGCCGGGCCGCCTTTTTCTGCACTCCTATTGGTTGACATTTGACAGATTGACCAATAACAATTTGTTGTTACATAATAAGTTAAATTTTTACTAATGTAGGTGTGCTACCAACATTACGAAAAAAAAATGTTTATTTTTGAAGACGCAAATGTATGGCAGCGCTCCCTCTATATTATAAATAGTGTAAGGGCTGCAGTGGGCAGTGGGTACAGACTGGGCAGCTTCATGCGCGGGCCGCACAGCAGCGTGATGGTGTCGAGCAGCGCGGCGTGCAGCGCGCCCGGCAGCGCCGCCTCGTCCGCCACGTCGGCCGCGTGCTGCACCACCTCGCGCGCCAGCCGGCACTGGATGTTCAGCTTCTGCACCAGCGACATGCGCTGCAGCATCACGTCGTAGATCAGCTGCCGCGAGTCGAACGACAGCGCCTCTGCAACAACACCACGACACATCAATACAAACAACTGCCTTTCAACACTACAATAACCTCCGGGCCACCGAAAGGGGAACTTTACAGCTTTTCCTCTAAACACCAAAAAAAAAAACACTACGAGTACCATGGTGTAATTCAACTTTGAAATTAAATCTTAATCGTTAACAGCGTTAGTGCACATTAATACACGGATGATAATGACTCAAAGTGTAGTCACCTTCGCCCTCTTCTTTATTATAGTATACGACGCAGTCGACGAAGTGGTGGTAGATGGCGTCCGTGGTCAAACAACACGTCACGTAATATTCTGCAGGCTCGCGTACGTCGTGATCTTCGTCGGCCAGTAAAGCACAGTACCTGGCAATTTCGAATTATTTATTAAAGCACAATTTAGACGAAATCCCACACTTGTTACTATAAATGAATGTAAGAAGATTATCTAGGGGTAATAGTTATAGACGTAAGTGTAAGTAACGATAACATACTTGTAGTAGAGCGGTGTTCGTAACCGCAAGTATCCGCCGAGTAGCAGGCGAGTGAGCGCCCGCGCCGCCGCGCGTCGCAGCTCGGGCGCCGACGCCGCCGACAAGCAGCCGCACATGCACTCCAGCAGCGGCTCCACGATGCACGTGTACCTGCACGCACGCCGCACACCACACACATTACACATACACTCACAAACCAATATCAAAAACAGAAGTATAGGTATGGGGGTTGTGTAGTACCGCACGCAGATGTCGGTGAGCACGAGCAGCGCGTTGAGTCGCGGCGCGAGCGGCTGGCGCGTGTCGCGCAGCAGCGCCGCCAGCGCGGGCGCCGCGGCCGCCGCCACGCCGCGCGCGCGCACGCACAGCCGCCCCGCGCCCGCCACGCACAGCCCGCGCTCCGCCGCGCTCCACTCTGCACACAACCACCCCGTACTGCCGCCTGTGCGATGCTACTCAACATATCAAATCAACAGCAGATACCGAGCTAGCACAAAATCACCTTGCCTTGGCCACTTACCTAGCTTACCTAGCTAGTACCTACTTAATCGGTACAAAATCCGTGTACTCGTGTATAAATAAAATTAATTTATCTTAGCAATTGCCGTTTCATTATCTATTAACGAGATCACGATCCGTACATTTTGGTCCTTTGAGCCGGATTACTCGATACACATTCATGCATGTTACCATATTTAGAAATTCCACAAAGTTCACATTATATGTCAGATATGTCATTCTACCATGCCCTTAGAGCCAGTATCTGTAGTAGTAGTGATAGATAATGGGAAGCGTCATCCTAAAAATGAAAAAAACTAACCATAACTGGTTTATTTATTCGACAAAAGAATAGGTCATGGACATCCTGGGGGACGTCTACTTTGGGCAGGAGATTTATTATGATATGAAGTAATAGTCATATAATGAAAAGCGATTTTCAGTTGAGTATGAATTGTTGGTGAATAGATATAATGTGTAACTAGTTGAAGTAGAGTATGAGTCAGTGGTGGAGCGAGTGGTACTGACCGCGCGGCATGTCGGCGAGCGCGTGCAGGAACAGGCGCAGCAGCGCGGGCGCGGGCGGCGCGGGCGCCACGAGCGACACGTCGGCGGCGCGCAGCCACTCGCGCACGCAGCCGCCGCCCAGCGCGCGCCGCTCCGCTGCACACACGCACTTGTTATATACTCATTACCGCACACGCTTAGTCGCATAGCTTCTTGCGATATAAAAGGGACTACATATATTGCTTCAAAACTTTGGGCGTTTGTCTTTGTAAACGTAATATACTTGGCCAGTAATGTAGTGCAAAATAAAAATAAATGCAATAGAATGAATACCTCCAACTAAAGTAGCATACTGTTCATACCTACTTGAGGTATAAGAAATGAAACCACCATAGAATTTTAATAACTAGCTCTAAATTTGTAAGTCAGACAAAAATTTGTCTTACAGTAGCAATCGAGTCCTTGGTCTCTTGTTATGTTTCTTTACCAATTGTCACATTGATCCACAATATAGCAAGATATTCTATTTTCTTCATTTTACGTAAACCGTTATTTCGATTGATTGTTTTTTAAAGGTGCCCTTCTTTATCGTCATGACCACACAGCTCATAAATGGTACTAAAAAAAAATATTTACCCAATTGCATAAGCTCCGTAGCCCACTGGAGGTTGCTAGGATCCAATTGAGCAGCCAACGTGGCACAAGCAATTCTGCACCCTGGTAAATTCTCATAAGAGCTGAATGATTTTGTTTATTACAATTAACTGTGACATGAAACATAGCTGACAATTTATCCTTTGTTCTTTTCAAATTCAGCCGCCCAACCAGTAAGTTTTTTTTAATTCTCATGATCGATAACATTTCGTGGGTAATTTTAAGTATTTTATAGAGATCTATAATGGGATTAAGCTGAGGTCTCGGGTTCGAATCCCGGGTCGGACAAAGTGATATTGGGTTTTTCTATTCATTATCAGCCCGGTGTCAGGAATTCGTGCCCGATATGGTGATAGGCTCGTCCCCTGTCACATCATGAGACGGAACATACAAGGCGAAATGTGGGTGTCCTGGTGGCGCCTCTGCCTACCTCTTCGGGGAAAAAGGCGTGAGTTTATGTATGTATGAATATCATAATCTTTGCCACAGCAGAACTCGAGTCAGGATAAAGTAGTTTAGGAAGAATATAATCTTTGCTATGATGAATTTGAATGTGAATAAGGCAATCAGGTTAAAGGAATTTTGGTTACTTACCATCATCATTGGCGGTAGCGAGTCTCTCTACGAGATGTTCACGCAGTCTGCTTCGCTCCTCTCCGTTGATGAACCGCGACCACGTGCTGATCAACTCCAGCGTTAATGGCATCAGGCGTACGTCACGCGCCTGTCAATACAATATAAGTGAGTACTTTGTTACGTTTTAAAAAAGAATAGGGTCTCATGTTAGGGCATTTTTTTGTCTCTGTACCCGATATATACCCGATAAGTATAGAACGCTCTGACATATGAGTAATTATATTTTTGACTAGCTTCTTCCCGCAAACTTCGTCTGCATGATTAACTTTATTTAGAATTTACCATCCCCTCCCGTCTCATCCCGTTATATCCCATCTTATTCTCACTCAAGGCTTGTAATCTAGTCCCATCCCATCCCATTGAGTATAAAAAAGTAACAAATATATATCGGAATTCCTTCCTCATCCCACGGGAACACTAAATTTTTCGGGATGAAAAGTAGCCTAAGTGTTAATCCAGGGTGTCAGCTTCCTCCATACCAAATTTCAACGAAATCCGTTCAGCCGTTTCTGAGTTCATCACGCACAACCGCACAGAAAAAGAGACAAAAATTCTAAAAATCATTGTTTTGGGTTCTATTATGTTAATCATGTACAGACATCGATCGGTTACAAATTTATTATAATCCGGCCGCTCAGAGAATGCGTTCCTGAAAGGTTGTAATCGAACGGACGACGTAACTTTGAAGTGTCGTTGCAAATGCAACGACAGCAAATGTAAATACATTATCGAACAATTTTATTTATTTACCCTACTTACGAAATAAAACATCATAAAAAATTTAATAATATGTAAATTTAGGTTAAATTTTATCACTTTGGACTAAATTTGACGGTTAATAAAAATAAAAATATTATATTTATAAGTTCATACCACGCCGTTACAAGGTTATGTCAACTGTTCATTTCTGGAGTGATGTGGCCAAAAAATAGCAGATGATTATAACGTTATTTTCCGTTATAATATAAAATAATACATTTGTGTTTTTAATAATGTATAACGTAATAATTAAACGGATCTAACTCTTTATTTCACCTGGCAGCAATATAATATCTTTCACATTTGTGAATTTTATTTAAATTTGGCATTGAAGTTTACGTTTTTATTAAAATATTTTAAATAAGAACATTTAATATTAACTTATATTATTTACTTATAATTGATTTAATAATAATCTTCTTCTTCTTCTACTTAGGCGTTATCCCGGCCGGTGCCAGGGTCCGCCTTCCGGCTGAGTCTCCTCATCTTGTTAGTATTATATTATAATGATTTAATAATAATAAGAATCAAAATTAAAATCCGATCTATAATGTGATACTATTTAAGCGGCTCAGTGGCGCCTCCTTTTCTTATTATTTTTAATTAATTGTTTGTAAATATGTTGCCATATTTTATAATAAATATAATTATCACCTTGTTGTTTTGGTTATTATTTTAACGACATGAAAATGTAGAATGCAGACAATTGGATATTTGACGGTTGTGGCAATAAAATATAAAATGTGTTGCATTATTATGATAAGTTAGTAAAAGACAATAATATTTGGTATTTTTATTTACATTTATATAAATTGTAAATATTATAATGATCTGAAAGAAGTTTGTGAGTTTTTATTTATTGATTAATTGTAACAAAACAGGATCGGCTGTCCTTGTGCAGCGTGTGACGTCACAATGTACAATTTTATTAATTTCTGCCACTAAGATCATTCACCAATTGTAAAGTGTGACGTAAATTTTAAAAAGTCACGTGACCAACCGTTTTGGTGACAATATTTTTAGTAATAAAGAAAAACATGTTTATTCGTTATAAAGATCTCTTTAAAAATATATTAACGGTTGGAAGATTTAAAGAATGATTATACCTAGATTTTAAAATACTTTATAGAAAATAGTCAAGTATCCAATTATTCTAACTTGCTACTTTTACTGGGAATAATTCAAAAGTTTAGCAAAATGATAATTAATTCCCATCACTACTCATGATCAACTGACATGTGTCAGGAACGCATTCTCTGAGCGGCCGGATTATATATGTATAGATTTCGAATGAAATACTTTCGCGTTGGCACCATGGTCTAATTTCTAGTGGTTTGTTCTAACGATCCTATACAAATAATGAACATAATATCTAACAAATGTAAACAAATATGATGCTATTTATGAAATTGAAGAGAATCAAAGTTATTAGGTTTTGTAATTTTATGGTATGTAAAATTAAAACTGTATATATGTTTCCACAGTGAGTTACCTTATAATTGTCGGCGAGTGTGTAGTAGTAGTAGAGCACAAAGCTGACGTTGGAGTAGTCAATGTGCCTCGCCAGGCAGGTTAACATCACCAGGCACTGCAAATCTCTCGCGTCGTCCACCGTGTCCAGGTGAGTACTCAGCATGTCCACATACCGATGGCTGATCATCATACATATTTTTTTATTAGATTCGGCAAACGAGCAAACTGGTGGTAGGTCTCTCATATGTGAGTGGCCGTCTCGGTACACCGCAATGTCTATTTGTCCTTCCAAACGGCAGTGTAAATGCACTGAGTGGTGTTATCGCTTACATCAGGCGAATGGCATGCTCATCTCGCCATTCATTGCAATAAAAAAAGTCATCTGATAGTAAGGGATCACTGCCGCCCATGAACATCCTCAACGCTTGGATCATAGACGTGTAACCGGCCCATTAAGGGTGGATTGCAGAAAATAACTTTAACATTAACTAAGGGCTAATCAGCCGTCAAATCGACGGTTATGCAATTTTCGGGTTGCATAAAATTAACAATTGTTAAAATGACGTCCCGTATAACATTAACATTAACCGTTCAATTTCGGGCGGTTATTGTTAAAGTCACGGTTATCTTTCGTTATTTGTGTGTGTTCTCTGTATTGATAATTGTCATTTGTGTATCGATTTGAATTATAACCTGTACTTTAAAACTATTTACAAAAATACGCTGATAAATTCCGACGTAAAATCGCATCGCATCATTTCACTGGTCACTCTTTTAACTTTAACTATAACAATTATGACAATGGTGCAACAAAAGAATTTTCTATCCCGTGGTCATTGTTATTGTCACTGCTAAAGTTAACTTTACCGTTAACAATAACGTCAGATTTTCTGCAACCCACCCTAAATCGGAAGGGGTGCGGGGAGTCAAAAGAATGGGAAGAGAAAATGGGTATCGGGCATCCGGAAATAAATATACAAGTATAATGGATATACCATTATTGTACTAGAGCGAACAGAAATAGTGGACTGCAGTTCGTAGTTCAATGTTCATTAAGTCGGCACTGACTTTAATGCCGTTATGTAAATTAAAGACAGAGGAACTTATCGTTTCAGATGAAAGTGTTAGCGGTAGGTTCGATAAGTAAATTGGCAGTTCAACAAAAGGACTATGTTGCTGACGACCAGCACGGCAGATACGCGCACACAGAAAGCCGGATACTCACTAACGAGCTGTAACAGTAACTTGCATGTTACAGTAACAAGGTTCTAATGTGTACGCGTGTTACAGTTTACGGTTAATGAGTACGTTGAAATCGTGGACTCACTTTGAGCCGCACGCGTACCGCTCTCAGCAGGTTTGTGAACCACTATGTTTTTTAATTACATAAATAAAATAAACACACCCAACAGTGACATACATCAGTCAATTAAGTTGCAGGTATCAGAACTACGAGAGACTTTTCGGTCTCACAAACACCCAGACCCAAAATAAATATTTGTGGGCCGCACAAACATTTATCTTGGTGCGGGGATCGAACCTGCGGCCTCTCGTTTCACAGCCGACGTCTAACCAACTGTGCCACGGAGGCTGTCGAACATACATATATGGCAACGGTTACGGTTACTGCTCGCTAGTGAGTATCCTGCTTTATATTTGCGACGTCCGCTCTATTCTCTAGTATAATGCTTTAATGTAGTGTAGTGTGAATAATTCCCTACTTGTAGCCGGGCAATGTGATAAATTGGACCGCGGCCGCGCCTTGCAACATGAAAGGAGCGCGTTAGGTTAGGTTAGGTGTTTTCTGTTGATTTTTCTCAGTTTATTAATTTTTAAACTATTGTTCTTAAGTAATATTTTTAAATTTTTTCAAAGTAAAAGTAGGTAACTACTGATGTTATTACATTTTTAACTATTTATTTTTTAACTACTATGTTCAATAGTTTATTTTTTGTTAACTTTTCATGAAAATTATGTAAGATTTTTTCATTTAATAAACAAAAACACTACAGTTCACCTATTTTATTACTTTGCCCAAGATAGTGAAGGAAAAGTGATTAATCACGCCGTTTTAATCACATTGCAATAGAGTCGGGCATTATGAATACAGACCGGTCATTATTAATAGTGCTCGGACTTATCAAATTGCCCGTAACATATACATTAGTGCTTGTTTACGTTAACTCGCGGGCGCGGGCGCGATTGACGTTTTCACGTTGACCACCACGCGTTTGCGCGAGTGTGACATGTTGTCAGAGATTGAAAACATGGACGACGATCTTTTATTTTTATAAATGCATAAAGACCGAAGAAATACTATTTTAACCATAAGGTGATTTTAGAAAATCGTAGGTTATTATACGTAGTTAAATTAAAGTTCAAACAATGTTCCTCTTAATTATTAATGTAATCAGTTCATTAATTTTCGAGCGACAAGTTCAAACTGGTTGAACTTACCTGATTGTCGCGAGCTTGCCCGCTACTTACATCGCACGTGCGTTTCCTACGTATACACTTGGTTGACATCCATAATATGTTTGATATTTCGTGACCGCACTCGCGACCGCGCCCGCGATTTAACGTGAACAAGCACTTAGACGTTAGTTATTTCTAGTTATGGTTACAATATCAACACAATAAACTACTAACCTTATCGTGCCCGCAGATTTAACAAGCAAAGTACACGCTTTCTGCAAGTGCCGTCTCATGTTACGTCTAGTGATTCCCTCGAGGAACATCCACGGAATGGGGTCGACAATGTCTTGAGACACAAACTTTCGCAGGCGATCGAACAACAGCTGCTGAATCAACGTCACTACTTGTTCTTGAACCTGGAAATTATTATCAAATTATTCATCACAAGAGTTAGTTAGTCTACTTAACTTTTACATTCCAAATTACAGCTACGTTACCAATTCAATAGCATTTTCTGTGGGTTGGACATTAAAATCTGCACGGATAGCGTTTATTGCACACAATTATAATTAAAAACCCGTTATCATGAGGCACGCAAGTGTGTCGTTTTTCAGTTTCAGTCTCTAATGCGGTTGCGGAATAATTCTATCCATCGATAAGGAATAATGTTTTCTTGGCGGTTAATACTTTGCCTAAATTGTACTGTATTCACTATCAAGTACATTGCAATATTGTACATAATTGGGCGATTACATTACCTTGGTTTCCGGGTCGGAGAGCTGGTGCATGGGACCGGCCAGGAAGGCGTCGAAGGTGGTTTTGTTGGGTCGCAGCGCCACCAGGTCCCCGATGGCGGCGATGGCTGCTGATCTCACGATGATACTGGCATCGCGACATAACCCCACTAAAATCTGTTGCGAAAATCGGAGGTAATTAACGAACGAGCGTAGTCACAATAAGTTGAAAGTGGGATTGGTGATCATTTTTTGGTCCACTTGGTTCGGAAGTGATCGTTAGATAGAGATCAAGATCGTTTATAAATATCAGCATACATCTATGCTATTTTATCCTTTTACTAAACAAGATTAAAATATATTACATCAAAGTTTAAAATATATAGTGATACATTACATGTTGCATATAATGTTACATCACATGCAACAACTTACCGCGTAGTCGTTTCCAGGTTGTGGTAGTGTGGGGAGGAAAGGGTCAGGAGTGAGCGGGGCGTCTCCAGCAACGGTCGGGGTGTCAGTATTTTCAGTAATTTGAGCAGTATCCGTGTGATTATCTTGCGGGTGTGGCGCGTGTGCGAGCAGGCGGTGCAGCAGCGCCACGGCGGCGCGGCGCACGGCGGCTCGCTCGTCGCACACGCAGCGCGCGCACACCGACACCAGCCGCGTCACGCCGCCGCTGCCGCTCAGCTCCTGCACCACACACTCATCAGCCCCATCCACCACGCGCACCACTCGTCACTGAATATCGACAACGTTATTGCGCACATTTCGGGAAAACTATTTTAAAGTCAGTGAGAGAGTATAATTGTTCGCGGTGTTCTCTTTAGTATATCTTAGGAACTTTCGCCGTAGCCGGGTCGCTACAGCGTCCTGCATGGGTTATTGAAACACCGTGCACAAAATTACGCCGGCACCCAAACCTGATTTGTTAATAAATCATACCAACACTAACAAACATATTATTGTATGAAATGAAATGAAATGAAATGAAATGAAATTCGTTTGAAATGAAATTCGTTTATGAAATGAAATGAAATTCGTTTATTGGTCACGTAGGCAATTAAATAGCTCTTATGACAAGTCAATACACATAGTACTTATTTTCTATTTACAAGATATTCGTTGTAATTTTTATATTAATTTTATTATATTAAGTATTATATTACTTATTAGTATTTTATGGTAATTTTTTTTTCCCTTAGGAAATACATTATTTACGATAATCGATGTCTAAGTGGACCATAAGTATTAAATTAAAGCGGTGCGTAGCGGTTTAATGTTACCACCGGATCTAACGCGGCCCTGGCTGAGAAGACCCGGCGAAACAAACTCAGTGGGCTTCCATTACCACTGGAAACTACGCGACGCGACCCAATTCTGAGTATATCCAGCGAATAGTACTCAGTGGGCTTGTTTTGGGTCCAATTGATTAAATAACGACCATGAGTATTTCCGAAACGTCCCGTAATTTTAGGCTTACTGCCGGATCCAACGCGACCCGACTGAGAAGACCCGGCGAACAAACTCAGCGGGCTTAACTTTACCACTGGATACTACGCGGCGCGACCCAGTTCTGAGCAGATCCAGCGAGTCAAACTCAGTGGGCTTGGTTTTGGTCAAGTTACTGAAATAAATATTTGTGACTTGTCTTACAAAGCTTGCCTTGCTTATTTTTATTATTATTTATTTTTCTCGATCGGTCGTCGTATAATTTAAATAGGTATTTTATTTATTCATTATTTAATTTTATTTATTTTATTTTATAAACTTGTTGATTAATTAATTTGTCTCATTTTGATTAGTTTTTATTTTACAATTATTTATTTTATATATTTTAGTTATTTTAAAATGAGAATGTAATAAGTGAATACCTCAGTGCCCCAGGAGGTCGCAAAGTGCAAGAAAACACCTAATGCCAGGCTTCCTTATCCTCAATATATTGTTTAATACTATAATAGCCCCTAGTCATAAGAATGCTTTTAATATGTGTCTTAAATAATTTGTCCGGCAGATGCGTTATCGAATTGGGAAGTTTATTATAAAATTTTATACAGTTACCCGCGAAAGATTTTTTTGACTTTTCTAATCTAAAGGAGGGTATAGCTAATTTATTTTTATTTCTCGTATTAATACTGTGGGTGTCACTAACCTTGAAAAACCTATTGATATTTTTACGAACGTGCATTATATTCTGAAATATATATTCAGATGGCACGGTTAGTATATTACTTTCCTTAAAAACAGATCGTAAAGAATCGCGACTACCAAGATCGTAAATAGCGCGGACTGCCCTTTTTTGTAAAATAAATATGGACTCAATATCAGCAGCCGATCCCCACAGTAGAATACCATAGGACATTATACTGTGAAAGTATGCAAAATATACCAACCTAGCCGTTGCAACGTCAGTAAGTTTTCTTATCTTTCGGACAGCGAAGGCTGCAGTACTAAGTTTACCTGATAATCTCTCTATTTGAGGACCCCATTGCAACTTCTTATCTAAAGTAATCCCTAAAAAAATTGTAGAACTAACTAAATCTAGTGTTTCTGAATTTAGTTCTATACGCGAGTTTACGCTTGCCACATTTGGTAATGCAAAGCGAATACATTTAGTCTTTCCAGCATTTAAAAGCAGATTGTTAGCTGAAAACCAATTCGAAATTAAATTCAGAATATTGTTCGGAGTATCAAGATTTTTGTCTTTCCGGCTGACCTTAAATATAATCGATGTGTCGTCAGCAAATAAAACTATGTCTGACCATTTCTGTACCATGTAAGGAAGGTCATTTATGTATACTAGGAACAAAAAGGGACCCAAAATGGAACCCTGAGGAACCCCAATTTTAACTTTTGATCCTACCGAATTGATCCCGTTCAAAGAAACCTTATGTTCACGACCCGATAAATAAGACATTACGAGATCAAGCGACGTACCACTGACGCCGTAGTAACGTAACTTCATAATAAGTGTTTGGTGGTCAACACAGTCGAATGCCTTAGAGAGATCACAAAATACTCCCAGAGCATCTTGAGATGCCTCCCAGGCCTCTAGGATCGATGTGATTAAAGACGTCCCAGCATCTTGAGTTGAGCGACCCTTTGTGAAAGAACTGGTAAAACATATAACATGTGATTTATCATCAGGAAATTACTTTTCCAGGATGAAAAAACATAGATTACCGTCACAGAACAATTTGGGTACAAATTTACGTGTAAGGCAAACCTTGACTGCGGCAACCATGGCCGGTCGCTGGTTATTGACGCAGTCGGTGAGTATGGCGAGTGCGCGCGCCCGCAGCGTGCTGGACACGTCGTTGACGCGCTCGTACACCGCGCGCAGTATGGCGCCGTACGGGACCGTGTGCGCACGCTGACGCAAAAGACCCGCTATCTCGTCTTCCGTCATCTCCTGATCAAGCTATTTTATACAAACCATAGGAACATTATTATAATGAAATGGTAAAACAATGATCAATATTGTAAATATCGAAGATGCAATGATGTACACCTCCATTGCTCCAAGTGTAGAATGGGAGGAAATATCTGTCTTTTGCCAATCTACTCTGTATCTGGAGGGCGCTGTAATAACTTTGTGGATACAAGTCGAAAGAAAAATGTTGTGTTACATGATCTCTTTGTAGAAGCGAGTCCTGTGTGTCTTCATCATCAGTAGATTGAGCTATAGTAGGTGCACCATTTTGGCTTCCATTTTCGTTTTGACCTTGATTTTCTGCTGTAAACAATAGATCATAATATTTTGAAAAATCCCCTAATTCTAATTCTAATTAAGTAAAGTTCATTAATATTCAATACCTGTATTTGGCGAGACATTTCTTTGATTATTTTCATTTCTACCTGATTCATCAGCATCATTGCTCAATAAATTCGATAGCATTTCCTGTAAAATGGACCAATATATTTTGTCTATGAATTTACAACAAAAGTTAATATATTTTCTGTATGAAACCAACCAATGCGATTTGTCTATGTGATACTTTAGATGTCGTGGATAATTTCAGCAGCCACTTTACCATTTTACTGTATGACTTACGAGGCAACAAGCTCATCAACCCAAGAACTAAAGACACTCGCGCTATTCGTACTTCGGCTCGCTCCTGCAATTACAATTTTTAACTAATTTATACATGACCACTTTTTGAGTTCCATGGATACAACCAATTTTATCAAAAACAAAGTAAGCTAAAAGTAATTTTATTTTACCAGTCCATCTAGCGTAAAGCATAAATGTTCTAAAAGTATTTTATATCCAGACAATGCAGTGGTCCCATATTTTGTCAATAAAAGTCCAGAGTATGCCACATATGATGCTCGTACTAGGTTCTGGAATATTAAATATAACTATTAGTATTTTATTGGTGAAAAAATTGATCACTTCTTATACTCTAAAATATTTAAAATTCGGTGTTTATAACAATAATGACGAAATTTAAAGCAAGTATTAAATAATTAGTTGAATGATATGAAACGGAAATTATATGCAATAGTATGTATAAAACAATTACATTTGTGTGATATGTGACAGCCTCCGTGGCGCAAACGCCGACCGTGAAACGAGTGGCCTCGGGTTCGATCCAAATAAATCGCACCAAGATAAATATTTGTGAGGCCCATAAGTATTTGCCTTGGGTCTGGGTGATTGTGAGACTGAAAAGTCTCTCGTAGTTTCCGATACCCACGACTTAAGAATTAATTGATGTGGGGTCAGGACTATGTATGTGACTGTTGGGTGTATTTATTTTTTTATTTATTTATTTATTAGAAGATTATACATAATTATATACTAGCGGCATTCATTACTGGTGCCTTGAGTACTAAACTGTGGACAATGCTAATGCCCCTAGACGCTACTCTGTACATTAATAATTAAAACACAACTGTCCTCACATTGGAACTTCGGTTGTCTGATGAAGCTGCAATAAGTTTAGGTTGTAGGCATTTGAACAGTAACTGCAATGCTTGTGTGTTGGGCTCATTATTAACATTGCACATCATAATATCTATCATCTCATAGATTACTCTAGATATGCTCCCCAATTCAATTTTATCTGTAAATAATATGTCATCATATAAGGTGGAGGTAAACAAATTTTACATAGACAAGCTCTATTTGCACATTATTTTTTTAGCAATATACAACTTATGAATAAGTATTGCTTTATTGGCATTACCACAATTAATGTGTTAAGTTTACATTATATCTAAGTTACTCAAGCAACATAAAAACATTGTGTCTATATTGTGGACCATTTCATATTTATAGCAAGAACTGAAATATAATCTAAATGATTAATTAGCAATTATTAGCATGAAATGTATTTATGTATTTTACATACCAACATTAAGTTTATTAACAATAGCTCCTCCTGTGATATCAACCAAGTTACTTAAAATATCTTCAAAATTCATATCACTAGGATTCAGATGTAGTGACTCCATTATACATTTTAAATCAAGTACAAAGCTTCCAAGTTCTTTTATAAGTGAATTAACTTCACGAGCCAATTCTCTAGAATTGAAGTAACTGTCCTCATTGTCACACATGGCTTTAGGAAAACTCAGACATGCTAATGAATTTGCAAACAGTTGTGAATGGTAGATGTGGTATGCTTTATAACCAGAAATTGATAGCAGCTTGTAATAAACCCGTGAAGCAAGCAATGCATTATTTCTGTGTTCCTTCACAACAACATTTTTGATACCAATATTTATATAATAAGCTAGCAATGCCAGTAGTTTCTCGTGCTGTATTTGGTGCGTGAGTGTCGACCAGGACTTCTCTTCAATTGATAGTGTTTCCATGCTATGCAGTCTATCAATGCTGCTCATTATATTGTGAAATACTAATGGTAACTCAATAGCTTCTAATACGTTAAATATGTATGACGGTGGCATTTCACCGAAATCCAGAAAATCAGAACTGTATATAGCTTGACCCCACTCATCTTCTAGCTGGTCTAAGCTTAGCGCATTCAACTCGGTGACTACGTCCTCCATGGTTTCAATGTTGTTCCACGATAAAAACCATATGATAAACACTTTCCGTTCATAAATTTAATGAAATTGGCTTCTAAAGCAACATTTTTCATAAAGTGTTTGTTGATATTTATTTGTTTATGTTGTCAAAATGTTGAAAATTTGATGTCATATTAAAATATAACCTAAAATATTGTCCATCCATTTTTGTCAAGATCAAGTCAAGATTAATTTAAAGCTTGGCAAGAAAGTGTAAAAATGGAACTAATCCTTTATTTCACCTGGCTACATTGTAACATCTTTGACATTTGTGTATTTTCATTGGATTCCGCGCTGCAATTTTCGTTTTTAGTCAAATACTTGCAGTGAGAACTTTTATTTGAAGCGACTAGTGATACAAAATGAATAAAACTATTAGGAGTTCCGCAAGGGAAATTATTTATAAAGTTTACTCACGCTATCTAGCAGAATATTAAGCAAAAACAAGTTTATCGGACCTCGATGATATTTACCAAAGAACCGCCGATATGACTGGTAAGTGGAAGTTTATTTTGTTATATTTCAGTTAATCTTATATTATTCTATGGATATAGAGTGGTTTTTAATTCTTGTTCTACGTATTCTTTCATAATTTGCAATATTATTATCAAGCCTTTAGGTTATGTTTACATTCAAGTGATAGAATCAGTTTAGAGATTGACTACCACAACTTGATACTTTTTTGCTTGATTCACCAATAATTAGTTATATCTTTGAACACTATTTCTGATTTAAAAAGTGGAGGTTTTTATCTTAATAATAGTAAATACACCCAACAGTCACATACATAGTCCTGACCCCACACTAAGATCGAATCTTGTGTTCTGTTGTGGGCGTCAGAAACTACGTCATATTTTTCGTCTCACAAACACCCAGACCCGAAACAAATGCACACATTACACAAAAAAAAAATCTCGGTGCTCGGGATCGAATCCGTGACCTCGCGTTTCACAGCCGGCGTATAATCAATTGCGCTACAGAGGCTGATAATTCTTTTTAATCAATGATGTGTTCATTTCTACATAATTTTCAGGTTAATCCGTCAATACTGTTAGAAAAATTGCTCGTGAAGAGCAACTAAATAAGGGTGTATTATCCACACCTGGAAAACATAAACAAGGTCGTCCGAAAAAGAAACTTTGATTTATGTGCCATCAGGCAAAAAGTTCAGTTCCTCTACACAGTGAGAAAACAGGTACTACTTTAATGTAATTTAGCTTGAAGTTGTAATCTTTCTTGTATATTATAGTTTATAATAATAATATTTTTATATGCATTTGGTATTTATAATCTTAGTTTTTTTAAATATAAAAATATGTAAAAAAACTAAGATTTAAAATAAAGAGGAATAATAACTTTGTATTCAATTGCTATGTTGTTGGATACATATAAATATTTTCTATAGCTAAGTATTTACTTTATTTTCAGGTCCTAAAATTGCGAAATTTTTCCGGTGGCAAGGGACAAACTGAATTTCAATGGAAGTCGAAAACTTATTCTGAGAAAAGTTCTGAATCGATCTGTTCGGATATCGAATATTTAGAAGAGTTGCTCAGACTAAAAGACACACTGAGAAATGTTTTATCTGAAAATTACAATGTTGTTACTAAAGTTCTAAATAAACTTACAAAATGAATAAATTTTGGTTTATTTTTTTATAAGACAAACACACCTTTATCATAACTCGTATGACAAACTGTAAACATAACACCCAAATAATTAAAGTAATATTTTATATAATCATTTTATATAAACCTACCAACATTCAGTCTTAAATTAAAATCAAGAGTCGATTTTCGATTGAGTTCGATCTTTATACGTTTTTATAGTGACTATTCAAGTTAACATTTTAGTTCATTATCCGCTATTAAATAATTTAATTTGATTGAATTATATTTAATTGAATGTTTTTATCTTATTTTAAACTTAGTATCAAAACTAAAAACTGAACTATACGGGGATGCCATATAAACAGCTCAGTGGCGCCTCCATTTATTTTTACATTTTTTTGCCAATCTGTATCTTAAAAACATTTGAGTGAAAATTTATTTATTAAATTAAAATTATTAGTTTAATGCCTTTTTATAATAAATATTTAACATTTCAATTACTATATTTCATTTCCTTTTTTTTATTCATCGAGGATTCGAGACCAATAAACAAGACTTAACAATGGTCAATGCATTGTGTTTAGTGTTGTGTAATTTTCGGAAAAATTCTATTTTTCGGAAAAATTTCAGGAAATTTTTCGGAAAAATTTCAAATTGGAAAAATAATGGAAAAATTCGATTATTTAACTTAATTGTACGTTTTTAATCGTAAAATTTATTTTATTCTTTTACATTCGTAATAAACTTGCTAATAAAGTAAAAATACATACATTTGTAATACTGTAAAGTCCAAATTCATGGTAGGGATTAAATATAATGGCTGCAATTTGGAAAAAAGAGTCATAAACCATTAATTATAAATAAAACATAATTAATTTGGTTCATAAAACATGATAAAACAAACAATCACTTTTTTTCTATTTCTCCCTGAGTTTCGATTCACCCCGTTTTTCAGGAAGTTACGTTATGTTCGAAATTTAAAAATGGAAAAATATCGGAAAAATATTCTGAAATTTTTCATATTTTTCTGAAAAATTGAAAAATTTCATTTGGAAAAATTTCTGAAATTTTTCATGACCCAACAGTAATTGTGTTTCTTTCCTTTGCGAAAAAAAGACAAGAATATGATCTTCCACACAGACTAAGGAGTAAAATCTTCCACAAAGTTGACAATATAATGGTGTCACAGATTACTTAAATGGGGTCAAATCGTGTGGCAGAACCTTAATATACCTTGTAGCATTTCATAAAAAGTAAAAGTGACATATAAAAAGAAAACATAACCTTAAAAAGTTTGTCGAAAGATCGTTTAAAAATTTAAGATCGAGAGAGAGAAGAGATAAATACGTGTTTCTTATTTTGATTAAACAATGACAACAATAAGGGCAACATCTTGGTTTTTGACTGATCGCGGACGTAGATTTACTTTTGCTGTTGTGACCGGCACTGGAATCGCCCTGACGGCCGCAAGATTTGTGCCAAATACTCTATTAATATCGAAATACAAAGACTTTGTGCATTACTACAGGTAACAAGAATTGCTAATTTATACGTTTATAATAATATAATAAAAAAAATAAAACAATTTTGATTGAGTAAGTTCAACAATACACTAGCATTATTTGTATTGCAGCAACGGGCAGCCTGTAGAGTTGCCGGACCAGCTACGTGAACTGCATAAAAAATGCTTAGATATCCTCAATATCTCAGATGTGCACAGAAAGTTGATCTCCCCTTTCAGTGTTTATGGTTATGATTTGTTTCATGCTGGTAAGAGACTGTTTTCGTCTATGATTTCTCACATTACATTATCCATTTCTTTTGTTATTTTTTTATTCATCATTTTAATGGTCGCCTCAATGTTTGATTTGTACCATGTAGTGCTGTAACCTCGGACAGTTTGGGTTCACAGTTGAAACTCTAGGTTGGATAATCTGTGTGTAGTGCTACTGGCAGCATTACTGATCTTTTGAAGACACAAGCTAGAGTTTATGTCTAAGTATTATAATTGTATATTTCATTTTGGTGTATAAAACAATAAGTACAGCAATAATTAATTAATAAAGCATATTTTTCAAATGTATGGAAAAAGTTTAAGAACTGCATACCAAATAATATGAAAAAGGTACCTATATTTTTCAAGAAAAATCATTGAATAGGGATGTTGAATCAATTTTTATTATTATTTATATCAAAAGATAACATTATGCAAAATTGTAAACAAAGAAATTTTAAAATATGTTTGCAAATAAACAAGTTACACTTATTTCAAATTTGGTGGCAAAAAAGCATGCAACTACTGTGCAGTGAAGTCATCTTCCATATGCCGCATGGGTGCAAAAGAGAAAGCACTGCACTACTAAAATATTAAAATATCAGCCATTTTGTGACCAATTATGATGGCGTGTAAAATTTTTGTTGTCTATTCTATTATTATAAAGAGGAAAGATTTGTATGTCAGTATGTTTGTAACGAAATGGCTGAATAAGTATGGGACGATTTTAAAAATTCTATCACCATTTGAATTCTACATTATCACTGATTAATACAGGCTATTTTAATCAAAGATAAAAAATAAGGAGCCTTACTAAAACTACAATAATGTTACCCAAGGTGTAAAAATATGCCTATAAAATATCTTTCATTACGTGCGCTGCAATAACTATTGATGATAGAACAAAAAAAAATTCTACAATATTAAAAAACATATCAATATCTACAAAAAGTGTCGCGATAGCATGTGTAAAAACATTGTAGTTATGTCACTATAACTACTTTTTAATATTTTAAAATGTAATAGAAACTCCGACCAAATCAGCCAAGTTATTTATACCTTGGCCTTAATTCTTACCTAAATAAATGGTTTCTCGAGCAAGGCTGTTTAAATACCTGTTAATTACTTTTTAGTTTTAGATATTAACGTTTATGCCAAAATGTTTAAAAAATAAATGTCCACCCATGCAAAGCTGGGATGGGCCGCTATAATGAATATTTTGCAGCAATAATTAAATACTGGTCAAAATTTAACATTGGAAATATGCTTATTTCTCATGAAAGGATGTTAAGTATAAATATTGGTCAACATCTCATACTGAAAAAAAATACTTTAACACATATTCAGATAAAATTGTTTTGAACCTGCCATCTGACTTGGCACAAATTGTAAAGCGAAAACTGATCAATTTTTTGTCTAATTATTATTGAAGATATTTTTATGATTACAGGTTATACCAACTCAAAATTTGGCGCTATTGTTGGTGTTCCTGTTAATTTCAATTATAAAACAGTTGAGGATGTCAAGAAAGATGATATACAGGTTGGTGTATATTATGGTATTATTTTACATTATTTTTATAGGTAATTAAAATTTTTGGTTGTCTACCATATTATACCTATTTTACGTATATCAAACGGGTCATGCATCCTCCTTCAAGATAGTAGGAATTTCTACATACATCCTCACAAACTTACACATATAAAATATGAGTTAGATGCTCAGTGCTCTGTATGATGATATACCGGGCGTATCCAGACTGCGACCTAAATCGAAGCCAGGTGTCGTTTTAACAATATATAAGAAAAAACCCATAAAAAATCCAATTTTTTTACCTATCGTGTTTGGGTGGTAAATAATATTTTTTGCTAAAATAAAAATGTGCATCTTTTATTTTAAGACGCAATTCTACACGTAGCGTGGGACGCCCTCTGGCTAGATGGCAGGACGACTTGCACAAGAGGACGGGCAGCGTCTGGACGCTTAAAGCAGCAGATGGCCCTGTGACGTACCTTAGGAGAGGCTTATGTCCAGTAGTGGACTGCAACGGGCTGATGATGTTGATGATGGTTAATTGTATACAAAGTTTTAAATTATTATTTTACAAAAACTATGTATTTACCACCCCCCAAGCATGATGATAGCAAAATAAATACAAAAAAAAACGCTTCATTTTATTTTTTGTTGCATTGTGTCTGAATGCACTAGAACAACCACCTAGCTTCAATGTCGGTCGCAATCTGGATGCACGCGTTATAATATTACATAAATACACTACCAATATTCTCGGTCCTACAAAATACTACCTAACAGTTTGCAAATGAATGTACTGGTTATTACTAGGTAAGTACCAAAATAATACTATATGTTTCAGGTAAACCAAAAAAAAGTCGATTGGAGTTCGGAAGTCGGAATGAAGCTCGCAGAATCCCTAGTATTGCCCGAGAAAGTGAAGCAGTTCGCGTTATGTCGAGAAATATTGATGTCGCACAATAATAAAATTGTTTATGAGTCTGTGTACCCATTTGCATGCGTATTTTTCGCTTACAACGTCACTACATACATAAATAGGAGACTTAACTTGTATAGAGGACCCGTATCTTTAAGAGGATTTTTGTATTCAGTAGTTGGTATGTTTAGTACAGGACTATATTTTCTTATGAAAGATATGACTGAAGTTTACTATGAAACAGAAACAGATAAAAAACTTTGTGACTTGGGACCTGATTTCATAGAAAGCGGAGTAATACTTTATGACAAAATTTTGCAAAGAAACCAAGCATTAAGAACTCTGATGGGGAGAGAGGGTGAGAATAAATACAGTATGCTTGGCAACGAAAACTTTGGCCTGCGGCAGCCACGATTAGCACTTGTTCATAGAAAACAATATTTCGAAGAAAGGTTAAAAGACGTGCAGAAGAAGGAAACCGAGGAGACCAATGGAGACACGGAATTAATATAACTAATGTAATATTCCTTATGAAATATCAGATTTAATAGACAGTACGTAGATATTGCATCCCGAAGTTAAGTCAAATTAAACTTATTTAATGTTTATTTATTGTTATTAGGTTTATGTACAATAGTGTATTAAAATATATCAGTTACAATAATTTGTTTCAATTTCAAAAACACTTTGTTAAGATGTACTGCAGGGACCCTGGTTTATGTGGTAGAGAGTAGATTCACAGTGATTATGAGAAAGGATATTTTCGGCCCCTTTCAATAATCATACAACGATTTGCTTTTTTTAATACGCTTTTTTTAATTTGGCAATACCACAAGTCGAATTAATTAAGTGTAGGTACTTTAACTAATTATACAATACTTGCGATTCTAAATCCGCAGATTTCCTGATTAAGAGCATGTACGTGTCCCTCATTGAATTTTTAATACACACAACTTCGGGAAGTTAGAGATGGGTGATGTTTGAGTCTATCTTCCAATCTCGTGCCTTTTCAGTCTGGTACGATACCAACCTAGCGATTGTTTGTTGAGAGATACACGCTAGTAAAATTAAATCTGGCGGATAACTTGCTAAGGTTGCAGGAACTCGCTGGCTGCATGCCGCTTCCAACAATTCGCTACAGAAACTCTTTATTTTGACGAGAGGAAAACTTATTCCTTTCTGGTCCATCACCGCACGCTTGCAATAAATCCTACGCCAGCTCAGGTTCCAACAGCTTGATGACCACCACACGCATTATAGACGACCAGAAATCCGAGAGTGTGAATTGCCCAGATTTACATTAAGTAAGATCACGATAAATGTCTGTGGGTAACCCCTCACTTAGAGGTTTCAATGCATTCAGGGATGTCCCCATTTACAACTGTGTTCGGACGCCCGCTTGAGGTGAATGGGCGTACACGACGAGGCGAGGCTAAGCGCTATCGTCCACCTCGGAGTCTCTTTTGATGTAGGTAGGTACACCGCACCCCCAGTGTGCCGAGCGACCCTGATGATCTGACTAGCGGCAGGTTTATACAGGGTGCGTTTTTCAAGTGGGCGTGGATGGCCAAATCCGAAAATATGAGGAATAGCGAAAAATACTGAAAGGAGCCACGAGCCCGATTTTGATGAAAACTAAAATTGCATACTTAGATTTTTGATAAATCAATATTCCTAGCGAGGAATCGAACCCGATGATTTTGAAAAACATTTCCAATTGAAAAATTCACCCTGTATAATCTATCTATCTTTAACAATAGATTTCGTTACATATTTAACTAGATACATTTTACGTTTCAGCTAACAAACATAGAGAGATATAGATATGGTACATATATTTATAATAACTTTTTTTATTGCAAGTAACAATAACTCATAGTTATACACACAAGTTATACAAAGAAAAAAATATACCTAATAAACACATAAATTACATAATGAGTAAAATATAATATAAAACCAGTGAAATAATTCCTTTGCCCATCCCCACTATTTATTACCAGAGATTATTATTACCGTGCAGACGAACCCAAAATTTCAAATAAGGACCAGTTAGATCCTCAGCAATAGCAGTTAAAATGCTGTTATTGCTTGTCCTCAATCGACCCCAAAACGATGCAATGCGTGTTCTGATAATCGCATAGAAATCATTGACTCTCGCCGCCGCAAACATACCTGACGCACTACAAAAACGCGGGAGCTTAAATAATATGCGGAATGCGTCATTATACCGCACTCTCAAGGTGTTATGTGAGCGATTAGTGTTTTGCTTCCACAGTTGGCTGGTATAAAAGCTTTGGCAGTATGCTCTAAAAAGTTTCTTTTTGACCTGGTTGGTGCAGTGGCCAAAACGTCGAGCAAGCATATTGCAACGTACGGCGAGAGCTCTTCTTTCTCTCTCGATATCATCATCATCTTTAAGGTGTTCAGACTTACAACTTTAGCTTGTGTACCCGCCCTTAAGAGTTTCTTCCAGAGTACATTGTAATTTACAAGGTAAAAAGCTCTGCTCAGGTCTAGGAAACAAGCGTATACGGAAGTGTTTCTGTTGGTGTAATACTTAACCGTATGTTTAGGCTAAGTATGGCAGTATCTGTAGAGAGTTTAGGACGAAATCCAAACTGAGCATCATCAATTATCACCCCCTTGGATAGTTCGGGTTGGAGGAAAAGTTCCAAAACTTTTCCTACAATAGTACCTAGTGAAATAGGCCTATAGTTACTAAGACGGGACAAGTCCCCAGTCTTATTTTTCGGGACACGAACCACCACAGTGCGCATTAACTCTTTAGGTAAATATGCGTGCCGGAGACAAAGATTGAAAAGAGAGGTTAGTATTGCAAATATACGATCACCAGCATACCGAATGTGTTCAATACTAAGTCCGTCAATACTCGGAGACTTACCACCTGACATCACATTAACAATTTTCAAAATTGCCTCCGGAGTAACTGTCAGTCTTCCGGGTACAGTCAATTTGTCTTTATCAACAAGATTTACGGGCTCAGTACCGAGAACAGTTCGGTGAGACAACAGTGGTGGGACTTGAAAGTGACTGGAGAACAACTCACAAATATCCTTACTGTTTTGACAGTTTTCTACCTTCATAGGCAAGCTGGTCTTACCATTGAGTCTTCTTGTAGCTCACCAAAATTTCGAAAAAAAATTGTGTTTTCTGTGTGAGGCCAAAATGTTCAATTTAATTTTTTCTTCATTCTTTTGACACCAACGTAGTTTGCTTTTATATATTTTCCTACTTAATATCATACTTTCATATGCTTCTCCCGCACTTGGTTTTCCTAGGCTGATCCAGACCTGAAAGCACATTTTTGCATGTGTATGGACTTCACGCATGTGGTGGTTCCATCCAACAATTTTCTCCCTAGTCTTACCTGTATTTTTATTTTTACATACATACATACATAAACTCACGCCTTTATTCCAGAAGGGGTAGGCAGAGGCGCCACTAGGACACACACATTTCGCCTTGTATGTTCCGTCCCATGATGTGATAGGGGGCGAGCCTACTCCGGGCTGATAATGAATAGAAAAACCCAATACCACTGCCCGACCCGGGATTCGAACCCGAGACCTCGGCTTTGTAGTCGTACCGTAATACAACTACGCCACCGAGGCAGTATTTTTATTTTTACACGTAATAATTGCTGAATACTTTAAAATATTAATAATTTTGCTATAATATTCATCGATAAAATCATAATTTCTATTATCTAGAGTTTTATCACAGTGTAAATATTGAATAGATACACTTAGGTTACAAAAAGCTGAATCACACACATTATTATACCATTCTATTTGTTCATTATTACGATTACCCCATATCATACTAGATCTTCCATTACTGCTCGAGTCATATTTTTGCAAAACACCATCTACATATATTACACTAGCATTTGCCCGCAACTTCGTCTGCGTTTTTAAGATAATGTAGACGTTTTATCGATAGAACTATTCCATTGGAACCTCTACGTAAACTTATAACAAAAATAAATGCGCAGCATTTCTATTTCCAATTCTGACTCTAAATTTAGATTATCGGATCAATGGGTCCGTCAGTTGTCGATTCAGAGACCAATCGGTTCAATAAATAAAAAGTTCAAAATGAAGCCCAAAATTTTCAATTCTGAATAAAAAATATATAGATTATCGAAACTAAGATATTGACTTTGAGACCAATCGGATAAATAGATAAACGACCTTATTCATATACAGATTTAACCTATTTTAGGTATCGAATATTTGTTTTCTCGCTCAAACTGAATTGAAAAGTCGTTCGAAAGGGACAAAAGTTAAATTTTTAAAAGTTAAATTTTCAGCAGTTTTATTTTCCATACATATTTTTCAACCCTTATTTTTACTCCTTTAGGGTTAAATTTAAGTAAACAGAGTGCGCACTTATTTTCGGTTTAAGATGAGTAATTATAGTGTCAAGTTTGAAATCTGCAACTTCGACGGTTGCGGTTTTCCATACAAAATTATTTTACCCTTTTCACCCCCCTTAGGGGTTGAATTTACAACAATCTATCCTTAGTACTACGCTACGTTTTAAAAGAAATCCCTGTGTAAAATTTAAAGTTCCTAGCTTCAGTAGTTTCGGCTGTGCGATGATCCGGCAGTTCGGTTCTTCAAAACTTCAACCCTTAGTTTCGTCCCTTTAGGGTTAATTTTAGATACACAAAATATGCAATTATTTTTGTCTTAGAATTAATAACTTAAGTGCCAAGTTCGGCAATTGTAACTTTAACGGTTTAAATTTTCCCTATATCAGTTTTTAACCCTTTACACCCCTTTAGGGGATGAATATCCAAAAATCCATCCTTAGTGCTACCCTACGTCACAATAGTACGTCACACCTGTGTAAAATTTCAAGTTCCTAACTTCAGTAGTTACGGCTGTGCGTTGATCCGGCAGTTCGGTTTTACAATACTTCAACCCTTATTTTCATCCCTTTAGGGTTAATTATAAGAACAAAGAGTATGCAGTTGTTCTTGTTTCTAGATGAGTAACTAAAAAGTTAAGTTTGATATTTGCAACTTCAAGGGTTTCGGTTTTCCATACACCAGTATTTTACCCTTTTCACCCCCTTAGGGGACGAATTTCCAAAAATCCTTCCTTAGTGCTACCCTTCGTCACAATAGGAATCCCTGTGTAAAATTTCAAGTTCCTAGCTCCAGTAGTTTCGACTGTGCGTTGATAGGTCAGTCAGTCAGTCAATCAGGTTCCTCTTTTATATATATATAGATGACGCCATAAGGGGCATATGATCGGACCAAAGAACATCATATTCGATAGACACATTATTAACTGTATTACCTGCCGCTGCCGTAACCAAACAATGGTCCAACCAGCGCTTAGAACCATGCGATTCACTCACAAAAGTAAATGAGTCTGAATTCAGCCCAAGAAACTCAACATGCTTTATAACCATATCATTTTCTACACAAAACAATAGCAGTTCGCGGCTAAAGTTTGATCCCGGATGGGAGTTGAAATTCGTTGAAAATCGTTATTTATAGATAGCTAGGTAAGATAAATGTATAGGTCAATATTTATTTATTGAAGCGTAGAATTGTATCGACATAGTAATGGTAGCTATTTTAAGCACTTCTTAAAGACAGATAGGGTATAGAGACCGGCCGTTAGTCGTCTTTTATGACAATCAACGGATACCGTGGCAGAATTCTCAGTCAAAACACGGGGCGGGCAGCGGGATATGGAAATCCTTGGATGAAAACAATGTTCGCAGGTGGACTTCCTATGCATGCAGTGGCAGAGATAATATCTATCTTGGTGATCTCTACACAAATTCGTATGGTAAGTAGGTATATGAAGTTCGCCAACGCGCAATTGATCAGCGTGGTGAGTTAGGCTAGAGCTAAAACCCCCTAAGTTGAATACTGCTAATTAATTTTTTCAAGAGTTAATATTATTGTTTTTAATATATTGCGTACATATCCTTTATCTTTGGTTTCGTAATACATTTACATTGTTTTATCTGCGAATTAATTTTATTTAATCAATAGCCGACGTAATTATATAAAGGATGGCTTATGAATTAAAGTTTAGTCCGATTATTGTAACATGCGGTTGCTAGTGGGTCTGGTTTTGCTGGTGTGTGTGTACGAGGCGCTGGCTCGCCGGTCGCCTTATGCCGACCTCGTGGAGGAGTACATGCGAGGGCCTGCAGGGAGCCGAATTTCTAATAATATAACCGAAGATGCTTTGCTGGATATTGTAAGAATACGCTGTAATTTGTTGCATAAAATACTACTTTAGCCACAGGTAGCCTGCTGAACATAGGTCATCTGAACTGCTAGATTATTTGTATTTTCCGCTGGTAATTAATAGGTAGAAATATTTATATGTGGTAAGTATTTAGGTATATCATTTTAATTTTTGTATAGTAAAAGAATAGCGTATTTTTTGCGATTTAGGTAACTTGTATCTGAAGGGTCCGGTAAAACCATATTTACTACGCCTGTCATAATTATTATTAATTATGTCTAGGTATATTGTGTATATAAAAAAAAACGTTTCAATTTTATCCGGCTTTAGGACTCAAGGCGTATTTTTTACCGTATGAAAGTTATGAGATACTAATGGTAGATATCTACTATTTTAGTATCTATTTCCCGTCCCGTTCCATTATATCCTTCCCTGTCCCTACTCATTCTCAGTCAAGGCATGTAATCTTTTCCCATCACATCCTTTTCGAGTTTAATAAAGTAACAAATATATTTGAATTTCTTGCTCATCCAACGGAAACACTACATTTTTCGGGATAAAAAGACAAAACAGACAAAAAAATCTAACAATCATTGTTTTAGCCTTTGGGTTCTATTACGTTTAAACAGTCCCTGCTTAATAGTTTTTCTCATTTATCTTCCACGTACAGACATTAATATGTCTATGTTCGTAATGAAACTTAATGAAATAATGTGATTCACCAAATATCTTCTTCTATACATATAATAAAAATGTAAATGGTCGATGTCTGTACATGGAAGATATTTAAGAAATTTTAACGCGGGGGGTCTTTATAACATCAACAGAAGCCAAAACAATTTTTTTTGGAATTTTTGTCTGTCTGTCTGTATGTTTGCTTGCGCATCACGCAAAAACTACTGGACCAAATGAGATGCAGTTTTCACAGTTGTATTGCTGCAGGTTCAACTTAAAAACTGGTATATGTTGCGTTTACATACAGGATGTTTCTTTTTATTTACTTGCGCATCACGCAAAAACTACTGCACCAAATGAGAAGCGCTTTTCACAGTTGTATTGCTGCAGTTTCAACTTAAAAGCTGGTATATGTTGCATTTAGATACAGTATGTTTCTTTTTGTTTGCTTGCACATTACTCAAAAACTACCGCACGAAATGAGATGCAGTTTTCACAGTTATGTTGGTGCAGGTCCAAATTGAAAATTGGTATATATTTCATTTACATACAGGGTGTTTCTTTGTATCATGGAAGATAAATAAGAAAAACTAATATGGGGGGTCTGTATTAACGTAATAAAACCCAAAACAATGATTTATTGTCAAGAATTGTAATTGTAGAATTATTGTCTGTTTGTCTGTGCGGTTGTGCGAGATAAACTCAAAAACGGTTTAACGGATTTCGATGAAATTGGTATGGAAGTAGCACCCTGGATTAACACTTAAGCTACTTTTTATTCTGAAAAATACAGTGTTCCCGTGGGATGAGGAAAGAATTACGATATATTTGTTACTTTTTTATACTCAAAGGGATGGAATGGGACTGGATTGTATGCAATGAGTGAGAATGAGACGGGATGGGTGGGATATAACGAGACGGGACAGGACGGGATAGGAAATTCCAAATAATCTTTACATGTATATTTTTTTAAATAAAGTTAATCACGCAGACGAAGTTAGCGGGCAGAAGCTAGTAATAAATAAACATACATAATGTACTTAGATACTAGTATCTAATTCTACAGAGTTTTACGAAACTTCCTAATTTATGTTTATATTTTACTCACAATTCGGGTTTTAATCGTATTTAGTACCTAATTTATTGGTACAATTAACAATAATCTAAGTACGTACCTAATATATAAAAATAAATCACTTCCTATTGAGGAGTTTTTATAAAGATAAAGTTGCAGGTGACTAAATCGTATAGTAATTAAGGTGATAACTAAAAAAAATAATAAGTACTACTCGTACTTCAATATAATGAATTGACAATATGTAGAAAGAACATACATAATCTATTAAATTAATTGAGGAACGGCAATTGAACGCGATGATTATCCCTTCAGGTGTACATGTATAGACAATAGACTTTTGACAGATGCTACACAATGGAGAACAATTGGAGAACAGTGGAGAACTTCACATAAATCTTGACAGGGAGCCCATTACCTATATGAGGCTATGATATAGGTAATAAATGGCGGATCTAGGTGCGCTCTTTTATATTTATATAAGTATATGAAAAGCTAATGTGCCTGAAGATTATAATTGATCAATGTACATCTTTAGTAGGTATCTAGACCTTGCAACTTCAGGTGGCACAAACGCTCCACAAAGAACTTTGTGCGAACGTAGTGCCAGAAAAAGCACCATACAATTATTAATGGTAGATTTCAAAAATTCCTATAGGAAATGAAATCTATCCACAAACCTCGACTTGTTATATATTCTTCTATACATATAATGAATTCGTGACTGATTAATGTCTGTATTTGGAAGATAAATGAGAAATTCTAATATGGGGGGTCTGTATTACCGTAATAGAACCCAAAACATCGAATAAGTCAATGAAGAAACAATGGTTTTTAGAATTTTTGTCTGTTTGACTGTGCGGTTGGGCGCGATGAACCCAGAAACGGATATCAATGAAATTTGGTATGGAGGTAGCTGACACCCTGGATTAACACTTAGGCTACTTTTTATTCCAAAAAAATAGAGCTCAGTTGCATAAACTAATTTTGATTTCGACTATGTCATGGCCATACATTTGTGACGTATTTGACATTGCTAATGTATGGGATCGACGTTTTCAAAGTCAAAGTTATGGGCAAAGTTAGTTTGTGCAATTGGCCCTTAAGCCCGGTTTGCGCCGCGAGCGGAATGGGTCCGTTCCGCTAATGACTTAATGACTTTTCTCACTGTCTGACTTGCGGGGTTCAAGACAAAATTGCTGCGGGGAAACACATGTAGTGTTTCCACCAACAAAGAGTCGAGCGGAGATGACTAAGCGGGCAAAAAAAGTAAAAATGAGTACATTCATTTTTAGAGAGCGGGGCAGACTCCTTTAACCTCGCAACTAAAAATTACATAGTAATGTTTCCACCGAGAAAGAGATCAGCGGGGCGATTCAAACTAATTATAAACTTATTCATTTTTCGTTCAGCTCGCTCACCCATCTCTTTCATTTCTCTTTTGCGGTTTGGATCGCTCCGCTCGACTCTTTCTTGGTGGAAACGCAAAACTATTTCATAAAAACGGAGTCCGCTCCGTTAAGCTATTTTCGGCTCATTCCTCTTTCGCGGTAGAAACCGGGCTATTGTTCCATTGGGATGAGGAAGGAATTCCGATATATTTATAACTTTCTTAGGCTCAAAAGGATGGGATAGGACTGGATTACATGCCTTGAGTGAGAATGAGACGGGACGGGCGGGATATAACGGGATGGGCCGGGACTTGGTGGGAAATTCCAAATAGAGTTAATCACCCAGACGAAGATTGCGGGCCGAAGCTAGTTAATAATAAACACATAAGGAACCTATATAGAGAAATTATGGTCGTTAACTCCTACTTGCTGTATTCAAAACGTTTCATAGTATTGGCCGCGGGGCTCTACACTAGCCACGATTTGAATAATGCACACACTGGAAATTATTCGGTCTATACAAAATTATTCAGCTTAACTAATACCTATACCTTACAAGTATTATCTATACACATTATTATTAGTATTACCTACATGTGTATAGATATTACATATGCTTATGTACATACATATGAATCTAGACTACATAGTCTTATACATATATGAATCACATTAATTGTCTTTGCATTTTTAAGATTGATCATTATCTGCGGATAATAAATTATTAAGTACCTAGACCCACGATTTTACATTATTATCAAAAATGTAAATACATAACTTATTGCTAATCAAATACCTACTTAAGATTATGAGGATAAGTCGAAGTTCGATAATGTTGTTACACGTAACAGTCAACAGATACCTAACTGTAATTAAGTATCAAAGGAATTACTAATATGTTTAGATACTCCGATAATTTAATAATACCCTCGACAACATATCATTTGCAGGTGGGTCTCATAACAAAGTACAGATATCCAGTGGAAGTACACAAAGTGACGACAGAAGATGGATATATTCTTGAAATGCAAAGAATTCCACATGGACGAGACCGCAATAACCAACGTGATCCCAAAAAACCAGTGGTCCTCGTAATGCACGGACTTTGTGCCTCTGCTGCTGATTGGGTTCTTATGGGCCCGGGCACAGCTCTAGGTAAAATGTTACTGGACTTTATTTGTATACGTACAGGCATTCTGAAGAGATGTGTATGTATCTGAACAACTCGACATATATAGTTATTACTTAGGTAATAATATGTATTTGTTTTACATTTTGCAGCCTATGAGCTCGCTGAATCAGGCTATGATGTATGGTTGGGAAATGCCCGTGGTACTTATTATTCAAGATTCCATACTACTATGAATCCCGACAATAGCAGAGAATTCTGGAATTTCAGTTGGGAAGAAATAGGGACCAGGGATCTACCTGCTATGATCGATTACGCTTTGAGAGAAACCGGTAAAAAACGTCTGCATTATATTGGCCACTCCCAGGGCACTACAGTTTTCTGGACAATGGGTGCATTACGTCCGGCCTATAATGACAAGATTATTTCTATGCAAGCTTTGGCTCCAGTTGCTTATCTAACAAACAATCGACACCCGTTATTTGTTGCATTGGCGCCGTTAGCTAACAGCATTGAGGTGAGGACTATGTTATTATTACTCGTCACTCATAAACATAATTGGAGTTTATTTTAAAAGTAGGTATGAACCTAATAAGAATGTTCTTTTCAGTCAGTGTCTAGCGTACTCGGTGTGACGGAACTAGTGGGAAGGTCTGAATTTTTCACTACCATAGGAAAGAGATTCTGTGCGGATGGTGCGGCTACACAGTCGCTCTGCACTAGAGTCGTTTTCTTTATAGCCGGAGGAAATGAAGAGATGTTTAATTCTGTAAGTGTACATACCTACATACCTAATTCTTTATTTTAGAAAATAATAAATATAATAATATTATTTGTGGAAAAAACGATATAATTGTCATAAAGTATTTTAAAATAGATATTACGTACGTTTATGCGGCTCGACCCTGCTTCGCCTAGAAGCAAATTGTTCTTAATTGTATTGTTTATTTAGATACATATTAACATCAGCGTGCGACAGCTTAGTTAGGCGCGGACCGCAGCGAATACAAAAGTAGCGGGTTCATACCCACAGCATAAAGTACCTTCACAGTACACACCACAGATTTTTTGTAGTTACGTATGTGTTCATGTTGCACTATATCTTACTTTAAACTTTAGATTATTCATCAAATATTCACCAATTTCCCCGGGATCAACCGGCATAATATTCTTTTTAATAAAATAATCACCAAAATCGATATCCAGTTGGAGCAAATTGTATTGACTATTGAGAAACTTCCCTTATCGTCTATTAAAAGCTGTTTTTTTTTATTTGTTACAGACAATGTACCCGGTAAAACTTGGTCACACTCCAGCAGGAATTTCAGTGAGACAGTTGGTGCATTATGCACAACACATACGCAAAAATTACTTTAGACGATATGATCATGGCTCCAGGATGAACTGGAGAATATACAGGAGCTTCAACCCTCCGAGCTACAATTTAGGTAGAATCACAGCTCCCGTTTACCTGCACTATGTCGATGACGACGTTTTTGCAGATTTAAGAGATGTCAACAGACTTTTCCGAGAACTTGGTCGACCCGTCGGAATGTTTAGAGTCCCGCATCCCACTTTCAGCCATCTCGACTTTATGTGGGGAATAGAAGCAAAGAGATTGGTTTATGACAGAACAATTAATCTTATGAGATCAGCAGGTGATGACTGATGATTAATGTGGAAAGAAATCTACTTTGCTTACACACTGAATAAGATTTGTTACTTTTTACGTCAAAGAAAAATATACAAAATATCATATTAAATGTTCATAATGATGGTGAAAATAAAATGTATTGCATGAATTACTTTTTTTTAATTGTAAAACGTTATTTGGTGTATTTTCAACAAACCTACTTATCATTTGAAGATATTATAAGCAGATCATCTATAAACACGGGGGAATGGAGTTCATTCCAGAGCTTAAGCAAAGTAGGTATTAAGTAGCTTATTATTTTATAAGCTTACATTAAAAACGTTTTGTACCTAACGGATTGTCTTCAGTTAACTCCTTTGATATGATAATTAGAGAGGTGAGGACGATGGTTACATCATAAACAGATCTAAAGCCTTCTACAGTCCTCCACAGTGCTAAAGGTTCCAATACTTTCCTTGGATTCTTAATATTTATTATATGTTGTTGGTTACACGCCGGCTGTGAAACGAGATGCCGCGGGTTCGATTCCCGCACTGAGACAAATGTGTGTGTGAACCTTAAGTATTTGTTTCGAGTCTTTCATTATAATATGTGAGCGGCCGCCTGGGTAGGTACCACCGCAATGTCTATTTTTCCCGCTAAACAGCAGTGTAAATGCACTGTTGTGTTCCGGTTGGAAGGACATTGTAGCCAGAGTAACTACTGGACATAGCTGAGACTAAACATCTTATGTGTCAGGATGGCGAGCACAGTGAAATAATATCTTTTTATTTAATTAACATGACATAAAACAAATAGCATTACCAAAAGTAACCAGACTAGGCAACGTCTGAAAGTTGAATTATAATATTAGTGGGCCCATTTAAAGGACTAAATCTAGAACAACATAAAAATTGACAAGGAATTTACAGTTTTCTTTGTTTAGTCCATTTGGCCTTAACAAGATTTACTACCCTGTGTATTACCTACTACCTATACTAAATGGGATTTACTAATTATGTAGCAAAGTATTTTAAATACTAATCTAAAAACTAAACAAATTTTAATAGATAAATTGTGTAAAATACAGTTAAAATATGAATGAATATTATAGTAAATATTTTTTGTAGAATCTATACATATAATAAATTTATAACCGATCGATGTTTGTAGGTACATGGAAGATAAAGTAGAAAAACTAATATGGGGGGTCTGTATTAACGTAATAGAACCCAAAACAATGATTTTTAAAATATTTTTCAGTTTGTCGGTTCGTCTGTGCGGTTGTTCACGTTGCACTCAGAAACGATTTAACGGATTTTGATGAAATTTGGTATGGAGTTAGCTGACAACCTGGATTAACACTTAGGCTACTTTTCATTCCGAAAAAATTGTGTTCCCGTGGGAAGAGGAAGGTATTCCGATATATTTAATACTTTTTTATACTCAAAGGAATGGGATGGGACTGGATTACAGGGCTTGAGTGAGAATGAGACGAGACGTGTGGGATATAACGGGACGGAATAGGAAATCCCAAATCACGCAGACGAAGTTTGCGGGCAGAAGCTAGTAATAACATAAAAATTAAAATATCAAAATGGTGTGTGATGCCAATCGCTCAATTTCTTCGTAGTCAAGAGTTCCCAGCCAACTTACAATTTAATTTTTTGCTTTTTTAACGGGATCGTTCTTTACGTTACAGTATTTTGCAGCATTATTGTAAACTAATATGTGAGAGTAATAAGGAAATCTTTTTGCAAAATTAGGGTTTATTAATGGGAGGTCAAGTCTATATACTCTTCGTGTTAGTAAATTATCATAGATTAGAGAGTTGAGAGTCAGTTTGTGAGTAGAGAGACAAGCTTTGAGTATGTAAAGCTGACGGACCCTTAAAACCCTTGTTTCTTTGTAAAGGGAATCTGTAGAGAACCTATAAGTAGGGCTTAAATAGCATAACTTTAAACTTTAACTCTATCAACTAGCACAAATGAGTTTTCTCTGCACCACCCCAAACTCTTATGCAGTAGGTGAGTAGTGACTGGCAGAGAGCAAATATAAGTGTACGAGTGTCAACCCCAGCCGACTTGCGTAACATCTTCATGGTGCCTATACTTTTGCAGACTCTACGAGTACAAGCTGTTAAAACACGGCAGAGTTTTCAACACGACTATTTATTTTTCATAGACTATATTTTACCAACATGCACAAGACAAAACAGATAATAAAAGTACTAATGATACATATGACACTAGATGGCGCTACAATTATTTTAATACTATAATAACACAAGCTACTCTGTATTAGCAAGGCTGGCTATGTGACACTCAAAATTAAGTCGTTCATCTAATATGAGACATATTTAAAAAAAAAATGTTCGCTAAATAACATCACAGCCACAATTTAATGGGGAGATGTAGTCGCATGTATGAATCTTGCAGTCCAGCAAAGGGGGAGTTTGTGTTCTGGCTGTCACGTGGAAACACATGTACTTGGTTTTACTAGTGTTAAGTGTTAAAGGGTTTTTCTGCTTCACTTTGAAACCTGATTCATATCCTTTTCTGCCATAATCTTAGCATTGTTCCAGTCTTCCCCATAAAAAATAATCGCAGTACCATCAGCATAGCATACTATGTCAGCGGATTCTAAGCTGATATCATGGATATTATTCATGTACCTATATGATAAAAAGTAGAGGTCTAAGTATGCTGCCCTGTGGGACGCCGAAAGAGATGGGACGTGTAGAACTTAGTAGTTTATATACTTTGACGATTTGTTGTTGTTAAGTAGCTGCGAAACCAGTCAAGATCACACGACTCCCGCGTACAATCACTGGCAAGGGCTGCCGGGACCTTAGGTTGAGAAGCAGACTAGATAATGCACATGTTGTCCTGATTAGCTTCGGTCTTAGGCTTTTAAAATGGACATGCAAGTTCTATCGGCTATCCAGGGCCACTCCAGCGAGAAGCGAACGGAGTACTCCACCCGATCGACTGTTATGTGGGCACCTGCAGCCCCTGTAGGTGGTCTTTTCAGAGGCCCATGAAAAAGGATAGCCTCAGATTTATAAAGGACCACGGCGTACAAGATCAGATCAACGACAACATGAATTCATTATTCTTTTAAGAAATTAGAAATTATATTCGATACTAGCTTTTGCCCGCAAACTTCGTCTGCGTGATTAACTTTATTTGGAATTTCCCATCCCGTCCCGTTATATCCCACCCGTCCCGTCACATTCTCACTAATGGAATGTAATCCAGTCCCATCCCATCATTTTGAGCAAAAAAAGTAACAAATCTATCGGAATTCCTTCTTCATCCCACGGGAACACTACTTTTTCGCAATAAAAAGTAGCCTAAGTGTTAATCCAGGGTGTCCGCTACGTCCATACCAAATTTCATCGAAATCCGTTAAGCCGTTTCTGAGTTCATCGCGCACAACCGCACAGACAAAAAACCAAAAATCCTAAAAATCTGTGTTTTGGGTTCTATTACGTTAATACAGAGCCCCCCATATTAGTTTTTCTCATTTATCATCCATGCGTAGACATCGATCGGTTACAAATTTATTACATGTAGGTATAGATAAGAAAAATACTTACTTATATATAGTTGCGATGCGTTTCAAAATATGATATTAGAAGATACGAGTATGTATCGCTAGATAGAAGTATAGGTAGTTATTTATATGGTAGATTTTGTGTGCTTTCTTTGGCTGTAGGACTGAGTTGTTGTTTTCACCACTTGGTTCTTGGCACACGAGGCGGACTTCCCCCTTTACGCCGCCACTGCTCATGGAAGTAGCAAAACCAAACAACATGAATTACAAAGCAATTCTTGGCATTCCACTGCGCTCGCCACCCTGAGACGTGCTGAGACATAATATGATGTTAATCTCATTATGTCCAGTAGTTACTCTGGTTACAACGTCCTTCAAACCGAAGCACAACTGTGCATTTATACCGCTGTTTGGTGGGAGAAATATACATTGAGGTGGTACCTACCCAGGCGGCCTCTCACATATTATTAATAAGAGCTACCTACCATCACTTGCTAGATGACAGAGGTAGACCGTAGATGACTTATAAACATTTTTGAAGGCAGTATTCACTGGCAACATACGTATTAACTTCTTAGTTCTTATTAGTCTGTGCTGGCAACCCAGAACATATGATGTGTTTGTCTTTTCTCTAGTACTAAGTTATCTGTGCTTTTCTCAGTGGTACGGACTGTATATACATGTATATATTTCTGTGGTATATGTTTTAAGTAGTGTAGCTTTCATCAGGAAAAATATTAATATATTTAAGAAGCATTTTCCGTTTGATTGATGGAGTAGTGATTTTGTCGATATAGTTATAAAATTGTTAATCAAAATGTGCGGTGGATTCACTTGTTCAAAGAATGCATTAATTGCTCTAAATGTTCTCTATGTGGTAAGTAGCTCTTTATGCAGACAAAAGCAATCAAAATAATATGTTATGCTCAATATTCAATTTCTTATTTTTCTTACAATTCCTAATAAATTCATTATAATACCTAGACCTTCATTGGACATTTAGTTTTAAAGGTCATAATATATTGGCTAAATGATTCAAGGGATCATAATATGTTATTAGCACGCATACCTAATATATTTCTCAGTATTGTAGTATGTCTTACTAGTTTTTAATATAATTCATCAACTATAAATAATCAGGCTTTCCGTACGGCGTAAGCCAGTGCTTTTTTAAACAATGCATTCATAAAGTAAAAGTGATATTAAAACAGGTGGTTTTATGCATTGTTATATCAGTGTCATTGTTTAAATAGCTTCTAATCTTTGCAATAACTTCCCATTGTATATTTGTGCGGTATCACAATGATAAACATATTAAACGACTTGTACATTATTTTCATGGAAATGGTCATGAACAAAGAAGAAAGTGAACATTAAAGTTATAATTTGACAGGTGGTGGCGAGTATTCTTATATCAGTGGCAGTTTATGGACAAACCTCATCCCTGGTATCAAACCTTCCTATTTTAGGAGGTATACTGGCATGTGGTGTATTCCTTGTCCTAATCTCTCTATTGGGGTTAGCTGGAGCAGTAAAGCATCATCAAGTGATGCTGTTTTTTGTATCCTTTGTTAATACATATCAATGTTACAATTATCTTCATAGATAACATTTACCATTTATAATACTTGCCAGATTAATACTAAGTTAATGTTTAATGGTTATTAAATAAATAAGAAAGTGCATGATAGCCTGTTGGTAAATGGACCAGATGTGCCAATATGTTCACAGTGGTTACAGCTTCAAATCCCAGGACACAACTCTGACTTTTCAGAGTCATGTGAGTATTGATAATCAATCACCACATACTATAATGGTGAAGTTATAGTATTCTCATTGATAGCAAATTTTTACAGAAATAACTTATTGATTTACACATTTGACAACCTTAACTCCAAAACAGTACATGGTAATCCTGTTCCTTTTGTTCCTGGTTCAGTTCTCAGTTGCTTGTGCTTGCCTCGCTGTTAATTCTGAACAACAAGAAATGTTGGCCCGACAGGTAAAAATAAAATTATATTGTCAAAAAATTAATAAATTATTTTGAAACTGAAAGATATATAAATTCTTCACATGTAGTTGTTCTTTAAAAAAGTACAACTGAATAAAATATCTAGATGGTAAGTTTCTACAATTCATAAAAATTTATGTTCGGTATTTAGGGTTGGAATGAAATGGATATGGATGTGAGACAACAAGTTCAAGATAGATTCCAGTGCTGCGGCTTCCAGAACAACACAACTATTACTACGGATGATCATCCTTCTTGTGATGCTTTAAATGTAAGCTCATTGTTTTCAACACCTTTTTACAATAATACTACTTGAGTACACCTTCTATCAAAGACATTGTAATCTTTTGTTATTCATAAGTCTGTTAGAAATTTAAAATATCTTTAGAGTTATCTGTTTATAAATTGGAAAGAAATGAAACCCAATTTTTTAAACAAGTGATATCAGAAAATTTCAATGTTCAACATAGCAATTATCCTATTAATTGGATCAATGAAAAATAAAATATTCCGTTTTAAATACTAACTGAAGCAGTTGAGACGAAGCGGCTCCCGCTTCTCATTAACATGATATATGAAGGGCACTGTTAAGCCATTGCTCACTAGCTGATGTAACTTTTGAAATTACTATAGCTATTATGATATTCATTTCATTCCAGATTATTTGCTGTAAGGGTTCTAATGACACAAGTTGCCACTGCAAACCATGCATGGAAAAATTAAAGGAAACTATTGATTACGCATTTAAACTTTGTGGTGGTATCGGATTGTTTTTCAGCTTCACAGAGGTAAATATTTAAGATAATATTATCATAATAACCATAATGACGTTATTTATGTCAACAAACTATGGAATATTGTTTATCATGTTTTTATATAGATGATTTTTGTAATTGTAACATCAATACAAATAAAAGTATAAAAATATGATATGCAATGTTCATATTGTGTAATACTTAATCATTCTGGAATAAAGTATATGTAATGTTTATGTGATATCATTTGTTGTTGGGAATGATAAGTTCTTCATATTTTATAATCATAAAACATTTTTGAAAACATTACTGTTTTTGGCTGTGGGGTGAGATGTTCTTAATCACAAGTACTGTAATAATATAATTATCAAATACTACACTCATATTGAATTGTAGTCTTGTACTGCCTAATTTTTAATGTGAATATTACTATCAATGGACTTGAATTATTTAGTTTTCCGACACAGCAGCTAAATAAAATTATTGACATAAAAAATAGTCTTATCACTGCGTATTTGAATTAACATTTACACTTATTTTTGAGCATGCTAATGTTTAACTTGAGATGAGTAAAGAGCTATGCAATTGCGAAATATTACCAAAGTACATTTATAAAAAATTGCTTTTTCCAATGTGGGTTCAATTTTCATAAGAGTCGTCACATTTGCAATATTTTTTTGGTTGAGTAATAATATGCGGTCTGAAACCCGCAGCGTTTTGGGTGTCATTGAAATTGGAAAGTTTCTCAGTATGCGTGTTTCAATGTAGCATTACATAAACGCAGCTCGGTGCTCGCTCGTCAATTGTTCACTAACATTGGTGGTGTCCTAATTATTTCATTTCCTTACTTTGGGAGAACTACATTTGTGACTAACAGTACTTATTTTCAGTTTCTTGGTGTGTGGTTGACAGTAAGATATCGTAACCAAAAGGATCCGCGGGCTAACCCAAGTGCATTTCTGTGAATGATTTCATGCGAACGAAGACATACCTGTAATCCGAGGTGGATGGGTGTTTCGCTTATTTGTCTCGCTTCGAATCGCTTATTCAAATGGCTATGATACATGTAAATCGAAAATGGTGGTTATTTCTATATAAAAACCGCATAAAAATCAATGGATTAATTATGAATAACTGATCGTAACAATGTTATCTTGATAAGCTTCAAAAACATTTTATCTTTGTTGAACTAAGCTTTTATGATAGTAGTATAATAGTACAAATAAATTACGCAAGCCTTTGTTTTCACTAATACTTTTTTCATGTTCTTATATATTTTCTTACAATTCAATTTATTAAAAATATGCTTATTAACAAGGAAATTAAGAAAATCCAATATAATTTCAAGTTATAAAAAGATTTTAAGAATAGACATTTTTCGTCTAGATAGGTGTAATCATATTGTTTTGTAATAAATCTCGTTGAAATTTAGAACTGACCATTTTCAGTACGTCACCTATGACATTTAATATTTGCATGATGAATCTCGCATGCGTGCATTTCTAGTTAACACTATCCATAGTGGCAAATGTTTGCATGTTTAGTGTTATGTAGCAATTTGAAAGGCGACGGTGTTATCTATTAACGTACATCTGAATTGTATCTTACACACATGCAATTCAATATAAGCATTAAGTCTTCCGTACACAATGACCTACTGATAGTGGCCCACTAAGTGAAGTGCACTGAAGTGTGTGGTGGCCTGTTGGTAACGGACCAGATGCGACTGCCAACATGTTCACGGTTGTGGCGAGTTCAAATCCCAGGGCACGACTCTGACTTTTCGGAGTCATGTTTGTATTGATAGTTAATCTACACGCATTATAACGGTGAAGGAAAACATCGTGAGGAAACCTGCATACCATAGTGATTCTGAAGAATTTCTGTGGTATGTAAAAGTTCGCCAACCCGCACCAGGCCGTGGACTATATACGTCTTAACCCTCCCAATCGTACTCTCGATTGTAGAGAAGGCCAGTGCCGTGAGGACGTATATAGGCTGATACAAAGTGACCCATGGGACATTGTTATTATGTACCGAGGGCAATGGTTAATTTCGCGCGATGATAACTCAGTTTTCCCAAATTCAAAGCAATGATGGCGTGGCGTGACCGTCGGTGAACTATCAGTTGCCCATTATTCAGTACGTTCCCGTAAATACATAGATAAATTCGACTGTAATTACTGCGACGCCCGGTGTCGACCTCGCTACACAATACTGATTACTGTATACGTGCACCACTGCATGAACACCTGACCCATGGTCGCGTCTGGCCGAGCATGACCCATTGTGTACTAGGGCTTATGTTGTGTACATATTTCACTAATATTACAGTTATTCAATCATTTGCATGTGCCTCAATGTTTTATGTCGTAGTGCGCTGAATACTGCATGTTTTGCCTGTCTCTCCTTGTATTGGATCACTGTACCATATGTGTAAAGTGTAGACCAAGCGTATTATTACAGTGTGTATGTTACAGCTATTCGCGGTCTGGCTCGCTCGGCGTTACAGAAACCAGCCGGACCCCAACTACAAAGAGCCACATGCTATTTTCCCAAGACAAAATTATCTTTATTAGTTAAATATTCAATCAACTTGAGTCCGTTGCAGAAATCTTTCTAAATTGGCCGTGTTAGCAACATTACCAAATTGTTATTAAAATCCTAATTATCCTACAAAGTCTATGTTACATTGGTTTTCACGGACAACAAGTTTAATTAGATATAAGTGTTCATTTTAGAAATTATCCAGTATCAATTTTCTATAGGTTTTAATCATCTGAGTTGTGAATAATTCCTTCGATTTTATCCATTAAACCAGTCAACAAAAGTTTGTTTAGATTAGTTGATATGTTGGCCGAATGATGTGTCTTCGCATTATATGTAAGTCAGTAAACTTGTTTCTGTAAGTAGCTTATATATATTTCACCATTATTTCTCTTCAATGAACGTGATTTTCTTAATAATAAAAAACATCCCGTATGTTTATGATTAAAATGTATCAATACTTCTCAGTTTATATATTTTGCTTTATTATGTTTCGCATGTTTATTTTGTATGAAATACCAACCTATTGGTGATCATTAATACAGTACATATATACAGATTGTATTATTATCATTGATTGACCTAGCGTAATGTTGTTATTTTGGCCACATGTTCTAGCTAGGTATTAATTGAGATTTTTTTGAGAACGTATTTCTTGATATATTTTGAAATTTATTTTGATACCCATATTATTTTCGAAAGTACGTGTATTAGGAAATTGTAGGACTTTACTTTCTTATAAGTCTTACAAGCAAATGAACTTTTGAGTCGAAATAAAATATATCAACTTTATTGCTTGCTCAATAAGCATCTGTGAATTATGTTTTAAATTTGACTTTTTATATGGGACTAATCAGCATTGTTTGTGTTATTTTACAATTTCAAATAGGACAAGCTGCATTGTGGAAAATGTACTTTATTTTTATTTCATATAAGTAATGAGGTCCAACTTGATTTTGGTCTCAATAGTACAACATCATTGTTTCATCAACATTTTAGCGATTAATGTATTGCAAAATAGTTTTAGGTACATTATGTCTACTAGTCAGTAGTCTAATTTTATTTTAGTATTAATTTCGTGGAAAGCTGCAAAAGACAGCATGTAATGTTTTAAAATGAATAGTTATATGCGGACTGAATGAAACAGGTATATATTGATACATTGCGAGTTTGAAACTTATTAAGAGTACTGTGACTTGATCTAGTAGGATCTTAATTAACATAGACGCCTACATGAGCTTCAGTTTACTTTCGCCTTCATCGGGAGATCATTACCAAGAGTTATATTGAGCACGGATCGTATCGTGGTTATCACAGTCAATGTCGAGTAGAAGTGCCACATTTGCATTAACTGTGAAATTCTATTTTGATTGTTTGTGAGTGTATTTCCTTGCCATTTACCTTGTCTGTTTGATCTTTTGAATCTATTGAGCTTTAATTAGTTGTTAGTTGGACCAATTCCGACTTTATATTCCGTGCTTTTATGTCGTAATATAGGTTTTTCAACTATGTTTTCTGATACCGGTTAAATGTTTGCATATACATGGATGATATATCGCTGTGAAGTAATATTAAGTCAATGCGGTACTTGTCGATGTATTGTAGCTTGTATTTTTTCCAAACTTTCTGAAATATTATCATTGTACTGATGTTTCATAAATTACTCCAAAATAAATAAAGTGTGCAAGCATAATTTTTCGTTTTATTGTAGTCTGTCCAATGTGTTTTATGTAAGCGTGTGAAACGATGGTTACTTTTAACTAGCTGTTTACTTACTTATATTCGGAGAACAATTGATAAAGTGACTACGATGCACCCTATGGTAAGTTCAATGCAAACCTCCATCATCGGTGCGAGATAATTCCTGAGATTCTCCTCTGATCTTTGAAATTATCTCAGAGATCAGAGATTATCTATCGCCGATTGAGATAATTATGCCATCGACATTAAAATTCAGATATATCAACCTGAACACCAAAACACGTCACGTTTTGTGTACTTATTATACAGTTAATTATGATGAGTGTTTCATTAGGCATTGCGTTGGTCGTTAAAACGATGTCCAGCAAAATCGATCACCGGACAAAGCACAACAATGCTTTACATCAGTATCCCCAAACAGAGGAGCCAACACAGCGTTTCTAGATTTAAGTAATTTACTACGCGATTGATTTTACTGGAATTGTATTGATATCTATCTGTCATAACTATCACAGCGATACGTTCGTCGGCGGTGAAAAATGTGGGAAATACCATATATGAATTCACTCGTTGCCACACTGTCTGTCCTTGTGAGATTCAATGCGCGTCAATATGTTATCATAATGGAATATATTTGTTTATTTAACGCGCAAATGTTAAATTAGAATTTGGTGATCTTACGAACGATATTACGATTTTTCTTGGACATGTTCATGATATTCAGTGACTAGAAAGATACATTCTGTTGGTAGTAAATCATATTGAAAATCAACCCCTGAATGAAAGATCTTTACAAGGGCGTAACAGCGGTGACAGTGTCCACGCGCAAAGCTTCCGCGCAAGCCCTTAGTAGTTAGTGGAACGCCCGCACCCTGGCGACTTTGGGCAGAAAACCTTGCGGCTGCCAGTAGGCAGTTGTGCAGCGCTCGCAACCAGCGTTACACTGTACACACCCATCGATCCACTTTTGATAGAACGTTACACGTTGATAAAATAAGTGTTTAGTGTTAGGACAGCAGTTCAACTACCATGTCGTTCGATAAAGACGAGCTCCGAGATGAGTGAGTATCTTTTTGTGTATGTATTCACTAATCACTAACATTCACCTTGCGCATTCAAATGTTTTAAACGCGTGAATCATTTGATATTCGGTGTGGAGTTTAAAAAGGATACAGGTAGGTAACCTAAATTTCAATGTGATTATCATTGTCTTCTTTAGTGTATGTTTTATTTTAAGTTATTTCTGACTTTTGTTTATATCGAGCGTTTAAGTATATTTAAAAAAATTGTAAATTATTGTATGAGTACATAAGGTAACAATTATTATACTGTGATAACAGGGTTCAATGCTCCTGAAAAAGGTTTTGTTTTTTTGAAAATGGATGTACATACTTACTAGACCTGGGCACATTCAACCACCTAGTTTGGTTAAGAGGGTTATATGCTTCAATTTAAACGTGTCCCTTTCTGCTTTTAAGTACGTTGTTGTACCTTCCGTATTGGCGCAGGAAATGAGTGAACGTGTTATAATACAATGTCAATCTAAGTTGCGTCGACAGCAAAACGTGTTGGCACTTGGCATGGAAAGGTAGATAGTTAGTTGTTTCATCCGATTGTGTATTGCAATTTGCACACATTTCTAATAAAGCGTTCAGTCTCGCGCTAAATGGGATCGCGATTAACTCTTACGCTTGAAATCTATACATATAATAAAAATGTAAATGGTCGATGTCTGTACATGGAAGAAATATAAGAAATTTTAACGCGAGGGGTCTTTATAACATCAACAGAAGCCAAAACAAATTTTTTTAGAATTTTTGTCTGTCTGTCTGTCTGTCTGTCTGTCTGTCTGTCTGTCTGTATGTTTGCTTGCGCATCACGCAAAAACTACTGCACCAAATGAGATGCGGGTTTCACAGTTGTATTGCTCCAGGTTCAACTTAAAAACTGGTATATGTTGCATTTGCATACAGGGTGTTTCTTTTTGTTTGCTTGCACATTACTCAAAAACTACCGCACCAAATGAGATGCAGTTTTCACAATTATGTTGCTGCAGGTCCAACTTGAAAACTGATATATATTTAATTTACGTACAGGGTGTTTCTTTTTGTTTACTTGCACATTACTCAAAAACTACCACACGAAATGAGATGCGGTTTTCACTGTTGTATTGCTGCAGGTTTAACTTAAGAACTGGTATATGTTGTATTTACATACAGGATGTTTCTTTCTATTTACTTGCGCATCACGCAAAAACTACCGCATGAAGAGAGATGCAGATTTCACATTTATATTGGTGCAGGAACAACTTAAAAAGTGGTATATGTCTTATTTACATACAGGGTGTTTCTTTCTATCATGAAAGAAAAACTAATATGGGGGTCTGTATTAATTAACGTAATAAAAACAATGATTTTTAGAATTTTTGTCTGTCTGTTTGTCGGTGCGGTTGTGCGCGATGAACTCAAAAACCGCTTAACGGATTTCGGTGAAATTTGGTATGAAAGTAGCTGACACCCTGGATTAACACTTAGGCTATCTTTTATCTCGAAAAATTAAGAGTTCCCGTGGGATGAGGAAGGAATTCCGATATATTTGTTACTTTTTACACTCAAAGGGATGCGATGGGCCTGGATTACATGCCTTGAGTGAGAATGAGACGGGACGGGCGGGATATAACGGGATGGGACGGGACGGGATGAGAAATACCAAATAAAGTTAATCACGCAGACGAAGTTAGCGGGCAGAAGCTAGTATTAGATAAGCAACTAACTAGGTATTTAGTGTCTTTTTTCATAGAATATTTTACATTTGTACCTTACCTATTATCTTTGTTTGTCAATTTAGGTTTAACTTTGTATAAGGTTATTGTATAGTAAAAGCCCATTTCTAAGTTAATTCATACACACAGCACTACCTTTTTAGAACCTCTATCTACGCAGTAGTAGGATAACATCTAAAATTCCCTATGCCTACTGTCCATGCAAAGTTTTCCTGGTAGGTACTCCTGTAAGCGATAAGACGTCACATTCTACTAGCATATTTTAGGTCATTAGGTAAGTATTTAGTATTGTTAACAATAATGTAGTACTTACTTTATTTGGTCTGTAATAAAGTGTTCAATGTGGAGACTGTGGTGAAGACAAGTACCTGCCTACGTATAAATGTCTACATATACATATTTATACGTAGGTAGGTACTTGCTGAAATAGAAGTCTATTCATGGACGATGTAAATTATTTCCCAATGCCTGTATTCCAATATTTATTCTGTCAATTAGTAAGATAATTTATTTACCTACCGCAACAGTAAGAAAATCTTTGTATTTATACATGTTGGTAAGTAGGTAGGTCTGTATACTCTGATGACTCTTGATGATGGTTTATATGAGAAGATTATAGATTATATTAATTTATTGTAGTATTATATGCGTTTTAAAATATACTTATAACATATTTTGTTGAAGGTAATAAATATATAGGTAATATTCCTACATATAAGTGACGTGGTAGGTAGCAACATCCCAAATCCTCTTTATCTAAATATGTGGTAATAAAACGTTTATTTATCTTATTTCAAGATAAAATATAAAACCAAAGAGAAGCCGGGCCGAAGAGTATTTTGGCAATTTTATGTTACATATTTTAAATTTTAAAAGACTTTAAAAGTTATTTAATTAAATAGTCTATTTTTGTTACTTGGCACTAGCTTATAGACGCAAATTCGTCTCTGTAGAATTTAATAAATATCACGCAATCTTTATTTGCGGTATGCGTCATATTATTCCATTTTTATTTTTACTGGTACGACAAAGTGTTTACAATACATCTGATAAGTGTAGCGTAATTCAAAAGGAGGATTCACCGGTCGATACACACACATTGTCGTGGGTCACTAATCACTATAAAAGGTTTCCAACTATCCTTTACCTGCGTATATCCTATATCTGTGCGGCAGCTGTGGTAACATATTGGTAGAATCAGCCTATGGATACAGGCTCTACCATGGCTCTACCACGTCAAAATTGCTCATTATAACACAACATGATTGTTATAAGTATTACCTTTATACCATTATATATTTGTTGGTGTATAAACTAATAAGTAATGCCAATTATTTATATCATATATATTTTTTTGTAAAATAATAACATCATACAACGTATTTCTCACCGAGACTCACGGTCGACCTTATATTGTGCTATGTATGACTGAGCGCCGCGCGTTCTCCGTGCTCTACGCGCTGTCTCTCAAAAATATTTAATCGCACAAAAAAATGTTGTACACATTTTTAGAGAATTTATTGCTACAATTTTGAACCAGATGCAAATAGCATAAAAATGATATTTTGGGAAGAACTGATTTTCGGGGCCTTTTGACGTTTGATATCTCGTAATGCGGCGCTGAGATTTTTGAGACACTGTTTAGAATACCAAAATAGAGGTTTATACAAATTTACAGTTTATTATCTCTCATTACGAGATGAAACTCTTATTTGACTGAGCGTAATGGTACGCAAGGTCTTAAATTATTATTTTAGCAAAAATTTGGTATTTACCACCAACACACAACACAATGATATTTAAAAAGGTGCATATAAACTGTTGGTTATTTTTTGGCGCGTTGTGTCCGTTATCACTAAAACTGCCACCTCGTTTTCGGTCGCAGTCTGGATATACATACATACATACATAAACTCACGCCTTTTTCCCAGAAGCGGTAGGCAGAGGTGCTACCAGGACATCCACATTTCGCCTTGTATGTTCCGTCCCATGATGTGATAGGGGGCCAGCCTATCGGGCACAAATTCCTAACTCCGGACTGATAATGAATAGAAGAATCCAATTTCACTTTGCCCGGTCCGGGATTCGAACCCTAGACCTCAGCTTTGTAGTCGTACCGTAGTACAACTACGCCACCGACGCAATCTGGATATACCCTGTATTCTTACTGATTTGATTATACAGAATGAAAAGCGATCTGTGCCTTTCATCTTTCTTAACCTAATTACGACAATCAATTTAGCGGTTTAGCCGCAAAATTATATTGACTAACTTTTTCATTTATAATTTGATTGTGAATTAGAGTATTTTAATTATTTAATTAAACTGATTTATAGACCAGGAGATGATGAATATGAAATGTAATAATTTGTTAGGTAATTTATACGTGTGTGGCATTAACTCATGAGAATGGTTTATGTAACAACGGGCAACAGAAAACTCTGTAAACATTAGTAGTTACGGTATCGACTTACATTGGCAATGAAATTGAACCTAATGACTGGATTCTTTTATCATGTTACCACTACTATACGGAAAACGATGTCATGAACAAAGTGTGTATCCACTGACGTTGCTCTTACGGTGAATGTTTACAAATATTGTATAAAACCTTCGATGTAACGCAAGCGAGATAAAATAACAATATCGATTTGATACTTTTATGTAAAGTAACAAAAGGTTACATGGAAGCTTTACCAATGCTCCATTCGTTGGCTATTTCTCCTTAGTGAGTGGTATAAGCAATACGTTTGCAGTCATTAATTCACTGTGTCCAACTCCGCTTACTGTGTTTTCAGTGTCATTTTATTCTTGTGTTTAGCTTGGACGGTTATAAATCCTATTGCAGTGATATAGGTCAGTACAAATTACATTTTATTCGTTATATTTGCAAGGATATTTATCTGATAAGATTAGATTTAGCTTGTAAAGGTGTTAATAACTCAATTATTGTTATTACGTTTTAAAAGTTATTAAAAATATGTACCATGAGTTTATATAACTTTCTAATGTACCTAGATCGTATTTAACTTACATTGTGTTGCATTTTTGTAAATATTTTGCATATTGTATTAAATGGATATTCTCCATCTATTGCAATTCGATTTTCGCATTTAATCTGCTTTTATTGGTGCTATTCTTTCGCATAACAATTCAAATAACTTACAACTGAAGTGTTTAAAATTTTTATGAACAGTTTTATAACTTAATTTATATTTATTGTAATAATCAAATCCAGAAAACGCCTAAAAAGAAAATAAAATATCTAAAAATTGCAATAAACAATACAGACTAGGACTACCAGTTCTTGAATAACGATTTTTTTTCTGTAGATAAGTCTAATTAATATTCACTTTTTACCTAAAGTACCTATGTAGATTGGTTTAGTTATTGGAGTACAAAAAATCGTTCTATATTGCTTAATGTAAACATATTATGTAAATATTGTAAAAAACAAGAACGGTGTTGTTATCATCTGTTGTGTTTATTGTCTCAAACAATATAATGTAGGTAATATTACGATATATATTTTTTTTATTTTTCGCCAGCTTTTATGGAGATAAATCTGTAACCACATTATTATACTTATAATGAACGGGCTATCGGTGTACGCGCACGATCGTGATAATGTTATCCAGAGGATTCCGAAGGAGACAAATGGACATCATCAGCCTCATAGAAAATTGTACGACGGTGAAGAGCAAGTCCAGGAGTACAACAACACAATCGATGAAGCGGACGAAAACCCTGTTAGGTTGTCTCATATTTTATTCCATAAGTTTCAAACTAACCTCTAAGATAAGACGTTTGGGTTCCTTACTTGTATTCATTTTAATTTCCACTGAATATTGTTAAAATTAATTTACACTTCACTTCGTTCAGATTTATAACAATTTACGGACACTTATTAATAGCTCAGACGAATGTTGACTCCAACCGGTTGCAGACATTCTAAAGGGCATTCTTTAGAAATAACTTTGATTCCTTTTGGACTTGTTAAGCTGATGAAAAAGTAACTCGCTTCATTTCACACATCAATACTTATATTGTATCGCAAGCCCCAGCCTAACTCATAGTGAATTTCACCAGGTATCCAGATGGCACAGTGCGGCTGCGAAATCCCAACATCGAGCTTATGGACCAGGATATATTATATCACTTAGCGCTTGGCAGCGGCTCCCACGACCTGGTTGAAATGTTTGGAGATGTGAAGGTAAGAATATCCAACCATTTGGTATAAACTATACCATTTGTCGACTGCATTATGATATTGCCATTTAATGATATTCTTCGTAAGAAACAAATCAGAATTGTACTCACAAAAATATATCTGTCCGTAAATAAAATTCTTGTGGTCTTTCTGCCACTTATGTATGACACGAATTTCGAATTATTAACAGTTAGGTAATTGAGTTCCTGTGAAAAACTTTCGTATCTATAGCCACAGAATTCCGTAGACGGTAGAACCATGACTCTACCACTTTTATTATCAAGGTATCATTTAATATATGTTTCTACCTAAGCATTGTATATAATTGTGACAGAGTATCGAAACGTTGCAAATATCAAGTTATATAAGAACTTCTATGTGGATTTACTGAGAATTTAGTATTAAGGTCATAGTGTCCTCTACGGATGAGGAGTAGTTACTTCTGCTCCTCCTACCCTTTCCGGCCTCCGCTGCTTCCTGGAAAGACTAAACATGGAATTTTGCGTAACAGTGTGACGAAGAGGATGTTTATGAAATAATTGTTCAATATTACCTTGAAAGTGTGAGTGAACGGGAAATGTGCTACCGGAAGGGAATTCCGTAGCTTAGTAAATCGCATTCTGAATGTGGATTAAAATTTCTGATCCATGAAGAGTATTCTAAATCACAATGGTTATAGAAAAACGCAATTTTATTCGACAGCTGCCATTGATTGAGGATTTTTTTAGAACGAATTGATCAATAAGGGCACGTAGCCGGATTTTTTGTGAACGCCATGATAAAAAGCATTCCATCACAATGGATGATTGATGCACCCGTGGAATGGTTAGGGTTTCTTTTTGTTGACAAAAACGGCTACATTCTTGTCATATTTCTGTGTTCTTGTAGTATTTTTATTGCTGGCTTGTCAAAAGTAAGACCGAGTGACGAAGAAGAATTCAAAATAAGGAATCATTAGAGTAGGTATTCAAGATGGATGGATGAATTCGGGCATCATTATTGGTTCTCGTTTAGAACAATCAAATTCAAGTTTGTGAAAGTAAATTACCTACAGACCGTTTCCGCAACTGGCATGGGTAATAACGCATAGTTGTATAAAATATCGTATAACTACTTAAATGTAGAGTTCCCTTAGTTCAATTTGAACTAGGTAATAAAAAGAATGGGTTTTTTATATAAGTACTTATAAAACTGCGGAAAGCAATAATACACTACTTAGCACTAAATAATGTTGTTTGTTGCGTAGTTTGTGTGCATGGGAGGTACGCCGAAGCGGATGGAACAGTTTGCGTACACCATCATGGCGGAGATAGGACACAAACTGCCCTGCGGGACCACGCTGCAAGACATCAGCCACTTCTCCTATAGATACTCTATGTACAAAGTGGGACCAGTTCTTTCAATAAGCGTGAGTACACAGTTATTTATATAATTCGCATTGAACATGGACCTTAAAACGAACTTTACTTATTATACAGGAGATAATTAATAAATAAGGAAATATTGAAAACAATGATTATGTCCCAATTTGTTTCCTTTTTCCTTCTAAGATTGTTATTTTATAACGATGTAGAGTTTGGAGATATTTAATACAGTATACTTTTTAATTTACTAAAAATAATTAGGTCATTGGGCGGCAAATAAAGCAAAATATGGCAAATGTCTGGAGATTTCTAAGATAGTATTTCTTTGCATGCCACGGGCTTACAGGGCTTGTGCTAAGGTCATCGGGGCCATGGTAAAGATGTGAATAACCAGGTGACCTTTAATTGGTACTCAATACTCCGACTATTCCAACTTGACGAATATTAATAGGTGTTTTACTCGATGAATTAAAATGACTAAAATACTAATTATTATAAAGATGACGAATACGACATTCAATAATTCCTACCGTTGCATTGCCGTATTCGTCAGGTTACACGCTATGATAAAAACGAAATTACGCTGGATAATTGGTAAATTCCTGTTAATTTAGGTTAGTCAGTCACTCAACGTTGCAGTATATTTAAGAAGTTAATTAGTTTTGGCAAACATGTCACAATCGCAGACTCTTTGAGAACTTCTTATCGATCCCATTGTATCGAGGTTAATGACGCGAAGTTCATGGTTATAGTACTATTTTGTGTAACTAGTAAAGATAGTATTATTGGTGAGCAGCCTATTATTACAAATTATTCAAATATATACAGAATATTATCTGCAACAAGCTTGCTCGTGTTTGTATACTTGCCGCTGTTTCCGAGATGTAAATGGTGACACAAAGATTGCTTTCAATTGAAACAAATTAATAAATAACTCCATTCATCAAATGTAATCATAAAAAATGTATGTATGGCCGCAACAGATTCCATCAAATAGGTACGTAACAGACATTATTTCTTATGTTTGTATAATGTAGGCGTTTATCCAGTAAGATTATGAATAATTTTGTCGCTTAAAGTAGATGGAATCACTAAATATAAGTATTTTTTTAAATCATTGTTCCATAACGAAATAGGTACTTTTAAGTAATATGGATGTCTATATTTGCGAATACAACCTCCACATGTTGAATCACTCGAATACGGGTAGAATATTTGTAGATCATTCAAAAATTTGTTCGCGTGATCGAATCCGCAACCTTAAGCTCAAAAATACAGCTTTTCTGTCGTCGGATTATCACAGTTGGTGAGGATCGGTGCATTTCCTGGATGCAAACGCCTGCAACAGTTATCAGTTAGACGCAATTAGCCACGATTATAAGATAAGAAGTCGGTTTGTTTGGGACAATTACGAGTTGAGATCGCTAATGTATCGTATCAACAATATATTTTATTAACGTAATGTTAGACTATAAAAAGACTGAGTACCTATTTCCATACGAAATATCTGGCGTAAATCGTAATAGTGTGATTGATCAAGATGACGTCATCATTGTGTTTGTTTTGCTGGATAAGAAACCTACTTAAGTACGATGTTTTACTCCATTGTGAAAATATCCCACCCAGAGAAATTTACATCTTTTATATTGTAAGGCTTACACATATGGGGTTGTCGAGACGTAGACTCGATCCTAGGACGTCTCGGTACGAAGCCATATACTCCTTACTCTTATATTTGGTCGATCATCATTTCAGTGTGGGGGTGTGTGACAGTTTCGATGTATTTATATAGTTATTTAATTTGTTTACAGCACGGTATGGGAATACCTTCCGTGGGGATTTTACTTCACGAAGTGATAAAGCTTATGTACCACGCTAGGGTGAGGGATCCAGTGTTCTTTAGAATCGGGACGTGTGGAGGTATCGGGTATGAAGGCGGCACTGTAGTGATCTCAGAGGAAGCCGTGGACGGAGCTATGAGGAATGTACTGGAATTGGTAAGTATTTACAATTTTTTTGTTACGATCAATATTATTTTTGTGCCATATAAATTAATGATTAATATGGACAATGTCAAACATAACAAGTAATTACCGATTATGAATCTCATATTAATTATATCAATATAATAGGGTATTTGACTATCATCGAATGTTTGTATTATTTTGTAGACAAACACAAGTGCTATTAAAACAAAACATTTTTGTGAAAACAGTATTAAATTAGCTTGTAACATGAGGCAAATATTAGTATGTATTTTAAATGAAAGAGTGGGGAAGTAGTGGGGAGATCTTACCGTCTCTTTCACATCCGTACACTATATTGCATTTTAAGATTAGTGACGTCACTAATTTTGTTTCGCATCCCTTTTCTTTTACCCCCACTACAAGATTTAAAGCGTATCTAACTTGTCTAATTCTGAATGGATTTACAAAATTCTTTGTTTGCTAGATTTTGGATATGGATACTTTTTGATTAATACAATAAAAAAATGGGTCAAATACCCTATTACAAAAAATGAAATTGACCTACATTTTGTACATATTCTTCGTTATTTGACTCCAATCAGAATGTCTAAACTACGACTGTATTCTGATAATAAGATTGTGAATAAAATTTTCAGACCGTGTTAGGCAAGCTCGTTCAACGGCCGGCCAAATTGGATCGGCGATTGGTGCGAGAACTGAAAGGTTTAGCCGACCCGGAGGATCCGTACGACACTATTACCGGAAAGACCATGTGTACATACGACTTTTACGAAGGTAATGTGACTTTCGTTGTAAATATGCATTCAAGTCTATAAGAGTGTGTTTCTGAACAGGAAATAGAATTAGAAATGCCAAGACTACACAAAGAGCATGTACTTACCTTACGTTCTATTAAATAAACTACCCACACTGTACACCACTCAACCTGTATTGCGTAGGCAAAAGTTATTATTATATTACCACCTTATAACGTGTGATAAAAACGACAAAGTTTTAAGATAACAATAAGCATAATGGAAATGCGTTTCATTTTTCATTCATTGGTAACGCGGTTCAGATACATAATTCAAAAAAGTTCGTTTTTTTTTTAGTTCGATTTATATTAAAGAAGATGATAGTTAGATTGAGTTATTTAACTCATATTATTTAAATAGGACGGAATGAAAACAGATCAGTGCGCAATAGCACCAGGTCATCGCTAGATAAAACTTATAGTCTTTTCAAGATAGCCCGATGCCCCCGTAATTATAGTCTTGAAAATATCAAAATACAAATTAATTTCTTTTAATTATCTGCAATTTTAATTGGGCTATGTATATCGCAATGCATATTATCTGTAGTATTTGGAAATAATATTAGTTCGCGCATTCTCGCTGTCTTAAGTAATTGGGTCTGTTTTATAGGACAAGGGCGTTTGGACGGAGCATTTTGCGACTTCACGGAAACTGACAAGATGGAGTATTTGGAGAGCCTCCATAAAGCTGGCGTGGTCAACATCGAGATGGAGTCGCTGGCGTTCGCAGCGTTGACACACCACGCGGGAATCAAAGCTGCCGTCATATGTGTCACTCTACTTGATAGACTTAAGGGAGATCAGGTAGGATTAATCTTATTTTACATAATTAATAAAAATATCATTATCAACCAAAAAAAGCAGCTTGTTCAACTCTACAACTATGTTCATAATCAATAACCCCAGTGATTCCACTGTGATACAAAAGAGACGATAATGATCTTTATACAGAGTGATCTTGATATATGATATTTAATTTAACCCACATAATATGTCAATATCAGCCTGCATAAATATGAATGTTATTGAGATGTCATTAAATATTGTTCTACTTCATTTTCGACAGCATGAACATAAACAATAAATGTTATATTTATTTCAAAGTATTTGTAAGACATTTTATATGGGCGAAACTATCGATATAAAGTAAATAATCTTAAGCTAGATTAATCACACCCAGTCATGCTTGCCCCAAGTAAAAACTTTGATCAATCACTAATGGATCCATACGATTATCGTAATCTTTCGTAAATCGTTTAATTGACGTTGTTTACGCTTACATGTTTTGAATCAATTTTTAATGTTATTTCAGGTTCTAGCTCCCAAAGAAGTATTGGATGAATGGCAGCAACGACCTACAAAGCTCGTATGCCGCTTTATAAAAAGGTATGAATGTTAAGTCGACTGTTGAGTTTATCTGGTCTACTGAGATTTGTGTTCTGATGTACTCCCAGTTCACACTACAAGGTCTTCTTTGTGCAATGTTGTTTCAATACAAGCATAAAACGGGTGTAGGTTTATTCCCCGCTCGCATGGTGTCTTGCAGCATTTGCCTTGTGATCTTACAGTCAAGAGCGGATCCAGCTTTCAAGTCAGGGGGGAGTGGGGTCATATAGTTCTAGATAGTTATGGTCAGAACACTGGACGTACTCGAATTCGATTACAATTATATATTTTAAAGTGATTATTTAAAAGTTTGTTACACCTGTGATTAGTGAATATGTTTACGATTGTTTAAAGTGAAAATCGACGATACATTTTAAAAAATCTATCAATCTGGAGTCAGTCCAGGGGGGATCATGACTCCCCATGACCTTCCCCTTGGATCCGTCTTTGCATACAGTCAACCATTTGCAAGATACAACATTATTGGAAAAGATTCCGAGTAGTTCATGTTTTTCGAAACTATAGGTATACCAAGAATTTGTATTGTATCCGGGAAGGCAAACTAGCACCTCATGATGTGGAAGGCTGTTAACAACTGCTTTAAATAATACCATTTTTAAATCCAAGATTGTTACCGCTTAAACGATAAATGAAAACACCACGGGAAAAAATGACTTTCTGAAAATTGTGGCCTGGTATCAACCCTAATTTGGTCATCGCGGTGGGGAAGGGACTGGCATATGTCTGCCAGTATTTTGCGCCAGTGACTACCACCATAGTTTGGGTAAGGGCTGTTTGAAGAAAGTATCTACATATTATTTAGAAGTCTCGGATTTAATACTAAACTACTCGTATATTAACTTTTTGCTCTACACCACAACTCACAAGTACATTGCATATAACTTGATAGTACAATATGTAATATTTTTTTGTTGTGATTTTGTCAGATATCTTCAGATGAAGGGCCGGTTGTCATTGGATGGGCACGGGTCGGTAGCAGTCAAGAGTCCGCGTCGGTTCAAGCTAGTTCAGCAAGAATCTGAAAACTACGACTAAAATCCATAAAGTTATGGTGACGAATGTAATATATACGTCATGTCAGAGATTTCCTTTGCAATCGTGCCGAGGTCGTCACTGGCCTCGTTTTTTATTTATGAATTCAGTTTAAGGGTTTATTACCTCATGTTAAATTAAAATACACTTTATATTATACCGCCACATCATCCAATTTAAAATATCTTATTTTCGCTACAGGCAATATAAGCGTTTCAATTTGGTTCGTCAAAGAAATCATTAGTGGTACTGTGTAATCAAAACAATGGGAGTTTCAAAATTTAATGTGATTACAATCAAAATGAGGTATTATGTACCCTTAATTATATTATAAGTTTTGAATATTCTTTTCGTTCCAATAGTAGCTCCATGTAGAACAATAGCGGCGAAATAAAATATGCTTCATTTTGAAATTATATGGTTAAATGTAATACAACCCCATTTATTTCGCACAGTTGCCGAACGGCCTATGTTATTAAGATTTATTACGGCTCAGTGCCAGTGTTTTAAATTAATGGAAGGTACGCGAGGCTGCGGAATAACACGTATCAATTTACACATTTATTTTAGTACACGATACCAACTCACTGGTCTTCAGCCTCTAGTAAATATACAATAACAAACATAATGGTTTCTTAGATTTACGCGAATGTTTCACATTGAAATAAAACTATTTTTACGGATTTTATCGCGATAAAATCCGTAAAAGATAGTTTTATAATCAATCAATAAGAAACAGTTTAGCAACAATCAATATAATTAAGCGATAATTATTTGTTATATTTTTCAATTCATCATATTTTTTATCTGATGTGTAGATTATATTAGTAATTTAGAAAATATTGAATTCCTTCACTTTGTTTGTAATGCTTTATAATTCGTAATCCTTTATCTGATGATAAGTTACAATGACGATATTTTTAACACCGTAATTGATGATGATAATATTTTGTTAATGCCTTTGTTGCGTGGTGACAAGACAATTTATTCTCAAGTGGTGGTAACATGCTGGTGGTATGATGTAACATAACATTTAATCAGATCACCCTCCCCTGCGCCCACCACGACGCGGCTGCATCAAGGCGGCACGTGCCAATGCTTACGCCGGGAACCAACAGTACCACATAAAATATCATTAAAATAAGTATCAATAAAGACATAAACATATCGCGAAACGTAAAGTGTTTAAAAAAGTTACATTTTCAAAAATCTATAAAATGTTATTCACGTTGATCCATTTTCATGTCCCAAGTATATTCAAGGAATTTTAGTCATTGCAACTTTAAATGTCCCGTGCCTTGTACAATCATTGGCCACAGTATTCAAAAACACTTTATACTTTAAGTAACAAACATTTGACAAGGTGCGGGGATCGGAACGGCGATTTCTCGTTTCCCTGTCGGCCTCATATTGAAATGCGCTACGGAGTCAGGAGGCATTCAATAATGCGATACTTAGGTATAAAAAGATTCTTGCTAATCTTAATGTTAAATATTTAGTCCTGAACCTATAAATACTGAGTCTTTTTAGTGGATACAAAAGCTGCAGTTGTCTATCAACACGACTATGTCCAGATTTTAAATCAATCTTAACTAAAAACTTATCGATGAAGACCTCGGATCTACCACGTGTTTTCAAACCATTTCAAACCGCCTGCACCATTAAGGTCGTCAAATTATAGATTTTGTATACATACATGGATAAAATATATATTCGTTAATGTATAAATTGTATGCAGATGTTATTGTGTTCTTGCACAAATTGTATAGCTGGAAATCAAATTGTCTGGCAGGATTAGTGCATTTAAGAACTATCGACATGGTAACGGCGACCAAGCAGATTCTAGTGTGAGAAAACGAACATAGGCGTCAAAATATTATCTATATTATGATCTCGAATAACAATGCGAATAATTAAGCTTCTTGACTAAGTATAAATTGTTATACTTACATTAAATAAATATATCGGATATAATAGTGTTAAGGGTGTTTAATGAATGTGCTTACGAGGCAAGTCGGCCGCGGTCGAGGCGGCGCGGCGCGGCGCGGCGCACGGCGCTCGACAGTCGCCAGCCATTGTTTTGATGTGCTTCCACAAATAGTTCAATTGTTGTTGTTAAATACACACTAGTGATGTAACGAATGTTCGCATTCGCATTCGCGAATTGCGAATATTCGCATATTTTTTGGCATTCGCATTCGCATTCGTATTCGCAAGAAACGAAGCGAATGTTAAGCGAATGTTTTTGACAAAAAAAAGGAAATTTATACAAATTTTGATGGTTCTGGAAAAATAATACAACTATTATAATTAGCGTATTTTTTAATTATTTATAATATTGATAATATTTACGTCTCGTAAGTCTTTTGATTGTACTTATTAAGTTATAGCTGCTTTTTTTAACAAAACCAAATGCCATTTACAGTTATAAAAAATAATCAACCAAAATTAAATATTTAATATCCAAAATGTTATATTTTTAAAATCTTCATTTTCAATTATTTTTCAATGCAATTAATAAACATACTCAAGAAAACAAAATATAAATGTCTATAAATCACTTTAATCTGACAAACACAGTAATACTAAATTAACTTCAAACAAATAGTCCATTGATGTGTTACATTTTTTAGGCCTTACCTTGCGTTTTTTAGAGGACGCAATTTTATTTTTTTGATGTGTAGGGGGGGTCAGTGTACAGCTAAAAACAAGTTTGTGGGGTCGCAACCCTTGTCCCATGGCCGCCATCTTGAAAATAGGGGTTGAAATGGTTTTTACGATATATCTCCTAAACTATTTATTTGATAAAAAAAATTTGTAACATTTTTTGTTGCAAATTAAATTTTCTACAGCTTTGGTCTAGTAACTTTTTGTCGTAGAACTATAAATAAAAAAGTTATAAGCGAAAATCTTCAGAAATTCGAGAAAAAAAAATTATATTTTTCGATGTAATATTTTTTATCATTTTACGAGAAAAAGATATCTGACCATTTTTGTAGATCGTTTTTTGAGGAACAATTTTTAATCGCATAATTATTTCATTAAGTCAATAGCTAAGGTTTTACAGCGCTCCGATGTGAGTACTATTTTCCAGTACTCTTAACTATACCTATATTATACGTGTGTGCTAATAATATGTCATCAGTTATTGTTTTTTTATTTTATTACTTTGTTGTTATAATTTTTTTTATTATAAATTTTGCAATATTATTAAAAAATAATTATTGACTCTTTTTCACTGCATAACAGGATTTAACAATTATTGATTTTTAAAATAATTTTAAATCTGATGGCCGTTACCGAGAATACTGTTCAGGTAGAAAATACCCAAGTGAGCATGCGGGAATAAAAGAACAACTGCCTGCTATTGTTATTATTCCTAACCTCTGATATTGTAAGAATAGCTCATAACATTGTGTTGAAGTTGTCGCTTAACCTATATCTTTTAGTTGTCTTATTTTCGCTTATAACTTTTTTATTTATAGTTCTACGACAAAAAGTTACTGGACCAAAGTTGTAGAGAATTTAATTTGCAACAAAAAATGTTACCAATTTTTTTTTGTCAAATAAATAGTTTAGGAGATATATCGTAAAAACCATTTCAACCCCTATTTTCAAGATGGCGGCCGTGGGACAAGGGTTGCGACCCCACAAACTTGTTTTTAGCTTTACACTGACCCCCCCTACACATCAAAAAAATAAATTTGCGTCCTCTAAAAAACGCAACCCCAAATGTAACTTTTCAATGGACTTAAAATAAACAAATAATTTCTAACGACTAAATTTGTTCCTTCAACCTGTCAAAGCACGGGCCGGCTCGACTATGTTCGTTTTAAACATGGCTGGCCCGAAATGCTGCGCGCCAAATTTGAAAAACAACATTCGCATTCGCATTCGTATTCGCGAATGTTAGATATGAATATTCGCATCCGCATTCGCATTCGCGAATGTGAGAAAACTAACATTCGTTACATCACTAATACACACACGTTGCCAGTAAATTGCTTTAACTGTTAAAAAAGTTGTACGGTATTTCATGTTGTTCAAGGTACACGTAGTTTTCAATTGTATACTAATATTAAGAACGTTTGAATTTTGATCAAGTTGATAAAATAAATAATGAATTAGTGTTTAAAAATGTTCAATTGGAAAATAACGGCTGCCCTATTTTAGGTAGATATACTATAAGAACATAGAATAAAATTGTCGGGCATCCTATTATTATTAATGATTTTTACTTCTACTGATTTTGTCACAAAAAATTGCGGGGCCAATGACCCAAGTTTCGAAGAATATGTTGTAGTTTTAGTCGTGGTACTGTATTATATGTAGATACATGTACTGTATATTTTTTTGGGTAGTTTCGGTCGTCAAGCGTCATTTAGATTGTGTTAAATGCTGACTAGTTTGAATGCAGTCATGTCAGGCTAAAAGCTGATTTGTAGCGGTTTCAAGCGGATAGTAAGGATATAAGACAGTGTAAGAAGGGCAAATGAAACGATTGTAATAGCACCAACACATAACGTGTACATCGCGTAGGCGCTTACACGTGAGTCGCATTGAACACTATCATAAGGATCACAGGCAACACGAGCATCATCGATGTAGTCATGTATTATTGTGTTACTTATGGATATGCTAGTATTGTACCAGTTAACATAGTAGATACTAAATATAATAACATTAAAATGTTTTTATCTGTTTAGCGTCATTACCAATCAGGTATTTTTGTGTAACTTTTATATTGAATGAGTGGATTGATGATTGTTGTAAATCATGAGATCAAAATAAACTAAGCTTTTGACTTTCTATCAATTTCAAATCTTTTTGTAATCATTCTTATTGAACGTCATGTTATATGCTATAGAAGCGTCTGTGTAGTGATATAGGTAATATTAATGGTATGCTTTTAGTATTGGCGTGCTTGACACACATTTTATCGTATATTTTATTGATGGCATTAAAATTTGCTCTAGTCCGCATCTTGAAGAATTTGATTAATAAATATCTATACGATTTGATTCCATAATATATGCAATTATCCATAAATGTAATAAAACTATTAAGATTTGTTTTTATTATAAATTGGCTCCAATTAGATAATGTGAATTGCGAATCTGATTTGGGGCAATCCCCTAATGGATGTTTTTGATCAAAAGGTTATGTGAGTGAATTCGGTGATATATTTTTTCACTCCACCATAACCGGTAAATCTTATATTTTTGCTATGTTTCACATTTATGAAACTTACAAATTATTATTTAAAAAGTCAGGATAGCAATGTTAAGCTGCGTTGTAATATATTTATTATTATACAAATAATTTATGAAAAGTGTTAACCTAAATAGAAATTGTAAAGCGCGAGCAGTCATTAAAATAGTGTGAAGTGATTAATGATAGAAATTAATGAAGGACGATAGCAATTAAACAAAAAAAAATTGAACACAAATTTATTATATGTGAGGACTACCTACCTACCTGCTATATACATATTATGTTAATTATTTGCAATTGTTTTTATTAACTACAATTTCAACTAATATAAGTGAAACATGGCACCGCAGTTACACCTCTTCATTTTATACATACCTACTTACATCTATTTTATCTGAGAATATTGTAGTGTTTATATGATACTCTACTATTACAATTCATATCTTACAATTTACTATCTTGGTCTGTCTATATGGATGTATTTTACTGTATTCAATAAGTGGCTGTTTGAAATACATATATCTAATTTTGTGAAATTGTATACAATAGTTTATTAGTACCAAATATCATTTTTTCTGCATTAACCTCGCAGTAGCAATGGGCCATAAGATAATTATTTCTCGATCGTATGAATTTCTAAACTTACAAAACGATTACCTGGGTCGTTCCGTGATTTCGTGCAAATTTCGTCGTTCCGCGGGAGTTAAAAAAATGACAAAAATTCAAGAATGTTATTCAATAAAACAAATCTAGCATGCTTTTTTAATGGTATTCAAAAGAAGGCACTTTTCTATCTTGTGTAGATTTATAGATATAGGATGGCAATTATTATACAAAAGAGCTCAACGCGTACTGCTCGGAGCAGGTTTGCGGACCACGTATTCACTATGTTGTTTGTTTTTGGATTACATATAATATGGCAACGGTTACAGTTACGGCTTAAAACAATAAAGTGTACATCAAATAGTAATTTGATAAGAAAATCATTCATTCACTTCCATAATCGTTCATTACCATCCTCAAAAATAGGATGGTACGGATGGGAATGCAACGGAAATGAATGATAATTTGAAAGAACTTCTTAAATAACTGACTAAATATACATTATGACTAATTCACAATTAAATAGGATTATAGCCTATAGACAAGGCGTAACTTATATAAATTATAGTAATATTAAGTGCTACTTCCCCTTTATAATTGAACGGAATGTAATGAACCAATATTAGGACAAAATACTTTCGAAGACACAAACAACGTATATAATTTCATCAACCTGTAAGACACGGCCACGTTGTTTTGCCGACGTGGCTAACTGACCGTTACGAGCAGATTGCGTCATGACTCACGAGTGAGGATTTACAAAGGCGCCTACGAATTGAACTATTCTAGCGATGGAAGGTAATGACATTTTTTGTGTGACAAAATTTTAGGACCTTTTTTTAATCGTTTATACTACGATTTTATTTTTAAAAATACTATTATTAAAATAATAACTAATTAAACTAACACATTATCGAAGAATTTGAAGAAAATAATTGATCCAAAAAGAAATAAACAGAATCAATTCAATTTCGACACACTTTGGACACAGAGGGTAATGAGAATTTCAGGCGATAAACTACGATAAATCAAAACTTAACTAAAATATTGAAACTTTCAATGATACTAGTTTTAGGGAACTTGATATGAAGTATATTCGAAAAAAAATCTTTAAAAAAAGGCATTGTTTCATGGTTTTATTTGGCTGGATATGTAATTTGCACGAAATCACGGAATGACCCACCTACTTTATTGCTTAAAAAGTCACAAGGTCTGTAAAACAAGTATTTTTGCTTGTAATTTCCGTTACCAATCTATAACTCTGGATTTCCGTTCTTAGTTTTATTTTTTATCGTATTATAGATAAGCTACTGATTGAGCTAAATATACTTCGGCAAAATATTATTTCCTTCTCGTAGTAAACTTGGATACATTTGAAGGAACTTCAATAACTATGTCAAGGTGGCAGGACATTATGAAGGGCAAATTGCAATGCTAAAATAATCGGGAGGTGATTCCACTAAGAACAATCGAAATTTACTAATTATAGTAATTACAAGCTACATATTAGGATTAAGCATACACGCCATCTGCTATTACGATGCAAAAGTTTCAGTTGCGAGGTTAAAGCAGAAATGTATATTATAGGTACACTAATCATGTACACGGTAAAGAATTCAAAAGTTAAAAGTATATTTTTATTAGCAATAATTGTAATATCAAATTGGATTTATTAAGTGACGCAAACCATGTACGAGTGATATCTGTGACGCAACATGGACAACATAGTCGAAAACAAACAACCGATATTGCTTGACACTGTATCATTGTAATCAATCAGTCTTAATAATAAATAACAAGCTGTTAAAACTTATTTTGTTTTTTATTCTTACTATAGTATCTATTTATTGATGGTAATAATTAAATGAGCAAATAAAAATTAAGCAATTTGTTTATAGCTTCGAACCGACGATAGCAACCCACTGGAACTTTAAAATATCTCGCTCTATTTTTTATATCTATCTGAGCTGTAGGAACTTCATTAGCGCGTCGTATATGAGACGAGGACTAGCGTCGCTGTCGGCCGTGTATCGCACACCTCGCAGTGCTCCGTCTTCATTCCTCACAACACCATATTCCCCAACTATAAATCCATCCGACGTTCTTTCTTCCACCCTGTATTTTTTGTACTGTCGACCTTCTACGACATAGCCTACTTTGCAATTGTCTTGTTTGCACTTCTCAGTGCTTGATTCTTGAACACCATGACTGCGACCATTGCTTATAATGCTGAGTTTTTCGTCGACCTCATAATTTTTTTCTGGTTGATGTCCCATATTTTTTTGCGTATTTTCGGCCATGGAAGGATTGGTAACCATTGTAGCAGGAGTTGTGATAACAGTTGGCGTGCCTGCAACTGGAGGCGGTGAAAATTGTTGCCAAGGTGTAAAATTTTGAGAACCGTCCTCATTAAGATGTAGCGATGCAGGTTCACTATAAAATTTAGCAGGTTCGCTGTAAATTTTAGCGGGCTCACTATACACTTTAGCCGGTTCACTGTACACTTTAGCTGGCTCACTATAAATTTTAGCTGGTTCGCTATAAAATTTTGCAGGCTCACTGTAAATACGTGCAGGTTCACTATAAATTTTTGGTTGTTCATAAGTCTGTAGCGGTTCTGCGATTGGAGGAGTCGGATTGCTAAATGTAGTTTCTTCACTATAATTTTCTGGCAATTTCACGTTATCATGCACTATGTTAAAACTAACAGTAGTAAGTCCTGGAGTATTTTCTCTTCCATTTAAAGGCTTACTCCTAAATTCTTGCGAATAGCTTTGCTGCGATATTGCTGCTTGTGGTGTATTTTCATCTTCGACGATTTTTGTTGTTACTTCTATAACAGATTTAATTGATGATTCCGCTGCCGAATCGTATGTGTTGGTTGAATTATTTTCTTTATAGTTCTCTTCATCAATAGGTTCAACATTTATTTTGAAATCATCTGAATGATCTTCATCAGAAAAACTAGTAACGTTGTGTATCATGTCTCTACTTACATTAGCGATATGTATACGTAATTCATCATTTAGTAAATCTATTGATGTTTTGTTACTTTGCTGGTTTCTTAATTTTGTCGTATCGTCGTGTTTTGAGGCATATGATTCATCTGAATCAAATTGTTCAGAAGATATTCTCTGTTCACTCAGATGATTAGCATAGAGTGACGATGGTACTTTCCTTGCAAGCGGAATATTTTCGACATTCTCTTCGTCATCATTCTCATCTGACATTGAAGTAGATTCTTTCAAAATCTCGTCGTTTATATTGTAACGTTGTTTTTTAATTAATAGTTCAAACGGGTGCAAATGTTCCGGGTTTTGCTCTTTTGCTTCTTTCTTTGCATTTAATTGCTTTATAAATTCTATATTAGCGCCTGCTAAATCTGAAGGAATGTCGGTCATTTTGTTATTATTATGCTCGATTATATCTATCGATTCGGTAGTGGGCGTAACATTCGTTTCATGACTCATTTTAGATCGAGAATCGTTACTGCTTTTGAGGTTTGTTTGCGTTTTATCTTTCGTTCGACCTATCGCAACCGACGATGTTATCCGGACAGATATGACTTGCTCGTTTTTTGGTTGGGAAGTGCCTTCTTGCTTTGGTGCAGTATCTGTTGAAAGTGATGGCTTACTAAAGATGTCGATATCTGCACCTTGTTGTTGGCGGACAGGGTGCAGTATCACCAATGCACATTGTATCATCTGAAATAGAAAAAATATACTGTAAGCTGATTATATTTTTACATATTTAAAACGAAATATTTATTGTCGCCATATTCTCTGCACAATTTTGCGATTCGTGAAGTTCTACTCCCGGGTCGAGCAAACCAATTTCTTCAAGTTTTAATTTATTAAAGATGGTATTGAAAGATTGAATTATAGTGAGACAAACTTTTCTGGCCCGGTAAGAGAGTCGCTGTTATCGCATTTGGTGTTGCCAGTAAAAATAAATTAAGCAACAAAGTGGGTAAAAAAGTCGTCGAATTAAAAATATGAGAATATGCACACACTACATAATATGTATCTGGACTTGACGTTAAACACCTGGCAATTTGAAAGAAAGTACATGGGTAAAATGTTGGCCTAATGTCAGCGAATGGCAAGCAGATTGACATTTCACTGCTGTTTGGCGGAAGAAATAGACACCTCGGTGGTACCTACCACCGGTAAGTTCGTTCGGTGAGTGAAATTGCCGTGTGCCAATAACCCTTTCCTCTTCCCATATTTTTTCCTTCCCCCGCCCCGCACGATTTGAGGGTCCGGCAACACATTTACAAGCATGGTGAATGTTCATGGGCGGCAGTGATCACTTACCATCAGGTGAACTGTTTGCTCGTTTGGTGGACCTATTAAAAAAATATTTTAAAAAACTTGGCTGCAAATCAGCCTGTCATTTCTTGTCAGTTATCTGCTCAGCAGAATGCATCTCCGTGTCTTAATACTACTTGATACATGAGAATAAACTTCAAAATTATAAAGAATTCTATAGGCATTTCAAGTAGCGTAACATGTGTTAAAGAATGACACACATGACAAGTGTTCACCGTAAGGTGTTCGTTGCAATATTTATATGAAAACAATAAAAAAACCTACAAAGTTTTTAGTTAATATTACTCGGGATCTAATTTAAATGAATTTATGAACCGATTTTGCCTTTCGTAATCCTTAAATGTCATTAGGTAATTACCCTTCTTAATGTTCAGATAGAGTTCTTAAAGGAGTAATATAGTAATAAGAACATATGACGGTTTCGTTGGAATTTGTTAACAAAAAATATGCTGCCCCAGTCTGGGGACAACGGGCTTTTAATCTACCGGCATGGAAATAATAGCTAATCATTATTATAAGCTCCACTTATTTCCGGAAACCTTAAGGATACTTTAATAAAACTATTAATTGTTCCAGATTACATAATTATATATTATATAATTATAATTTCAAATAATAAAATATTTAAATAATAAGTACTGTATCAGCCCATATACGTCCCACTGCAGGGCACGGGCCTACTCTACAATCGATTGAGAGTGGTTAGGTCATATAGTACACCACGCTGGCCTAGTACGGGTTGGCAAAATAACAAGTAATTTTAATCAAATTTGACATAAGTAGGTAGGTTCTGATTTATACTAGTTTTGTTTTTTCCTCTGATACTTTTATACAAATTAATTATATATTATAGTGATATTGCTATACGCCTTTATTATATATTTGTTTTTGTCGTCAATAAACAATGTGAGGTAATAAATATAAATAATATCTATAGGTAGTATATTATGTTATTGGCAACTTATGACCCTATATGTTTAGGTATTGTCATTATTGATTGAATAATAAGTTGTAAGTGAGCTCTGCCATCGCTATACAGCTTAGTTAGTAGCGTGGCGGACTGCGACTGACTAACCGAACCGTCGCGCGCGTTGCTCGCGCCCAAGGCCCAGGCAAGCCCTCTGACTTTCATAGTTACGTTTTTATTCAAAGTTAATGTATTTTAATCACTTAAAATACTTTTCTACATAATATACATTTTGACAAATTTCCGGCTTATCCGTTAGATGTAAAAAGAATTGTTTGTAAAATATCTATATTTCTTTGTCTTCACATGATGTTTTTTTTAAGTTAGGGTGGCCATAAATCGAATAAAATATATACGTCTATGAAACGATATCCAATGGGTTTAGGGTTAAGTAAGTATCGTGTTTTAAATAATAATACTTATAATAATGTGACTCATGTAATAATTAGGCACAGTAGCGTTACCAAAAAATGTATGGCCTTTACAAACAGCGAATCTAAAAGTAAATCGAACAAATTTGACCTCTAAAGTATTAATGCCCTGATTTATAAAATGAGTGTACCCATGTGCAGCATGTTTAATTATTAAATTATTATTTAATCAACGTGTTGCACGCTACATGTGTTAAGTCAATATTATAGACTGCACGCAGATTGTTATAATTGTTCTGCTCAAACGTACGCCTTCTATTCTTTATTTTTGTTTCACGCAAACATTGTTAGCTTAATATTTTTTTAGATATTGTAGATATATCATTAACATCATTTTGGGCACGTAAAATTTCATTTATAGACAACGCAACAAAGGTATCTGCGTATAAGAGTTTGGCAAGTTTATTATTTTCCAAATAAGCATATTTTTAATCAAACAGAAAGAGCAGCGTTTTATAAAAAAATATTTAATTTGTAAGATTTTGACAAACATCTGTAGGTATATGTATTTTTGGTGCAAGATTGTGATGGTTTATAACTTTTATAAGGACAAAGAGAGGCGAGTCTACAGTAGGCGCCATGCACGCGCCTGCGCCGTGACAGTGAAAAAAATGAAGGCCGCTAACTCACACTAAATATCAAGTAGGAGCCGGTGTAGAACTCAATAATGACCATTAAAATAATCACATTACGTACCTACTTAACTGTCTCGCAGATAGGGCGGTTTGGTATGTACGTTGAACATCCAGTTTGGGAGGACCAAAAAAATCACAAAAATACAAGTAGGTATATAATGAACTATTTCAACAATTTATGCCAAGACTTACGATAAGGCGCAATCTTGTGTATACCGGTAAAAATAGTGAAAATAAACGTTGTGTGAATGAAATTTTTTTATTGGTTACAAAATATTTTGAAGTGAAGGGTATGTCTGGTATTTGCATCTGTAGAGGTAGGTATCAATCTTAAATAACATGTTTTTAAAGGACAAAATTAAGATCTCATAAATTTTATAAATTGTGACAGACTTTAACGGTGAAGGAAAACATCGTGAGGAAACCTGCATACCGTAGCGATTTTAAAGAATTTCTACGGTCTGTAAGTCCGCCAACCCGCACTAGGCCAGCGTGGTGGACTATATGGCCTAACCACTCTCAATCGATTCTCTCGATTGTAGAGTAGGCCCGTGCCCTGCTGTGGGACGTATATGGGCTGATATAGATAGATGTGACAGATCTGCTGACAGTCACATAGCACTATTGGTATAAGACCATATTCAACTGTGTGGTGGATATAAGCAATTACTACGTATAAAATAGTTTAATCTACATCAAAAATAGTGCATCTCTCTTTATTCAGATTTTATTTTAATTATAAATGTGGCATATAAAAATGTAATGGCATCAAAACACTATTTTCAAGAATAGTAGGTAAAACGTATGATTATGTATGACAAGACTTATTAATGGTAAATATTCTCTCATTGGAGTGTAGACTGGTCGTTACATTTACAGAACATTAACGGGGCCTCCAATTATTATAAGTCACAGAATTAAGATCCGAACCCCTTTGCGAATTGTACAGATATGTAACAAGACAATAAAATAGGTTTCGTAAAAGATTAAAGAGAAGTCTTGACCCTATGGCGCCTTCTCGACCTTTACAGAAAACATGTGTGTACATAATTGTACAATTGTGTAAAAGTGTATTGTATCCGTCTATATACGTCCCACTGCAAGGCACGGGCCTATAATACGAGGGTACGATTTGAGAGTGGTGATTGACTGTCAATACACACATCCGAAAAGTCAGAGGTGTGCCCTGGAATTTGAACCCGCAACCACCGTGAACATTTAGGCAGCCACCTCTGGTCCGTTACCATGAGTTCACCACGCACTTCATACTGTAAATAATAAATTAAACATAAAAAAACGAATTTAATAAATCCTCAAGAATATCCTATCAAATATACAATATGAATATCCTACACAATATTTCCACTATAGCGCCTGAACTACTGATATAATTCTCATAGAAGAGATGTCAATGGATTCGTTCTTATGGCCCAGGTGATTCGGGGACCCCGCTATATTTTTACCCGACTATGACCAAACCAAAAGGGAGAAAAGTAAGGCTTATGTTTTATACAAATTCCTAAATGTGTCTTTATTTACATAAGTATCACTCTAGCGTCCAAACTAATACGGGACCTAAGTAATAGGATATCTAAGTAGCTATCCGATTTTAACGAATGAAAAGTCCAATCCGTTTATTGTTACGTTTAATAAGTAGGTAAAATAAATTTATTTTGTTAACTATAAAGTTACGAACGTTGAACATTCTAAAAAGACAACGCGTTCCATACGTTCCGGTTGAAAGTAAGTATGTGGTTCATTGACATAAAAATATAGTTTTTAAATCAATGATGTGGTTTCAGTATTTTTATACCTACATAAATACATATTTATGCACATTTTAAAATTCATTTAAAAGTCACATGCTTTTTACAGAGGCTCATAAAAATCTTCGTCATGCCCAACTATGTCAATTTATAAGTACAACCATAAATAATTATACTTTAAAGGACTGCATGAAATTGTAATAAAATCACGGAACTATTACAATAAAAGTTTTTTCATACATCATAAATGGAATTTAAATCCATCAGACTTTAATGGACAAATATTGAACAGGTATTTAAGGGGAAGTATTTTAATAAGCGTAATGTGAAGGTTAATATTTAATACCTGTTATCTTTTTTATTTGATCATATTTTGTGAGGGATAAGTGATTTTTGTGGTAGTTTCTCTCTGGGGACACAGCCATCAATCCTTTGTGTACAATGAAATATGCAGGGGTCAGTACAGTATAGTCAGGGGTCATATAGTACAGACCAGTATTTTTAAGTGCAGCTATATAGAGATACAGATTTAAAAAGCGTTACATAATGTAAGGAAAAACTTTTTTGTTGAAAATACTTAATTGTAGAGAACATGCCTACACATAATTTATGAACTCTAAATACAGATCAGAACTGCCTACCATATTCCTCTATTAGCCATGTTATTTAGCCTGAATAGGTTCTGTTCTGTCATGTTGAATAGTGTTATGAAATTAGCTATGAAAAAAATATTATTGTGACCACAACTGTCCTGTAATTATGACGACCTGTAGTCTCGGTAGGTTATAAGGAGCAGAAGTTAGATTTGGTATTGTATTTTTTAAGATATGTAGCTTTGAGATTAATGTTTTATTAACGCTTCAAGGAGAATATTTCATAAGCTATACTATAAGGAGAATATTTAGCCCTAATTATAAACCTCCCGTACAAAGAATGGAACCAAATTATCCCTTTGAATAATATTGTAATATTAGATTAGGCCACGCATGTGAATGTTGAACATTATTAAATTATCTTAGAAAACAACCACTTGTCTGCTTGCCAATTTTAGACCAGTGTCAATGTGATAAAGGGCGTAGCAACGTCTAGATAAAAGAGTCGATTGAAGGCCGTCCACTGTGCGTGGACAATATACAAATATTATAACTATAACAGAAATGTTGCGAATAACTATCACACCTGCGTCTAATGACGTAACGACGTCAATATCATTAACAATTAATCTGTTTAATTTTTATAATCTTGTGTATGCTGCATGCATCTATAGGTACAAAATATTCACATAACCGTAAACTATGAACTACATCATGACATTATATCACAACCTTGCAGTAAAATATAAAAACCAAGCAGTTTTATTTATCTACTGTCTACTCATTTCCTACAATACTGATATATATGCATTATAATAAATTAGAAAGTACCTTGCCTCAGTTACCTGGTAATGATGCAATGGCTGATTCAATTTTGATGACGTTGACTGCCTAAAATGGTCACAATGCCTAAACAGGGCGTTATAAATACCATAAGGTCCATATGCTTAGTGATATGACTGAAATATTTATATTAAACCTTATACGTATCGATCAACATTAAAATAAGGGTGAGAAGCATTGTATACATTTAAATAATAATAAGTTTCAATTTTCATTCTGTTTAATTTTAAATTACAATTCTGGCTTGCAAAAATGTCTGCACTGTACCTGATGCTAATGGCAAACAAGTGCTTCTTCAACTATGACGAGAGTAAAGAGGGAACCCGTTGGCCAATAAACTGTTTCACAACATATTAGTACGACAACAAAATGTATTGGCGATCCTCCACGCCCGGTACAACATAGTAGTGGTAGACCACCAAACTGTGCTTTTCTAAGCCAGCACGCCTGGTTTTGTTAATCAAAGTAGAGGAAAAGATAAGTTTAAATGAAACACGCTTAGAAAAGGAAAATCCCTCAGCAACTGCAACAACTCTAAACGGCTTAACTGACAAACTATGGCCCGCCGCGCCGCGCCGTAGCAATTAATCCGAGCAACATTGCGTGCGAACGATTCCAAACCTGTGTAGGGTGGCAAAGTTTAGGCTATCAAAATGATCCCTTCGATTCGAAATACAGTGGATATCTGAGGATCCACTCATATCCAGGATATCCACATTGAGGATAGGTCATTCCGCATCGAGGGGAAAACCGTAAAGATTGGAGAGGGGAGAAACTGGGGAATTTTTGTACAAGAATGAGTATATCCGGGTTCTCTTGGCATTGAACGTCACAAGTTCTTAGAACCTCATGTAGACATGAGGCCCAGAGTCCGGTTGAGCTCAATTATCCATGCGCCTTCTCTGTCTGGTCAGCAACCACGAGGCATACTGCAGCGGTATCGCACATGAACCGTGGCGTCTTCTGCATAGCAATTGTATTGCTTAGCGAAAGCGTATCAACGATATGCTGAAGAAATAAGGTAGACGATACCACAAAGTCCTGTGGTATACCAACTTTAAGAGAACTTCAACTTTCAAAGCGTGACTTTTAACAAGAGCCCGCATATTGCAAAAATGTAGAAAGGCGGCATTCCACATGTAGTATACATAAGTTGCCAGGGAGACGTAACCCGGAAGCTTGGAAACTTTTTGACTTCTGTATGGAAAAGAATTTTCCCCGATTTAAATGACACATCAGTTGTTACCGTTCACTTAATTATTAATTATTTTGTTCTTTTTTTACGGGGAATATCCTCTTGCCGTTTTTCTGTTAATAGACCGGATATGCCGTACTTTTACCGGTTAAAAACTCTAAAAACAACTTAAACAGTTAACTTAGTAATCGGGCGCGTTATTTTCCGCATTTTATGTACACTTTCGAATCAATTTTAATGTCAGTGCGTTCCTCTACCACGAATTAATTTTAATTGTAGATACTTGTAATTTAACTGATGTTCACTTTATGCGATATCACGATAACTTAAAATGATTTAATTCTGAATTCTAGTTAGGTAATATCATAAACTTGGGCTCCAACTTACACCAGGCACTAAACAATATTTTTATTTGTGGAGAAGATTCCCATTTTGGTAATTATTGCATGTAAATTTGTCATTAGTTTAAGTTTTATAATTATTATTTATCTGCTTTTTTCAAGAAAATAATAATATTTATTATATTTCTGTTGGTAGAGCAAACCCTCACGCGCCGCTCACAATTTTAGATTTCACTAATAGCTCGATCTACAGAGCTTCCGCAGTAGGATATTTTCTAGTATTAGTGATGCCCGTTACACATCTCCTAAAATTCGAGGCCGAATGTCGGTAAGATAAAGTAAAAAAATCTTGTAAATGTAATATATTTTTATTTTTTTTCTTACATTGATATTCAATTCAAAAATTTTAAACGTCTTCCGGTGATCGCTCTTTATTGTAACGGGACTATTGGCCCAAAAACGATTATAATTCGGTTGTCGTAGCTTGAAAGTGATATTTAAAAGAAATAATATTAAAAAATCACAATTTTATTGCTAGAAAAAGTATGAAAATAAATGAATCAAGGTCGGAACGAAGCCTCCCTGTGCATTAGTAGAGCAAAGTTTGATTAATAATATTATTAATGTAGTCTTAGTTGCAATTTGATTATTTTCTTTTTAATAAAACTATAACTTTTATTCTTAAATTAAACTGAGAATTTCCAAGTACATAATTGTTATATTGTTCTAGTCCAATTACGTTTTAAAAAAGATTTTTAATAGATCAAATGACGTCTAAATTGTTTATTTCCCGCCATGTTTCAACATTTCCTATAGTAGAGGGATGATTCACTAGTTTATTTTATTGAATTTTCGCGAAATGAGCAATGAACCTATGTTTCATCATTTAACTTGAATTAATCGAATTTATTTCAACTTAAAATGTTAAGGTTTTTGGTAAAAGGTTTCGGTACATGAGGTAAATTCGTAATACCTATAATATAGGTACCTAATCTTTCTGACTAATCTAACTTATAATATTATTATATTTGTTGAATATTTCTATCTATCCTATAAATTTAAATTTGATAAGCAGATATGTGTTCCCCGGTAAATCAGTCCCAAAATAAATTATTGGTAGGTACTAATGTTGTTAGTTGTTCGAATATTATACTTGTCTAAAAAATAGCTAACACATTTTCCTAAAATACAAGGCAAAGTTAGTATTAATTTAGTAATTCTTTGTCTTTATTACCTATAAGGCATGCGCTAGCAGTGCAGGGTGAGGCGAGTAAACCAGTTCTGATTTACCAGATCGTGAAGTATTTTAAAATCGAATGCAAATATATTGACCCGTGGTAAAGAACTTGAGTGCACAAAGAGATAGTAACTAGTCATTCTTATGTTACTTGTGCGTATAACGCACGTCAGCCGACCACCTTCACACGTATAAAATAACGCTTTCATTGCAGTTCAACTTTATCTCCCATCACACATTTTTCGTATCATTTTATGCTATTCATATTTTAGCTTTAGGTACTAAATGCCTAGTATTTTTATGAAATTAACCGTAAGCTACAATAGAATTTTTTAACCAAAATGTAACCAGTTAATGTACCTAAATAGGTAAATGTAACAAGTAAATACTTTTTATTTAACATCAGATTATTTTATAGGAAGCAGTCATTAAGAAAAAGCGAGCATGTATATATAAATTAGTCAGAGCAGCAACTACAAGAGACAAAATTATAAGACATTGTCAAACAGGTTGTATTGATTACGTTAAGAACGTACTATGGAATAATTCATGATTTAATTGTGAGTATGCCCACCTATACATTGCCGACGTTTTATAAAAAACATCAGGAAGTCCTCTAGACTCGTTTCGCCCTCAACAGAAGCGAATTTAGTGTCTGGCTTCGATCCAGTTTGTTTTAAAGATCACTGCGACATTTATTATACGTATGCACAAGTTATTGATGTTTATTTTTTAACTGAACTAGGTTCTTTCCATCTAGAAGCTTATGTTTTTTACATTCACTAAGGATTTACCAGTAATCAAGTGTCATTTCTGCTATAATAACTCAGACCTCGACACAAAAAGTCCAACTGTACTTGTTCAACAATTTTGTTTCAATTTAAAGTAATAGGAATGTGTTGTGTACATAACGTAGTTATTTTATCAATATAAAATCAGCCTTGCCTTAACTTACTTACCGTTGTATTTTGACGTGTAATTATGTGCATAATTGTGTTGTAAAGCATGTGAGTAACCTTTTTGGTAAAAGGTAAACTATATCCGGTGGTAAGTTTTCGGAGCATTCCATAGCAAGTTTTATAAATTCACTTCCTACATATTTTTGCATCAGATAAATTTGATAAGAACCAAATAACTATTAAATGGAAGTTGCGTGTTTTAGAATGTCTACATTGGTTATGAAATGTTGTTAGAAATATTTATTAATAATTATTTGGAGCAATCTCGAAAACTTTTAGCCTGTGTTCTAAATATGATGTGAGCTTAACAATGTTAAAATATGTAATTGTGTGGCGTGTACATGAATGAAAATATAAATGGAACTAGATCATACCAAGAATAAAATCCATGATAAGTTGTAACTCATCTCGTCGTAAAACAAGGGCTTTGCACTTTAGTTAACACGCCTGCTGATACTATTGTATCGATAGAGACATGTCCACTTGGTCCGGAATTATTAACAAAAACATCTTTTAGACGAGTTATCGTGATCGTTTAATTTAAATACACATCGGTATTGAACCGTTGTCGATAGAGTTTTCAGGCGCGTCAACAGATTCAGTACAACTAAGCGAATTCCTCTATTTCGATTTTCGATACGAATTGGAAAAAGCGATTTCGCCTCTAGTACACGAGTGGTCTGCGCGCGCGCCGCGGTCAACTACGCCGCTCAACTACCTGTGACCTTAACAATTAACAATTTTATTAATGCACTTTCTTATGACGTGTTACCTTACCGCGAACGCACGAGAAAAATATATTTGGTTCACATGATCATCACAAAGAAAACTTACATCAATTCCGCTTTATAATTAATTTTGTATTGACATATATTTAACATTGCAATAAATTATACAAATAACTTAATAAACAACTATTTTTTTTCATGGCAAAAAAATGTGATATTAAATCAATGTTGTGTTTAAAGATCAATGTCCGTAGTAGGGGTCGTGGCCATATTGGGGAGGTCCGTAATGTGGACCGTTGTGCTGCGGTTCATACTGGGGGTACGTCGGCACCTGAAATTAACAACAGCAACTTTATGTGATACATACGTCAAATGCAACCGAAATGGGACTGAGAGATCTTGAGGAGACCGTCACGACATAACGTCAATCTAGTCGATGTAGTTTTGAAATTGGCTTAGAATTTAACAGATTCTTTAAAATCACTACCTATTACGTTATGTAGATATACCGTACCAAATACTCAATTTATTTTGTTTAAACATTTACATTGCTACTATCTAATTACATTAGTACTTATTGAAATACCAAACATAACGAAAATAAGTATAATATTAAGGGACAAGCTACTTATTATACAAGTTAAACTCATTAGGAAACACCAATGCGTCCAAAGTTGTCCTATAAAGTGACTAGACTAGTTTTATAAAACGGCGGCCATTGAAAAATTTCTAAGAATTTAATGCTAAAATCGGGTGGTGTTTATACAATAATAAGAACTTAGAGGTTTTGCGAATGGGTAATGGTTTTTCTATATAAATATAAGCGTCTTTTATTATCTTTATATTTAATAATAATCATAAATATATATAAGCTCATATTATATGCCCTCTGCTGAACAATATCTGATGGAAAGTAATTTTAGACCACAGCCCGGGTTGACCAGTGCGGGTTAATGGGCCTGTTTATAATTACATATTTGTATTTGATTTTTTAAGATCTTACTACAAATCCATTACAATATTGATATGTATGCAGGTATATTACAAAGTACGGTGCCCAGATGTTATGTGAGGGAGTAATGGTCATACATCGCTGCGCAAGCGCAATGCGAGTTTGTCGGTGAGATAGAATCTATCAGACTAATATAGCCGTCAGTTTAATGGTTTTTTTAGATTAACTATAGATATTGAAGCGGTCTAACGATTCCTAAAGTTAAATTACTACAGCCGAGGATGATAAATACGACTTTTTTAAAGACATAGATAAACTCCCTAATAAGAATATTGAATTTTAATTATAAAAAAGCACAGCAGAAATAAAAAAAAAAGATTACCAAGACGTAGGAACACATTTCCCGTGTCTTTTTTTTATTGGCTCCTAAAGTAAAAGGCCGATAAAGTCGGGGCGGATACCTAGTAAAAAATGAAGCCTTTTATTCAAGGTAAGTGCTGTGCAATCTAAATCTAGTATAACTATTAACTACAGTCTAGTGACAACCATAATTTTGCCAGCCTGCTCATAATCGGATACAAACAAACTGAACCCGAAACTAAAGACCACTGAAACGGGTTTTTCACCATTGTACATAGTGGTCCTTACCCGGGCATATGCTACTACCAGCAAAATTATCCCGAACCTAAAAAAATATGTTCGTTTTCAGGGTGAAAAATAGACAGGCATATGAGAAAAGAATCTAAATATAAAATTTGAATCACGTTTTACTGACTAGGCTCAGAATTAATGCCAATGTTTCATTTAAGACAATATATTGCCAAAAATGTAGGTAGACGAACACTGTTATGAACATATACCAATCTATTCCGCTGCTTTTGGTTATAATTGCGGGGACGTTCATTGTGTTGGTTATTTAGTAAAAAAGTCTAAGCTTAAAGCACTGGCGACTTATGTATTTCCCCTCAATGTCAAATTCCTTAAAAATATGTACTTAACGGCTACAGAAACAAAGTCTGGCGGCCTAGAATTACTTTATATAAATTATACCACATTTTTAACACGTGACCGTTTTGTGGTTGGTTTTTAGAGCGCGAGGATTAATTGGGAACAAAAAATATATTTATATTTACATAGGTACCTACCTTTTTTAATTGGGTATTTCACGAGTGACATTTAAACAAATCTTTTTTATTATTGCCAGTAGGTAGTTAATAAGAATACTTAAAATTTGCTGTAATGCATGGATCCATGTATCTGATGCTTTTATTTTTACCTATTGTAAATCCTTTTAAGATCATAGTTCACGAATCACTAATCGCTGTGTTCCACGTACCTGATAAGCGTAGTATTGCTTCTTCTTTTCGTGTATTTCTTTATGCTTCTTCATTGGCAGCAAATGGTTTTCCAACAACTCTTTTAACTTAAGTTTTGTTGACAATATATTCGCCGCCAAAGCCTTGTCGAAGGCTTTTAACTCTTTCAGTTTCGCCTTGATAGCCCACATGCCGTCCTTCAGCAAATCCAGCTTGCCAAATGAAAGATCTTCTTCTTCATGATAATCTTCGTGGTCGTAAGAAGGAGTATCGTATGCAGCTCTAAATAGATGTTGGTCCTCTTCATCAAGGTCGTTGAATCGTGGCACGTTTCTTGATAATGCTGGTAAAAAAATAATATATATGCAAATTGTGCAAAATATTTTACAAAAACTTTTATTAACATCCGAGGAGTTTATTATTTTAACATAAAAATGTGTAAATTACTTACATGCACTGCATAATAAAATAAGGCAAAGTATTTGGATAAACATTTTAAGTTATCTAAAATGGATATTATTCTCCACCGCCACGTTGAGCTTCTTAATGCAAAAATGTTTCAACTTAACAACGTCATTATCGGAACAAAGTTATTTAATCTACCCTATAAATGTTCATAATTATTTTCACAATTTACCATTAGGATGCGTTCCTGATGCGATCTAATATTCAATATTGTTCCCTAAAAAAATATATATAAAAAGTACATAATAATATGTACCAAACCCAGTACTAAGTAACATTACATAAAAAGTCTGAATAGTTATAAAAAATATACGAGTCTCAATTTGTTCAAGAAATATTTTGTTACCATGTACAATAATAAATATAGTGTCTTACTAATCTGTTTTCATGCGAACGCTTTTAATTAAACATGCGAAAAATATTTAGGAGTACGTACCCTACCCTAAATTAATGATAATATATGGATAAAGTGATGGTCGTGGAACGCTAGGATCGAATGAAGTGGAAAGCTAAATAGCATTTGCCTTTCTGTATGGGATTCAGAAGTGTAGACGCATTTATAACAACAATACTTCTAATAGTATCACAAATATAATAAACCCCATAAATCTATTATATCTATTATATACGTTGTGAATTGTCTCACGAAAATACATACGCGAAAAAAGCAATTGTGTTTCGCACCAACATTTGCCTCAGTACCGGTATCAAACTCGCCGCGTCATAATTTACACCCAGCTCCTTACCAACTGCACCGTGGAAGTTGTCAAATCTGTCTCTCTCTCTATTTCCAAAGTGCTTAGTGCTACCCTCATGTCTATGTATTGAAGGTTAATGAAATAACTCGTTTAAAGTCAGCTCACATTAGGTGCTTATGATAATTAGAACGGAATATAGATTAGGTGCTACAAAAACTTAGTAAATAAATTCAAGTACAGTCTATTTTCATTACTTGAGTAAGGGCTGTCTCAAAAACCATAACGACATTTTTAAGGGAGAGTTCTTAATTTTTTTAGGCCACTGGTATTGTTTGCGGTTTTGCCCGCGTGAAAACGTTTTTCCGACATAAAAGTCAAGTTATGTATTTCCCCGGGATAAAAAGTACCCTATAGCCTTACTCGATAAATGGACGATCCAACATTAAAATATTTTTTCAATTCACGCTAGGAGTTCCTGTGATTAGCGTGTTCAAACAAATAACACACCCTTCTGCTTTATATATTAGTATAGACTGATAATACTGTAAGCATAGTGCGCAAAATTGAATACATATATTGGAGTAACATGAAATCGTGAACAATTTTACCATACATTAGCTTAATATAGTTGCTAATGTTTTCAGATGTTCCGCCTATGCCGTAACTAGGACGTACATATTTTACACGCAAAAAATGCTGTTTATATTAAACTCCGAACCTTGATAACTAGATGTTTAATACTGAGCAGCTTTTTGAATTTTAACTACCACAATAATAGTAAGTAAGTCGATTAAAGTAAGGGAAAGTCCTACAGTACCGGCCGGCATACAGTACCGGCCAGTTACAAATTCTCTAAATCTATAATAGATGGCACTGACAGTTTTACGCTATTTAGTGCGGTACCCTCGTGCAAGTATATGCCCCACGCGGCGTCTACCTGTCACAACCGGTTTACTGTCAGTGTAAAGATTTCTGTTGCGCGCGATGAATGTATGCTACGTAATTAAAATTCTGTAGGTGATTTTCGAAGTTCAGGGATTCAATTTAAAAAAAAATATCCTGGTAAGTTTAGTATGCTTATATGGCTATTAAAAACCGAATATTATTTCAGCCTTTGTACGTTTGTTTTCATCTGAAATCGAAACTCTTATTTTTTCCGTTTCCTCCAGTGCCGGCCAGTACGCTGTCCTGCAGTACCAGCCATTCCTTAAATTAGTTTAAAAGGTTTGCATTACTTGCAAAAATTACTACTTAATACACGAAAATGCCAAATGATACAAATGATGGTCGGACGAGGCAAAAAAGGGCGCCTGAGATCCGGCAGATATGCATAAAGCTGTAGAAAAGGTACTGAATAACAAGATGAGTGCACGTCAAGCCGCAGAAAGCTATTAGATACCCCGAAAAACGCTGAATGACAGAATTAGTGAAGAGAAAATGAAGAGTTACTGCATGAAGTCGTAAAGCTGAAATAAGTGAAATTATAACGAGTTTTCCGTACAAAAAGATGCTGGAAGGGAAACAAAATATACAAAAAAAGAAATAGTTTTCAGTTTCAGGAATAGGTGGTAATAGAAAAGGTAAGACTTTACTGTCAGCAAGAGATGTCAGTAAGAAAACAAAAAAAAATACAATCGAAAACCTACCTTCTACTCACAGACCGATTGAAGAAGAGACAGTTTGCCCTTTGTGTGCTGAATGTCATGAAGAAGATTGGATACGGTGCGGAAACTGTAAAATTTGGGTCCATGAGGCTTGTGCAAATATATCGGAGCTATCCGATCAGTATATTTGCGATTATTGTATTGCCTAAATGGTTACATTCTTAGTGGCCGATACTGTAGGCCTATTTTTTTTAGTCTGTATTTTCTTATTCTTGGAATTGCAATAATAAAGCTGATTTTGTCTAAACGATTTGGTTGTTTGTTATTTTTATTAATAGCACAATAGTTCTTTTAAATATATCAGGAGGTATTGAATATTTAACATTAAGAACTTTGATTTTTTTGTTGATAAACCTTAAGGTGACGGTACTGTAGGACTCTCCCCTACTTATATTTTCGATTGGAATTCGGAATTATGAATGGGAATGGACCAACTTATTTACAAAAGACATAAAAATAAGGTATTTGTTAGACTATTTTATTTAACGTTTAACTTGTTACCTTACCAAAAACACCGCGAAGTGTTTAGAGTAAAAGACGACTAATGAAAAAAAAACGAACATTTCCCATTCGGATTAGGACGTGCTGAATGCCTATTGACGATTTCTATCTTAGCTGTTTAAACGTTCGTCGTTCGGTAAATATGATTGTCGAATGTGAATGCATAGGATACATTCCTGTCACCTACAGCTCACCGAGATTATTACTGTCGCAGATGTGGGAGGGAGACCTTCGTCATGCCGAGCACAAACTTCGGTACCAGGCAACTCACATAGAATTGTTTAAAACCGAAAGACTCACATAAAGTCAATTTGCTAATACCACAGACCACTAGGTCCATGGGGAACATATCGTCGTTTGGAAGTAAATTTTGTTTCCTTGTTGTCACACAAATCATTATTTATCGGACAACCCTGGCATTGTGGGTACCTATGTCTGGATATTGTAATTATAGTTTTATTGATGGATAGAAGTTGCTTTGTCACATTTTAATTTTCTTGTTTGAAAGGAATGCATAGGTGATTAGAATAAATAAATTAGTACATTTTTATTACACGTCTACATTTAGCAGGTATTTTGTCTTAGACGAACGAAGTTATCTTTTCAGAAAATAATCTAGTTGATACAAAAAATATCCAGACTGCGACCGACTAGTAGGCAGACTAATGTAAACCCTTTTATTTTTAAAGACGCAATCGTTAGAATGGGTTTAAATTATTATTTTAGCAAAAACTATGTATGTACAACCCAAACACGATGACATTAAAAAAAAAATAAACAAGAATGGTCGCTTCTTTCTTTTTAGAAATTTATAGTCGCATTGAGTCCGTTATCACTAAAACTACCACCTGGCTTCGTTTTCGGTCGCAGTCTGAATATACCTGAATTCTTTACAATGAAAGTAAACTAAAATAATAGCGTTTCCTTTTCTAGTAAGTATTTAGGTTTTGATTCATAATGTTAACATCGCAATTGAAAATAGAAATTCTGGTTTAAAAGTGAATAATATTTTATTTTATATTATCAAATTCTATATAATATATCTGAACACACCCATTTAAGTACCTACAACTACAATCTTATAACAAAAAAAATACCTTATAGACTACCTTAAACAACGAATAACTATTCTTAGGAATAACCTCGAAGCGCGCACTAAGTTTATTTTGTACAAAAATTATAAATACAATTCCAACAATAAATCATAAATTAAAGTAAACGTGAAACAATATAAAGTATTTCATCCATAAAAGGACAGGTTGCTAGGTAATTAACAAGTATGAGTTGGTGCCAGTTTTTGCTTCGGTTCAACAATATGTTTTGGTGAATATTATCTCGTGGCGAGAATGGATATTGCAATCCATTTTGAGGTGACGTTTATAATATATACGATCGTGTAGGTATATGATTAAATGTAGCGCCACAAGTCGCCACAACGAATTTCTGGTGGGCAAATCATTTGGACGGAAGACAGTGTTGCGAATTTTAACGTTCGCTCATTAGTGAAACATAAATTATTTTGAGATCATGCATATTCTAATTAATTATACTTAAGTTTTATATTATTATTACTATAATTAATAAAAGAGATATTATTAATTAGTTCATCTTTGGGAAAATGAAACTGTTTTTAGGATCACACATTAAATTACATTGCATCAATTATACGTTTTTTTTTTTAATGAACAACTACTACAGCTACATTCTTATTACATCGTATTCTTAATATCAATTGTCCATGATGAAAGACAACCCTACATTAATTTATTATAGAATATCACTAAGATATTGCACACATGACATCTAAATAGATAGTAATAAGATTGCACACTTTCTACTATAATTCTACTTCATAGACATTAGACATGTTATTTTTTTTATTCATTTTACTTTCGATGTCGGCAATTAAGGTAACTTTATACGAATAACTTACGAATTACTATACACTAAGAGAGGTACTAAAAAATAAAACATAAATACACCCAACAGTCACATACATAGTCCTGACCCCACAATAAGATCGAGTCTTGTGTCGTCGGTATTGGAAACTACGAGAGACTTTTCGGTCTCACAATCACCCAGGTTCGATACAAATACCTGTGAATCACACAAATATTTGTCCCGTTGCGTAGAACCCACGGCCTCTCGTTTCAAAGGCGGCGTCTTAGCTAACTGCGCCACGGAGGCTGTCCAATTAAAATAACATTTTTTTTCGATTTTCACGGTAAGGCGGACAAATAAATAATGAAAATTGTTTAATAATAAATGATTATTCTCGATGCACCGTGCCTACATTGCACCTAATCAATGAACATGCATTATACCGACTTGCTCAAATTAAGCGATTTCCAAAATACGTCATCAGACAGGTAGGTTATCATTATGCAGATGAAAACGAATATCCCGCCACGAATAAATTTACAATTCCAAGGGAATTAAGAAATTGAGTGCACGATTAAAATCTAGTGCGTCGACGCGACTGTCACAAGGCCGAGCGTCCTTTGTACAAGTCGTCGTCGAGATCAAACGCCGGGTCTGCGTACCCGGAATCGTCGTAACGCAAGGATCTGAAATCAAAAATATAATAATTAATTACCATGGCAACCAATCTATCATCCCATTGTCAAATTCTCCACCTAAATCGTACTTTCGATTGTAGAGGAAGCTCGTGCCCGGCAGTGGGAGTGAAGTTGGGACGTATAGGTAAAGGCTAAGGGTCGCCGCACACGGGCCACACGCGACAGCCACAAACGCCGCCACGAGAAGCGAGAATCGGCAAAGGTAGCTGAAGCACGCGACAGCCACTTGTAGCCGGTGGTCAACACTTTTAGTCGGTGGCTGCTACTTCTTTTAACCGATGCGCGCAGTATCATACTGGACTCTGATGAAGAAGGTTTAATTGCGCTACTTCTGATAAAAAAAACGTCTCGTAGATACCGTAGTTATTGGATCTGATATAAATAATTTTATATCCTTAATTATTTCAATCAACACGCGTTATGGGCGTATGTGCATTCCCTCGACTCGAACAGGTTAACTGAGGTAAGGGAGAGAGGGGTGAAGAACCACGCGAGTGGCGTGTGGCGGCGTTTAGTGGACGGTAGGGGCCACATGAAGCGAGCAGCGACGCGACGGTTTGTAGCGTGTGGCGGCCACCAGCGTCAGCCGTGTGCCGCGAGTCCATATAAAATGTATGAAAACTACAGGAAATATGCCGGTAGCGGCGTTTTGTGGCTTTGGCGTGTGGCCCGTGTGCGGCGACCCTAATACAGTACAGTACATTTTTATAAACGTTGAATTTCTGTTGTAGGTATTATATTCATCTTTTTAAATTATATCATCGTAGGTAAATAAATGGCCGAGTATAAATTAGATGTTTTACCTAACCCATGTTGAGTTAAATAATAACTTAAATAGCTACAATAACTTTATTATTATCAGCCCATATACGTCGCACTGCAGTTCCCGGGCCTCCTCCACGATTGAGAGGGGTTAGGTCATATAGTCTAGTATTTACTAAGTTTTATCAAAATATAAAACTCACATCGTTCAGTGATTGTGTTTTTAACATTTTTATATTCACAGTTTATATTACCAAATAAAGTTGGACAATATCAACATTATAATTAATTTAGCCTAACAGTAATTGTCCCAAAAAGGTAACTAAGGCCAAACTTCACAAACGTGGACCGCGTTGTAATTAGTAAGCACAAAACCATTGTTTAACAAACCTCGTCGAATTAATCCTTTACATGCCCATAATATACCTCTAGCATACCCAAATTTTGCAAATAGTCCAAGAAATAAGAATCGTGTAGGTACTAATGTCACCGAGGCTAAATTTGGATCTAGTATAATACAAGCGATTCATAGAGGCAAATACATAGTCTTATCATTTGTAAAGTTTAGCATACAAAATAAATCTGTAAAGTCGAAGCAATTAAATAACTCTATTTTTAATAAAAATATATTTAAAATATAATACAAAAAGTAGGTGAGTTATTATTTATTTTCCTTGTAAATGACCAATAAAGCTGTTTTAATTTATGAGGTATATTTACCGGTCGGGAGTTCTAGTTCTGCAGCGCGAGGGCGGCGGCGACCGGGACGAGGCGCGCAGCAGGGTGGGGTCGTCATACCGCCGCGACACTATAGTGAAGTCGTGGTGGGCATCTATAAGCTTCTGCAGTCGAGAGACCATCTCGAAATCCGACACCGACGCCGGCACCAAAATTCCAAGTAGTTTAGCAATTGAGTTCCTAGATCACATAGAAAAAACGTGCGCGTTACAACAGAATACAGCAACCGTGAACTTTTTCTGCGCGACGTCGTCTGCGGAATTACAATTTACTTTCGAAAGAATTGTACCGACAAAACTTTGAATACGAATTTTCACATTTCTTTGTGTTTTTTTTTGCAGCTAATTAATAGCTAGCCGCAAAATTAACTGTATGTTTACATGTATAATGTATATTATGTCACCTATACTATTAATTACCGCAAAATAACAGGTTTGTCATAATGCGACATTTGTGTTGCTATTACGAACAAGATTCGTTATTTTAAGCATTTTACAGTTTAGTAAATTTAATTATTGTGTAAATGTCACTTTGTTGTACACCTTTTGCAAACCTTAAATTTGATGGACGTAAATCCATTTTTATGTTTCATAGGTACGTATATTGGCTAAATCGAGAAATCTTTAATAAATAATTGGAACAATGTCGGAACCTCCATAAAACTTAAAAGAAAATTCGCATTAGGATAATTAAATATGATTTTATACCGTCAGAGGAAGCTTGAGCTTTGCAAAAACAAGTTTATATATGGGCCGGTCGTGTCATGTCTGGTTATGTAGTACAAGACAAAGAATGACAACGTCGTGAGAAGTCCAGGATGCTATTAGAATGTGAGTTCTAATATTGCGCATGTGCTTGGTGACCAAAATGGCCGTAGTAATAGTGTCCTTATGTATTGTAGATAATAACAACATAGACAACACCAATTAGTAAGTGGATTATTACGTCTGCAAACAAAGGCCTGTGTAAATTTCATAGACTGTTGAAAAATAATTTACCTGAAGCTTTGAAGCTGTGCCTCTCTTCTTTGACATTCCGCGAGGGCTTCCTTCGTCCTAGCCAAGTCATCTCTCATGATGTTGATCTGGTGTTCGGTAGTAGTTCGTTCTTGTTCAAAGGTTTCACCGGTGGCTCGCACCTGGTCTTTCAACACGTTCACCTTGCGATTATACCGGGAGCGCAATATTTCCGACTCGTCCAATTTCTTTTGCAACTCTTCAATCTTCCGTGCTCTTTCCAATGAAGTGATCTAATGCAAAATGAACAACATTTTTTATTGTAATTTTTGTGCATCTGTTATAGATAAATGATTTATTGATACAAATACTGAGTACTGAGAATAAATATGATCACGATTCTATTAAGTTAATCACTTCAACCTTGTTAATGTAAATTGGTATTCCAGTAATATGCCATCTACTGGAATAGTCTGTAAGTCCGTACATAAGGTTTGTATTTATAGGGAATTCATTTAATTAAATTCTTAATATTATAAGTATAAAATAAAAAGTTGGATACAATTAAATTAAACTATATGTGACATGAGCTTTTAATTAAGTAAAAGATTAAAATATATTTCAATGCTACATTTCCGTGATAGAAGTTTTGAAGGTGAGTGTGGGCCAAGGTGTTTTGTTACAACTTACAAGTGACAATAGAAAACTGTTGGCATGCGATGGTCGTACTTGACATGTTAAGTTATTAAAAAGGACTATTTTTTGCATGCCATATATATCACTAACATAATAGCAAAGCAATTAAATAAAGCTTTAAGAAATAATTAAAATCAATTCGTAGATATTATATTTTAAAAGTTAAATACTTGGCTCCGAGGTCAACCAAAAAAGAAATAGCATGTCAATGTTCTTATAACCGAAGATGCTGAAACCGGAAAAAAGGTAAGGATTGTATAAGAATTGCGACTCTAGCACCGGTTGGAATAACACTAAGTAGAGCTAAATATTTAAACGATTGTTTTATTTAAGTATTGCAGGGAACTAGAACATTTATGTGCGTTATAATTGCGCTTGTTTCCCCGTGACATAACCTTGTACTCGGCGGCATCTGCGAGCTGTGCGTTGAGGTCGCGGAGCTGCGCGCGTGCATCGGTCAGCTGCACGGACAGCTTGTCGCACTGGCGAGCTAGCTTCTTGCTGCGAGCCACCGCCTCGTCCCGCTCGGCTTGCAGGACTGCACGCACGCGGGAGCTTTCATCCTAATGCATATAGGCAGTTAGTATAATAATTAAGCCTTACAGTAAATTATCTATGGCTGAAATTATCTTTTATCCTCGATTTAATACATATTTGTGATTCTTATTGCGTAAGGAACTATAAGTTTCTAATGTTTTCTTCTGCTTGCGCTTATCACACTTGCATTAAGTACCTACAAACTACATAAATCTGCTGGAGTTTAATGTCGTTCTTGACTAGGTCTAGACGCTAGTCAGATGAAAACACTTGGAAAGCTTTCACTGATCTTTAGGGGCAATTATTCTTCAGAAGAAATGAGGTTTTTGAATCAAAACTCTTAGGTATAGGAAATGGAATACTCCGTATTTAAACCTACCAATAATAATAAGTCTTAAGTATGCGATTAATTGGCATACCGTGGTAAACAACATTCATAAACGATTGTAAGTAGGTAGTGAACTCTTTCGAACAACTAATGACGTCACAAAAATGTCAAAACGTAAAGTAAAATGGAATGCATTCTGGCAAGTCCATATTTAGATATCAGCTAGAAATAAAAATAATAAATGACGCTTTCTCATCTCCATGTGGTAAATGCATGACAACAACTCCCTATTTACCTTTCATTAAATAGATACCAACTTGTACACTTAGCTTGCGACGAAGCAAATCGAGGTGCAAATCCTTCCGCTGCAGTTGCTCTCTCAGTATTCGTATTCGCCTCTGTAATTGATATACTACCGCAGTCTGTAATATAATTGATCAATTCCAATATATTAATACTAATGCTATATTGGTCGATTTAGAAGATAAAAATTGCTTGTCTGAAATATTACTGATGAATACTTTTCTACTTAGAAATTATAAGTACTATATGATAATATGTTAATTTGCATTAAAAATTACTCTACATTATCGTACGAAATGAGTTTACTAATGATTGCTACTTGGTTACCGATCATGACACAACTCTTAATTGTTTTATAATAGCGTGATTATTTGTTTTGCGTTGCTAGTTTGCTATTAATTTGAAATGCAATTATAACTACAGTACCCAGGACATACGGGGCAACCGGTTAAAGGTAATTAAGTTTGCGAACTCTCTAAATATGTGATAATACTGCGTCGATATTAGTTGCATGCCAATTGGGAACGGTTAATATCTTACTTCTTTAAGATAGGGCAAGTCATGGAAAGATCGCTCTCTGCGCAGCCGCGGGAGAGTGCCATAGTATCCGTAATATAGCAGCTACACAAAACACGACCATTAGATACAACACAAACAATATATATGTATATAACTCTACAAGGATAAAATCAGGTTGTTTAATTCTTTGTGGCAATCATTTCTATATACCTTATAAAAATAGATTTTACCAATTTACTACAAACAGCTTAATACATTGGTGGTGTATTATCACTGTTTGCATGAGCCAATAAGACACATTGTGTCATTACAAAAAATAAGCCTTTTTATGTACGTACATATTTGGCTTATAAAATAAATAACATCTAAATATAAAGTGGATACAAAGGTAGAACTATTCGGCAGGTACCTAACTGAATACCTACCTTATTGCATAATAATCCTACTAATTTTATTGAATTTTTAAATTATTAGTTAAGTATGTAAAAATAATGCAGTAAGCAGGTATATTTACAATAGTATTTATTTTTTTAAATTAAAATGTGGATTGAAAGTTGAGTTAAAGTTCAGACAATATATTTTTATTCTGTTGAATATTTGTGTGCATTCTACAAACTGAAATATATTTATTAAAGGAAGTGTAAAAATAAACAAAATTGAATAATATGTTTATAATAATGTAATATCGTAATTCAAGATTATTTCTCGCTATACCGAGTAGGCGTTTACTTACATACAACTTACTGACTGACCTTGTCAACAATTTTATCGCTCTCGAGTCTAGATAACTGCTCGGCACGGTGCATAATGGATTCAGTGTGCAATTCTATGCCGACATCTTGAGTCAACTCATCCATATTTAGCGTTCTGCTTAGACGCTCCAGGAATGCTACAAACTGTAACAGTAACGCAGAGTGCGCGTGATACAAGACACTTCCGCATTTACTAGCAAACTACAACCCATTAATATCTGCCATCATTCAACTCAAATATTAATTATATTAGGTACTTACGTTAGCTTTATCTTTCCGAAGACTATCTCTAGACAACTCTAATGCATTAAGTTCCGATTCAAGCTTGTGTACCTTTGCTTCGAGCATGTTTCTTTCATCTTCGAGGATACGTACGCGCGTAGTTGCTTGGTCATGTAAATGAGCAGTTCTTCCTAATTGTTGAGATTCCATTCCCAATTTATCACGAAGGGAATCTATTTGCTGACAAAGGCAGAATTAACCGACATGCAATCAAAAATCATCAAATACATCTTCAAAATTATCATATAATATTTTATTAATTGGGTCTCACCACAGATTTATCTTTGTTGTCGCTTAAAATTTCCCGAATTCTATCCTTAATGGTACTTTCATGTGCTTCCACAAATCTTGTCGGTAAACTAAGAAGAATGGCTATAGACTCCATGGTGTTCCGGAACTCAGTCTGTAGTCGCTGATATTTTTCATCGCGATGTCGTAAATCCTCTAAAAACCGAACCAAATGTAATTTAATATAATTAATCAGGTAATTGAGACTAGCTTTTGACGAATATGTATTTTACCTTTTAACTGGACTATCATAGATTCATTCTGATTAACGTTATCTGTAACGACATTTAAATTTTTTGTACAATGTGATAACTTGTCTCGGGCTTCATGTAACTCCCGCTCAATGACTCGGTTTTGTACAGCTAGTGATTCTTTTTCCTGTTTTAACCTTTCTATATCCAGAAGTTGAGAAGAAAACTGTCTTTGTAGTATGTCTTTGTCAGCATTGGCTCTTTCAAGAGCATCCCTGCAACTTCTCAAATCTTGTTCTATCGAAGATAGGTTTTCTGTCGTGTTCATGCATTTATTTTTTAATCTAGTTATTTCTTGTACTAATTCAGCTGCTTTAATTATAAGACTTTCCGGGGAATGAGTGTGTGTCGTATCACAGAAATCAGCATCTAGAGCAGCAGAAAGCCTACGAACTAGGTCGTGGAATTGACACCGCGCATTTTCTTTTTGTTGTTCTTCGTTATGACATTCTAACTCAAGCGAACGCAGTTTCTTTTCTAAATCTTTGATTTTTTCTTCGCAATAACGATTGTCTCTTTGTAAAGTTTGTACAGTTAAATCACTTCTACCTTGCGCTGCCTGGAGGTTTCTATGTAATTCTTCCAGATCTTGAATTTTCTTTTTGAGAGAGGAAATAATAGCACTTTGGCGAGCATTCTGCTCACGTAAATGGTCGATTTCGACTTGTTGTTCTAATATTCTCTGATCTCGTGATAACATTTGATTTCTTAAATCACTGTTCTGCAAATGTGTTTAATAATGATATAGCTGTTTTTCTATTTGTATATAATATACAGAATATGAATAGTTAGTTAGAACTTACTTCAGATGCTAATTTATCTCGTTTGTATTGTAGACCAGCTAGATCACTTCTTAAGGTAGTAATTATGTCGTTCCCAGAATCACCTTCCATCTATGCACACATATTGAGAACACAGCATTTATAACACGTGAATGTTTTAAACAAGGTTAATATTATATTATTACATATTTTACTTACAGAATTCCATAGCAGTGTGTAATTGAAAGTCAGCTTCACGTGCCGTGCAAAAGACGACTACTGAAGTTAAAGTACTTCTTGTTTGAAATGTAGCGTGATACGGATTGCTATTTCAAGCTTACCAGACGGGAGTCACGATACCAAGCTCTATACATGCATAGCTATGAATTTACATAAATCCGGGGACAGGATTTATTTGTTTCATGATTGGTTCTATCGTGAGGCGGTTGCCAAGTCGTCATTGATTTTAGAGCGCTTTATGGGAAGACAGTAAGGGTAGAGCCAATTTATACCGAGTTGCTTATTAAAGGTTGCTGTAGGTACCAACGTTTAGCTACGTTTATATCAGAAGAGCATTCCGTACGTGGTACGAGTCGATGCACGCTACGGCCCCGGCTCTATTGAGTACAAAAATGTTTCACTTTATTTCCATTATCAAAGTATAATGCAAGGACTGAAAACATGGCAGCTTTTGTCTAGTTAAGAATACTTCACGTATATATTTAAAAATGTACATAAAATATAGGTACACCTTACTCTTACTTTATGTGTACACAAAAGAAAAATAATAAATTCCAAACGCGCACACCACCATTGTGTACAGTTAAAAGTGGTACAGCCACGTTGTTGTCTGTCATGACTCAGCATGAATGGACAGGCTTGTCCGGGGCGGGTCCACTGGCTCATGCGAAATTGACATGAAGCGACAGCTTCGCTGTTGCGTTTCGTTCGGTGAGTTAGGTTGCCGGATGCCCAGTACCCCTTTCCTCTTCCCCTCGTTTTTCCTTCCCGCACTCCTCCCAATTTGATGGGCCAGCAACACATCCAAGGTCCAGCGTTGCGAATGTTCATGGGCCGCAGTGATCACTAACCATCAGGTGACCTCTTTGCTCGTTAGTCGGACTTATGCAATAAAAAAAATGAATAAAAGTAGATTTTTTTCCTGGAGTATGATTACAGTTAGACATTAAAGATTTCCCTGAGCTACCCATGTCTAAATGATCAAATATCGTATTATTTAATAATTATAATCAATATTATAATTTATACGTCATGGCTATCGAGGCAGATAAGAATAGGTATGCCACCAGAGAAATATCCTACCACCAGCAAACAATATTGAATTTTACACAACTACCTACTGGTAACTAGGTACCCTACTGGGAACAATCTAAATATAAATATAAAGAAAAAATTGCGGACGCCGGATACAAAGCCATATGATGAGGGAACAGAGAGATTGATGAACTAAACTTAAAAACCATTCGATTGTGACCTATGCTTGTGACAGTATTATACTGTAACTATTTCAACAACATAGATAATGTACGCTTCTGGTGGTTGTACAGCTGTAAATAAATATTGGGCAAAATTCATGTAAAACATACATTTTGTAAAACCCCCATATCTCCTAAAATTTATAATAAGGTACAAATAAAATGCCCGGCAAAAAATTTATTCGAAAAGCTGAGACAAAACCTTCGACAAATAATAATTGGTCTATTATTGGTTATAATAATCATAAGTAAATCTTTAATAAAAGTGCTGCGGTACACATAATATACTCGTATTTGAATATGATTTGACGCACTGTACAATTTAGGTCAATAAATTTTATTAATAGCGTGTAATAACAATAATTAATCTATCACCTCAATTTCTGCTATTATGAAACAATTTAGGAGCAACTCAAATTAAATAAATATCCACTCAGATACAAACTAATCAAACCGATTTTAAGCCATAAATGTTATACGTATTGTTTTTCAAAATAATAAAACGTAAACCTAAAACACACCTATGCATTTTTAATTACCTACGAATTTCACTTTTATAAGTAAAAACGGAACTTTTCAACTTCACTTGTTTTAAACTTTCCCGTTTGTGGAACTGGGTTGGTATTTAAGTGAAAATTGTCATTTAACCTAGGTCCCTGAGATCTCAGAGATACGCGGACCACTGTACATTATTTACCATTAAATTTAAATTATCAGACGCGACTAGTTTTTATTATTATTATACATGGAACCCAGCCTAAAGTACCTACCTACTTCACATTTACCAAATAATTTTATACTCATATGTAAATCACAGATTTCTTTTATTATTCTATGTACTAAAAAGTGACAAACAAAATAAATTAATTCCATAATTAAAAGGTGGGTATGTTACATAGATACAAATTTGTATTTATATAGCATGCATTATTTATATAAACATAAACATTTACCTCTATAGGACTTTTCGTGCGGCTTGTTTCGTAAATCTTCCAGTTCTCTACCTCTTCGTTTACTTTTTCCTCTTCCATAGTCTCCAGATCTAACAAATATCACGTATTTCGTAGCAACAACTTTTGCAGGCTCACTTCACACTAAAATATAATAGTCGTGTATTTCTGTCCATTCAGTGACGAAAAAGTATATACTTCTCGTTGCTATGGTTCTTGTCGTCGTAAACAAGGAAATCGATTTGGGTTCGTAGTGCGCAATAGAATATAATATATTTATTACTGATCATCGTTTCTGATTAATATGTCTTAAATAGAATAAAACAGCTATTGTTTTGGGTAAAATTAATTGTTGCGTGTTAGGTATGTAATTTTCTTCTAAATTCTTCGGTAAATAGAGTCGCTCAAAACATGTTTTCCTAATATCAAATGTAAGTAGATTGAATTAGGGATAATAGAAAACACAATTCAAATTTTAGTATTGGTTTCTTGAAACGTAACATTCATTATTTATTTAGTATGAATATGAATAGGTAACTATTCGGCCAGCCCAGTATCGCCCGGGTAGGTGTAAAATACAAATCCCTTCTTGCTCAACTGGTAACTCATGACAGCATATTTTTCATATAAATGTGAACAGAAACATGATCTTCCATAAAACCTTTCTAACACAGACGTAATATATAGAGATATTTATTTATGTTTCTACTACAATTTAACTTCTTTCTCCTCTTACTAGTCACATTTCGTAAATCGCAAATGCATGTCATTAATTATGAATTTCATTCCAAGAACTCTTTCACTCTACAAGCTTTCATAGTGTATTATCTATGATCACAACGCTATTCCGCATTCTGTCACGTAAACTCACGTCACACATTCCCTTATTGATAGCATCTCCACTGCCGTCTTCAATACCCATATTCAAATAAATCCGTATATTTTATTTACACACTTACAACCCTCCTGCTTGTTATAAGCATCAAAATTAAAAATAAACAAGGTTCGTTTCCAATGTACCACCAATCTTCAAAATTGGTTTGGCGAGAAAAGAAACAGATAATAAATGATATTGTGTATTTTCGCATTAAAGATTATAGATATCACTTTCAGTGGTTCAGAATGTAGAAAACAAATGAATTTTGAAGGGCCTTATCTTTAACGTTAATGCAATACGTATTCTCTCAGGATGTTTGCATGAGAAGAAAAAAAAAAACATTTTTGAAAAGTACGAAAGAAAATATATTTAGAAAAACAACAAACAATTTTATAACAAATACGAAGTACATAAAGCATTTATTAGTAATTCAAAACGGCCATGGTTTCAGAGACCAAACATATAGTCAATGAAACAGTCAGCAGTAAAAACGAAAAAAATGCTTACAATTATGTAAGAATAGGTTTTTGACACAAACCAAATAACTAATCAAGCTTAATTATCTCGGTGGTACTATCTGGTCTCTCATGAGACACAAATCAACAATCACTTAACATCTATTGGCCGAGATTAATAAACGATCTTCATTTCTATCTAAAGATCGATCGTGAAAATAGACCAATGGGCTCAAGGTATTGTCGACACGCTCATATTTGATGTGTTCTGATTGGTCTATTTTCCGGATCGATCCTTAGATAGGGATTGGGATCGCTTATTAATTTTGTTCGTATGACATTTAAGCTCCCTGGAACAGTGAGAGACATCTACATATCCTAAATCATACTGGTAGCACACTCGTCACATACACAGATCTTTTTATAGCAATTTGTTTGTATGGCACGTTTAGAGGAAGTAGAGAGTTTCAGCGAGCGAGGGGTGCGGCTGCGTGTGCAGACTGTTCGCCGCCAGGAACGCGAGCTTGTGTGCGTACTGGCACACGGACGGCACGCGCACTTGCGACGAGCAGTTGAAGTACAGGTGCGTCAACTTGTACGTCAAGCGCTGGATCTGCAAAAATGTACGTGTTATAATCGATACTCATTCGTCCATAGCGTAAAATAAAATCTTAATTACTGATATTATTGTGATCATATTTACAGGTAAACACAAACACTTTTACAAATGAAATTAACTAAATTAGCCTTGTTAACAACATGGTACATACTCGGTCTGGATGCAGTCCTGTAGTGTCTTCAATAACGTTATACGACGTTGGCGCAATCGTGCCTTCGCGAACGTTTTGAGACACCAAGTAGAAGTCATAGCTGTAAGAGATAATATGTCATTACAAACACCCCACTTGGATATACAGAAAGTAAGGAACCAAGGCGTTAACTACATGATGCGGCTACATTTGTATCTGCAGGGAGATACTTTTTTCTTTGCGACACTTACCGTTCAGGCAGGGTGACCACATCGTCAATGATTGTGCCGGGACGGGGATTTTCCCCTGAGTTGCCTTTGGCCACGAATATTCGCGTGTTAATGCGTTTGGAGACAATAATGAAAGCCATTTTGTACTCCATGTCGGCATATATTTCGTTTAGTTTCTTCTTTATTTCATTGACCTACAAATGTAAACAAACACACAAATTAAATATAGGCTGTAGTCATTAGTTATCTACGGGTCGTGCAGTATTTATTAGATATTACCTCATGGCCATGGACATATGGTATTTGTCCGTCGCCGACGCCGTCTCTGTAGATGAATATGCGACTTGGAAGAGTACCTGTTTGTATAAGAAGCTTGTTTAGTATTAGTCGGCGGACGTGCGAGTAAGCGTGAGCCGGAATTTGTATGAGGCGTTACCATTCTTCTCGCGGAACTTCCTGATGGCGGTGCCGATGTTGAAGCTCATGTGGGCGCTGAGCTCCTCGCCCGAAGTGTGCGCGTTAACTACGGAGAAGTACTGCGTCATCTGCTTGTCCATGGTGGCCACGAACGCTCCGAAACTCTTTTCCTTGGAGCGCGTGTCGTGGCACACGTCGTAACCGATCACCATGAGGGACGGCAGCGGGATCTCCACGGTCCACGGCGCACCGCCCAGCTGCGAAAATACAACGCTTCATTACTCTTCTTACTTCAATACTCTTACAGGCAATACAGCAAAAATTACAGCATTACACTATTACGATATAGTAATGAAGCACTTCTAGTGAAGTTCAAGCACTTGCGAGAAAACAATTTGTAATAAAAGGATTGATTTGAAATATCAAATGCCTCACCTTGCAGTTAATTTGGATGGCCACCTTGGTAGCGATGGACATGGCGGACTTGCTGGTCATGTTTCTGGCGCACACCACTTGTGTAGGAACGCCGCGATTGATGGTGCATTTCTTCTTAATCGCTTCGTATCTGAATACATTCCAAATATACACACATACAAGATGTACTGAAGGACACCTCCATAGTTGACTTCGTTCAGTGCAAGATTGGATATAGCTCGTTGCCTTACCTGTCCGCGGAGTTGCGAGCGAGCACGCACAGGATCATGGCCGGGTTCATGCGCGCCATCACTGTTTCGCACATGTTCGCGTAATCTATGGCGCCGTCACTGCGCATGCCCACTGCAGTAACAATTGTACGTTATATTATGTGCGATATAAGTCAAGACAAGAAATGTGTTTTTACATCTCATTTCTAACCTCATGTAAATTATTGTTGTCATTAGAAATCAATTTAAAGATCACAGCCCACGCACTGCAATTTATGTTTTATGAATATGGCAAAAATGAAAATAGTAAAATTTAGTGCTAAGTCGATCCGAAAAATAATTTAGTCGAAACAGTACCTATCTCGGGTCTGGGCATCCGGAAGCCAACTCCTGCGCCGGTCTTCATTATGAGCTCGATGAAGGACTCGCCGTCGCGGCGTTGGCGGTCTGGCAAAATCACCACCCAAGTCGGCATGTTGGCGAGGGTCAATAGCGATTTTGATCTTTAAAAAAACAAAGTCACTGTATGGCTTTATCTAAGTATACATATAAAATGCTGAAATACAGTAGAAACGTGAAAGAAGATCTAAGATGAGGAACAATGTGAACATATTTAAGTAAAGTATTTACCGCATGTCTCTGGTCCAGCCCTCGGTAGTGTCACCGGCCGGATAGCGCGCGTTGTTGCCTTGAATTATGATTTCCGGCGGCAACTGACGACCCTTGATCCTCACCAGCTCGTTAGACAACTTCAGCGACCAGCTCTCCAGCTCCTGCAATACCGATGGAACGTATTGACTCAGCAGTCGTGACCCAGGCAGGGCTATGAGCACATTGAGTGAGGTGGCATAGTAACCTCCACCACTTCCCGCGACTGAGTGAAGCGTCGGTTGAACTGCAGCAGCTTCTGGATGCGCTTGTCGGGGCCGATCTTGGTGTGCGTGTCGAGGGAGCGCATGAGCTTGAAGTTGGAGCGCATCTCGTCCGAGAGCCCGGTCTGGCGACACAGCTCGGGCACCAGGTACACGAGCTCGGGCATGCCGGCGCGGATGTCCCGCGGCTTGGAGCGAGAGATCAGCATGGGCTGGCCGGGGTCGTGGATGCGGATCTTGTATTTCTGGAACACGTTCATTGGTCATGCAATCGATGGTGGTGAAATCGATCAAAAATCTTCGTGTGTTAATATGAAGTCTGCACAGGATTCTGTCCAGTTGCTTACTGTGTAATAGTAGTCCATGTAGGTCACGTCTCCATCCCTCATCTTGAATGTGGACTGTGGAGTCACATTCCACGCCACGTCATCCACTCTGTATGTCTTCTTATTGTAGTCAGTCATCACTATGTTCCCTGAACATTTTTAAATTACAGTTTTATTTGTTTGAACAGCTACCTACATTTCATATAATACAAGTGTTGTATCTTTCAATGATGTAAATAGTTCACTTACCAATAACATCCTCTAAAAATATTTTTTTATAATTGTTTCCCTTTGTAGCAGCATATTCACTTAACATCTGCAACACTGTGTCCATTCGGAGAACCTTAAAGCATGCATATAAATTATTAGCTGAATATTTATTTACATAAACTCCAATCTGTATATTATATAAAGTACCTTGTGAGCTATTTCGGCAACCATAAGGAGGCGGTCCTCGTGTTGATTTATAGTAGTTTTGTACCCTGGCCAAATTTGAAGTTTGAATTCCGGAATATCGACCTGGAATAGAAAAAGAAATCATAGAAAATGGATCGCACTTTTTCGATTATGAATGACCAAAGCATCGATCAAATATACATAGATACAACATGAGCGCTTGAAAAATGGCACCGAAAAAGAGTGCTTAAATCACGAGTAAGCACTCTTTCGCCTTCAGTCGCGCGCCTACCGTTGCTTGTGACAATGCCTAAATGCTCCGTAAAAAAGTGCAAAAACAACACGCTTACAAAGCTTAAAACTCATGGGATTTCGTATTTTCGGTAAGTAAAATTAATTTACTTGCTTCCTACTTTAATCAATATGTGAAATTGAGTACCAATAATGAAATTTAAATTAATTTAGCAACCTAAAATCAACAAGCGCTGCTTCGCAGTTGTCTCTTTCGACACGCTTAAATAGACAAGGATGAGTAGCGTCATGATTTGGAACAGAATATACATAGAGTAGTTTTATTTTGTATTTTTTATTTACTAAATTTTAAATAATTTAAACTTATTATATATTAAAAATTAACATCAGAAATATTTATTACAGATTACAGAATTGATTATATTATTATGTACAGACTATATTAAAACTGCCTCGGTGGCGTAGTTGTATTACGGTACGACTACAAAGCTGAGGTCTCGGGTTCGAATCCCGGGTCGGGCAAAAGTGGTATTGGGTTTTTCTATTCATTATCAGCCCGGAGTCAGGAATTTGTGCCCGATATGGCGATAGGCTCGCCCCCTATCACATCATGGGACGGAACATACAAGGCGAAATGTGGGTGTCCTAGTGGCGCCTCTGCCTACCCCTTCTGGAATAAAGGCGTGAGTTTATGTATGTATGTATGTATATTAAAATATATTAAAACGAGACATTGTGAAGTAAATATAAAAAAAATAGTTGTGTGTCAACGATTTTTGTTTCATTTGTTCATGGTTTTGCCATATTCGTACAACATTTAACATAATGTAAAAGAAAAATAAACTTAAGTATATTTATTTATTTAAATCTTTATTGTACACAGAAAAATAACATACAGAAACAGAATACCAAAAAAAATAATTATTTTATTATTTTTTTCGATTTATCATTTTTACAAAATAATCACATTTTACATATTATATTTCATTATTACAATACAATAGGTTTACTTTACCTATTATATTGTAGATTTTTATGTTCATGTTAATTCATAGAAAAAATATGTAACAATTCGACTCCATTGCGCCCTTTATTCCGCTGTCCAACTAGTCATAAAATTTTATTACTTTCGAGGACGTCTCATTCAAAAAGGGACTTTATGCCCCAGGAATAAGGTGAAATTTGTGTTAATTTGTGATCTTCTTGTTCAGTTTTTTGTTTCAATGCATCGGTGCCACTTTTTAAAGGAACATTTACAGCGAACTGTGTATCTAGTGTATAATTGATCGATGGACCAAGGAGATAATGTTTACTTAGCCAATATGAAGTGTTAGCTGTAAAAATATTACATGATTATCCGACGTAATGTTACCTTCGCATTAGAATCGAAGTAGTCCCGCCCCATCAACTGCAGTTGAATCAAGTTAAAGCATTTCCTGATGATGATGTTGAATATCTGGATGTAATGGTAGTCTCCGGGACTCACGTCACATGTCAACTGCAATGCGAATTACATTGTTGAATACTTGAATGCTATGTAGTACATTATACAGTGTTACAGTTATAATCGTTTTGTTACCTTTATCAATATACGCATGCGTTCTCCGTCGTTCTTACGATCAGAGTACAACTCCAGCGGCTCTGGATGGAGTCTCTTCACAGTGTACAGCACCGTGCCGTCAAATAAATACCTGTGGAGAGGTTCTCGTCTGATTACCTTAAGGTTACTAGATTTTTATGCTTTGCTTTCTAAATACTGAATTACTTGTGCCTAAATTAAATGCTACTGAGTATATCAGTTTCTTTCCAAGTAGTTTATATTCTCCGAATGAAACAATATACCTACTTATGTTACGTGAGAACTTAGCAACGTCGACATTACCCTCCGAGTGTTTTGCTGTGTATGCGCAGCAAAGATTTCCGCACGCCTGTGTTGTCTTCTTCGGGAGATATATCGACGTGGTACTGATACAAACGCCACTGCGGAGTGGTTTGGATTGTGAAGTAATTCGCGAACAAGTCTATCGGCGTGCCTGATGTTCCTGTAAAGAGAGAGTCGTAATGACATCAACTGTCGATGACACTGCTCTCAGTAGATCTGGAATGTTTTACGTAGCAAATATAATAATATGGTATACCCTGCTTGGTAGTGGCGGCGGCTGGTCGGGTGCGCACTATAGTGAGTTGCTCAGGCAGCACGCGGCCGCCGCCGCGGCGCGAGCCTCGCCCGACTACTGTGCTGCCCGCGTCACCACTCGGACCAGGTTGACCTGTTAATCGACACACATTTGAAACTTAAAAAAATGGAAGACATTATAGCGACTTGATTTTTGATTTGCCATTAATTCAATTAGGATATGTTTAACACGCCAATAATTAGGTTCTATGCCTGAAAATAACCATTTAGAAGATCCCATGGTTTCTGCCTAAGGATGGCCTTTTTGGTCGGAATATGAAGACATCGAGTTGAATCAATACAAAATAGGTATACAGGTCTGCGGACTCTCAGATTCATAATCAGATATTTAAGTACATGGAGAATTGAATGCTCCTAGGTCCGTAAAATGACTTGATTTTTTTCCCCATGTGTTTAGAACCTCCTGCTTTTATTTCATTTAAACCAAGCTTGTGGTTTTGAAGTTACGATTGTTTTAGTTCCGCGTTATTTAAATATATTTTTTCGTTATGTTGGCGTGAAGTCACATTATTATTAGTTGCTCGACCGCCCGCTTTCACAGTACTGTTTCGTTTCATTGCTATACCTGCTAGTCCTGGTATTCCTCAGTTTGTCCCACAATAACTTTTTTAAGAAGAAGTTGATACAAAATATATGAAATTAAATTTCTTTATTGGTCATGCAGATTGTAGACAGTTAAATTAGGCCGCCCGGCGGCAATATGGCTCGATAACATTGTTAGTCGCAGGCGGAACCTGGATGCCACTAACAAAGACAAAGAAAAGTGGCATAATATGAGAGAGGCCAGATACCCAGCAGTGGGACCCTACAGGCTGTGGGTGGTAATGATGATGAGGCAATTAAATTGCTTTTATAATAAGTCAATACACATCATATGTAGTACATAATCTCTATTTACAAAACATTTGATATAAAATTATAAGTACTAGAGGTCCCCCGGCGCGGCGGTCGAAATTCAACCGTAATTCACACATAAGCTCTCGCCTTTTCCCAGAAGGGGTAGGCACAGGTGCTATCACGTTTCGCCTTATGCGTTCAGTCACACGTTGTGATAGAAGGTGAGCCTATCGCCATATAAGGCACACATTTCTGACTCCAGACTGATAATGAAAAGAAAATATGTTATGTCTGTGTATTTGTATGTTTAATTAGTATTACATAGCTTTCTTCTTTTTTTACAGGGCGTTCTCTTTCTCCTTTTATTAAATCCATCCCAAGGTTGTCTGTCTGTTAGACATTGCTTTATGCAATAAGATCGTCAGATACCCAGAAGGGGTAGGCAGAGGTGCTACTAGGACCCACATTTCGCCTTGTGTTTTCGTCCCATAATGTGATAGGGGGCGGGCCTATTGCCATATCGGGCACAAATTCCTGACTCCGGGCTGATAATTAATAGAAAAATCCAATATCACTTTACCCGACCCAGGATTCGAACCCGAGACCTCAGCTTTGTAGTCATACCTTGGTACAACTACGCCACCGAGGCAGTCCAGTTAGTCTTTACAGTACTAGAATATACAAACACAAAGATAGACAGCTTGTTAAAATGTTTTTTTAAATAATGAATGCAAAGAAGAAAACCAGTCTCAAGTTTATTAAACGTAATATAAGTATAATTTCCTTTCTTCTAGATTAGCATACTAGCAAATTAAACATATTGTATGTTTTAAGAAAAATAATATTTTGAACAAATTTATATACTATTACTAACTAGTGACTAAATAGTGACTCCGGTACACCCAATGGTAAGAATATGCAATGAAAGAAGTGTATACCCACAAGTGATGGCTTTGTATTACAGATCAACACAATACTGCCAGCATTGTAACTTTTAAGCCATAGGCTGAACCAGAAAAGCAACACACTTGTGTATGTGACTATGAGCGGATTTCCAACAGTGTGTAAGATTGCTATCCAGGCAGATATAAATTCCATTGGCCTTATTCATAGACAATTTTAAATCCTATTTTAGTTATCAAATGTTTTGTCCCTTTCAAACAACTTTAGAATTCAGTTTGAGCAAAGAAGACAAAACATTCAATAGCTAAAATAGGTTTTAAAACTGTCTTTGAATAACGCCGCATACGATTAGCTACAGCATCGCCAGCATTCTTACTGACAAAATGTAAAAACAGTAAAGTTGTCATTTTACATCCATTTTCTATGGTGCAGTACCACACTGGTTGGGACAATGCACTTTTATTGTAAGTGTTACTACTTACAAGAAGGCTCTGCCACTTATAAATCTTGTAGATATAATATAACCCCTTCACAAGTAGCATGAAATAGATAATAATAATTTACACCTGCTTCCTTTCTTAATCAGGGTCTTGTCCTACTAATATTATAAAGGTGTTCATTACTACTTTACGCTCAAGAGGTAACTGATATCCTATATTAACACACATGCTACTTTTTATCCAGAAAACTGTAGTGCTCCCAAGGAATGAGCATGGAATCTTCCCACTCAAACAGCTGGACCAAATTTGGTGAAATTTGATATGGAGGTAGCTCATACCCTGTATTACCGCGTAGGCTAATTTCTAATCCAGAAAAATGTAGTGTCCCAGTGGGATGAGCAACAATATCAAATACTCAAAGGAATGAGATGGGATAGAAAATAGGGTGGATGTAATAGGATATAAGAGGACAGAGTTGCATGCCTTAAGTCATGGAACCCAAAAAGGATGGGATGTAATGGGACGGGACAGGAAAAAACAGTATTATGGATGGCAGGCATGTTGAGTTTAAACATAAAACAGTACCTACACAAAATAATACATCTGATGTAGCCTGGACTCTAAAAAGTATATGTACCCGGGCGAAGATGGGTCGGACTGCTAGTATTTATACTAAGCCCCACTAGAATAAGTCACAACTAGGATTAACAATCGCATGTTAGGTATATCTTTATGATACATAAAAAAAAATATTTATCATAGTAAATTCACATTTGAAATCACAAGCAAAACAAATAAACAATTTGGAATTAAACTTATAAGCATAAACAGCTCAGCATTCTATGTATGTAGTATTGCCTGCTCAGAATATCAATAAATTCAAAATTAAGCAGATATCTACCTTTATTGTAAATTCTTAGGAAATAGTTTAGTGGCAACAGAGAGACTTGGACACTAATGAATGGAGCCGTTAAATAGATGACTGCTTGCTTGATAATTAAATAATAAGGTATACTAAGTTACAGTAGGGTAATTGATGAACCTTCTTTGTAATAAGTGTATGCAAATGTACTTCTCACACTCACACATAGTAATTATTCCTTGTACCTTTTTGGACACACACCCAAAATTATGCCTTAGACTTTTTTTAGTATCTATTGTCTTGGGTAAAGTAATTAAGAGTGCTAAAATATAACTTTACATAAACATTTATATTAAGTGAATGAATAAATACCCAAATCAATCTTTTGCATTCTTTGCTGTATGTCTATGTCCCCTGGATGGTCATGAGTGGAAGGCGTGGAGCGGTGAGAAGCGCGGCCAGCTGGCACCGTGGGAGTGGGCACCCCTGCTCGAACCGGCGGCGCCGCAGTAGGCGGGCCCCATGCACTCGGCGGCTGCGGCCGCGGGCCATGCGGTGCAGCTTGTTGGTGCGATGCTCCTGGTTTCTCGCCTGGTCTCCGCGGCGGCGGGGCACCTCCACCGTCTCCTCCGCGACCGGCTCGCCCGCGAGCTCGACCTCGGCCTCTTTCAGACATACCTTAAAAGAATTCAAATATTTTAAGGAACATCCGACACCCGCAACCAGGAAGTTTACACAAACTAGGTAGGTACGCAATGTCTTTGGATTGCTGCTGAAAGATTTTAAATAAAAACAATTAAATATTTGAAAGGCTTGTAACGGTTTGCCAGTGATCAATGATCGGTGAAAACCTGCGTTTATATTAATGCACTTAGTTAATGATTACGTATTTAAAAACCTATTTGAAAGATAGTGAAATAACTGATATTATACTATTTTAGTTTGTTTAAGTACGGTATTCATTATTTAGATTAGGGAATATGGACGTCGATGTAGGTACCGCGCACTCAAATATTTTTGTATTAAGTATGCACCACAATTAATATAGATTAAACTTAAGAGTATATTACACAAAAATATTTTTAATGGTATATAAAAGTACAAACTAATGTTATTAATGATTTTATACTTGTATTAAACATTTTATAAAATAAATTTTACTATTAATTGTCTCAATTATGATTGAAAAAAACTAAAATATACCTTTAAATCTAGGTGATCAGTAAAAAGCGCTGCGAGCCAAATATAACAAAATGTTCACAAACTACGAGATGTCTACTGGCAACAGGTAAAGTAGTGGAAGTTGGAAGTGAGAAAAATGGCGCGAGTCGCCATCACCGGAAATCCCCCTAGTACTACAGATATACCGCATCTTCTCTAAGTTGGCTTGTGGCAAAATTAGGAACTACATTCAAAAGTAAAACAAAATACCTGTTTATGCATTGTTTTACATATGATTTATCAGATTACATATTTTAACCAACAAGCATTTTAACAGATTCGTAATCCCGTATTAATAACATGTCGAATGTAATAAAAAGTGACGAGAGAACAACTTTTTATTACTTTGCACAACAGCGCTTTTGGGCGACAGAAGATCGTAGACAATATATTAATGTAGTGTTTCTATCCTGTAACGTCGGCTCTACACTCTCGAATCTCTCGATCGAATTCACCCGCGGGCTTATGGCTCGAGCATACTGCCTAAGCAATGGCGTGTATTCTATGCAGTGGCATGGTTTATCAAAAAGCCAGGTCAGAAGTGTTTGCCACCCCATAAATTAAGAGGAAAAGAGAAAAACAAAACTTCCCGCGATAAAAAGTGTAATGTATGAATGATATTTGTCAGTTTTATAGTAAAATTTTATGTCAGTCGCGATTCTTTTCGAATAATTCATCCTGATATTCCTGCGGGTCCTAGATCAGGAATATCAAATTGGCGACGAGTAGCATTCTGCAAGACAGCGTCGGTAAACTTTATACATAATTTCCCTTGCGGAACTTCTAATAGTTTAATTCATTTTGTATCACTAGTCGCTTCAAATAAAGGTTCTCACGGCAAATATTTGACTAAAAACGAAATCTTCAGCGCGGAATACACTGAAAATTCACAAATGTCAAAGATGTAACAATGTGGCCAGGTGTAATAAAGGATTAGTTCCGTTTTTACACTTTTTTGCCAAGCTATACACCCAAATCCACAATTCTTAATAGAATTTAGAAATTGGCAACACTTTCATGGTGTTTTATCATTGATGGAATGTACAAAAGAAATGGCCATGTAACTGTTTTCCGGTAGCTACTTTTTATTTTGAAAATAATATTCCTGGAGTATTTCAATAAACGAGTAATACAATAGTTGTGGATAAATTGAGATATTAGTTTTGTAGTAAAACGGTAATGTGGGCAGTTTAGGGCCAATTTTGGGCATTCTCCTTTCGATAAAGAACCGGTTAATATCCCTGAAAATTTGAAGGTAAGAGTAAAGAAAACGTATTATGAAGACTTTTAAAAGAATTGGGTCATCAGCTACTAAAAGCTTAATAAAAAGAAAATATGTGGAAACTGGAAGAAATACCAATTTTTGATGAAACTTGCCACGGGCACTATAGTACATATTTTTTCAGTATGCAGTATAAAAGTTGGCCAATAAATCATTAAAAATTCCTTCTTTGAGAAGTTTGATGATATTTCTGAAAAATATATTTGTTATGATGTAATTTGGTATGCGATTCTTAAGCTTATCTATTTAACATTGCAAAACGTCAATTTGAATAGTAAAATTAACATGGATACCTGAAGGGTGATAAAATTATTTATGTCTTAAAATGAATAACATAAGTGCAAAGTTTGACAATTGTAACTTTAACGGTTTAAATTTTCCATATATCAGTTTTTATTTTAAAATTTAACCCTTTACTTTAAAGGAATGAATTTCCAAAAATCCTTCCCTAATGCTAACCTACGTCACAATAGAAACCCCTGTGTAAAACCCTATGCACTTTCGTAATAACATAGGAGAGGTGGTAAAATTAAAGTCATTTCATAATAAGAAAATAGAAAGTATATTAAAAAAATAAAACTGGGCTGTACTCCAGACTCTGAATAAACAACATTTAACTTTCTTTCTCCAAGGACCTGTTTACCACCGTCACGTAGTGTCGACTGACTAATCATCAGTTAAAGTCAATATACGTATAATATAAATACATTTGGATAGTTCGACAGAAGTCAGGACGGGGGACATTTGACGTAATTTGAACAAATGATACATTCAATTTCTAATGTAATTCACTTATCCAGCAAGTTGTACTCATAACTTTATTTTCGCTTGTGAAATTGACGGAAGATATTCGGCTGTTTTAATTGCTCGTTAACGTAAATCAAGAAGTAACTAATCAATTGTTTACTTGAAGATGGTAAACAGGACACTAAGAATTAAGATAGAAAAAGACTATTGGAAAATGTTGGTTTACTCAGAATGTTAACATACATACTATGTAATCTTAACTTATCAATTAATAGTTAAACTAAGTAAATGCCAATGGCAGTAACACACATGCTTATGTAATTCTTTTTTTCATTCTTTCTCCATATGTTTAAAACAGTTTAAGAAATAAACATTACCGCCAAAGAAAAGAATTACTCAGATCACCTTGTAATAATCACTGAAATGTATGCAAAAAGGAAGCATGTAAATAAGGTATAGTCGAGGAACTGGTATTACTTACAGATTATTCTCACTATGACAACTGAACGATTCAACTTTTTAATACAAATATCTATTGTATTACCATCAATATCACAGGACAATTCACCAGCTGCACAACTAGGGTTAATTATCTCGGTGGTACTATCTGGTCTCTCATGAGACACAAATCAACAATCACTTAACATCTATGACATTTAAGCTCCCTGGAACAGTGAGAGACATCTACATATCCTAAATCATACTGGTAGCACACTCGTCACATACACAGATCTTTTTATAGCAATTTGTTTGTATGGCACGTTTAGAGGAAGTAGAGAGTTTCAGCGAGCGAGGGGTGCGGCTGCGTGTGCAGACTGTTCGCCGCCAGGAACGCGAGCTTGTGTGCGTACTGGCACACGGACGGCACGCGCACTTGCGACGAGCAGTTGAAGTACAGGTGCGTCAACTTGTACGTCAAGCGCTGGATCTGCAAAAATGTACGTGTTATAATCGATACTCATTCGTCCATAGCGTAAAATAAAATCTTAATTACTGATATTATTGTGATCATATTTACAGGAAAACACAAACACTTTTACAAATGAAATTAACTAAATTAGCTCTGTTAACCACATGGTACATACTCGGTCTGGATGCAGTCCCGTAGTGTCTTCAATAACGTTATACGACGTTGGCGCAATCGTGCCTTCGCGAACGTTTTGAGACACCAAGTAGAAGTCATAGCTGTAAGAGATATACAAATAGTATGTCATTACGAACACCCCACTTGGATATACAGAAAGTAAGGAACCAAGGCGTTAACTACATGATGCGGCTACATTTGTATCTGCAGGGAGATACGTTTTTTCTTTGTGACACTTACCGTTCAGGCAGGGTGACCACATCGTCAATGATTGTGCCGGGACGGGGATTTTCCCCAGAGTTGCCTTTGGCCACGAATATTCGCGTGTTAATGCGTTTGGACACAATAATGAAGGCCATTTTATACTCCATGTCGGCATATATTTCGTTTAGTTTCTTCTTTATTTCATTGACCTACAAATGTAAACAAACAAACAAATATAATGTAGGCTGTAGTCAGTAGTTATCTACGGGTCGTGCAGTATTTATTCGATATTACCTCATGGCCATGGACATATGGTATTTGTCCGTCGCCGACGCCGTCTCTGTAGATGAATATGCGACTTGGAAGAGTACCTGTTTGTATAAGAAGCTTGTTTAGTATTAGTCGGCGGACGTGCGAGTAAGCGTGAGCCGGAATTTGTATGAGGCGTTACCATTCTTCTCGCGGAACTTCCTGATGGCGGTGCCGATGTTGAAGCTCATGTGGGCGCTGAGCTCCTCGCCCGAAGTGTGCGCGTTAACTACGGAGAAGTACTGCGTCATCTGCTTGTCCATGGTGGCCACGAACGCTCCGAAACTCTTTTCCTTGGAGCGCGTGTCGTGGCACACGTCGTAACCGATCACCATGAGGGACGGCAGCGGGATCTCCACGGTCCACGGCGAACCGCCCAGCTGCGAAAATACAACGCTTCATTACTCTTGCTACCTCAATATACTTACAGCCAATACAGCAACAATTACAGCACTACACTACTACGATATAGTAATGAAGCACTTCTAGTGAAGTTCGAGCGAGAAAACAATTTGTATTAAAAGGATTATTTGAAATGTTGTCAAATGTCTCACCTTGCAGTTAATTTGGATGGCCACCTTGGTAGCGATGGACATGGCGGACTTGCTGGTCATGTTTCTGGCGCACACCACTTGTGTAGGAACGCCGCGATTAATGGTGCACTTCTTCTTAATCGCTTCGTATCTGAATACATTCGAAATATACACACATACAAAATGTACTGAAGGACACCTCCATAGTTGACTTCGTTCAGTGCAAGATTGGATATAGCTCGTTGCCTTACCTGTCCGCGGAGTTGCGAGCGAGCACGCACAGGATCATGGCCGGGTTCATGCGCGCCATCACTGTTTCGCACATGTTCGCGTAATCTATGGCGCCGTCACTGCGCATGCCCACTGCAGTAACAATTGTACGTTATATTATGTGCGATATAAGTCAAGACAAGAAATGTGTTTTTACATCTCATTTCTAACCTCATGTAAATTATTGTTGTCACTAGAAATCAATTTAAAGATCACAGCCCATGCATTGCAATTTATGTTTTATGAATATGGCAAAAATGAAAATAGTTAAATTTAGTGCTAAGTCGATCCGAAAAATAATTTAGTCGAAACAGTACCTATCTCGGGTCTGGGCATCCGGAAGCCAACTCCTGCGCCGGTCTTCATTATGAGCTCGATGAAGGACTCGCCGTCGCGGCGTTGGCGGTCTGGCAAAATCACCACCCAAGTCGGCATGTTGGCGAGGGTCAATAGCGATTTTGATCTTTAAAAAAACAAAGTCACTGTATGGCTTTATCTAAGTATACATATAAAATGCTGAAATACAGTAGAAACGTGAAAGAAGATCTAAGATGAGGAACAATGTGAACATATTTAAGTAAAGTATTTACCGCATGTCTCTGGTCCAGCCCTCGGTAGTGTCACCGGCCGGATAGCGCGCGTTGTTGCCTTGAATTATGATTTCCGGCGGCAACTGACGACCCTTGATCCTCACCAGCTCGTTAGACAACTTCAGCGACCAGCTCTCCAGCTCCTGCAATACCGATGGAACGTATTGACTCAGCAGTCGTGACCCAGGCAGGGCTATGAGCACATTGAGTGAGGTGGCATAGTAACCTCCACCACTTCCCGCGACTGAGTGAAGCGTCGGTTGAACTGCAGCAGCTTCTGGATGCGCTTGTCGGGGCCGATCTTGGTGTGCGTGTCGAGGGAGCGCATGAGCTTGAAGTTGGAGCGCATCTCGTCCGAGAGCCCGGTCTGGCGACACAGCTCGGGCACCAGGTACACGAGCTCGGGCATGCCGGCGCGGATGTCCCGCGGCTTGGAGCGAGAGATCAGCATGGGCTGGCCGGGGTCGTGGATGCGGATCTTGTATTTCTGGAACACGTTCATTGGTCATGCAATCGATGGTGGTGAAATCGATCAAAAATCTTCGTGTGTTAATATGAAGTCTGCACAGGATTCTATCCAGTTGCTTACTGTGTAATAGTAGTCCATGTAGGTCACGTCTCCATCCCTCATCTTGAATGTGGACTGTGGAGTCACATTCCACGCCACGTCATCCACTCTGTATGTCTTCTTATTGTAGTCAGTCATCACAATGTTCCCTGAACATGTTTAAATTACAGTTTTATTTGTTTGAACAGCTACCTACATTTCATACAATACAAGTGTTGTGTCTTTCAATTATGTAAATAGTTCACTTACCAATAACATCCTCTAAAAAGATTTTTTTATAATTGTTTCCCTTTGTAGCAGCATATTCACTTAACATCTGCAACACTGTGTCCATTCGGAGAACCTTAAAGCATGCATATAAATTATTATACTGAATATTTATTTACATAAACTCCAATCTGTATATATGTTACCGGAAATGTATGAAATTTAGGAATTGTATACATTTCCTAGGAAATGTATAAAATTCCGAAGCTATTTAGGAAATGTATAAAATATTCTTTCAATAATTATTTTATACATAAATATCCTAGGAAATGTATACATTTCCTAGGCATTGTATACAATTCCAATATCGTATTAGGAAATGTATAAGAATAATGGTTTCTGTAATAAAACACGTTGTTCAAATGAGAGTAATATTTTTTATCACAGGTAACAATCATAGCGGTAAATTCTATAATACTCGTATCTTCATATTACCTATGTTACTAATTAAAAATAACCCTTCCGGTGTCCAAGAAGCTCATTTCGGGCTCCCTGTCAAGATTCATGTGACATTCTCCATTGTTCTCCAATGATAGGTAGGTAGGTTAGGTTAGGTTAGGTTAGTTTATGTTAATTAATATCTTAAATACTTACATTTACTTACATTTCCGATTACTATTTAGGAAATGTATAGATTTCCTAGGAAATGTGTCTAATGTAATTTATTTTACACATTTCCGGGCGATTTTAGGAATTACATACATTTCCTAGGAATTGTATACAATGACGGATTACACACATTTCCGTTAACATATATAAAGTACCTTGTGAGCTATTTCGGCAACCATAAGGAGGCGGTCCTCGTGTTGATTTATAGTAGTTTTGTACCCAGGCCAAATTTGAAGTTTGAATTCCGGAATATCGATCTGGAACAGAAAAAGAAATCATGGAAATTGAATGGCACTTTTTCGATTATGAATGACCAAGGAGATAATGTTTACTTAGCCAATATGAAGTATTAGCTGTATAAATATTACATGATTATCTGACGTAATGTTACCTTCGCATTAGAATCGAAGTAGTCCCGCCCCATCAACTGCAGCTGAATCAAGTTAAAGCATTTCCTGATGATGATGTTGAATATCTGGATGTAATGGTAGTCTCCGGGACTCACGTCACATGTCAACTGCAATGCGAATTATATTGTTGAATACTTGAATGCTATGTAGTACATTATACAGTGTTAGTTATAATCGTTTTGTTACCTTTATCAATATACGCATGCGTTCTCCGTCGTTCTTACGATCAGAGTACAACTCCAGCGGCTCTGGATGGAGTCTCTTCACAGTGTACAGCACCGTGCCGTCAAATAAATACCTGTGGAGAGGTTCTCGTCTTATTACCTTAAGGTTATTGGATTTTTATGCTTTGCTTTCTAAATACTGAATTATTTGTGCCTAAATTATATGCTACTGAGTATATCAGTTTCTTTCCAAGTAGTTTATATTCTCCGAATGAAACAATATACCTACTTATGTTACGTGAGAACTTAGCAACGTCGACATTACCCTCCGAGTGTTTTGCTGTGTATGCGCAGCAAAGATTTCCGCACGCCTGTGTTGTCTTCTTCGGGAGATATATCGACGTGGTACTGATACAAACGCCACTGCGGAGTGGTTTGGATTGTGAAGTAATTCGCGAACAAGTCTATCGGCGTGCCTGATGTTCCTGTAAAGAGAGAGTCGTAATGACATCAACTGTCGATGACACTGCTCTCAGTAGATCTGGAATGTTTTACGTAGCAAATATAATAGGGGCATTTCACGTCAAGCGGACAACCAAAAAAAAATGAGGTCGTGAATTTTGTTTATACTCTGGTCAGTTCTACTTCTAGGGGACATGAATGAGTACACACAATTTTTTTATCGTATGATGCTTAATTGCTGAGTTATGAGCTTTTAAAAAATTACTAACAATGAAATCACGAATTTTTGGATATATATTATCTTTATCAATTAATTTGTAAAAAAAACTAAATAGTATTGTTTCTTATAGTCAAAAAGTTGAAGTTTTTAATTTTTTTATAGAATTCTAAATTTGAATTTTTTTGAGTATAGTAAACCGGAAGTGAACATTTCAAATCGATTTTTGAGTAACTTCGACACTTTTTTTTTTAAATATTTTTACCTTGAATTAAAGCTTTAAATGTTCTAATTCTTTACAAAAAAAATTAAAACGTTATGTCCAATAGTTTAAGAATTAGAGTATATAGAGTACATGCACATAGCTATGACAACTTTCTAAGCAATCGGGTTTATGCGCTAACATGCTAAAATACTACGCTATTTGTGTTTTATTCCTTCATTCTAACATGGAAAAATATAAAAATAAACGATTTCTTTAATTCTTCACAAAAATATTAAAACATGATCGCCAATAGTTTAAGAGTTCGAGCGGTTTTACTAATTGAGATTGAAATAGTATAAAATAAAATCGAGAGATTTATTTTGTAATTTTCACAGTTTTACTATTCGCACTAGCACTAATTCTCTTTACACATAAGCCCTCGTTGGTTGGAATAAAAGCATACAGTTGTTTAGTTCCTGGAACGGTGATAGCGGAAGCAAAACGGACTCGTAGGAAATCTCGCTTTTGTTGAATACTTTCCTTCGAGCAGCAATAAATAGTAGTCTCAGTAAATGATGAGTTGGGCCATTCATATAATCTTATAACTGTAGTGATAGCGTTATTCGTACACTGTAAACTTTCACGGGTTGCCAAACGTTTAAGGTTTCCCCCAAGACCATCACATGGGTCTTTTCTATGAGCGGTGGCATGGTGTAAATGCGCTTCTTTCTTAAAATCTTCATGCTGTAAATCGTCTGAAATCATTATGATGCTTCCATGTTTAATGTCATTTCCATCTTTATAATAATAAACAGATGTCAAAAGCGTGGCTTGATCATTATTCCAATGAAATAATTGGGCAGAATCTTGTACGACAAAACTATAATTTTCGGCAAAATCATATTGAACGAGAATTTCTCCTTTAGGGATGGTTAATTTGTGATCCTAATTTACTTCAAGCAAGATTTTAAGAAAGAAACGCAGTTACACTTCCATGCCACCGCTCATGGAAAAGGCCATGTGATGGTCTTGGTGGAAACCTTAAACATTTGGCAATTTTTTTGTGAAGAATTAAAGAAATCGTTTATTTTTATATTTATCCATGTTAGAACGAAGGAATAAAATACTAATAGCGTAGTATTTTAGCATGTTAGAGCATAAACCCGATTACTTAGAAAGTTGTCATAGCTATGTGTATGTACTCTATATGCTCTAATTCTTAAACTATTGGATATCACGTTTTAATTTTCTTTGTGAAGAATAAGTGCATTTAAAGCTTTAATTCAAGGTAAAAATATTTAAAAAAAAAGTGTCGAAGTTACTCAAAAATCGATTTGAAATGTTCACTTCCGGTTTACTATATTCAAAAAAATTCAAATTTAGAATTCTATAAAAAAATTAAAAACTTCAACTTTTTGACTATAAGAAACAGTACTTTTTAGTTTTTTTTACAAATTAATTGATAAAGATAATATATATCCAAAAATTCGTGATTTCTATTTTAGTGATTTTTTAAAAGCTCGTAACTCAGCAATTAAGCATCATACGATAAAAAAATTGTGTGTACTCATTCATGTCCCCTAGAAGTAGAACTGACCAGAGTATAAACAAAATTCACGACCTCATTTTTTTTTGGTTGTCCGCTTGACGTGAAATGCCCCAATAATATGGTATACCCTGCTTGGTAGTGGCGGCGGCTGGTCGGGTGCGCACTATAGTGAGTTGCTCAGGCAGCACGCGGCCGCCGCCGCGGCGCGAGCCTCGCCCGACTACTGTGCTGCCCGCGTCACCACTCGGACCAGGTTGACCTGTTAGCAGACATAGTGAAAATTGTTGGATGAAAATATTACATTTTAAATCCATTAAAATTTCAAGTCCATTATAGTCTCTTGGTTTTATATTCTAAATACTTGAATATAAAATATACTACACAGTACACTTTATGAAGGGTAATAGTACAGATAATACGTTTATATTTTTAAAATAATTGAAATTAGGAAAACAGATAAAATGGTTTAAAGAGCAAAGGGTTTAAACAAATATCCAGTAGAGAACAAAATTCCATTGTGAAGCCATTTCTACCGGTGGTAACCGCAATTTCTTTATCTGACAAGTGGAATTTAGGTGGTATAAACCATTGATTTTCGTAGTGCAATTGTCTGTCCTTATCCTAAAGCCATCATCTTATATGAAAATTTGTGGCCTGTTGGTAAACGGACCAGACGCGACTGCCTACATATTCACGGTGGTCGTCGGTTCAAATCCCAGGGCACACCTCTGACTTTGCGGAGTCATGTGTGTATTAATAGTCAATCACCACGCACTATAACGGTGAAGGAAAACATAGCGAGGAAACCTGCATAGGGATTTGTAATAATTTCTATGGTATGTAGAGTCCGCCAACCCGCACTGGGCCAGCGTGGTGGACTATATGGCCTAACGCCTCTCAATCGTACAATCGATTGTAGAGGAGGCTAAGTAAGTTGTAAGTTCGCCGGGTCAGCTAGTATTATATAAACTCCATTTCAGTATAAAACTCCTATTTACTTAGATTAAAATTATTTTCACAGCAGTATAAAATACTTATAAACTATATGTAATCTCTTCTCATCGCCTTCCACTACTTTTTAGTTAAATTCGAATCTCGCATTTGTATATTCAGTTTGCATATTAGTATTGTTACACATAGGCACATTACAATATGTAAAATAAAGGAGAATGACCATTCATGGTATCGGTAACATTGACCCCAATACTGATACTGCTTAAAATTCATTATACAATTTTTTGTAAACATTTTCTGTTTTTCCCGTGCGACAGGTTTATATAAAATAATTATAAATAAAATAATTATAATCACATTTTACGATACGTCATACGATTACTACAAATGGGGCTACCAAAGTGACTGGACTTCAAGTTCATTTCTCCAAGAACTCCAGGCCTGGGTTGCAATTATGTTTATTTCTATTGAAAATATACATTTTTTCCTACACAAGAAAGTAGGTTTCATCGAGGTACTAAAATCATTGCACTGATACAGAGTTTCATAGTAAAATGGGCATTCTCTTTTTCTATCCATTCCATTATTTAACACAGTAGTAAGTAATAAGGTTTTTTCTTATATTTTATATTATTCAGTCACAATCCAAACACTTCGTTGTTGATATCGCGAACGCTGACAACACAGAAAGTTCACTTCAAAATGGCGTTTAAATGCTACAAACTGATAGCAGTTATGATTATATTTATGTACATTTTTTGCCTTATATTTTAAGAGTTACATTTTTTTCCAGTAATGTAATGACATACACAATCAATTAAAAATATAAATAACCAGAAGTTTTCAGTCTAATATATAAATTGATCATATATTCTATATTAATGCAAATTAAACTAGTTAGGTATGCTAGTTAACTATTATAGTACTGGTTAGTTCAAAGAAGTTTCAAAACTTTAAATACACCCAATAGTCACACACATAGACCTAACCTCACACTAAGATACAAGTTCTGTGTCATGGATACCAGAAACTATAAGACTTCCGTTGCACAAACACCCTAACCCAAAACAAATACTTGTGGATGATTTGCCTCAGTATGGAGATAGGTTCTAACCTGTGGTTACTTGTTTGATGTTTCACAATAACAAACAAACTAAATAAATATGTACACCCAACAGTCACATACATAGTCCTGACTGCACATTACGATCAATTAAGTCTTGTGTTGTGGGTATCAAGAATTATAAGAGACTTTCCAGTCTCACAAACATCCAGACATGAAATGAATACCTGTGGATCACACAAATATTTGTGTCAGTGCGGGGATTGAAACTGCAGCCTTATATTTTACAGCCGGTATCTAACCAAGCCCTAACCAACCTCAGAGGCTGCTAAATTAAAGTGAAATAGAAAGAATGATCCTATATATCTCATAATAAACATTCCTACTTGCCTAAATCAATGCGCTGCATACGCTGTTGAATGTCAATGTCCCCTGGGTGCTCATGAGTGGAAGGCGTGGAGCGGTGAGAAGCGCGGCCGGCCGGCACCGTGGGAGTGGGCACCCCTGCTCGCACCGGCGGCGCCGCTGTAGGCGGGCCCCATGCACTTGGCGGCTGCGGCCGCGGACCGGGCGGGGCGGCTTGTTGGTGTGCTGCTCCTGGTTGTTCGCCTGGTCTTCGTGGCGGCGCAGCTGATGAATCACCTCCTCGACCGGCTCGCCCGCGAGCTCGCCCTCTTCCCCGTTCAGACATACCTAAAGATTGGTCCAAATGTTTTAGAGCAGTTAAAATTGTTAATAAAGAAACAGCAACAATATGAAAATTTAATTGGTTTATCAATTTAGGAACTTGTGTAACACAGACAGAAAAGACAGAGATACAATAAACAGGCTTCTTTTTGTGCCGGGGATTAAAATAAGACACATTGTATGTATGAAAAATATATAAATATATTGTAATAAGTTCATTGCCTGGAAACCCGTTTATAGTTGCAAACTAAAACTTCAGTATTTCAAAACATATTAGGTTGTTTTTTTTTATTTTACTTTACATAGATTTAACGAATTGGACAAGTTTGTCTTTGGGAACTTAAAATGTCGACCTTGTGGCGAATCACGTACGCAACGCCGTTTGCTGATGAAGGCTTTTTAAATATATTATGTAGGACATGTACATTAAAGTAGCAGGCTAACTTTTGTAGTGTACAAGATAAATCATAATTTTATTGCAGGGCTAAAGCAAATGGTAGTGTAGCATTTTTTAAAATATAAACCAAGGTCTAGACAGTGTTGTAAATTCAAATTGATGTAATTCAAATCCTAAAACGTGTTTTTTTGTTTAGTTGAAATGTACACAATCAGTATAATATTAGTAAACTGTGAAGTAACATACCTTAACAATTACAGAGCTGTTTTTGATGCTTTTAAACAAATGGAAACTGTTTTGGTGAAAGCTGCTTCATAAAAAATAATCCCGAAATATCAACAACAGGGGTCCACATTCGCAATAAAAAATATGGCGATCACCGACAACGAAAGTTGAAACGAATGGCGATAGTCGATGTAGGAAACGGAAATAAACAAATAGTCACAGACAACAAACAGCAACTACCTACGTAATGGTGTTGCCATTATAACTCCTGTAAAATACTACCACGGTGATGACTGATGACTGATCTCGGATTCGAGGATCACGGATGTATTTACTGCCAATTGGGGTAACTTTGTCCGACACTACATGGACATTGGACCCACTCGTACAGTTTGTCAGTTTTTTATCACATTATTGAATCTTATTTTGTGTTTCTTTGCTTACCAAAAGAGTATTAATAATCTTCTTTATGGAAATATAGTCACAAATAACACAGGTAGGAATTAGAGTCTTCATTAACAGTTCTTGGGTTTAACATTAAATAATTGCCATTTACACGCTTGCGAGTGCGTTAGTATGTTGAGGTTCGTCAGCTATTACCATATGCACGGTTCACTAAGATATGTCGCAAGAATTGCGTACCCAACTATTTACTAACCATTAATCCAACTTCCTATTAATACTATAAAGAAGAAAGTTTGTGTGTGTGTGTTAGTTCTTCACGCTCAAGCAGCTGTACCAATTACAATTAGAAGCTGATACTCTGGATTAACACATAGGCTACTTTTTATCTCAGTGAAATGTAGTGTTGCCAAGGGAATATCAAGGAGTCTTCTCACTCAGACGGCTGTACCAATTTTATTAAAATTTTGTACAGAGATAGCTGATACCCTAATCAATGGATAGACTATTTTTGCTTGAGCTTATTACAAACTCGCGCCGACGTGTAAATGCATCCCTGATCCCAAACGCTTGCCATACCTCCTTTGACTCTTGTTCAAAAACGGACACTACTTGCCCCAATCGGCGACAAGCTCACGCTAGCCAAGGCGAGCCGAGCCAAACGCACTGTTTACACGCCTTTGTGGAGATTTGCTGAGGTTTGCCAAGCGTTTAAATGTAGCATTCGATTTTACGGTAAATGTCATTAAGAAAAACAAGTTCACCACTATAGTCTATCTAAACTAACAGGTTCCATTTGACGTTTCATACTTTTAACGTAAATAACTTTGTGCAGACGTAACCCACACAATTTCAATAACACTTTCCGTAAATCCATGGAATTATGAAGCTATTCTTATTTTATCACTAGACTTACAATCCATAATCACTAAATTTAAACTAGAATCCTTTAAATAAAGCAAAATAACCATTTTAAACAACATATTTTGTTTTCTAGACGTCATTACAAAGTCACCTCGTTAGGTCTTTTACCGGTAGAGTCGAGACTATTCAAACGCATTTGTATACGCATAATCGGTAAAAATATTTAAATAATCGAGCAGATATAAAACAGTTGTGTTTTAATTTTTAAAAATACTGAACTTGCAGCTAATAATAGGTATGCTGTCAACGAACATACATCAATAAATAATGAAATAATAATATTAATATAAATTAATTTATTATTAAATAATAGATTTGGATTTACAATGGAAATGAAGGCAGTATTGTAGGATACGGCACACATAGTGAGGAGGTTCCTCACTTTGGAGTATATGTATTGTATTGTATGTATGTATCATGTGTTCATAAGCATGTGCGTGATGTGGACTGGACTCAAAAAGTGTCTGCACCCGGGTGAAGCCGGGCCGGGCCGCTAGTAATAGATAAATCACTCCTTTTGTTCCTAAATAGTAAAGTGACTTATGCAATTGTTGATGTCTCATTAGAATAAAAATGTTCATGAAGAAATAAACGAAATGATGTAAACTGAAAATATAAACTGTAATCGATTAAGAAATACAAACAAATATTATCGATATCTCTAAATAATCGGATATTGTAAGAACCAATTTATTTGACAGCATCCCTATTTCCCAATGTCAAATGGAACTTCTTAGTTTAGATAGGGTATAATATACCACCTAATTTTATACCCTATCTAAACTAAGAAGTTCCATTTGACATTGGGAAATAGGGATGCTGTCAAATAAATTGGTTCTTACAATATCCGATTATTTAGAGATATCGATAATATTTGTTTGTATTTCTTAATCGATTACAGTTTATATTTTCAGTTTACATCATTTCGTTTATTTCTTCATGAACATTTTTATTCTAATGAGACATCAACAATTGCATAAGTCACTTTACTATTTAGGAACAAAAGGAGTGATTTATCTATTACTAGCGGCCCGGCCCGGCTTCACCCGGGTGCAGACACTTTTTGAGTCCAGTCCACATCACGCACATGCTTATGAACACATGATACATACATACAATACAATACATATACTCCAAAGTGAGGAACCTCCTCACTATGTGTGCCGTATCCTACAATACTGCCTTCATTTCCATTGTAAATCCAAATCTATTATTTAATAATAAATTAATTTATATTAATATTATTATTTCATTATTTATTGATGTATGTTCGTTGACAGCATACCTATTATTAGCTGCAAGTTCAGTATTTTTAAAAATTAAAACACAACTGTTTTATATCTGCTCGATTATTTAAATATTTTTACCGATTATGCGTATACAAATGCGTTTGAATAGTCTCGACTCTACCGGTAAAAGACCTAACGAGGTGACTTTGTAATGACGTCTAGAAAACAAAATATGTTGTTTAAAATGGTTATTTTGCTTTATTTAAAGGATTCTAGTTTAAATTTAGTGATTATGGATTGTAAGTCTAGTGATAAAATAAGAATAGCTTCATAATTCCATGGATTTACGGAAAGTGTTATTGAAATTGTGTGGGTTACGTCTGCACAAAGTTATTTACGTTAAAAGTATGAAACGTCAAATGGAACCTGTTAGTTTAGATAGACTATAGTTCTGATTTTTACCGCCTTATTTATATACAGTTTATAAGCCCATTTTTGTTATCGAATGTTTAGTTCCTTTCGAACAACTTTTGAATTCAGTTTGAGTGAAGAAGAGTTCTTATTGGGTACGACCTTACACTCGCGGCTGTTATTCTTTCGTCGAAGGTCGTCCGTCGTGGCAAAAGAGGCTCTCTTCCCGTGAAAGAGTTAACACACAAAAAGAGAACGTAGACAAGAATGAGGACAAAACTGATTCTGCCCGTCCGCAAGGACATCATTGAAGAAGGCGCCGCGTCGGGGCAAATGGTGACAATAAGACAATGCAAAGGGGGCGCTTAGAATTCCGTTACGGTATCCTTTGCATGTCATAGAAGGCGACTAAACGGGGACTTTGGGATCACTGGGTGCACTTGAGGGGCGCTCTCATCGAAGGTGATCCCGAGGCGAACACCTGAACAAGGCTAATGAGAGCGCGTACGCGTTCCCTCGTATTAAGACGGTCCAGTCCATAGGTCTCCACAGGAACTGTGGCCGCGGAATAGTACTGGCCACCGGGTGATTCTCGCTAGTAGGGACAGCATGGAGAGGTTTTGGTCGGTTTGCCGGCGTAGGGTTTGAGTGTGAGGGTCCAAATTCGAAATTAACAACCCCGCGTTGAGCTGTAAGGCCGGTAACCTCGACATACACCTCTTGCCTCCTCCTCTAGGGCTTGCGGGAGGGGGAGCATAATTAGTTTTCGCCTCGTAAGAAACAAACGGTACTCGATGATAATTACTGTAAGAACCCAACGCTGTTTGTTTGACAAGCTTTTCTTCATTATGTTTTTTCCTTAAGCTTTTTCTACCACCGCCTGCGCAGCAACGCCCACCACCGTCTCTTTTTCATGCTCTCTCTAGCCCCGAGTCGCGATGCGCGACGGAGTCCGATTGATACACTGCCGCCGCGCCTACACCGTCGGCGCACCTGTCAGTAATACGATTGGTTCGAGTATTGCTGTCTATAAAGGCGCGATTTCAATAGGCAAGTTACTTGTATGCAAGTTGTAAATTGCATGCAACTTGAACAAACCTGCATACAATCTACAACTTGATTATGGATAGTTTAAACTTGTACATTTTTATCCAAGTGATGCGCAAATTGAACGAGCATTGGTAAATTTCACGTTTCGAATTGCGAACGAGTGACAGCAGCACGTCTTCCACCCATGATGTTCTACTCAATTTTGAACGTCGCCACTTGTATACAATTAAAACTTCCATTCGATTTGCACGCTTTCGAAAACATGTTTCCAATGTAAGGAACTTTAACGCAAATGTGACGACGTCGTACTTACTTGCATGCAAGATCGAGATCGAGAAAAATCGCGCCTTTAAACCTAGAACCAAATGGGTTGCAGTTTTCTTAATTAGATAGTTTTTTTTATTCCTTCTTGTACATATATAAAGTCATAGGTAAAAGCTGTGCGAGCTGCGGCTTGCACAGCCCCTCGCAGTTTACTGCCAAAGGCCATGGCTGTTTTGGCCCTACGGTAAATACGCCTCTGCTCAGGAGTAGAAGGTAGAAAGGCTTGTCAGGTTTCAAGAGTGCAATCATCAGGGCCCATACAATAGAAGTCAAAATATTTGTATATACAGACGCCCATACAATTAGGTTTCAGAGTTCTGTCGTGAGTAGGTAAGGATGAAAAAATGTGTCTCTAATGTAGTTTTGATGTTATCGAAGGAGCTGCAAAAGGTCCCAATGTATTTTTCTATAGAAATTAATGGTTGTGTGACCGCGTGACGAATAGCTACAGGCACACGCCGCGCCACCACCGCTCGTTACGAACAAACCCGACGTTTTACTTTCTCACACGATCACTACGTATTTTTAAGGTTTCTCCGAACGTTGGTAGGTATTTTATTAAAATATTTTTGCAGAATAAAAATAAATAATTATAACGTATATATAATAGAGCTTAATTATATTATAATACTTTAATTATAGAATACGAATAAGTTATATTACCTTTTTTTTCTACACGAGCAATTAAGTAACTGAAATGGGTAGAAACATGGTAGAAATGACTATAACTCTTTGTATAAGATATCGATGCTGAGAGCCAAAGGAAATTATTTTAAAAGATTTCTGCGCTTTTTGTAAAAATAAAATGCGTTGAAACTATGCCCAAAAGTAATCGTAGGAACTTGACTATATCTACATCGATATGATTGAGAAATGAGAGGGCTTTTAAGTGTTGTTTACTTTAACCTAAATCAGAGGGGAGGCGATATTGCAACGTTCTTGTGTCAATAGACTGATGGCTATTTAGAGGTGAATATTATTGCCTACTGGACAGTTGGTGGTCTTAGAGATATTAAATATCAAACATGATGGTAGATTTGTTTTATTACTCATTGTAAATGTACTTAATAAAAATTTGGTTATTTTTTGGTTTTATATCCCAACACAAATTTTTCAAATAATGTCTCGGTTATAGCAGCTGTTTATAAGATATGTAAACACTAGTGCGAATACATATGTACATATTAGCTCACTTGTGTGTATCCATGTACTTAGCTTATTTTCGTCAGAAGATGAGATAAGCGTATCGCCACACTGGGCACGAAATGTAACTAATATATGATTTTTCCATCTGAAAATTTAAAAGATGTGGAATAACTGAACCAGGACTTGAAATCATAACATCAAGGTTTACGGCTTAGACATACACTAGTCCATTGTGGCGAATTCATGGTAATTCATGTAGGTAGTGATCTTTTTAACACAAGATTCCAATACCTAATTATTTTTCACGTTTTCCTACTTTTCGAGATCTTACACTTGGGATCGGTACTATATACATAATTGTATTTTGTAGTAGTAGAAAATACGGGATATTTTTTACAAGTACTAATAATCCGCCTGACGTTGATATTTTCAGGAGACTATATTGCCTTTTTTCTTGCGATGAATGGCGAAACAAGCATAGAAAAGACGAGACCAATTTGAATATACATTTTATTTTTATAATTAGTTTTTAAAACCTTACAAAAGTAAAATCGCGACGTATAATTATTAAAACTACAAAAATTAACAAGCCATCTTCCTTGTTTGTCGTGGAAAGTAAATTTCACAAGCGGAGATTTTATTTTCATTTGACACTGCATTAAAATGGTACGTTTTTACATTGGCATTTTTATTAACTCTCGTTTTCCTTTTTGTAACGGGATCGGGCGCTCTCCCTCTTTAGTGGAAATTTATTTAAATTCTTAAAAGAATATTCCCTTTTCTTTGTCTTCCATTTTCTTAGAGATTCGGAAGTCTTAAGTGAGTTGGTAAATATTCCTTTTGTTTATTAGTTTCGTTTTTGTATTTATTTGTGTGGCTTATTTTTATTCCGATACTGTGCTACGAGGGTTACGTAAACAACGTTACAAATAAACTATGCATAAGTACATGGACCCATGTTGTATATATGTAAGTTAAGAGACTCGCATTACTAAATAATAGCTTGTTAATATAATTTTCTAGTGCATATATTAATCTTATAATTTATGAATTTTGTATCATTTATTTGAGATTCTATAGCATTCGTCCGTGTCTGCCTTGACTTGTATAATTTGTTTATGTAATAGTCATATTTTAAAAAATAAAATAAAAATAGTAATTGAAATAGAAATCTTGAGATTTTCAATTAGAGTCAGACAATAAGGTTTCTGTGAGAGTCACCGCGTAACGGTGATTAAAATCTATTCCCTTTGCAGCTTCCCTTAATGAAGTGGTAGTAGAGTTTTGTGTGTACCCTTCCCCGGGGAGGCGGGTGACACCGGCGCGCATAAAACATTCATGTTCGCAACCGTTTAATAGCCGCAGTTTAGATGGAGCGATGTACACTCAGTGCTCTTTCTCCAATATGTGCATATTTAAGGCGATAAATCAGCAAATTGTTTACGTTAATAATTTAGCTTGTTTATACTAGATATAAAATTACTTCTGGTTTCATATTCACATTGTCTTCACTTTGAATCATTTATAAAAGTTTATTGATAAACTTCGACCCGAAATTTTGCGCAAGTTGTATTGAACTGAGATTTTTTCACAACACAGATTTCTATTAATCCCCAACGAAAGATATGATTGTAAACAATATATCTGCAAATTAATCAAAGTTTGAATTCATTTCAATATTGATTTAACTCCAGTAAGTAGCGAGGAGGGAGGCTGAACAAATATTTGTCAGAGGCAAACAGTAATATCGATGCGCCTCGAGGCCATTCCCGATTCACTCGCTTCCGCTGTTCCAATGTACCCTCAATATGATAATGATGGATACGCGTAACGAATGCCGATGTGTGTAACCCGGCTCAGCCCTCACTTTGCACTAATCCACATTTAATTTTTTAATACAAGTTCTTTATGTTGATGTCTTTATGTATTTTTACATTGTAGATAATTTATAGCGGCAATCGTTTGAAATTAACGGATATAGTACCATTTTGTGATTTTTTACATAGTTATTTTTAATCTACCTAATAACTATAAAACCTTGTAACGGAGCAGGTCATATCATTTACTCGAAAAAGTATATTTATCCGTACGTAAACACATTGGGGTAGATATTTGCGTCACCCAAAAAGCTCTTCCAAGGTATTTTTACAGGAATTAATATTGGGTAGATGAGTAAATCCTCGATAATTATAATTATATCAAGTAATATTATCTCGCTGTGGCGCCCCTGTTGTTGTGTCACGTTTAATGAGAATCTGCTAACTTCTTCGTGATCTATTAAATTTAAACTTAGCTCTTACTTCTTAACGACTTGACTTAAGTGATTTCAGGTGTCTATAGCAAAACCATTGTGGAGTTTTCAGTAAGTTTATTTTGATACAAAGACATTTTTATATTTATACTATAAAATTGTAAGTACATCTACCAGACATGCAGGGCTTTTTCTAGAAAACTGCGGATACTTCAGTTTTATAACAAAGTTTTAAGCACTAAAACTTTTATTAGCGCGTTTTGAACACAAATCAATATAACATCTAAAATATTCGCAACTTAATCAGAATAAGCGAGGATGACGTGCCTTTTTTAAAGTGTAGTTGAGGATAAATTACTGTGGGGTGTTTTATGGATCATAAGATCTCAGTATCGGCTCGTCAAAGTTTCGCGGAGCCAGCGAGTCGGACGCTGGGGAACTTGGCTGGTAATGAAGACTTATGAGTCTGTCTGTCGGCTGTCGGCTGTCGAGTGCCGTCTCAAACTCGGTAATTGTCATCTCGGTTATTAGGAGATGATGGCTCGTTATCGGCTGCGCGCCGTAACGAAGCTAACTGACACTGTCTCTAACGTTTTTAATTAGCTCCGTTTTTGCTGCGTTCACTTTATTGCACTGTAAGATTGTCGTACGATTTTTCTAAAATTTATTATAAACATAGAATTAGTGAAGAGTTTACTTTGAATTTTTTATTGCTTTCTTCGTCTCAAATTTGTATGTTGATATTATGTCCAACATATTTGAGTCGAACGATATTAGTAGTTATGGTATAGCTACAGAGACATAATGAGAAGGTAAAATTTTTCTGATTAAATGAAATTGTTCGAGAATTCCATAAGTTATTTATTGTCTTTAGGTACGTATATTATTAAAGTTCCAATCAAAAATATTATCGGTTACAAAATGCTTTTTCAAGCCACGTTACTCTATATGAACAATAAACAAAAGAGCTGGCATTAAAAAATATAAATATCTTGTGACATAAAAATAATTTGCACCGAAACAAGGAGCGTCTTTAATATATTTTTCAATACAAACAGATAACTGTTTGTAATGTTTAAAATCCCCTTTTATAGCAGTCGCGGTTACGGGTATATCGGCGCCCTAATGCGCTGTACATCGTTCCGTATGAACGGGCATGATTCATCAGAGCCCATTCACACCGATCTCTGGATTCAGCCGCGGTTTATCTAGAGACGAGACTACGCGTTCGACACAAAAAAATCATGTTTTAATATTTTTGTTCAATCTGTATCTGTGAAAGCCCATAAACGTCCCACTGCAGGGCACGGGCCTCCTCTACAATCGCGAGTATGATTGAGGTTTGTTCACTCTCCCGTCAATATTTTAGATACCTACCTTTATTTTCGTCAGGTACCTGTAGCTATTAAAAAAGAATATTGGAAATGAAAAATAAGAACAAAGAATAAATTAAGTATTATTTTAATTAGACAAGTTATTTTCTGGTATTCTCCACTTCCGATACATGATGCCAAATGTAGATGAAATCTATCTAGATGAGCATTGCGTTCTCTGTAAACGCTCTGTCACTTTGAAATGACGCTTATTTCCCACTATTTGAAAGTAGTACAACCTTGCCTGCATTGGACTGGAGTATTGTGGATTTTATCGAACAATCCGTCTTTTTTACTTATTTTTTTTTGTTCATCCTCCATCTAACTATAAATAATAAATGTTTAGGTTGGTTGCTTCAATAAATATGAATTACAGAAAAAATATTTATTTGATTAAACTTCATATAACTGTACATTTGTATACACGCCGACTTAATGTCATTCCACCAGTTTTGAAAACTGCAGAGTGAAGTTAAAGTGGGTGTTTTTTACACAGATTATAATGTCATACTATCGACTAAGCGGTTTTATTAACAGTCAGTGGTCCTCTCTATTCGTTCGACAGAGATTTAGCCGACGCGCTGTCGACGCCGCGGATTACCGTGATTTCCCGGGGGGCTCGGACCGAAAAGACACCTCTGTTGCATCCGCTATATTACTTTCCCATACTTCGCCAGCTGACATCTGTCCTTCCCTTATAATTATTTTATGACGTTGTAATTATTTGTCTGAGACTGACGACGTTCATGTGTCTTGCGTTTCCGTGTCGGAGCAGTAATTGATTAATGAGTTTTCTGAAGTATTTTTACCAAATAATTACAAAGTTTTTAGCGCTGCAAATATTTTCTAATTACTGTAATGACGATGTTTGGTCATACTCATTTTTGAGGGATCATTGATAATGTGATGAATGAGGGATGATTAAAATTAGACACTTCAAATAAAAACAAGTATTCAACAAGTTTTTATCTAATAGTTTCTTAGATTTTCGCGAATGTTACACATTGAAACAAAGATGAATTGAACACTTGCAGAAAAATCTGGAAAATCTTTGCTGAGAATAAGGAAAGCTTACGTCGAATTTTGTACACAACATGCGACGGAATTTTAACCATAGTTTACCGTATAATAAATTACTGCAATGGCTTTAATATTTATGTACATCTACTTCACTGTATAATTTATTAATTATATTCTAAAAAAGCAATCAAATATGTTGATAGAATTGACCATCCTCTTCTATGAGGAACGACTTGTTTCGAATAATTCACGTATGCTTTGTTATATTTGAAAGCATTATCAGAGTTATTCTAACTTCTCCCTCTTATTAACGACCCGATCACGTTCTGTTATATGAAAGCAGAAAAGTCTTCTTTGTTTACATGCGACAGTATTGTGCAATAATAATAAATAAAGCACAGTCGAATGACCATATTAAGGATTGGGATAAAAATAACAACAAGAGTGTCCACCCTCCGAAGGCGACGACAATGCGTCACGAGGCGACATCCGCCGGAAGTGGCGTAACGAGGCCGTTGTTCCGCCCTCCGCGCTCTTGCTCCCCGCGTTTTTAGTATTTTTCCACAGCGTCATGGCGTAATTAAACAATATTTAAGAAGCGCAGATCAGTACAGAACTGAGTAACATAAAGACAGACCTTAATATATTTCAATTGATTTATTTATCTATTTTCACAGAAACAATAAAATACGAGTATATTTTATGTATTCGGTGGAATTTAATAAAAAAATATAACCACCACAATCCACAGATTTACTTATTTCACGGATTCTCTACTTTAATTTTAATTCTTTATATTGAAATTTGAAAGTTATGTTTAAAATTGTCATTGACAATAAAAATTGTCGCGAAATCATTTAATTTTTTTCAATGTCTTGCAACCCGTCCGCTTGTTTTCTTTTACTTTTGAAATTCAATATTATAATATCCCTAAATTACGGTATACAGTTCTCCCTCGCGGAACTCACTTACGTCATCAATTTTTACTGCGGCAAAACCCCCGCAGATTATATTCGGATCGTATTCATTCGATCTCAATGGCTCCATGGTGATGAATGCTGACAATTTGTCCGTGGGCTGCCTGCCTCCACATATTCACTTGTCAACATAAGCTAATGAATCTTAATAAGCGACCTCCTGAATCATACAACTCTTGTCTATCGGTAATATATATGAGGTAATAAGTCCGATATTTCACTAATTGTAATCTGTGTTTTTATTTATTGTTGTCGTATTCGAAATTATATATTAAAAAAGGAATGTTCAATAAAGTTCTAAAAGCGATTGACCACAGTCATTTTAACATTTGTCCGGTTAAAATAGTTTATTATGTTATGAAACTAAGAAAAATTAAAACGAAGACTACAACTTCATCTGCGTTTTTAAGCTGCTCTCTAGTCTGTAGAGATTGTAGACTCTCATCGACAATGTACATCAATGCGTTGTTAGAAGCTCCCATTGAGTAAAGCTTCTTATGTTATAAGCCGGTCTAATTGGAATACTTTAATAATAACAAGAATCGCAAATGCCTCGTTAGTCGGCTATTTGCTAACAGATTTACTGAAAAATACAAGTAAGCGAAAACAGAGAAAAAAATTAAGACGCTAATTAATATTGGTGTTGTCTTTTTTATTTAAAAAAATATTTAAAACGAAGAGTCACATTCATAATTCTGATTGTTGCGTGTTGCGTCGCGGATATCAGAAATTGCGAGAGATTTTTCAGTAGTAAACACCCAAAGTTCAAACAAGTTTTTGTGGAATACACGAACATTTGTTTTGAACCTGCGGCCTCCCATTTCGCACCCGGCATCTAACCGACTGCGTCACGGAAGCTGTCAATTTATTATTTAAAAAATATATTTGTAAGGTAAAAAAATTCGATGTGCTTTTAATTTTTAAAACGAATGAAATATAACAAATATGTACTCCGCTATTACTCGTATATTTCAAATGAGAAAGTAATTCTGCAAAAAAAAAACTTATTTCAAAGGTCATCTAACAACCTTTTGTCGCCCGAAAGGGGTGTTGTACAAAGTAATAAACACAGTTTTTCTTGTTTCACATTTATTACATTGGACATATTATTACTATTAGATTGCGAGGACAAATGCGTGTTATTTTTAATGAGAAAACATATCTCAAATAATGCAAGAACCAGATATTAAAAAATAAATATTTGTAGTTCCAAATTTCGCCACAAGCCAGTTTAAGGTAGATGCGATAATATAACACTTTACATACGTTCTACAACTTTTTGAAACTTTGTTATTTTTAGAAGCTCGAAGGAAGACTGTATTTCATGTGAAATGATATTTATAACTGCCAGCGAAAATTTATTACAACACGATTCCGATAAAACGGTTTCCAACACAGCGTGACGCAAAAAAGGGTTCCAGTTTTGGAGGATTAAATTAATTTGGCGAAAATATACGGTATATTTTTTAGCTTCGTTAGTTATGAATTGGGATTAAGTTTGCCATAAATATTAAAAAACCGCGATTACATTACATAAAAACCTCAAAATATTAAACGAATGATTAATTAATATAATATCCTATCTAACGAAAAGTCTATACATACAGGGTATATCGAACTGCGAACGAAAACGAAGCCAGGTGGTAGTTTTAGTGATTGCAGACACAATGCTAGTAAAAAATTCGCGAAAAAAGCGACTATTTATTTTTGTTATTTTTTTTATATCATCTAGTTTGGATGGTAAATACCTATATTTGCTAAAACTATAAGTTTTAACGCTTTCATTCATACCATTGTGTCTTTAAAAATAAAAAGGTGCACATTATTATTTAACGAAAACTATGTATTTACTGCCCAAATAAGACGATAAGTAAAAAAATCGCTTATACGTATCGCTTTTTTCTTATGAACATTTTTGTTGCATTGTGTCTGAAGTCACTAATATTACCACCTGGCTTCGTTTTCGGTCGCAGTCTTCATATTATATCCTGTATAATCAATTTTAACCGATCGATGTCTGCACATGGAAGACAAATGAGAAAAACTAATATCGGGTCTGTATTAAAGCAATAGAATCCAAAACAATGATATTTAGAATTTTTGTCTGTTTGTTTGTGCACTTGTGCGCGATGAACTCCGAAACGGCTTAACGGATTTTGATGAAATTTGGTATTGAGGTAGCTGACACCCTGGGTTGACACTTAGGCTACTTTTCCTCCCGAACAACGTAGAGTTGCTGTGGGATGAGGAAGGATTTCTGCGATGTATTTATTACTTCTTTATACTCATAGGGATGGAACTGGATTACATACCTTGAGTGAGAATGAGACGAAACGGACGGAATATAACGGGACGGGATGGGAAATTCAATTGAAGTTAATCTATACATATAATATATATTTTTTAAATAAAGCTAATCACGCAGAGAAGTTTGCAGGCAGAAGCTAGTATATTAATGTGGCGGCTGTGAAACGAGAGGCTGCGGGTTCGATCCCCGCACCGAGACAAATGTTTGTGTGAACCACAAGTATTTGTTTCGGGTCTGGGTGTTTGTGAGACCGAAAAGTCTCTCGTAGTTCCTGATACCCACGACACAAGACTCGATCTTAGTGTGGGGTCAGGTCTATGTATGTGACTGTTGGGTGTATTTATTTATTATTTATTTAATATATTTTGTATCTACTCAAACCATACAATATTTAAACATTTGTCTTAGGAAAAATATTTATACTATAATTTTTCTCCTTGTTAAATAAAGATGATTTATCTTTGCGCGCAACTAAAAAACTATATAAAAAGGTGAAGAATGGCTAAGGTTTACTTTTTGTTTGTATAGATAATTACTGTGTCGTTTACAATGTTCATTTATAAAACGATTTCATACTTGCGTGATAAATTCACGGCATGAATCGCTGTAATGGCAACAGTCCATTAGTCTGATAATCGGGCATTATCGATTCTTTGTATTCATGGTGCATTACGAACAAAACAACAGTATTGCATTAATTTTACTGCGTTAAATGAAGACTACAGTCAGAAAATATAATTTTTCCATGTGCTTTCTTTGTATTTTTCTATAGAACAGTATCAATGACCGAATGAGATGTTTCATTACCCTAAACACTCTAAGCTTTAAATGATTTTTATTATTAATGGTCGTATAAGAAAGACAAACGACTTATTTGTCACATTCGCAACATACACAAACTTAATATAAAAATAAAAAAATGTCTGGTCGCGGCTGTGGCCGGTAAATGTCTACTCAGCTTATGTTATGATGTGGTGTAAACCAGGACATAACGCTGATTTTTAGGACACCTTAAGTGACACCTTAAGTGACGTCCGGTTGTGACGTATTAAGATACTCATGTCCTCCCAGATAGCAATCAACATAAAAGCTCCCTATAATCATACATAGTCCTGACCCCAGACTAAGATACATGTCTTGTGTTTTGGAAATCGGAAACTGCAAGTGAATTTTCGATTTTACATCATCCAGATCTGAAACGAATATGTGGACAGCAGAAATACCTGTTTCGGTGCGGATATCGAACCAGGGCCTCTCGTTTTATAGCTGGCTCACTAACGGCGACACGAGACTGTCAAAAGTGTGACAATCCGAAATGATCTTGCGAGATCACCCTGGATTGTTCTCCAGTAGCGAAGAGGCCGGAATTTTTTGTCGACTGATGAGTGCTAATGTACTTATAGCACTGCATCTACAAGTAGGTGAAGTATAAATTTAGTCGTGCCAGAAAATTTAATATCATCATCACCATCATCATCATCAGCCCGTTGCAGTCCACTGCTGGACATAGGCCTCTCCCAAGGTACGCCACAGAGCCCGGTCTGCTGCTTTACGCATCCAGTCGCTGCCGGCCTTCTTGTGCAAGTCGTCCCGCCATCTGACCAAAATTTAATATAATTAACGGCAAATTTAAATTTAAAAAATCTGCTTGCTATGGAACTACGTTTGCTTGTTAGTGCCTTTATTAATCGACTTCAAAGGAGATTATAAATTTGACCTGTACATATGTAATACCAGAATTGGTAAATTTTTGGATATTTTAGTGATGATTATACCAGCGTCTGAACACGTGTGACAAATTTCATAAATGTATAATGTATGTTTGTCCGTCGTAAAATTCGTTTTATTTATTTCCTTTTATTACACTTTTGAAGTGGGTTTAATTTTTTTAAATTATATTTCATTAACACAATTTTGTAGACTTAGAAAAATATTTTACGTGTTTAATTATCAAAAGCAACATACTTTAAATTAAATACATTTCTATCATATGGTAGCAATATGTAAACCGATATATTTCATAGTCGTAAACTAGCCAGCAACCGTGAATAACTATATATCCTACAATCATCATAACGGGGAAATGGGGATTAGAAAAAGACATATTTGTCTCGAATTAGAGAAATTATATTTCGTTCATTGGGATTTAAAATTAAAATACTTCTGTAAATAGATTTTTCGAGTGAGTGAGCGACAGGCAAGGAATAAGTGCATGTAAAGGAAAAAGAAAAGAAAAACCATGGAAAATGCAGCATTGGTCGTTGTTTCAGTTAAAAATACAAACTGTATTAGGGTAAGTCCTTAAAAATATTGAGAGTTGGTTTTACTAATCACTATCTTATGTTATATGCAAATTCCTCGTCACACTGTTAAAAATGTGTTCATTTTGTATATCTGTGTCGTCGAGACAAGTACTAAATTGGATAAATATGACTGTATTGTAAATTGTTTCTATTCGTCTGATTCTTGTCAGGTTAAAAACAATCTAATAATGAAGGTACAATCAATATTAAACTGTGAACAAACTGTAGCGTCGCATAGTTCCGACGCTGGCGTTTTATTGCCCAGTGATCTTATTTATCAATGTTTCCCTTCCTCACAATTTACTCCCTGCGTCGGAAATTCTATTTTTATGGCGCAAATCTTCTTATCTCAGTTTCCACTCCACAGAAGTCGCAGGAAATTGGTTTCTTTTAGCTTAAACTGAGTCATTTACCGGATTTGTGATGCAGTTTTGTTTATTATACCTTCGTGTCGTATTAAGCTAAGAAAATAAAATGAGATTATGATGAAAATAACGGTGCTATTATGATGTACTTTTTGTGTGTGTTATTGTATCTTAAGAAAATGACTTAATCCTTGATATTTTGAGTATTGTTGTGCTAAATTAGATTGAGTAATTTGATGGCCTATGTGTTTAAAGGTAAATTTCCTCACGCACATAAATTGGCTTGTTTTATGATGATTAAAAGCTTGGAGTAATTAAACTAAGCTCGTAAGATTCATTTTTTATTAAGTTATACTGAAGAAAAAGCTTTCAAGAGGTCGCATGCTGTCTAGAGTTTTTAATTTCAAGTATATGAGCTATAAAATAAGCGAAAACATTAAGTCACAAGGAGCGGTATTATATCTACTCAAGCAGAATATTGCAACAATAAATTCCTATTGATTCCTAAAATGTTGAGCTGTAATTTTGAGTTTTTAATTGTTTTTGGCACCGAGTAACCTATTGTAGTTAGCTTATTAGGCTTTGGTTTCATTTCCGAAAAGAGAGAATGTTCTTCTAAGTTTTGAGGTTTGAAAGTCGCAATTTATGAAATAATGGATTTGTTTCCAATAATATTGATAGGCCGTTTTTCGACTTCTCACGGGGTGGGCCGGAAATACCCTTACTGAATACGGATTACATTCGAAACGGGTATTTGCACGGTTTTGGAATTTTATGTTGGCAGTATTTATGACGTATGTTATTTTTTCAAGAGCATGAGCAAGAAATAAAATACCCAACAATAAATTGATTAAAACCTTCGGAAAGTGGTTGATTAAGTAAACGTGCACAAGTCATATAATCTATTGATTTATTTTGGCTATAAAATAATATATTATTTTAACTTCTATTTTCTTTGAAATTTTTACCAGTTGACGATGGATTGGGGATAGAATGGTGCGGGGGGTGCGCTGGTGTGTGGGAGGGGAAGAGGGGGCCCGGGCGCGCGGATGGACGGGGGGAGGCGGGGGAGGCGTGCGAGGTGGATGTAAACACAAAGCTTCGGCTACGGCGGCAGTCACGTGGCGCGCCCGCCGGGGGCGCATCACTTTTAAGGGTGGAAACTAAAAACAACTATAACAATAGCAAATACATTCCATAACAAAATAAAACGCCAGATAATAATCAGATTTTTTCATGTATATTTTGAATATTCGTTAAAATGCAAATTATTTTGAATCAAAATAACTGTAGTGATATAGTGCTCGTCTAGTGTATAATCCAGTACCTTAAAAGTGATGACCCCCCGGTGTGACGAAACCTTTACATGTCTATCTTACATATTGGAATTAGCATAATGTTTACGTATTGACTTAGAGTAAATTGTATATAATACACAACCACTCTAAAGAATATCAATACAGAACATATCAACATTAATTTAACATATCTAGAATAATCAGTAGACACTATATTCCAATATAATTAGCTATTAGAAGTAGGTAGTATAAATGTTTAATCTACATAACAAAGACCGCATCAACAGGTAAGAGTTTGTTTTGTTCTAAGCATGTGAAATATCTTTTTATCAAATGTAATTTTATTTATTATACTTAATGATGGTTTCTTTAAAATTTAAATGCATTTTATTGACAAGCTTAAGAAATATTTTATGAATAAAAAACATTATATGCCACGCAAACGTATGCTTAGACTGCAAACATTTTTTATGAGTAGAATTTTGATTGATAAAAAATGTTGACAATAGGTTATACCACAACACAATATGCAAGAGCATACACAACACAAAATATGTCAATTTAGTAGAGTCCAACTTTATAAATTCAAAATTACTTAAGTTTTTTTTTCAATACATTTATGAATAAATAATAATCACATGTGCCCATAATCGGACCACTATGCAGTAGAGGTCTGCTGTACGATTGGGAAGGATTAAGACATTAGTTCACCATTCGGTTCAAGTGCAAAGTGGTGTTTATCAAATACCTTTAAAATTCATGTCCAGTACTCTTAGGCATACAAGTTTTCTCACGATGTTTCCTTCACCGTTATAACATGGGATAATTCATTACAAATACACTCATAACTTTAAAAAGCGATAGGTGTCCGTCGACTTCGCATCTGCCTCCTCTATTTTGTGAGTCCAGTTCCCCCCAACAAGGCTATTTTTGACTTAAAAATTATTTATGTTGGAGAGGCTCGGCAAATTAAAAAGTGGAGCCATACCTTGGTAACTTTGGGCTGCGGTACGATTGAGACAGTTCGATTGAGGTGGTAGCGCTGTCTTAAAGAATAGACAGTTCTGTTTTCGCTTTTAGTTTGAATACTGGGATTACCGGAGGCCCAATGTGTTTCCTCCTTCCAACTTCCTGTTTCTATTCCTATCCCCATTTCGATAGACGGGCATCGAGTTTCCGATGCAAGAGGTGTAGATTTTCATGAGCGACGGTGAATACGAAACGGATAAGCTAATAGCTAAGTATTCACTTAGCTAACATCAGATTAGCTGTTTGCTCGACTTGATAATTATATGACAAATAGGAAACACGAGTATCCATTATTCATGTTACTAGTAATATAATAAGTAATATAATTTTTCATGAATTTAAAATTAGTAGAAAATGAACTCATTAATTGGTACCATATTGAAAAGGCGGGCGGGCATAATCGGGAAGTTTCATGATGCTGTATATACTATCTCTACAAAAACATAAATATTAATATAAAGAAATATTTAAAAAATCAAACCGACTTTGAAACTATAATTAAAAAGAGATAAATAGAAACAATCTTTTAAAATTCTAAATTACCTAAATATGCCAATATTTTTTTTGAGGTCGGTGCATACTTTAACCCTAGGACCAACTGCGTCCCGCGGTTTTACCCGCGTAGTTCGTGGCGTGTTGTTATGTGGCTTATAGTAGTACAGCTGACACCGTAAAATGTGCGTAATCGTAATTGTAATATTTCAATGTGCAACATTCGCGTGAATATGGGACACCATTACGAATAGATCGTATTATTGCAGAGATCTGGTGATACGTCAGTAAATTTCTTATATTATTTTATTTTATTTTATTATATTTGGGAAGCTTACAGCTAATTTTACATTTTAACAATATCTTAAATATCTAGATGCCAATTAAAAGCTACCACATACAGAATGAAAACATATGAATTTAGAAATTAACTATATAACTTAAAACACCGACTGAACTTACAACAGCTGTTTAGGCTCATTAGTCAGGATATGACTAATTTTACGAGTGCTACTATAAAATAGGTCTATTTGAAAATTGTGATTGAGTTTATTAAATAAACGCATAGCTCTTGGCAAATAACTATTACAACGAAAATTACTGTGGCACCGTGGAACATGTAGTAAATTGCTGGACCTTAGTTTCCTGGTAGGAATGTTAAGCTTGATGTTGCAAAGAAGATCCGGACAATCTATTTTATTTTGAGCTATCTTCGAAAGAAAACAAATATCGGCTATATTTCTACGAAGATGGAGGGGTAGAAGATGAATCTTATTACATTGTTCGTCATAAGGCAAATATGGTAGTTTGAACTTAAAGCCTAAATAACTAATAAAACGTTTTTGAATTTTTTCAATATTATTACTATATAATATATGATAGAATGGATTCCAAATTTGGCACGCGTATTCAAGATGACTGCGAACATATTACGAGCAATACAGAATTTTTATTGTCTTCATATTTTTGATATATATTGATAAATTAAATTATATTCATCCTTTTTCTTACAGTACTTGGTACCCAAAAACATATTAGGAGTTTTAACTGTCGTCCTTAAACACATTACCTACATAAGGCAATAACCATATTCGAAATTATATTTTTCGTCTTAGCCAAACAAAATAAAACACATTCAGTGCGTATTATAGCCTGCCAATGGATTTATAAGTATTAAGTACTGCAGTCTCATAATTCTGTGTGTTCACCTTAGTGCCTTTTTTTCAGATAAATAATGCCTGTTGTGTCGAGTCACGACAGATAATTGTTTGTCGCCAGTTGATGCTCTACCTCGACATTGTACTTACCAACACTATTTCTACGACGCCTGCAAAATAAAATTTATAAATAAATCACCATTTCTCCCTCTTTCCCACGTCAGTCTTTGGTAACGTGATTTTCGGTGCAATGGACTTGACGCTATGTACAATAATATGTACATTTCTTGCAGCGCTTTCTTTTAACTTCTGAATCTCGTGATTAGCCTTACTTAGTACCTTACAGGGTCACACTTAATATGTCCACTTGTTAGAGCCCATACATATAATTATCCACAGGTCTTTGTATCCAACTTCTTTAGCTGTATTCGTTTTTAGGTTCAAGTATGTTATATCTCAGTCAAATATTTTGTTCCTTGCTTTGTTATAAAAAAACAGACTTTTTAAATATATTTTGGTTATTTTGGTACTTATAATTTCATTTCGGGTTGAAGATAAGGTTGTAAATTAAGACATGTTGAGTTTTAATGGGTAATGCCTGTCAGTTGCGTTCCACCTGGGCTAATAGGGGTTTTAGTAGTTGGTGTGAGGGAGCTATGCTTTATCTTTGGGCGGTGTTATAAAAAACCACCGTGAAATTCCTCATGCTTGTCTTAAAAGACTACTTGGGCGCATCATCTGCGTAAAGACGCTCGACTGGAAAGCCAGTTACCGCCGCATACACTTCCGATTCACCCCCAGGGCTCTAAAGGAGTCAAAAAATATTTCGCCTCCAAAACTATACAGGGTATATCAAGACTGCGACCGAAAACAAAGCCAGGTGGTAGTATTAGTGACTTCAGACACATTGCAAATAAAAATTTCGCAATAAAAATCGATTTCTTTTTTTTTGTAATTTTTTACTTATCGTCCTATTTGGCCGATAAATACATATTTTTCCTAAAATAATGATGTACACCTTTTTATTTTTTAAGACGCAATGGAGCGTAAGGGTTTAAAGTAAAATTTTCGCAAAAACTAGGTATTTACCACCCAAACAAGAAGAATTTTAAAAAATTCTAGAAAAATATCTGTCGCCGTTTTGGTGAATTTTTTATTTGCATCGTGTCTGTAACCACTAAAACTACCACCTGGCTTCGTTTTCGGTCGCAGTCTTGATATACCCGGTATATGATAGCTGGTGGTGGTGACGATAGTAGAATCTATGTCGGGCTTGACTCGAGGAGGTCCATCATCTTAACCGTAAATCTCCCTGGACTTTTCGAGTGATGGGGAGTAGAGTTAGAATAATATTAATTTTCTTAAAAAATGAGGCGTTATATTGCAATTTTTCTTGTTAATTTAATATTCAGTTTTTTTCAAAATATTTTATAAGCATGGGTTTAATTTTTCATAACAAGTGGTTTAGTTGTTTTTAATATCTGAAGATATTTTGAGATATAATTGATGCACTAAACATATAAGTGAAATCGTATATGTGTACGCAACTTTTAGTATGTTTATGTATTCACATAGTTAAGTTAGAATTAAAAATTCTACGTATATTCAGATTGTTGAACTTGTATCAGCTAGAAATAAAATTACAACTAAAAACAAACAAACTATTTTACATTCATTTTAAACTGTATGCATAGTAATGAACCCATTACGATTAAATTGTTTATTTCAAAAGAAAGGTTGAATAATACTAAACGCCGCTTAGCTGAAAAACACGTCTGGGATAACATCATAAAAAAAAAAACAAAACAAGAGCACAAATCTCCTTCTATTTTTATCATGATACTAATCAATATGGAAAGCTTTTAGGGTCCCTCCGTATCCCAGCGAGCTAATTCAATAACCAACCCGCCCCGAAAACATTTCGACTATTATACGTCAGGAGTTGTTTGCGTCGACAAAATGTTAATAGAGTTATTAAATTTAACGTTAATTTATTCAATTTCGGGTGGGTTTGCTGAGCAAGACAATGGCAGGCAGGGGCGGGGCTCCCGGGCCGCCCGCCTACCTCACCTGCCTCATTAACATATGTATGTATATGCACATACATTTATTAGATATATGTATCATTTTCACAGGCATGCAAATCAGCGAAATTAAGTCACAGCCCGGTAGTTCCTTTGTGTATAGGATATTTTACCCACTCATTGTGTCGGCTGTTAGGCTATAGTTACTGTAGCCTAATATTGTGTTTCAATGTTGATCGATTCAGCAAATGTTAGTGGTTTTCGAAATTATGAACCTTAATGTCGAGTTATTTTATTTATTTTTATAAATCCTTTATTGCACAAAAAGTAACATTTACAGTAAATAAATGGCATAATAATAGTACAAGAGGCGGCCTTATCACACTACGCAATTTCTTACAGGCAACTTTTGGATGGATATGGAAATAGGAAAATGAGAGGGCAGTCTAAGGTGTGGTGTATATTAAAAATAGTAAATCAAGGTGCTTCTTTAGAACTATTGATACCATGCACCCCACGCATTTTTTTACAATTAAATCATTTTTCCTTACACTATTTTTAATTCAAATTTATTAAAATTTATTTTCTATTTTTAGTTGGATTTTCTATAAAAGCGTATTTTTTTAGTTTTTTAAACTATTATTTATTTTTCATTTTTTAGTCGAATGCGCTGGTAGAATCCTTTATTGGTATTGACGCAGACATTCCGGGTCTCAGGAAAACAAACATCGCTAATCCTGATTATCCTAGTAAGGATAACGGGTCAAATTGTTTATAATATTGAATTGTCATCGGTCCTAAATAAGAATGCCAAATATCGAGTTACTCCCACGTTTTGAAGGGGGTCAAAATCATGTTCAAAGATTCCGTTACATACTAACATACATACGTCTGAAGCTAATAAAAGCGTATTAAAAAAGAACGTAAAATGATTAGTAAATCATTTGCCCTTCCTACTTCTATTAGCTTTTTTCCTGCACAATCAGCTATAAAATAAATAATTTGAAAAATATGAACAATAAATTACAAGGAATAAAACCGTTGCTAATAGTTTGATGTATGCTTGAAGCAATAAAGTCATAATCTACAATGGATGGAAATACAGCCCGGGAAAACAATTCCACAAAAAAGATAAAAGCTATTTTGTCGATTATTTCGAGGAACTTATTTATAAAGAAAGAACATATTTAAATTATAAATTTCAAATAATGGGATTTCTAAAAAAAGCTTCATGAATCATTACGTAAACATACAGTTATTTAATAATTCATGCTTTTTACATTATGTGATAATTGATATGTTTTTATTTTAACTTTATAATGTTAAAGAAACGAGCAGCAACATTTTTTGCTTATTAAATACTAGATTATAATGATATACATGCTAATAACAAAATATAATATGTAGTGTTTTCGTTTACATAAGAATCATTCATAAAATATTTTCTAGCATGTTGGAAAGTAAATGTGATTTGCTTAAAATGATTTCTTTTCTACGATTTATATCAGGTTTAATGCTTAAAAAATAATGTTATATGTTCGAATGTATTGGGTGTTGCCAAAAAATCAAAAATATGCGGAATAAGTAGCATTATTGTTCAATGTGAATGGATGCCGACGGTGTTGAGCAATATATAAACTGAATTGTTTTCTTCCTCGGAACAATTGCTAGAAATGAGAGAATGGCATATTATTCACCAGAGTTCGTAATTATAGTAATTTCTAACTGGTTCAAGCATTAAATTCTTTATTAGGCTGGTGAAATGTATTGGTGAAATAAAATCTACTATTTATTAAAAATAATTTATTATATTATATTAAACCCATTATTAAATTTAAAAATATATTATTCTCCGATGGCTTTCAAATTAATTATAAAATGTAATTGAGATTCAATTATGGAGAAGACAAAAGTGGTAAAAGGGTTTGTTTAACTTAGTGGTTATTTCTCTTTCTACTACCTGTTTTTAAATAATTAACCAAAAATAAACACATTACTTCTAAATATGCCTTGAACTTTGAGTTTGAATCTGCGACCACCGGTTTGGAAGTCCAGCGCTGAACCAATTGGGTTATAAATCGCTGAGCAATAATTATCTGTATTATCATCATATTATCTGTATATTTGTATACATAAATGCAAATCATTTTTATAGGTTTTCCCAGGAAATACAATTTGGTCATTTAGTGATTTAGATTTTAGGCAGTCGAAAAAATTATCATTAAATTAATTTTGTCTTACATATTTCTAGTAGAAGCCAAACATGTTTCTAGTACCAGAGTCTAGACAAAAGGAGCTTAATTTGAACTTCACCATTGAGATTTAAAATGATTTTGTAATAATCTTGTAGTAACATCATTTGTCCGAATCCCATGCAGGATATAATAGAGTTAGTCAAAACTTTTCATTTTTGTTACCAACAAAAAAAAAAACAATACAAAAGTGGCTAAATGTAAATGCATAGTAGAAGAAAATGTACTACAGTTTGAAAGTGTTGGTTAACACATTAACCGCCGTGGGGGTCACCGGTGACCGGCACCATACCCTTCTCTCAGCGCCATGGGGGTCACCGGTGACCGGTAAAGAACACTAGTTTTTGAATCGTTGCTGAGAGCCAGCGGTCACTCGTAAATGGCGTTTTAACGTACGTTGTGATCCGCGCGGCGCCCAGGAACATTATTGAGCGCTTGGTTTCTAAATTTTTATAAGTTTTCAAGTAAATTTTCATAAAAATCAAATGGCAATAAATGAAAAATGTATTTTATTTTTATATATTTTAATTAAGTTCTACGGAACCCTAAAAACGTTAACAATCATCTAATAACGATGTTCCCTGTTGAAACAGCTCAAGCAATAATGTGGCTGTGATGGACAGTCGGAGCAAAAAGTGGCTACTTTTTTAGTTTTATTTTTAGCAATGTTCCTGCCCATGTTTTGAACATTTATTTTGTAGCATCCTTGACACCATCTTCGTGTTGTACGAACTTTGCCTTCTTTAGTCTTTAGTTCGTGTTTTAATCGTTTTGGTCGTCTCGAAGCAATATCGGACATTTCATTTTCCTCATCAGCTTTTACAAGGTAGCTCACAATTGCTTTACGAAACTGAACGACAGAAATGTTCTTTTTCGTGGTTTGTTTATAAAGAACCATGGCATTTACCATCGCTGTGTTGAGTAGCAGTTCGCAAGCTAACTTTCGATACCACTTGACAGTTTTTCGTAATGGAGACGAATAAGCTGTCATTTGATCTGACAGGTCAACTGCAGATTTTGCCTTGTTATAGTCGACAACTATCTGTGGCTTTCTTTTTGATTGTCCCCTTTTATTTGTGGTAGTGACAAATTTTGCGGTATGTTTAGTAGACAACAAGGACACTTCTCTCTTATCACGCCATTTCATCACAGTGATCCCCTTGTCATTTTCAGCTGCACTGTATTCTCCTGCTTTTAATTTAGCATTCATAACATCTTTCGGTAATTTTTTTCTATTCTTGCGCAACGTTCCGACCAAATGCATTTCTTCCTGTAATAGTTTTTCAGCCAAATCAATACTAGTGTACCAATTATCCGTGTACAGTTCATGTCCTTTTTGGAACAAGTGTCGACAAAGTGACATTACAACCTGAGTTGGTGTAGTGTTTGTTGTATCGCAGTGTTTTCCAGCATAGACTTGAAGCTTGCACGTGTAACCCGGAACTGTACATAACTTAAATATTTTAATGCCGTACTTATGTCTTTTTTGTTTTAAATATTGTCTAAAAATTATTCTCCCGCGAAAAGGTATCATACTTTCATCAACACACAGGGAAATATCCGGAGTAAAATGTGCTCTAAAGTTCACATTCAGTTCGTCAACGAGGGATCTGATTTTGTACAAGCGGTCATGTGACGTAGCCTGGGTATTATCAGAAAAATGAAGCATGCGTAAAAGCAGTTCAAATCTATTACGGCTCATTATTTTTTTAGCGTATTGTTGTCCAAACATATCGTCATTTGACCAATAGTCACTCAGTTTTGGTAGTCGCACAAGCCCCATGTACATGATGAGTCCAAACATTTTTTTTATTTCACTTTTGTTTGTGTCTGTCCAGTTTTTCAATCGCGAAACTCTTTTTATCGTGTCTTTCGATATAAGTTGTTGGGCATATAAGTTAGTTTCCCTCGCTATGCGTTCAAAAATATCGACAGGAACCATCAAGCTATAAAAATCACTTGGCCCAGAACATGACATGCTATGGCGTAAAGAAAAAGGCTTCAAACCAGGCGTTTCCGTAAAAGGTATTATTTTGGGTTGATTACCAGACGGAGAGTACCAGTTTCCTGAAGATGATGTAGAACCACGAGGCGACGGCTGTATTATTTCATCCTCACTTTCAGTTTCAGACAGGATGCGGCGACGTTTTCTATTACGCACTGGTTGTAGACAATCACCCGCACTATCAGAATCAGAACTAATATCAGAAATATATGGAAAAGCCATATCCACATCTTCACACCCAGTATGCGCCACAATATCGTCATTTTTCTTGGTAATTTCTAATTCCAAACGCTCCATATACGACAGATCGTCCTGTGTCAACTCAAAGTTATCAAATTCCATTATACGGACATAAAACAGTAACTAAATATACTTGTAAAAGATAATTATTTATGCACTCGAAACAACACGCTTCACTTCCGTACACAAACTAAACAACAAAGGTCACGCGATCGCGCTAGCCGCTCCGTTCCGCCAATCAGAGAAAGGGGTGCGAAAAAGACAGGTGACCGGCGAAATGACCCGCGTGGCGCTGTGAAGCGAAATTCAATCTATACGCCGCGACGGCCACCGGTGACCGCAAACAAAAAAACCTTTATAATTTCTAAAATAAGCATATAATTTAAAAAAAAAATTGTGTACATACATACCAGAACATATACTATTTATATACCAAACGGCCTAAATTGAACATATAGGTCAAATTAACTTGGCGGTTAATGTGTTAATTTTTGCGAATGGAAGAAAATATGTGAAGTGACCTGAAAATTGTAATCATAATATCTATAGATGATTATAATTTTCACTCTCAACTCTTTCAACTGTATAGTTCTTAGTATGTTACTGATCGCTCATTTTCACGGAATATTAAAAATCAGGCGGTATCTTGTTTACGAGAGAGTTCACAGTATGATCAAGATCAAATGCGGATATTATCCACCGAACATGTTGAAAAACTAATCACAGTAACACAAGCAAGCGTCGTGCTTCATGATCAGTTTGTGCATATCCGGTTCCGAGAATTCCTGCATAATTATAGGTATCGACCCATAAGATATCTGGTGAGTTGTAATCACTTTGTAATGCGAGTATCGCTTTATCTAAATACCTTAAATGTAATATAATATCACAGTTTTCAAAAACACCGCGAGCCGTCGCGTCGGTCCCGACCGCTTGTGTTATTTGACAAAGAGAGTAGTAGAAATCACCAGCTTTATTAGCTAATAAAAAACTGTATTTGTATCAGCCCAAATACGTCACACTGCAGGGCACAGGCCTCTTCTACAATAGAAATTGAAAAAATACAATCTAATACAATAGAGAGTACGATTAAGAGGGGTTAGGCGGCCTAACTTAGGCCATATAGTCCGGCACGCTGGCCTAGTGCGGGTTGGCGGACTTTACATACCGTAAAAATTCTTCAAAATCGCTATGGTATGCAGGTTTCTTTACGATGTTTTCCTTCACCATTATAGTGCATATATAAATACACACATAACTCTGAAAAGTCAGAGGTGTGCCCTGGGATTTGAACCCGCGACCTCCGTGAAACATGTTGGCAGTCGCGTCTGGTCCGTTACCAACAGGCCATCACACAATTTCCCCACGGCTTAGCTAGTGTATATTTGGTGAATTAGCATACACCTACGCCACAATTTATAATGGGAAAAAAAAAATAACCCGTTGTAACATTAATTCTAAGTGTACAAAGCCGAATAATATTAATCAGGAATTTGTCAAGCGTATTTTTTTTACAAAGTTTTATTTAGTTTTTTTTTAACAACAATATGAAGTCGAATAATATGTAGTAATTTGCGTTCCAAATTCAAACACGTTCACAAATTCTGATGTAAAAGAAAAAGGAAAGACTTTTTTAACCCAGTACAGTATGTATTTAATATTCGTTCTGAAGTGACACTTAGCTTTTAAATACCGAGAGTGAAAATTTTCATTGAACCGGTATATGTTATTGGCAAGCAGTCAATAAATATCGAAGGGTTTAGGGGCACATTTATTGCTTTGTGAGCGCAAACTGGTTGAGTCGCGTCCCTGAGGAGCGATCGGTTGGCAAACATTACGATCTGCCACCGGAGGATACGGATTGTGGCATCGTCGGAATCTTATTTCTGTTTATTGTTTTCTTTTTATAAAGCAATCTGATTTCTACTTTCGAGTATATTTCGAATGATTTTTGGCGATGGGAAAATGTGCAATAAACAGAAAATGTGTAATATTTAAGCTAAGTTGAAGTGCGACATTATAGTGTAATGGAATTTGTTATATTATAAATAAATAAATAATAATAAAAACACCCAACAGTCGCATATATAGTCCTGACCCCACTTTAAGATCAATTAAGTTTTCTGTCGTGGCTATCAGAAATTACGAGAGACTTTTCGATCTTACAAACACCCATACCCGAGACAAATATTTGTGCATCGAGCCCGCGGCCTCTCGTTTCACAGCCGGCGTCAAACTAACTGCGCCACGGAGGCTGTCAATATTACAAAATCATTATAGCCTTATGAGGCTACAAAGTATAGTCAGTAATGTATTTTAATGCGTTTAATTAAACTATGTTGTATTTAATCACGCAATCCATATACGATGAACTACAGGGCACGACCTTCCCATACATTTAAGAGGCCTTAAGCCACAGTTTACCCCGCTGGCGAATTGCGAGTAACCATCTTCACATATCATAAAAAATCGTAGTAGATACCTCTTTGGTATGTAGTATTTCTTACAATGTTTTAAGTCATACATGGCTCCGAAAAGTCTGGTGCGTACCGTGGGATTCGAACTTCCTAAGATGTTGTAATTAAGTTACAAAGAACTACTACATCGATTTATTATAAGTCATAACACATCGAATTATTGTCGCTGTAAATGCTTTGTGCTCTTCATTACTACGGGGTTTAATTAAATAGAAAATTCTAAATGAACTAAAAATAAAACTTGATTAGCTCCCTCTTCACTATCTGAACTGATTAAAACGAATCTATATTCCTGTAACATATTAAAAGCGAGCATGACATGAGAATTTAATAAACTGTCTGAGAGTTATTCTCGGTCGAGTTCACAATTTTCTATATTAAATCCGGAGAGCGGGCGGGGTAGGTTGCTATGATACCTTTGAGGAGTTAATAAGTCATAAATAGAATGTTAGAGAGGGAGAGAGATACGGCTGTTCTACATGGGGGAAAGGGAGGGACATAATCCCCAGGTAATGGCGGCGGGTGCAATCGTGCGGAAGACGGTACGCTTGGAGAGGCTATGAGGTGTCACAAAATGGTGACTTTTAACAGTAGTTGTCGATAGTGGGACGTGTTAATCCGGGTTTTAATATAAAATGCATAGGGCAGTTATGTTGAATTGTGCTACGAAAACCGTTTTAATTTTAAATACAGTATTCATAAAATAGTTGTTAAAAGTTTGTTAAAGAACAAAAGTTCTTTTAGTTGTGAAGTTTCCGTAAAATGCATTTTTTAAGAAATAACCATAACGGGAATAAAAGTTATGTCTGAAAGATTTTATTCGATTTATTATAAAAAATAAAATTATGTGAAAATTTGTCTTTTAAATATTCGGACATGTAAATAATAAATACAGAAAAAAAAATATTTCTTCCATATTATTGCAAAAGTTCGTCTTTGTTTTCCTTTTCTTAAGTTATTATAAATATGCCAATAAATAACCAGTACGATTTTGGCAATGGAGTAGATAGAAATCATTTGATGTATTTGTGGAAGATTGTATCGAAAAAATAAAAATATTGTTTTAATTTTTTCTGTATAACCGGTCAAACACATAATATCAATTTAAAGTAAATTCAATAGATAACGTTTTTTAATCTCGGATTCGTTTCGATTGTGGTATTGGCACTGGAAAATGGATTTTCGAGCTACACGGTTTCCTTTGTTCTGCGTCAGGGTGTGTATTGTTTCGAGAGTGGCATCTACATGTACCCACATTGTGAAGTGGTAAGCGATGAAAGCCGATAAGAGCTGAGTGCGCTCTATCGCGAGTGGTCGATCACCGCTAAGTGGTTGTTCGCCAGTCTCTTCGACATTTTAACGGCCCATCTATATATTTACAACTATAATATTTTCTTAAGAAGTCTTTTAAAATCAATGTAATTAAATAATTTTGTTTTTGTTTTATACTTGATTTTGCTCGTGACTTCGCCCGCGCTCTTATTTTTTTAACTAGATATCATAATTTGTTCCAAATATCACAAATCCTTATTGCTGTCACTCATGCATTTATTTGCGATTTATTTAGGATGGTAAATCATGTTTTTATGTCAGCCAATCGTCATTTTCCTGACAACCGTCCAGTAGTTACGAGTATTTTCATATATCTAGAGGACAGTACATGTTTTCTGGATGAAAAGTATAATAAATCTTTTTTTATAACTTCGAAAATATTTAATAAAAAATCGAAAAGATAAGCTGAGTAGTTATTGTGAAAGCGAAACAAACAGACTTACTTTCAGATTTATATTTTTAATTAAGGGTGGCTGTATGGTTTAAAGATCTACGAGTTTGGCTCAATATTAGGTAACGATTTATGAGTAAAAGTGTTAAGAGTTTGGCAATCTACTTTCATGAAAAGTTTTCTTCATTTTGTCTGTATTTTCCTTTTTCTGCTCTCAGATTCTTTGTCTACGTATTCATATTTCATCTAGGTTCAGGTTATGTCATAAGTACGTAAAAACTATAAATTAATGCTTTTTAGATGTTTCACAATTATTTTTTACTTTATTAGAAACTTCATGTCACTGGACATATTGAGACTTAACATCTTATGTCTCAGGATGGCGAGCGCAGTGGAATTCCAAGCATTGCCTTTTAATTCATGGTGTTGTTTGGTTTCGCTACTGTCCATGAGCGGTCGTATCGCTTACCATCAGACGAATGGCATGCTCGTCTCGCCATTCATTGCAATAAAAAAAAAAAAAAAAAAACCGTCTGTCTCTTTATGGAGTTCAAAAGGATAGAAAATTACTGATTTTCCATGTTTTTTATTTTATACGAAACCATCTTAGCCTAAAGAAATTCCGTGCTTAAGCACTTCTTGTCCTTCACGGTTGAATTATGAAGTCCTTGTATAGAGAAAAAAATACCCAATGTTTGTACTTGGACATCATATTATATTGTGGCCTCCATACTAAATCAGTGTTCTAAGGCTTTGTGAAGTGCAGTGCAGGTTTTGATTCTTGAATAAGTGAGTGGTAAAACCACTTGACTACTTTATAAATACATTAATACATAAAGTCACATCTTTTTCCCAGAAGGTAGGGAGAGGTGCTACCACTACACTACACGATGTGATAGGGGACGAGCCTATCACCATATCGGGCACAAATTTCTGACTCCGGGCTGATAATGAATGTAAAAATCCAATATCACTTTGCCTAATCCGGGATTGGAACCCGAGACCTAAGTTTTGTAATCGTACCATAGTACAAGTACGCCACCGAGACAGTCTTTGTATTAATTACAGTATGTATCAGCCCATATACGTCCCACTGCTGGGCACGGACCTACTCTTCAATCGAGAGAATCGAGAGATCGGGTTGGCGGACTTACAAACCGTAGAAATTCTTTAAAATCGCTACGGTGTGCAGGTTTCCTCACGATGTTTTCCTTCACCGTTAAAGTGCGTAGTGATTCACTATTAATACACACATAACTTCGAAAAGTCAGAGGTGTGCCATGGGATTTGAACCCGCTACCACCGTGAACAGGTTGGCAGCCGCGTCTGGTCCATTACCAACAGGTTACCACGCACTTAATATTACAGTAAGTAATTACAGTACTTTATAAATAATTATCTTCATAATAATAATTTTGCAATGGTGTAATTACACTTTAAATATAAAGTTGATATTTTTACTGGCAGGTAAGGCTAAGAGAGAAAATGGAAGGCACCGACACGTTTTACATTTGTTCTTTTGGCTAGATTCCAGAAATATAAAGGTATACGATGTTCTAAATTCATATTAGTATGAAAATAATAAATTACTGGTAATATTATGAAATATTGCTTGATTCATTTATTGATATTGAACATGAAAACAGCTTTTAGAGTTGTGTTACATAATTAATGTTTAAAACAATATTACAGATATTATTTTCATTAATATTAAAAAACAATACAAACATAAATAATGTCTAATTTTATACGAAAAATAATTGAAATTATTGTTGGAAAAATATAAATATCACATAAGTAAATCAGTTATGATTTACATGTGGTTCCTACATCCTATTCACAATACGGTATTCATTTTAAATTTCGAACGAAATTGAATATATTTTCGGTAATAAATCCAGGAAAAGGGGATATTCCAAAAGCGTAGAAAGTTAAAAAGCTGAAACGGTCTGATGGGCAAATATTCTGATTCAAACGCGCTATTCATCGACCGTAGCAATATGAATCGCAACCCAGAGCTACGAAGATTCCTTTACTGAAGGCCCTTTTGCTTGTCATGTCTTTTAGATATTTATTTTTCTTCTTATTGATATAAAAAAAATATTATAAAGGAGATTTGAAATTGTAAGAACTGTGGTTCAAAGTAATAGTGGTCAATACTCGTTTATTTAAGGCGCAGCAAAATATATATGTAAACAAAACTGCATCAATCTGTGTACATGTCTTTGGAATTTTCAAAATTCATTCATTCATTCAATAACGTTTACTAACTACAAGAATCATGCTTAAATTAGTTTTGTTGTTTTTAGAAGCGTTTTCATCGAAAAAAAGGTGAGTTAGTGAAACGTGACGTGACGTAATTATTAAATTATATTCATATGCGTCTCAGTGCCCCGTGTGTTGTTTTTATTACAATGACTCAAGAAATATTCGTTCACAGAAATAATCACAAAGTAGGATTAATAACAATATTGTCTGCATCCCGCATCCATTCGTACGCATTGTGTAGTGGATGAAATCCGGCAGCGGCTCGTTGGACCGGGGAAACTTCATTTGCGAGCTCTTCTGGCCGTGAAATGAACTCGCCCGATATTGCGCCGATATTATATCCGTATCAGCAAACGCAACGGCGCATTTAACTCAAATGCTGATCGAGCAATTGTTCTACAGCGGGGGGGCGCGATATCTCAACTCACTTTACACCGACAGACTCGTTTATACGCTAATGTTTCTTAAGAATAAGACTATTGTTTTCTTACAGTGAGATGTAGAGTAAGATTTTTTCAAAAAAGAGTGTTAAATAGGTAGTTTATATAAATTGTTGTTTATTAATAAACAAATAAGATGGTGTGTAAGATAAGATATGGTTCTGACAGATTTATCTTAAATTCTTGACTATGTTAAGACTGGTTTCGGAACATTGGACTTTAAAAATACAGAATTATAATATGTACGGGATGTCCACCATGGTAAAATTGCATTATAAACTTTGGAAGTAAACGTATTTCCTAATTAAAACCGTTGACCAGTTTCATTGTAAAATATCCTTTATCTGCATTCCCTGCAATTTCATTTGGAAACATCGATGGTGTATGTACCGGTGGTACATATTTTTGGATCAACTGAAAATTTCTGAAAACTGGAAAACCCCGCCCCTTTACAGGGAAGGCTGTGATTGGTCGAACAGTATCTACGTCCGTAAACGTAGCGACCAATGAGTGGCGGGGCTACGCGCAGCCGTAGCGCTACGTGTACTGCGGCGCGGGGTGCTACACGATCGACAGACGCAACGTAGGAGCTGCTACGCCAGGGATCTGAAAAAATGTAAGTATTGCTGTACATTTTCATTTGTTTTTTCGTCAGATTGTGCGTATCTTGCTGCTTGTTCATATGTAAGTGTATACGTATTATATGTGTTTCATATATATCTAAGTGGCTATAATGTGTATCTATATGTATAGATATATATGTATGCCTAAATATTACTAGGCCTAATGGTTACGTAACTTCAATTGAGTTGTTATAATATTAATTCGGGTTATATTTTAATCGAAATATTAATATTTTGCAGTTTTAATTAATAATGGCATGTGATACGAATATTCTTCATAGCTCAAAGAACCTATAAGTAGGGTATATTAAATTTAAATGGATTTAGCCCGCTCGGTTAAACTTTGTGAGCAAATGTGATTCTAAAATTGAGTTGCGAAATTAACAATTTTTATCATTTTAAATAATGAAATACAAGTGTATTTTGTGGTATTGTACTTTTCTTCAAATTATAATTGATATCGGAATAAAATAGTACGGTTTCAAGAATATGCGGAGAAAAGGATAAATCCAAGTACAATCTTTTGCATAACAAAAGTACAAATTCAATTTACAATAATATCAAATTAAGTATTATTAATTCAAGGACTTTAACAATACTCTCAAGGCTTTTATTATCTCGAATTTCAAATAATGTACCCGCAATGCAATTCTTATCCCGTGAAATAATGCAAATACAGTGAAATGACGTGACCTCGTTTACAATTCACAAATGAAACGCAATTTTTACACGAAAGCTTGAGTATATGAATATTTCTTTCTTGTTGGTAGGAAAATATGTTATGGCACAATAAGTAGGACACGTATCAAGGAAGGAGACATAACGTGAAATCAGATTAAGAACAGGGTATGAAAAATCCCTCAAAAGCACAATAGGCCTGGGTTGCAGACTATTGCCTTACCGTGTCGACCTTTCGGGTGTATGTGGCTAATATATTATTATTTATAGGAATCGAAGTTTCTCGAACGATCCATATTTTTGGAACACGTTGAGATGTCGGTCATTACTGTCGTTTGGTAAAGCCAGCAATCTATTAACCAAGTTGAAATTGAGTTAGCGTGTAATAAAATTTGAGTTGCTTGATACGAAGATTTTTGCTTGAGAAGTAGGATAAAACAGACAACAAGATAGATGAAAAATTTTTTCGTTTAAGGAATTAAATAAACTTCCTTATTGCTTATTCTATAACATTTTGATCATTTTTATGTGTCTTAATTAGTCTTTACTGGTTAGCTAGGGATATCATTTCGTGTTTTTAATTTTAACTCTTATTTAGTATTCTAAATTGTATTATATTCAATGCTTCATCTAAAACAATTTCACTGTACGAACGTTCAAACGTTTTCACTGAGAGTGTTGGTATTTCGATACAGATTTTAATAAAATGCAATAGTGTAGGCAGGATAAATTCATTAATATCTGACAGAACTTTTACCAAACGGTGGGCGGCGATATCACTGCTAACCAAATTGAGAAAAATCTCGATATTCTGTTACTGCGGTACTCATTAGGCGAGTGTTTTTATAGATAGTAACAGCATGGTTGTTTGCAGGTGCCGCGTATGAGTTTCATTTGATGAGGAGAACCAGGCCGGCGAAATGCAAGGGCTCCAGGCCGCTAAGGAGAAGGCGTCAGGCCTCTTTGCCAACAAACCCCTTTTATTCAAGTAAGTGCAGTTTTAATATACTTTACAGGAAAAGTAAAGAGAGTCAAAGGAGGATAATAACTGAATTATTCTACAAAGGAGTTCCTTGCGCCGTTGCTTTTTTACAGGTGTAATACAATCTGATTTAAAAGACTTAGCGTAACATTCATTGTATGTAAAATGTGTTGTTGTTTTTCAAGGAAACTAAATTATCAATAATAGATCCACAATGTCCCCTAAGGGAAGGCAGAAATTACGGATCTCTACTTTGTAGCGACCTGACATACTTTTGCGTCATAAACTTTTATATGTGTCAGATATAAAGCGAACCTTCAACTTATATACTTCTTACGTTTTAGCCATGGGGTAGGGTATACTCGTAGTCACGATGATGTCTACTTTAGTCTAGCCTGCTGAATTTGTTTCGCCGAATCTTACATACGCGATTCAGTGTCGTGGTAGCTCTAAAATACGGGAAGTTTCATGGTCATTATCTTAGCATTTGGACCTATAATGGGCCTATTAGAGTAAAAACGTACATACATACATAAACTCACGCCTTTTTCCCAGAAGGGGTAGGCAGAGGTGCTACCAGGACATCCACATTTCGCCTTGTATGTTCCGTCCCATGATGTGATAGGGGGCGAGCCCATCGCCATATCGGGCACAAATTCTTGACTTCGGGCTGATAATGAGTAGAAAAATCCAATATCACTTTGCTCGACCCGGGATTCGAAACCCGAGACCTCAGCTGTGTAGTCGTACCGTAGTACAAGTGCGCCACCGAGGCAGCAGTAAAAACTTGACATACTTAAAAAAAAGTGCTGTATTTTTTATGTCGGTACTGCTGTAATGATTAATATTTATGCCGTTCTACTTGGAAACATTCCAAGGTTCAACCCGACGGTCTGCGGATTTACTAGGTTAATGTTAGTGTCATACTTTTATTAAAAAAGATCATGTAAAACAATGTTTCAAATTTGCAGAAGTGGAACTTACATTATTTAAAACATTTAACTTAATTTATAAGACTGCCTCGGTGGCGTAGTTGTACTACGGTATGATTACAAAGCTGAGGTCTCAGGTTCGAATCACGGGTCGGGCAAAGGGATATTGGGTTTTTCTATTCATTATCAGTCCGGAGTCAGGAATTTGTGCCCGATTTGGCGATAGACTCGCCCCCTATCACACCATGGGAAGGAATATAGAAGGGGAAATGTGGGTATTCTGGTGGCGCCTCTGCCTACCCCTTCTGGGATAAAGGCGTGAGTTTATGTTGATATGTATGTATGTAATTTACAAGACATTTATAAAATAATGATACAATTATTTCGTTTCAAATTATTTTATACATTCAATAAGTTTTTAAAATATGTATGTTATGATGTCACGTTTGAATTCGGACTATCAATTTTCTTGTTCAGCTATAATTATTTTAACAATATGAAAATAAAATACTGATGGAACCGAAGGCACGTGCAAAATATAAAGTGATTTTTTTATTAATCAAACTAGTAATTACACACTTCATACAAACGTTTAGATTTGGTGAACTGAAATTAAAGAAATTATAGTTGGGGCAATTCCATTACGTTCATGAATACTTTCATTATGTGATACAAAGGTTGCCAATTAATGGTTTGAAATATTTGTACCTATTTCACTGAGATTCATTTTATATCGATTCTTAAGTTAACATAGCACTAATCAAATGCTAAATTTGAATATTAACTGATACACTTAGTGAGTCTTCTAATCAACATCATCAATCAGCTATTCAACATAGACTTTTATAGATTTTCTACTTGCTAATCTTATTTAAGGTAGTCTGAATTTCGACGATTGTATAATCATACTAAACCTTAGTAATGCAGTGTTAAGGTTGCTTTTTGGTTGCTTTATATCTCTTTAACTAGCAATGAGACTCTTTCCTGAAATTTCTTCGAGACATCTATATTGAGCTACAAAATAATTTCACCGTTTATCTACGATTGGAACCCAAACTAATCTTTAATATAATGAGAATTTGTTTAATAAGTAGTTTCAAAATTAGTGCGACGCGACGGTTAAATGCCTGCGATGAAATGGCTTCTTAATTAATTTCTTCGTTCTTAACTTGTTTTTTTAGAATTACGTAAGCACTAAGAATTACGCGTAATAAAAAATGTGTAACTTGTTTTCGTCTTATTAAAGATTCGTTGCACAATAGTTTTTGGAATGTTCAAACTATTTACAATATTAAATCGAACCTAGCGAATGTCTTTGTATTACTTATTAGTACTAAGTTTCGTTAATAGTTTCCATCAGGATCCCTTAGTATGGCATAGGATTCTCTCCATCCATCTTGAGGGACCTGACACAAATACCCGTGAAAAGCTCCTTTTGCCAACAACATCTGCCAAATGTATGATTAGTGTTCTGGCCTTTATAAATTTCTTTCAATTACTTATCTGAAAAACGAGTTTTTATAGGATTTCGTGAATATACTTTGCATCAAGTGGAAGATGGTGACTCCTGCAGAAATAAATGAATGGGCGTAAATTCCGTTACATGTGGAGATATCAAAGTTTTGTAGAAACTACAATAATTACTGGTAATTTAAAACTTATATTCTTATAGAAACAAGTAGACTTTGCTCGTGGCTTCGCCTGCGCGCTAAAGGTAACTCGGGAACAGTGTTTTTTCTAGACATCACATGTTCGTCACAAATAAAAATAAAAATATTCGGGCAAGAAGTTGTAATTTACTCATATCAGTAGGTCGCGTTTTTATGCTACCTTATTTTTTTCCGGACGACCGTCTAATGGTTATTTTCTTTTTTCTCAGGAATAGTACCTAGTTGTTTTTTTTATGAAAAGTACACTAAGTTTTGTGAGAACGTGTAAGCAAAACTTCATGAAGTTCGGTTCAATAGTAAACGCCTGAAAGTGTAACAAATACAGGACTTTAAGAACTAATAAATATACATTTTCACAATGATAAGTCACACCTTCATTTATTTTTTCTTTGCTTGATTGAGCCACGAAGTCGCTACAGCCAAGTAGCTACTAATTAGTTGGACTTAGAGAAAATCATAACATAAGCACTGATTTTTACACCTCATGCTCAATATAATAATAATAATAAATAAATACACCCAACAGTCACATACATAGTCCTGACCCCAAGAAGAAGATCGAGTCTTGTGTCGTGGGTATCAGAAACTACGAGAGACTTTTCGGTCTCACAAACACCCAGACCCGAAACAAATACCTGTGGATCACACAAATATTTGTTTCGGTGCGGGGATCGAACCCGCGGCCTCTCGTTTCACAGGCGGCGTCTAACCAACTGCGCCACGGAGGCTGTCACAATATGAAACACTTGAGACTTAAAAACTTGCTTCTTTTGATTAATATGGTGGAGTTAATACTGCCTCGGTGGCGTAGTTGTATTACGGTACGGTTACAAAGTTGTGGTCTCGGGTTCATGTCCCGGGTCGGGCAAAGTGGTATTAGATTTTTCTATTCATTATCAGTCCGGAGTCAGAAATTTGTGCCCGATATGGCGATAGGCTCGCCCCCTATCACATTGTGGGACGGAAGTCGGAACATACAAGGCGAAATGTGGGTGTCCTGGTGGCGCCCCTGCCTACCCCTTCGGGGATAAAGGCGTGAGTTTATGTATGTATGTATGTTAATACTGTTTCAAGGGCCACGCTGGCCTAGTGCGGGTTGGCGGACTACACATACTAAAGAAATTCTTGTCAAGACTTCTATCGGATGTAACAATTGTCTTGATATGTTTTTTCACTGTAAAAGAGCGTAGTGATTAACAATCTAATAAATTAAAAGTGAGTACCTTAAGATTCGAACCCATGACCACCGTCCGCCTCAGCTGTTAACGTTTGGTCCGTTACACACAAGCTACAACGCCGTATTATTTCGTATGCTATTAAATTATAAATAGCGCGTTCTTTTTTATTTAAACTGTATCGGTAATCACGTTCTAATATTTATTTACAACACCTCTACAACGACAATATAAGGTGATAATAGTTTCTTTGAAATCAGAGTATGTTTCACAACGATACTAGATTCGATAATGGTTTTTGAAATAGTAAATTATTGGTGCTTGGTACGTATTAGTGAAACAGTGACGTGCGTATGCGTTTGAATTTATAGAACCACATTTTTTTATTGCGATGAATGGCCAGAGGAGCATGCCTTTCGTCAGATGGTAAGTGATTCGACCGCTCATGGACAGTAGCAAAACAAAACAACACCATGAGTTACAAAGCAATGCTTTGCATTCTACTGCACTCGCCATCCTGAAACATACCTAAGTAATTAAGGCTCATGTATGTATGTCCAGTAATTACTCTGGCTACAATGGCTGTTACTTGGTTTCAACTTATATAAATTATCATGATTTTATTCAATCAGGGTCCTTCTGTTTCCTAAATTAGAAACAATTATATTTTCTAATCTGGGTATTAGTGAAATAAAAACAAAGAAAAAACACATAAGTTAAATCGGAAAAAAGCGGAGAATTGAAGCAATTGGGGTGGAAACTGCGAGTCGATCGTTGATAATATTGACAGGGGATAATACGTGTTGCAATAGAAATAAAATATAAGGGCGGGGTATCGCCTTTTCTCTAACGAGCATCGCCAAGTGCAGGGCTCCTACATGCTAATTATATAAACGCGCGAGGTAATCTTACTACGTAAAAATTATGTAAAAAAAAATCAAACATGTTTTTTAAAAACATTAAGATAATAGAGTACCTAAATGAAAACAAAAAATATTTGGTATTTTTAAACTTTGTATTTTGAAAAAATAGTTATGTTAATATTTTTTTAATTAATAATATTTTTATCAACTACCCTCATAATACATACTTAAATGGTTATTTTTAACAAAATCGGCGCTACATTTAACCTTTAATTTTTCTACACACATTTTTCAATTAAGTTACACATAATTCCGGGCGCTCGTACTAAATAAAGCAATGTCAATAAATAACGCGATAATTGCGTGGTGGCAGCCCTGGCGGCGCTACAGTCGGCTGCTCAGCGCTGATAACAAACAGACATCATCCGGATTTGTGTCATCATGCGAGCGGACTGCCGAATGTATTCGCCATGCGTTACCGTCCGATTTGTCTACAAATCTTACCGCTGCTCATAGTTTTTTGGTATCCGATTGTTACCAAACAAAATGTTGTAGCTTATTTCTTGCATATTTGTTTGTTTGACTATTTTGTATGGGTAATAATATTTGTCGCTAGCGGTGGCTTGGCTTCGTCCTGGGCTTTGTGCATGTGTTGCGACACTATAAAAGGGTAAGGTCAATATTGCCTGGGAGTTGAGACTCAAAAACTGGTGGATATTACTGTCCACGACGGTAGAAAACCCGCCATAGTACCTAATCTAGATGCGAATACACCATGTTTCCGATTTGGACGATGGATATAATCTTTTTTTATTGCGATGAATGGCGAGACGAGTATGCCATTCGCCTGATGGTAAGTGATACAACCGCTCATGGATAGTAGCAAAACCAAACAACACCATGAAAACAACAGCATTACAAAGCAATGCTTGGCATTCCATTGTGGTCACTGTCCTGAGACATAAGATGTAAAGTCTCAATATGTCCAGTAGTTACTCTGGCTACAAAATCCTTCAAACCGGAAAACAACAGTGCATTTACACTGCTGTTTGGCGGGAGAAATAGACATTATGGTGGTACCTACCCAGGCGGCCTCTCATATATGAGAGACCTACTATACGACGGATAGGGTACATACTCTATTTCGATTGCATTGTTCTTAGGAACGGGTGCATTGGAGGCACTTTGTAGAGCAAAATATTTAAATATTTTTATTTTATACGAGGTTTAAAGCTCATAAATTGCGTAGCGAGCGCAGCGGAAGGGTGGACGGTTCATTATTTAGTCCGTTTAAATCACTAAGTCCTTAAAAGACATTAGCAGGCTTTGTACCGTTATCGCAGTACACAAAAGAGATTTGGAGCGGCTTATAGGGGGAGTAGACTGTCACTTATTACTCATAATGTTTAGCTTAATGTAGCCGTGGACGCTATCATTGATATGCATGACAAATAAATTAACAACCACTTTATATTTCTGGCTCAAATTAACAATAAGTGTTGCTTTATAAATGTTATACAAACAGTAGAATTATTAAATAATGTTAATTGATTGGATAAACGTTGAGTATGAAACGTAAGTTGCAGAAAATGATTGCAATTGTCTACTTTACTTTACTACTTTGTATAAAAACACAAACTTCACAGCAAGTCACGCTTTCTCTGTGTATTATATAAATGATCTAATTGGAGTTTTGGTACAGTACTTAATATTATAATAATATTGAATTGTATATAAGATTTAACTGCAATTTATGTTATAGTAATAGAATTCAGTAGATTCTAACATAATGGCAGTTATTATAATTTAAATACTGACGATAAATATCCCGAACTTTTAGTACGTTACGAAATATATTGACTTCACACTATAATATCAAAAATTTTGGCCAAGGCACGCATAGAAGCGTTTTATTCTAAATCTACAAAACCTTCGTCAATCTTATCAGCTTAATATTCTAGATGCAAAATTGCATTTTTTTCGCTGTTTGTCAGACTAACACATAGCTAAGTTTTATTACGATCGCTACAGAGATTTAGTGGACAAACGGTAACAAACAATGGAATAGATCGAGTTACTTTGGAATTTATCGGAAAATCGTAGAAAATCGACATGAAGTGATAATGTTGTAGTTGCGTTCCGTTTGATTGCCAATCCTTAGTTTCCTTTCTCTCCCTTCTCTTTCTGTTTTTTGAAATGTCGATAAAGCACTTGCAAATATCAGTCATGTCGCGTCGTTTTTAAGTAATCTGTGTTCTAAAATAACCTATAGATTCATATTAGATATGAAATGGTAAAAAATATTTAGCACCAATAATATCAGGTCCCCGTCTAGACAACATAATATGTTCGGAGCACTCACGCTAATTGTTTCCGCCATTTGAATATTGCCGGCGACAATTACTGGATTGGTCCATCGCCTCCGGTGCACAACGGAGCCCTAAATTAATTGCTCCCTGCTCACTTTGTTTTATTTTGTTCTAAGTGATATTGAAAATTGGAATGACGCCTCCTAATTGTTATTGAAATTTATGTGGATTTAAAAATATGTTTAAAAATATTTGTCATGTGTATTATTTCAACAATATGATATTTGGCTAAATGTGCTTTCAGAAGCGCACGTGGAGTTTAATTTATTGTAAGTAGGCGGATGTAGACGGACTCCATCCCGGATTTGAACTTACTAAATAAGATTCTCAAGACATAAACTAGACTTAGACTAATAGCTCAGTCCGCCCCGTGACTACGAAAGCTGTAAAGCTATCGAAACGTCGGGAAGTTAAAAATAATGTAACAATTAAACCAAATTAGCGATAAATTCCGTAAAATTAGTTTTATATCAACTTAAACATGTTTTAGAGATCAAAGTAGGGAGTCGGGGTCGATCAAATAAGTGCTGGCTTAATCGTCGAGGAATATAAGGCAATAATAACAACTACATGCGGTGATGTCTGAGGACACCAGAACTGGGGTACTTAAGAACACTGGCAGTCCGTGCACCGGCCGGGCAGTAGAACGAATTGACGTGGATTCATAGTCATTTGCTCATATAGTTTTGCCAAAGCTGGAAAAAATATTATAATTGATTCGTAGGTCATTTCCACAATGTTCGCACGTTTTACGAATGTCGGTATGGCACGTTGTGCTCCACTTCAAATTGGCTATTAACTGCTGTTTGCACCACTTTTGTGCGTCGCTCGTTACGACCCGCTTATAACAACTACTATTGAACGAGTAGCCATCTCCTTTTTTTATTTTACGTCGGGCGATTCTGACAGACTCGGTGGCTCTGTTGTACTACGGTATGAATGCAAAGCTGAGGTCTCGAGTTCGAATCCCGGGTCGGGTAAAGTGATATTGGATTTTTCTATTCATATTATCAGCCCGGAGTCAGAAATTTGTGCCCGATATACGGACGGAAAATACGAGACATAATGTGGGTGTCCCGGTTGCACCACTGCCTATTCCTTCTGGGAAAAAGGCGTGGGTTTATGTATGTATGTACGTTTTTACTCTAATAGGCTCATTATAGGTCCAAATGCTAAGATAATGACCATGGATATTTTTGAAACTTCCCGAATTTTAAACCGATCACGGCATCGAATCGCTTATGCTTATCGTATGTATGTATGTGTGATGATTCTGAAACTGTTTTTGGAAAGTTTAGCACGGTTTTGAAAGCAGGGATTAAATAATATTTTCACTCATAATAAAAATCCCAGTTACCTAGTTTTTAACAAAAAACAGCTATTATTATTCACCAAATAGTAGGTGTGAGATATTATCGCCGATGATTGCAAAAAATTTCGTTACATCTAAGTAGAAAATTGTATTTTAGACATACTTAAAACATACTATAGATATAAACTAAATATGTATTAGGCACAGTCAAAACAAGACGTGTGTTTTAAATCGTTTCAGAATTTTATTTTTCGAACATGATTTAAAGGACAATCTTTTCAAAGGCCTATATGAATTTCTAACAAATACACATTTGCATTCATAACTTCAGTAAAATTCTTCAGGTGGGCCCGCAAGCAGTCGGTTCCTAATTGGCAGTTCGCCGCGCCGGGACCTCAAAAGCTAGCCGTCGCTCATTAAAATTTAATCCGCAAACCCTCAGGCAAATATTTGACAACTAATTTGCTTGCAATATGACACCCTTGCAGCCTATAACATTGTTAGCTTTCATTCACGACATACTAGGTGTACAGGTATTGTTGCGAGTTACAATGTATGAAAGCGATCCGATACAGTTTCAGTGTTATATTTTTGATAGACGAGTAGGAAGTGTGAGCTTATTGTTATGGATAAATGTATACGAAGAGATTTGGTTGAGAATTGCGTGAAAGACTTATTTATTTTTCTGAAAATCATTGGTCGTTTTTACTTAAAATAATATTATAATCACCTCCTGTCCGGTACTTTTATAGTAAGGCAAACTTATTATATTACTAATAAGATTTTCAACATATCATTTGGCAATAAACGATTTCGTGGATGCGTTACATAGATAAAAATCCAAAAGCATAATAAATAATACTTGCATGTTTTCATTTAAGTGACAAAACACAATAGCAATCATTCAAAAGTCTAACACTGAAAGAGCTGACCTTATCTGAATTAGAATTTGTACTAGCTTTTCGCAGCCCTATTTTTGAGACATGCAAATTAGGAAAAGTATGGCATTGTGGCAATAGTGTGACGCGAGATCGATAGCTGTGCCGCCGGGATGTCTGCCCGGGAGCGGCGGGAGCGTCAGGAGAAACGGGACGGCGCGGCGCCCGCCGGCGGCGCCGAGGGGACGCCTGCCATAAATCTCATAAGCTGTACTCTTCCCTCCACAAATTATATTTTTATTTTTATAGTTGGTGACGGTAACTTGAGGCCATTAATTAATTGTCTCGTGATGTTAGGATTTTGTTTTATTCTTAACATATTTTTCGGAATAATAAATACAGCTAACAGTAACATACATCATAATAATAACTTTTATTTGGGTTCATATTATTATGATTAAAATCACAGTTATTTAAGTTTTTATAATCATCATTATGACAACTTTTAGCCAAAGGAAGTCTAATGTTAAACATTGGACCCCCCAAAGTATTAAAATAAGTTTGCTGAGACAAATATAGACATGATTGAAACGAACTAAAGAATGACTTTATCATGCATTGAAATTGTAAACTTATGACAAACAAATAATTATCCCGTATACAAAATTATTGATTAAAACTCGGCCATGTCAGCTCAGCAGTCTGACCTGTTCTCATTAATGGAGCTAAATTGTTATAATGAGAATCCTCTTTGAGAGGACACGGATTTAATTTGGTGCGTGGACGCGGTCGCGAGGGCGGTGCCTCCGCCGACTCTAATCTCACTTCAAAGGATACGCTGAAATTACACACTGTAATACAGAGCACTGACGACTCGCCGATATTGTATTCAAATGAACACGCTTTGACTTCGAATTAATTATTTCCGACTTAATTAATACCGGTTTTTCATTTCATCGGAGAATTAGGAGTTATAAGGCATCTGTGATTTTATTTACTTTGTAAAAATATGCTTTTATTAAAAATTAAAAGAACCTCAAAAGCCTCTTTTATTTACTGTAAAACTTTTATGTTTGGTGGAAGAAAATAATTATTTCACTTCAAAGAAAATGTTGAATAAATTAGTTATCTATTGAAATCAATTTTGTGTGGGCATAATATTCGAGTACCACTTTGCAGATGCTTGCTATGAAATGCTATCAATTCTGTTCTCTTTTAAAACGGTCTAGTAAAAGTAATAACCAACAACAATCCTTACATAATTCAGCAAAATATATTTACAATGTATAGCCAAGGATTTCATCTTGCGACCTGATCAGATAGAATGTAACACATTATGTCCATTAGTAGCAAGTCGTTCATCTGGCGCCAGCTCCGGTCGGTGGGTAGACGCCGCGGCGCCCACTCATTTCACCATCGACGTCATAAAACACGATGTGATTGTACAGAGCAGGCTCCTGCCTCAAACTTCCTTATCACTTTTTACTTCCAAATGATGTTTGTGAGTGATGTGTTTGAGTAACTCAGTAGTCAGAAACATCTATACTGTTACTTAAATAAGATTTATGTTTGATGGTCTCAGTAGTATCAGAGAGAGGAAAAATGTAATTGCATTAAAATGTAATTGTAGTTGGTCACATTTTTGTTTAACTCAAGCTTGGTCATTGGTATTTAATACTATTGAAAAACTAAAAAAAAATGAGCGTATTTATCGAAATTTATGAATTTATGAGCGTATTTATGAAATTATTTATCGAAACTAGAACATAAGCAAAAACGTATCTCACAGCTTTCACACAGCTTAAATACAAGGTATTTGTTCACCGTTGGTTACTCTGTGCGCGATACGAGTCACATTCGCTGTTTTGCCCGCGCTACCCGGCGTTCTCCACTAATGTCGGTGTGCAAATATTTGAGTTGGCCAAGACTTATTGATCAGGAGCGGGATCATGGCGCTCGCGGCACAGCTTCCGTCACGTTTCGAGTGCTTGTAAGCACTGGTGCGGTGCGCGTGATATTACGCTTTCGCACTTAAGGGGTCTTACAGTACTCCTCGACGAGTAAAAATGCTTTATCGAGTACTTGCCGCGGCTATTGGATGTATTAAAAATGTTAAGTTGTTCTCAATGTGTGCAATATGTTCACCTTATAAGATGGACACGGTTATGTCCATGATATGGTAGAACTTTTTGATTAATATACTGAAAATAACATAATATCCTTCTACAGGGTTAGCATATTAAATAATTCATGGTTATGTTTAATAAATTACTAATATTGTAAATATGCATTGGTATTTTGAAAACAAAATACACATCAAAGCAACATTATTACAATTGTGTTATTAATAACTTTACGAAGTAATACGGATCTGCAATATTCTTTGTTTTCGTCCTTTGCAAGCCTGTCGAAGTAAATTTGGCCAGTGTTGCTGATAACACTCGGAGATGATCCAGGCTCGATTGAATTTCCGGCCGGTAACGACGTTTCGGGCCAAATGCCACCGGAAATACCGTTAATGCATGTCAATTGTTGTGCCCCTAACTTTGTTAGCGAAAGCTCGCAGCGCATAATATTTTACTTCAAATTTTATAACTCTGTTAAACGTTTGTGCTACATTGTTGCTCCATTAAAATATCTACTTTACACGAAGTAATGTTGTTATAGAGTTATGTATTATGGAGATATTTTATCCCAGCAAAGCTTTATTTATTTTTATTTATTATTTATTTGCTTTATATACTAAATTGTATACAGGCGGACTTAATGCCAGAGGCATTCTATTACATTATACCTTTGGGTGAAGCAGAAATGGAGCAAAGCAGGTTTATGCAAAATTAAGTTGACCAAAAATTTAAAAAAATAAACATTTAACATTGGGTTGTATCTTATCCTCATTTATACATTCCGAAAACTAGCGAGTGGAATAATTTAATGTAGTGTTTTAAACACAGATCGTTATGACACTGAACTTGGGTGTGAAAGTTTTTTTTTTTTTAATTCTGCCCTCAACAAATATCAACTACACTTAATTGCAGAACTTTAGTAATACATCCCTATCAAGGATCAATCAAGTTCAATTGTAGCAGAATAAAATGTTACATCAAGTCTACTATTACACAACACTTTTTACCACTCCGATTCTTCGTAAACGCATCCTACACTTTCCTCGGTTTTAATTCTTAAGCAAAAAGCTCGCGGTTGATTGCGCGTGTCGCTTGTCGCGCGCGGCTTCCCTGCGCGGAGAGCACGCAGTAGGTGCGTAACAAAGGGTTGCACTCGCTGATTGCTTAATGGACAGTGAAGGCTGAGATAGGCGACGTGATAAATCACCGCCGTGATTACCGAGCCATTATCTAAAATACAATCTCGGGGGAAGACTACTCGCAAATAAAACTTGCTCGTGTAATTGACTTGTGTGACAGATATCGAGATGGATATGAATTATGAGTTGCTAAAAGCAAATATGCCGCTTTTGAGAATTTAAAGTAATTACAGTGATCCATGAATTTTGTTTTGCTGGAATTAAAATGGTTGTAAAGAGAATATCAGTGCCACTGCTCTACTGTTCTAAAATCCCAGAATTGTATTATCTATTAGATATATTAAAGAGTGTTTTAAAATATCAATGTTTAAGCACTGACTGCCTCGGTGGCGTAGTTGTACTACGGTACGACTACAAAGCTGAGGTCTCGGGTTCGAATCCCGGGTCAGGCAAAGTGACATTGGGTTTTTCTATTCATTATTAGCCCGGAGTCAGGAATTTGTGCCCGATATGGTGATAGGCTCGCCCCCTATCACATCATAGGACGGAACATACAAGGCGAAATGTTGGTGTACTGGTGGTGCCTCTGCCTACCTCTTCTTGGATACAGGCGTGAGTTTATGTATGTATTTTTAAGCAAATATGTATAAAAAACTATTGAAATGTAAAACACTTCATTGAGCCAAAAATTCAGTGAAAGGAGACATACTTTCTAGTCTATTAACTATAGTCTATTACAAATAAAGCTCCTCCTATATTTACTTCAATACCTCGCCAACACCAAATTAGGAAAAATAAAGTATTACAGTTGATGCATATTTATAAGGAAATTAATAATAGTAATGTATAATAATTACTTAAATAATACACCCTAATTGGTATCACTATACCGCACGCCTAAAATGTGATTGATTACCTGGTTAGAAAACTTTATTTTTGGAATTGCATTATTCATGACTTTCCCCGGGTGGGATTTCTGTCGGAGCTGACGATGCACTTAATTTCAGTTATATCATGCACTATTTCTCATAATGCTTTTTACACTATAGCTCCTATATATGTAACTTAGGGAGGATTTTGCTAATTAAATCTTAACTTTAGTATGCCATATATTTTAACTTCACAGAATCTAAGCGACTCTATCGAGTGGTGTAATAATACAAAATCAATGAGTTAGATTCTTATCTAGTGAAATATTTATTTTCCATAAAATCGATCATTTTTAGTTTTCTTTCAAATCAAGCCCGTAACTCCCTTTAGTAGTTTTCGCTATTCAGCACATTTTCGGATTGGACCATTCGCGTCCACTACAAATTTCACCTGTATAGTGTGCGTTCTACAAAAATAATTGCTAAATGCACAAACGCCCAGCCTCGCACAAATATTTGCTAGTAGCAAAGTTCCGCATGAAGTAAACAGCTTTATTACATTAGTCGTATACTTATAGTCGCTATATATATTTACAGATTTTACCAGTTTTGGTTAACCAATATTTGAATGCAAACAAAAAAACCCTCTACAGTTATCGTCAATCGCAATGCAATCCATAAACTTATTGTTACAAACACGCCAATAAAAACACAAAGGCGGGCAAGAGAGAAGAAACCTCTAAATTACATTTTCGATAAATACATCAATCCCCCTCAGCAGGTGCGAGTCGATCAGCAAACAAATAAGTGCATGAAGCTACAATCGAGTCTATTCCACGCAAGCCCCTCAACTGAGCCACTCAAAGAGAAGCCTGTGAGAGCGACGACAGTCCTTTGCCAAAGGAAAAGTTACAAAGGCGGCTTACAACTATGCCGAGTAGTTGCCAGCTAAATATACAACCGTATATCTATAGTCTGCCGGTTTAAATTTATAATTGGTTTGGTACTTCCACTGCACATGTGCCAAAGTAATTCTGTTGGTATCGTTTTGTACAATTATTGGGGATCTTTTTGTGTTTTGTTTATTGTGGATGTAATATTCAGAGATGCACAAAAAGACTAATAGAAGGATCTAATAGTTTTAGATGAACGATTATGATAAAGGTTATAAAACATGAAGGTGGATTTTTTTATAAAGTAATAATATGAATATAGTCATACTGGTATAGGCAGGCAGAAATAAAACGATTGCACCATTATTTGGTCAGTGTGTCCCATAGAACCATAATAAATATTTTACCGCGCTACCCATAGCTACGAATTGCTGCTGTGTTAATAAAATCTCATCGTAGCACGCACGTATTTGAGATCGTATTGAAATGTTGGCTCAGTATTTAAATGGATTCCCATTTGTACTGCCGAAACATGAAAATAGCGTGGCTCTTAAACAGAGAGGGGTCTCGCGTAGACATAATAACCGGTGAATCAGTCCGCACAGCGCAGACTGTTCAATTTGTAACGTTGTGACAAATGTGAATTTGAAACCATTTTAGAATACATAGTATTAAGTTTATATTTTACAAATTCAAATTATAATTTATTATTCTTGAAATTTAAATCACGTGTTTAAAGTTCCGCGTTGCATCTTGTTACGACGTCGTGTCTGCTGTGATGAAAAACCCACAAGCATTTGATTAGTTATAGTTGTTTTAAAAACTGAAAACTCGTCGGCAGTTTCTGTCACCCATGATATGAGTACAAGGTTTGTGTCATAATGAAGGGTCACATATATCGTGTGAGAATGTTAGCTGTCTTTATCTATTTAATTTAATACATACATATTTATTCATAAAGGTAAACTTTATCAAACTAATAAAAGCACAGTATCGAAGCAGTTAGTTACAAACAAAGTTAAAACTTTTCACCAATTCGCCTCTGTGAGTTTCGTGAGTCTGCGTCGCTACTTTTTAAGTATATTGCGTATGGGCGTACATACGTATGAAGGGAGTTATTGTTGTTTTCCAAAGCCTGTAGCAACGTAGAGTTTTTGACTGAAAGGGGTGGCCGCGGTTTCACTCCGCTTCTAACAGATTTGTAGCCAACAATTGTACACTTCATGCGACGGGGCCTTTATGGTTGCGGTCGGATTTATTGAGTGTTTAGGAGCCATAAAAATGTAAATGGGAATCCATTGTAAAATATATTTTTTTACAATCATGAATAATTTGTCTTTTAGCTGTAATGTTGATGGTGTTTAACCATCAACAATAAAATGGGTTGTTTAAAATGTTCATAATGCACTGAGATTACATTTTGTATTGAGTTTATGAGTTACAATTAAATGTATTTATTCAATTTATTTATATTTCGGTGTAGCAAAAGGTTGATACTTAAAGAGCGAGATTGTATCAAATGAGTTAAGTTGGATCTCATTAAGAAAACATTTTTGCGAGCTCGTTTGAGATAAGTTTCTTGATCCGGGCCATTGTGATAGCCATCTGTAGAAAAGTCCGTGAAAAGCCCGGGGTTCATTCGCCATTCATGGGGCGATTTGATTTACTTAAGATCCTCCGCTTGATACTGTCTATTAAGCGAGTGGTTCCCAGCGAGGGTTTTTATAAAAGAATAAACGTGACATACGATGTGGGTGATTTATTTATAGAGAAAATTGTAGCTCTTTGCCGCACATTCGCCAAATGGACAGATGATCCCTTCTCAGGATTCTTGTAGAATTTTCCATTGGAATTGTTATTCTATAATTGGGTTTGATTACGAAAATTGAGTCTGAAGTATTATTCAAGTTGTGTAACATTTTAAATAGTGCGACGTTCAGTTAGACCTTGTGTATGATATGCATTGATATATATTTTGTTTAAGTATTCATTTTAAACTGATTAACTAAAACTGACTTAAATATTACCGTTCCACAAATTCTAGCTGCGGGCAATAGATGTAAGTTTTTACATCTGAAAAACTCATTCAATTTGGATTGCCAAACTTGGGATTCGAACCCAAGATCTGTCGTTTCTCTGTATACTTGCATCTTTTATGTGAATATTAGGTAAATAGATTAAAGATATTGCAGATTTTCACGGTTCATTTTACAGTTAATAACATACAGTAACATTTATCATTGTAGACCTTTAAAAACAATTTGTAAGACAGGAAAACAAGTTAAAACTTTTGATATTTTTGTCGGCACGGTGTTACGGTGTTTACGGGTTGTTTTATCCATTTGGTTTATAAGGGAGGTGCATTATGAAAGGGTGAGTTAACGCGTGGTTCCGGACGAACGGACGGACGATTTATAAAATGAGTTTGCGGTGCAACCAAGCCGTGATACCCCATTGGTTACGTCTCACTTCTTTACCAGTGATGTTATTACCGGGTATCATTTATCGATATAATTGGAGTTTTATATTATTTTTTATCTTATTTTTGCGACCCACGAAATTATTAAATACTACATGTACATTGAACAGGGCATTTTAAATTTAGAAAAAGAAATTATAGTTTTGGAAAGTGTTGTGGATTGAGACTTGATATCGATCATAACTTTAATATCGTATATTATATTTTTTCATAAGCGAAGGTAAAAAATAGTACGAAAAGCTAAGTTACATTTTATTAAAAAAAACTTTTGTTAGCGTGGCGGAAAGGGCCATAGTATTTTTTATTAATTTCAATTAATGCATATTATATTAATAATTCCTTACCGTAATCTGCTTTAAACTAAACATTATTCAAATATTCTGAAATAGAATTGGACTAAGTACTTAAATGTTAAGTAAGCGTGTCAGGTGAGATACTGGAAAGCTGTCACTCACACCGATTTCTATTGATTATTTTATCTGTATTGCATATATTCCGCCTATCGCAAATCATAGCAGCCTCATAATTTATATTACTTAGGCCCCAAACAACACACAAACACGGTTCCGACCTAATATAATTTGAAATGTAGGTTACACAACTTCCGAACTATTGTAAAAAAAAGGAATCTTCTGATCTTATTTGTCTAATTTACTGCGTAAAAAAATATATTTTAAATTTATAATTTCACTACTAATATTCCAGGAAATAAAGTAACACAATAATTCAAAGAACCTGTTTCGCATTCAGTTTCGCGAGACATTTTTTTTTATTTTATTATCGCAAAATTCATTGCTAAACAAAGCAATAATATGTTCCCAAATTGATCAAAACAAACACTGTCATGTTATTGAATTACAAAACTTTTATATTCATTAAAAAATAACTTAATTCGATGGACAAATCGCGGCGCCTCATCACTATTTAGGGGCATTTGTCGCGGCACGTCACCATTTTTCCCTCGGTGCGCCGCCATCAGTAGAAAGTTAAAAGCATTGAAAGACATATCGCGGGTTCCTTCCAGGCTCCATTGTTCTCTCGCCCTTTGTCCCCCGCCGAATGTTTTAATGTAATTGGCTTTGTGCGACGCTTTTTTACCCCACTTTTCTTATCGTATGTGTATACGCTCCGAAAACTTTTACTTATACACTAACACCCGTATTCTAAGACGTGTCCTCCAATCTTCCTCAACCTTATTTCAGTCGAGGTGACTTTACAAATGAATTGGAGGGACCCTCGAAAATGGTATGCTTAGTTAAAAATATACCTTTACTAAAGGTTCCTCGAGTGAGGTTGAGTCAAGGAAAAACGTCATTAATTACGTCATTGATGTATAGAGAAAGTAGAGATTTAACAAAAAACCTTTGAAAATAGTCTATGATCACTTGAAAAGTGACAGTCAAATGTCATGTCAGAGTGTTTACATAGAATAATATATAATTATTGAACTCAAAATCTTCGGGATTGTGACTGGAAGACAAATATTTAGTGAGTCGGAGAAAAAAAACGCATGCAGACAGGAGGAGGGTCATACCATCCAACCCGGAAATTTCGAAGGATATTCTTATGGATGAACCGTCGTTCGGGATATTCGTACGGAGTATCGTACAAGTATTACAGGAACTGTTGGAAATCTTTAATAACTTGTTTAAAATAATAAACACTGTTTCCAAACCACAAATCTTTTATTAAATGAAATAAAGAGTAATGTTTGTATCATTCACTGGGAAAACGTGTAAATCGTGTAGAGGCACCCACCTCAAAAAATTGTTGGCATATTTAGGTATTTAAGAATTTTAAAAGGTAAACTTTATTTCTCTCTTTTAATTACAATTTTAAAGTAGGATTATTTCTTTTATTTCTTCCTTAAGGTAGGTCGCGACGTACCTTGAGTTTGACAGTTGATTCCTTTCCTCGAGACAGGAAAATTTTTGAGTGACGTTGAGTGGAGGAGATTTTTTTCTACTAAGAATACGGATTTCCTCTAGTAACGTCAAGTGGAGTCGAGAAAACGTCTTAGAATATGGGTGTAATGCTCTCGGACTATCTGTTAAATGTTACCTAATTAGGTGATTGTGTTTTGTTACGCTTTAATGTTTCTGAGCTGCGTTTATTAGTCATAAACGGTTATTGGTCAATTCATAACCCCTTGTTACTCGTACTGATATTTATTTAGATAGGGGTGATTTGATATGGTAGCTGATGTTAATTGTTTTATTAGTAATGAAATTATTAATTGCTTAGCTCGCTTTTGAATATTCACCTAAATTCAAATGAAGCATAATATGAAATAGAATTAAACAATGTCACACAATTTCTAGAATAAATTAGAAATCGTCATTGTAATATTAATACTTCAATAGAAGTGTGTCACATATGAAGCGAAGACAGTGAAGTTAATAACAAGATAGACATGTTATTACTTCTACATCCTTCCTATCTTAACTACCCTGTCTCCTTTGACTTCAGTAAGTGAGTTGGATATAAATTGGGCCATTGTCTGCGAATCTGGAGCATTCGCGCGACTTTCAGCTTCATTCTGCAACAGGAAAATGTACATCGATGAAAATTCACATTCCCGCTTGCGCGACTCGATTTCCCGTAAAGTGCGACAGGGATGGCCGAAGGTTGATTATTAAATCGCCGCGAAATTTTTGCAGAATAAGATAGCTGATCTTCAATGAATTTCCTTTGTTTTCTCTCTCTGCCGCTGTTGTCATTTCGCTCTAGCGTGCAGGACATAGCACTATACACTTCGTCACTGGAATACGGGATCAATTCGCAGTGTGATTCTGCTTCAACGGTTTCAGAGAAAAATATTGCTTTATCAGGCTGAACATTTTTTCACAAATTTCGTAACATTTGTGACGACGAGCACTTTATTTTCATTTTATAAGGATTCGTGTAGTTATTAATTAATACTTGATTTATAAAATAATATATTTTAACACTCTAATAGTTTAAAACGATGTAATGTTTATTGCTACCGCAAAAGTAGAATAATAAAAAAATATGTAATTTTATGCGTATAAATAATAACACTCAACCCATATACACATAATTACAATAATCACATATTCGTAATAACAATAATAATATATTTTTGTGTAACATTATCATATATCACAAAATAATTGTGAGATGAATGAAAAGATTGCAGAATGTCGCCTACAGCGAGCACAGAGGGAGCGTGGCACGCATTCTGGCTAGTTTGATATCAGCGCCCGTGACGTCGCGACTGTGTCTTCGTTCCTCATATTATCTACGAAATCTCACACTGGCTTCATTAAGCTCGCCTTAACAATCGTGATATGTTCTCTATCCAGTGTCAGTTGTAAAATAACCTTTATTAACTCGATAAATCTAAAGTGAACTCAGTATTAACATGGCTTTTCTCTTTATTTTGAGACGTGTTTAAGGAGATCCACAGGTCGTTGTTTCTCAGTAGTTTGGTGTGTTCGGTGTTCTAATAATTTTAGACTTTCTTGTAAGGATATACGGTACGAAATTGTTTAAAAGAAAAATAAGGGTGTGAATTCTGTTATCACCTGTTGATCCCACCGAAGAGCTTTTCCAGTATGTTTTGGCGCTGGTTACTGTGAGTATTGAGAAATGTTATTCTGTTTTGTTGTTCCTCGCTTAGAAGATATATTTTCTTGTCCTTGATACGAATAAGTCAGACCCAGTAAAATTGTCTTTGATACCAAACGCTGCGTTAGTAACCTTTTTAAGAGAGTTTTTTTTTCTTGGAAGTAATATCAGACGTTATTGTATATTATAAAAAATGTTTTATTAATTTTTTGCCTTGGGCATTTTTTGGAATAATGAGGTGAATTCAAAAAAAAAATATTTTTGGTGCATTAATTATTATTAAATGTATTCATACAAATTAGGTCGAATGACATACATACATTCAGAAATTGTGTATATGTAACCTAAAAGCATACATAGTGTGGCACAATTTTACCTCACAAATATAATATTCATGAGAGAGGTACAAAAAAATCTCCTCTGCTATTATTTATTTTATAAAAATATCTTCTATCATAATACTTAATTTAAAATAATACTTCATGTTTCCACATTAAAATAATCAAGTTTGAAACTCTATTTTATAAATATGTATTTACATCGTGATAAAGCTTTTCAGTAGTAAATCTGACAATAATCTTAGTTGAAGGCATTTTTGGGAATATGATTTGCCCCTCGTCACGGTAGAGCAAGTGCTAGTTATGTTTATGTGTGGTTCATATATCACAGTGCCCCTTTGAAACGGTCTCTGGAGACAGTATTACGACGTCACAGGTAGCCCAATTTATTTTTATGATTGAACTATTCAGGATTTATTTCTTTTTCCGGAAATATATTTATGGAGACATGTGGATTGATAGGCTTGTGTATTGATTTCGTTAATAAGGTCAGGCTGGCAGAAAAAGTATTGTAAAAAAATGCGTAAAAAATAAATATAATAGATAGATTCTAAAAATAAATAATTAAGTTTCGTTCTTCATGTTAAAATAAGAAAATAATGTATTAAATAAATTCGGTCTTTGTAAATATAACAAATTCACTAATAAATGATATTTCATATTTATGAAATATGGTTCACAAAATAATTACTTAGTGGACATCGTAAATAATAGGTGCGAAAGTATAAATGACACGGTACATATTAGAATAATGAAGCGTTTTGTACTTGTGCCCGTGACCTAATAAATTGTATTACTTGTTGCTTGGCGTGACGTCGGAGCGAGGCTCCTGGGGCCTGCGACACGAATATTAAAATTATCTACAACGATTGTCAGCGGTCCCTCTATTACATTTGAGGGAAAAAATCACCCAAGAGACTTTTATCCGATTGCCTACTTCTGTACATTTTATTACTTACTTTTTTATGCCTCACCTGTTTATTGTCATGATTGTTCGAGAGATTTCTTTGTTCAAAACATTTCATAATAAATTGTTGCAGCCTATTCAAGATGTATTCTTGTTTTCTGCTGTTATTATAGCATTTTGTAGAATGCTACACAATTGAAATAAACGATACTAACCATTATGATAATCTCTTAATTAATTTGTATCAGTGCTTCAATGACCCTCTTCGGGGCTTCCTTCACCACAGATAAAAAGGGTTAAAACCTTAGGTGTTTTACGTTAGCACCCAATTATGGCCCAACTCATCATTTAAAACAAATATACTAGGTCTTTAGAGGACTAATGTTGTTAATTTCAATTCTCTTGGAAGAAGGATTATGTGCATACACTATTTATATTGCACTGCACTGACCATCAAATGCAAAACTGATACTGTGTTACATTATAAAACAATAAAAGACTGGGTGTTAGTATGGCGTCCGGCAACCTGGTCGAATGAAACGTGAAGCAGAATTGGTACTTGACGTCGGTTTCCAGAGGGAATGGTATCGCACCGATCGAGCTGGCTTGTTGCTCTGTAATAATGACTGAAGACTACTTGGCTCTATTATTTACTAGCCAGTATAAAAGGTTTACACTAATTGAAACAGTCGAAGTTTAAAGTAACTATGAAATATTGATACTCTAGATACACGTATATTTCAGTGCAGGGTTAGCGGGAATTTTCAAACTCATGCGCGTTAATGAGATTCATAGCCAGCAATATCTCTTTCATGCTGTCAGTCATTGGTAGTTATAAGGTGTGATAAGAAAATGGTTTGATAGTCACACATCCAGTTCGGAAAATATATTTTTTGATCGTCTCATAAGTATTTTATTAGCATCTGTGACATACGGTAGCAAAGCCACTGAATTCCACATGGTGTTAAAAATATTACTAGTCACGTGAAGTAAAAATATTATTGCAACAAGTGCAAATCTGTTTAAATCAGTGCGGGAAACAAAAGATAGCTACAGTGAAAGAGGGGGCCCGCGTAAAGGATTACATCTTCTAAGCGGGCGTATTTGCGTAATTGATATTTACTACTAACCTGGATTTGGGAACGCTCTTCTCGGGATTAAACGGAGATTTGTTTGGATTTTATTTCCTCGCGAATTCACTTCAATTTATTTACAGACAGTACCTTTTATCTTCTACCAAATAACATTTACAGTTCGGTGCTGGAACGTTATCGTTCCACCCTTTTAGTATCGATTGTTGTGAAATTGGTGTAAGAGATTTTTCTCAATTGGTAACTTTTTATGTGTTTGTTGACATGTAACTAGGCACTCATGGTGTTTGAGATGGTAAGGAACTATGAAATAAGATTACTGTTGCAGGCAAAAAATGTTGACATTTTTTGTCAGTCGAGTGTGGAACCTAATTGAAAGAGAATAGGACTGTCAAACCGAAAGTTATAAATTTGAATCAGAGGCTGTGTGCGTTGGAAAACACCGAAGGCAGTGATTTATCATAGTTGGGATTTAAGTCACAATTAAATATTGCTAATTTTAAGGGCAAAGTATCACATCCTATGGATACCTTCCTTCCTGAGAATTATGCACTAGAATTCCGATAATATGTGATATTTAACAATCCGCATTCCTAAATCTTTGATATGTATAAAGTAATGTTACGTCCACCCAATACAAGCGTGAAATCTAGACAGCATAAGTAAAGCTTTCTTATAATAAGGTTCTTTTACAAAAGGACTAAAAATTTTGCACGTCTGAATCATTTTCTGAAGTACAATTTCATTCAGAAATAAAAATGTACAAATAGAGTGGCGAAAATCAAGAAACAACAGACGCGTATCCCGGACGTGAGGTCTGCGCCGCCCGGCAGATTAGGCTCCTGCAAAGAGAGTAAGAACCTGCGCGCCCAACGCGACAATTCCGACAAATACAACACCAGTCTTGTTTGCCTCCCGTTTTTATGATATTTGTTATATTCAGTGCTCGCTGCGAGGAAATAAAATTAATATTTGAAATAGAAATGTCGACGGAGAGCACGTTCGTCTGGCTTATTGATAGTAGTCGAGCGACGAGGCTTAGTCACGTGTGTAGTACACATGCTTTACTCTCGTACAGATTTGAAAGCGTTTTATATCCCGCATCGAAGTAAGATTGGTTGGATCATGGAAACATCAGACATAAAAATATGCTCCGTAAGAATTGCTCTATTTGTATTCTGCAGTTGCTGGTTAATATACTTTATTATTCAAAAGAACTTCTAAGGAAAAAACTTTTTAAGCGACAGAGTCACGATGCAATCGTGACTACTAAAAAAATTGGTCCACTTCGTTTGTCTTAGGGAAAACCGAGAGAAAATAACAACGTATCGATTTATCACTTTGATTGCTAAAAGCTCCATTATTTTGACCACTATTACCATGTACATCTTGTGTTATTATTAAATGATTAGTTTAGATAAAAAATGGAGGAAGTGCTCGTTTGCAACACTTTTGTTTAAAAATAGATTTATATAATTATACCATACGACAATACCATCAAAATATCGTCTTGTTACGCTCTATATTTAGTTGTATTGCAACAACAAGGTGGAACGATAGATTCATTGTTAAGGCGGTTATCTCCCTTATTCGATTATGTGGGTATCCATAACGGCCATAAAATAAATCTGGTCATAAATATAAGTGAACAGCCGCTAACAAGCGTCTCGGGCTCGCCAAGTGATATTTCTTGAGGCGCTTCGCCATTTTTGTCATAACTCTATTATGCTCGCAAGTGTCGAAATGCGAGATCATTCGTTTTATTTATTAATCACCTTTCTTTTGATTTAATTGTGTGAGTTTATTTAATTACCATCATCACTATCTTTAGTGACAGGAATCCTTTCATGAAAACAGGCGTCCCCATAGGATTCCCACAGCGACCTCTTGAAAGCGACCTGATTTAATTATACTTGGGAAATTAATTTTCACAGACCAAAATTACTTAGATACTTTCTTTTTTCTCTTTCGTAGATTAGTAAAACGCTACGAAAACCGAAGCACTTACAATATTATTGTAGATATTTTTTCGTATCAAACAAAACTCTATATACTATTATTAATTGCTATAATACTTACCTTATGATTTCATTTATTCATAAAGTTGGATAAACTTCCCGTACCCTGTCAACTAATCAATGGTTTCATTAAAATTTCTTTTGATCAAATAATTGCAAAAATTGTGTTTTGAAATAAGAGAATAGGTGATGTATTTGATATAATATTGAGCAGAGTCAGTGAGTGTTTCTGTGAGTGTGCCCTGTCTATGAGGTCGTTACGTTACATCACTTACATTTATTTATTACATGTTTTATTCATCATCTCAGTGCGGTTTCGTCTAAATTGACTGACTATTCTGCAACTTTTTAAGATTTGGTCATATATGTTTTTTGAATAATCGTAAATATAACACTACAGACTATCTGAAATATAATGAAAAGCGAATTTAGAAATAACAGTAACACTTATACTCGTAATCTGGTTTAGAAATGTATATTACAAATAATATTATTATTTTTATTTGTTACATTATCTATTTAAATCTTCGTCACATTGTAACACTTTTTAGATAATCTCCTTAAGTTTTAAATTGTAAAATTACGCTAGTATTTTGAATGAAATTCTGACCGATCAGTTTTTACCACGTCCATTAATTCTTGGTGAAAATTATGCATTTGCAATCGGTGATCGCCGAGGGTGGTCGGGAAACAAATTTAACCGACAATTGTAAATCAATTAGAGAGGGTGGCTTTACGGGGTGTAATAGCTACCCCCTCCAACCAACTCGCCAGGGACGGAATTGAAATTGATGTAGATGTATTTTGTAACATTTATTTGTACAAAATACCGCAGTTTTCACGCTCATAAAATCACGGTGAAAGGGTTGATGTTGTGTTTTGTTACTAATCATTAAAAGGCGGGAATGGCTTAGTGGGTAGAACGAACTTGAGTAATCCTGGAGGATGATATCGGTTCAAATACAGAATAAAATTGTGACATAAACCTTTTATATTTAATTATTCCTGAGACACTATGCGAAGCTATCCCGTTTATGACACTTAACCCTCTCTCATGGGGATTGATCAGCGATGTTTCGCCGGTTGCCTCGATTATGCCGGCCTGCTCGAAACCGGATTTACATTGCCAGTCCACTTGCGGTGGTCACCATAACCAAAATCGTGTGTAGTGATCGCCATCCGGGCAATTATGGATCCCACAGCTAGATAAGTAGTGAAAACCTAATTAAAAGACGACTATTAAATCACAAATTAACTTACAAAATTCATTACAATACAAATGCTTTATTAAACGTCTGGTGCTAACATCTGTTCTTAATTAACAATGCTGGAATACAGCGTTCCTCCCTGGGTATAGATATTCATGGGGTATTCTCAAGTGCATATTGTAATATACGCATCCCCCCTCCTTCAGCGCCCCCCGTGGCCTTCCCTCCCCCTAGCTCTTCACGTCTTCTCCAGGAGTCTTCGGAGCGAGGAGACATGCACCTGCACAACTTTGTAATTAGCTTCGCGTCTAAAGGTCAAAAGTTATCGAGAATCTGAGAACGACTGTTGGTGACACTTTTGTTAAAGTCGGTTGACGTTATAAACACTTCACTAAAATATTTGTATGTTATTAAATATAATGTGTTTAATCGGTCTGTATATGTTTTAATTAAAGACTCGTGTGTTGAAGCCCCGGCCTTTCGATTTCCTGCCGACCAACTGCGTCAAGGACGCTATCAATATGCTCTATCATCATTTTTAGTTCCTGTCATGGAATTATAGTCTGAATGTATTTTCAATTCTGTGCATATGCAGACTTTAATTACGATATTGAATTAAAATTCAAAATCACGAACGTTCCACGCGCAGTGGAACTAAACACTGTAAAGTATAAAGTGAAAGTGACAGTAAGTAAGTTACAGTTCTGCACACAATTTAAATGACAAGAACATTGCATTATCTAGTGGTGAGAGATGGTAACTAAGTTTACTGAAACTTTAATTCACTGAGATGGAACTCGGTCAGCGGAAGCCCATACTCAAAATTGTACCTTTTAAGTAAACGGAATGCGTTGTTTTAAAGTAATACAGCATGATGGGGAGAAATTTTGTGATTTACCTACTGACGGCGTGTGTGCCCTGTAATTCGCAATGTCTTATGTGCGAATCCCAATTCGGGCAAGCTATTTTGTTAGAGGTTTTAAGTTTGAAAGTGTTCGTATGAATTGGCTGGTATTTGTAATTTGTATTTGGCATGGCGATGGGGCGCATTTACATTTGAAGCAATAACAACCTTATTGAACTCATGTCGGTAATAATTTAAAATCTATGTACCTATCTTTTTGGGAATGTAGTAGAGAGCTTAACTATATATTTTTTCGTACAATATAGTTCTTTTTCAGTGATACTGCGTGGTCCATTACCGAAGTTCTCGTTTCTGGTCAGTCGCGTCCACTTGGCCTATTTTCTACGTGCTTTGTTGTGTGTAGAGCCTTCTTGTGAAAAACAAGTCAGCTATTTTCGGTATGCCGGCTATCGATTGTTTTCGATACAGATTTTTAATCCAAGTAAATAGTATTAATGTTGAATTGTTTAAAATTCTCTAATTAAAGTATTGACTATATTAAATTAGTACTCGTAACTACAAAACTTCGATGGATTATTTCTTTTTATTTCTTGTTTGCTTTATACAAATAATAAAAACAGTGAAATCGTATAGTCAAATACCAAAATAACAAAGAAATTATATTTTATAAATAAATCAATGAAAATGAATCAGATATGAAGGCAAATGGCTGTATATCTACCCTTATTTAACTGAAGGGAATGGAACAGTAATTACATCGTTTTAACTTGTGTCCCATAATAATGGGTATAGTGTATGGAATGCATTAGTGGGACAATGTCGCGTCGCGGCAATCAAGGGGAGCTATTTTCACAAAACATATTATCAACCGTTTTGTTGATGTCGTCATGGATTTTTGTCAACTTATACTTATATTTACATTGGAAATATAAAATAAATTTTGGTAAATTCATGTTTGCAACTCATATTATATTGTACGATAAATTAATTTATAATTAAATAGAAAATATTGATGATAACCTAGTTGGGAGCACAAAGGGAAAAAGAACAGCGCCTAGGTACATTTGACTTTACAATAAATGTTAACTATTGATCACTATGGTATAGCGAAACATAGTAAAGTATTTGTACGAGCTTGTAAAAGAATTTCGTACATTTGAAGTCCACCAACCCGCTCTACGCCAATGTGATGGATTACGGTAAAATGCTTTTCATCGTAGCCATTGAATGGGACGTACATATTCTACAAAGTTATACTACCAGTAAATAATTTATTATAAAAATAAATTGTTTAAAAGTATTAGTGACTACTGACTAGTGAAATATATCGCGTCCCTCATGGAAATGGGATAAACGAATAATTAGCACAATGTTTGGGGCTGACGTAACTGTTGACGGCGGTGCCGCGTAGTCAGCTAAACGCATTAGCGTCGCCCGGGACTACAAGGGGGCGCTGGCGTCGCACGTCGCGTCCTTTCCACTTGGTTATGCCTTTTATGCGACGATTCATTACCAACCGTGTTAAACGGGGGACGCGAACAGATAGCCACATTTATTACTTTTGTCAGCGGAAAAATGAATTTACGCATCGATGACTTAATGCACTCGCGTATTATGTAAATGCTTTTTGGGTAAACATATCGGTATAACAAGTAAAGTTGGGGATTTATGCTGACATTTTAATAATGTGAAGATTGAGGATACCCACTGTTGAAAAAAATATATTTTCAGTACATAAGCTCATTCTTAAAACTGCCTATTAATTTTGGTCTACTAAAATATATGACAGACTTGTTTAAAATTGAAGTGTACATGCATGTTTGTAAATCTGGATGTGTCATCCATGGCGCGGGAGTACGCAGAAAGCAAGCGCGTCAGGCGACAGACGCGACTAATTCAATCTCGAAGCTTAATGGAGCACTGCGCAGTGTTGTACACATTGTCAGCGCAAATCTATCGCACGTAAAGGGTTTACTGGCCTGTGACGCGCGAAATCTATGGCTATATTAGCATTGATTTTGTTTTCTCTATAACGTATGGATTTTATTAGCCACCGTGTATTGAATTTATCTAGTTGGTAGTAAACCGGATTGGCAAAACAAAAGTCTCTTTTCTTTCGTAAATTTGAAGCGATTGATGCTATTGTGCGGACTTCATAAACTGAACATAAAACGTGACGTATTTGTATATAATACGTCACGTTTTATGTTCAGTTTGTGTATATCGTATTGTCGGGCATAATTATGTGCAAAGCAAATAACCATTTCAGGTGCATTGCACTAATATTGCCGTTCCAATTATAACAATATATTATTATTATCACTTTAAAATATTACGTCAAGGCAACAGTTAGGTTTTGTAAATACGGTTCACATATGACAATTAACTCTTATGGCATACTTTCTTTACTTGATTCCCATGTCAGGTTGTTAAGAATATTTTATGGATTTCTACTTATTCAATGTTTTATGAAGTCCGCACAATAGTTCTTACGTCTTGTGAAGTTCTCCAAGTCTTTCTATTCAGACTCAGCCAGTACAACTGAGTACTGTTAAACAATTTCACTACTCATAAAAGTTAACTGCATTCCAAGTTACTCTCATTAAGTTCTTGCTGAAGTTGTAGAGATGGTATTTTATACATTGTGGATAAAAGAGAGTAATATCATATAAAATTCCTATCGCCAAAAAATAAATAAAAACACATTGTTTTGTTTATTTTTTCCAAGGTGGGAAATCGTAGTTTTATAAAAGAGATGATAGGTGTGATCCTTCACGCCAGCCCTATTTGCGAGAGAGCGCATTTTAATTTTATTTCCTCGAGCGAGGTGTGTCGCTTCCGATCGGTTTTAATTATAGGGAAAATACGAGCAAAACATCGCCTGGGAATAAACTTACTACGGGCAAGCTTCGTATGCGTACGTTCATACTGAATGAGAGTGAACGACTACTATTCTACGTCAATTTGTATGGATTTTTAATTATACTATTTAAAGAATTGTAACCGTAATTACTCCTGCATTTTTAAAAAATATTGTCTATTGGTATAGTATTTAATTACTTTTCTTTAAGAATATTAAAATGGAGCGGGATTTTTTTTTCTCATGTTTCACTGCAGTTTGAGTAGTATTGCGCGTTGGATATTTTAACCTACTTTTTTTGTTTCAGAAACAGTCAATATGAAAACTTCCACGTCGATCAGAAAGGCTATGATCAGATGTACGATGGAGAGGACTTGGAAACGCCACCATCCCCTGACAGACCTCCCCCACGACCAATAGGTTCGTTTACCTATACCATTTCCATTCCATTTCTATTATACCATTATACTTTTTTTAGCATTTCAGAGACATCACATTTAAGTACCTTTCATTTTACTACGTGTAACACGTAAACGATTTCTCTTTCTGATTATTGTTGTAAAACATTTTTAGTCTATATTTTTATATTATAAATATTTTTTAACACAGTTTACTTGAACGGAATTGAATTGAATAGGACTTAATAATTCAATCCAAATTCATATTTTTGTCCTCTGGTAAAATGTTAGACATACTAATTAATAGGTGCTATACTAGACGTTGTAAACAATGTTGTTACGTAGACAAGTACATCCGCGCGGAATGTCCGTGCCTGAGTGCGCGCTACACCGTGGCGCTGCTGGCTTGCTTCGGCTTCAGCATCATGTTCGGCATGCGCTGCAACATGAGCATGGCCAAGCTCAAGATGACCGACAACAGCAATGTGAGTACTGATCTTTTAGATCTATAAAAAGATCTTGAATCACAAATTGCCACCCTAATATAAATTTTCTAAGAAGTAATATCCTTTTCGGTGCAATGAATGCTGTTTACTGCAATGAAATATAACCATTAAATAGGCCTCTAGATGCAATGATATGGCCTGGACACTTGACCTCATTCCTGCAGAGTAATGACATCATTTGTAGATGACCTACGACTTTTTCGAAACATCGCCTGACGCAAACAATAAAAATAACTTAAGAAACAATTCCCCGTGGAGTGTACGATGAGTATTTTGTTCAGCCGCTGAGAGAAATCTTAAATGTCAGTCCTTCATTTGGCGGATAAAGGTTACACATACATGGAAATAAAATTATACTAAAAGAAGAGCACAACCATCGACGCATGAATAAAAATAATTTGGAAAATTGTTTTGTTTACTGTGACTATTTGGAGTTCTGCGACTATTATAATATCTTTATTAGGTACTAGGTAGATACTGTGATTGATAGAAATGAGTTCGGGTTTCTTTAACCAATTTTTATTTTTTCTGTTCTGTTCATATCATAGAACAAAGGCGAAGAATCTCCATTCAACTGGACTGTGGAAGTGGAGTCCTCTATTGATTCGTCGTACTTCGCTGGCTACCTCATCACTCAAGTTCCTGGCGGGTTCCTGGCATCCATGTACCCTGCCAACAAGATCTTCGGCATAGCCATCGTCATGTCCGCTGTATTCAACATGGCTATCCCCGGTGCAATGACTGTCGGGCCCGCAGCTGTCGTCGTCTTAAAAGTGGCACAGGGCTTTGTTGAAGTAAGTGATTCTACCTAGATTTATAGATATCCCATCTTATCACACTGTGACAGCTTTATACAAAATATTTTCAATTATAACACAAGAATTATGCAGTAAAAAAAATTCATGTCGTATTGAGGCTAAAGTACCTAAATATGAAATTGCTAGAATTTTATATTAAGTTATCAATTTAATTATCCCATAATAATACGAATAAAAGTGGCGATTTGATTAATTGTTTCTCATTACCATGCTTTAGTGTACTTGATCTACCAAGACAATTTTACTTGCCTCAGTAAGAACTTTCACAAACATTTTAAATTATTTGCAAATGATCGGGATTACGTGGACACGTCACAAGTGTTAAGAGGGGTTCCATGACGTAATGAATGTATGCTGCGTTAAATTTTGGGACATTTGATATTCAGTACGTGATGGTGCATGATCAAGCTTATTACCGATGCTACAAATTTTGCAACCATCTCTATGTCGAATGTGGCACTCGTCACGTTTGGGTTCCGCTCCCCTCTCTGAACAACAACTTCATTTTGCATATTACTATGTGTGCGTTTAAATACATCTCTAATACTTGGCAAACATGTATTATCTCCATATTAATGTAATGAATTTTTAAACACTCAGGCCTAGTGCGAGATTTCACTTGGCTTTGAAACTGTATTACCTAAGAATCCACAAGTAACTCTGAAATGTCGAAGGTATGAGCATTGGACGCAAACCTACGAAATTCTTTATCAATCCGGTCTGCAATCACTAGGCTATCGTTCACTTTCAAATGAATATAAATTGTATTTTGGAGTGGCTTTCTAGATTGGTTTCATTCAAATTAAAATCTTAACCCTATGGTGTGAAGGACCTATATGTGTCATGTAGAGATATGACCCGTGGTAAGACAATATGATCTTGTTAGGGTCGATCAACGTAGGTAGCATCTATTGTTCATATGCTCGTTTCTACATGACTTACATTTCAATGTCTAGATCTGTAGTCATCTTGTTAATGGCAGTCTTTGGACCACGAAATATCAAAACATGATTGTGGTATTCCGTGCTCTGAACATTTGCAGGATTTGAACGTAATTAATGTAGATTTTTAAGATATTTTAGTTGGTAATTTTTTTTTTTAAATTAACATTTTTGCTAATGATAATATGAATTGAAGCAAAGTTACTTACATACCAACGGGCAATGACAATATTACAAAAAGCAAATGAAATAAATCTCGTTCAGTCTTGTAACGGTAATACACTTACTTGGTGGTAGGTCTCTCATATGTGAGAGGCCGCCTGGGTAGGTACCACCGCAATGTCTATTTCTCCCGTCAAACAGCAGTGTAAATGCACTGTTGTGTTCCGGTTTGAAGGACATTGTAGCCAGAGTAACTACTGGACATATCGAGACGTAACATCTTATGTCTCAGGATGGCGAGCGCAGTGGAATACCAAGCATTGCCTTGTAACTCATGGTGTTGTTTGGTATTGCTGCTGTCCATGAGCGGTCGATTCGCTTACCATCAGGCGAATGGCAGGCACGTCTCGTAATGTCTCAATGCAATAAAAAAAAAAGAATACACTTTTCCCGACATTCAACTTTTCAAATGCATTTATTCGGTAGGTACTTTTTTTTTAAATTACAGATAGATAACCAAGTGTTACTTTAAGTTTTATTCGATCAAATTCCGAAACGGTTTGATATACGGAGCCTTTGTAAATCCAAGGGATTTTCGATCATTACACCTACATCTATATCTATTTTCAATCGCACTTGAGTACAGTCGACATCGCTTTCCGATGTACTTACAAAGCCTCTTTAGGATTACGGAGCCCTTCGTTGCCATGGTTACGTATTTGCTCCTCTCCGTATATTCCGGCTAAGACCTTCAATGCCAATACTATCCTATTTAATCTTAGATTGTGGACCATCTATTGAAATCATTTTAATGTATCACATACTTTTTCTATAGAATGGTATAATAGGGTTACGAATACAATGACGGATTTTGTGAACTTATTATTTGCTCAAAACATCTGATTTATTCGTGTATTTTTCGAGATGGAAGTTATTGTGTTTCATACTTTTTTATTGAAAATTGAGACAACAATTATTCGACAGATATTTTTATGACGATTGCAAAATTAGGCCTACAGGGTGGTGTGGTTGCAGGGCGTGACGTATCCCTCCTGCCACGGCATATGGCGGATGTGGGCGCCGCCGCTAGAGCGGTCTCGGCTGGCGACCCTGGCGTTCTGCGGCACATACGCCGGCATCGTAATCGGTATGCCGCTGTCGGGCCTCTTGTCTGACTACATAGGCTGGCAGGCGCCTTTCTACTTTTATGGAGTTTCGGGTGTCGTTTGGTAAGTGTGTCATGGTGCATTACACTTAATGATTAAAGAAAATAATTGCGTTTAATGTGTCTATTACAGATATGTCTACATAATGTATTGTGTTATATAAATTCACCAATAAACTACGTACTGCCAATTGCTCACATACTAACTATAGTGCAGTTTACTACGCTTGTATATATGCACTACACACAATAATTAATAGATATTGAAAACAGTAAACGGTAAAACAGTATTTGCTTCCAAGATACAGCTGTCGAAAATTACCCGAAAATATTAGATTTTTTTAAAGTCTTTAAATTATTGTGTCTAGAATATGTTTTTGTCTTTTTTTTCATGTTGGGTGATATCGTTCGTATTGGTAGGTACTTCTTATGGCTGTGGCTGGTGTTCGAGCGGCCCAGCAAGCACCCCAACATCTCCGCGAAGGAGATGACGTACATCGAGCAGTCCATCGGCACCGCCACGCAGGCCGCCATGCCCGGCTTCTGGGCCACTCCTTGGAAAGCGTTCGCTACCTCACCGCCTGTGAGTTGTATACAATGAATAATGTAGGCTTACACCTATATGCCTGAGGGGGCCGACATAGGTGACAGTAATGTTGCGCACAGTTCGCCAAGCTTAGTATAATCACAAATGTTATAGGTAATTGACGGGATATGCATATAAAATATTGCAGAATATTTATTGTACTAATTGAAATGAAAATGTAATTTTAAAGGTAAATTATAATCGTTGAATCAGTGGAAAATGCTGCATTGGATAATTTGATTTGTATTTTCTTTCAGGTTTACGCTATAATCGTGGCCAACTTCTGCAGAACCTGGAACTTCTGTTTGCTCGTCATATTCCAATCTGAATACTTTAAAACTAGATTCAACATGCAAATCACGGAGGTGAGAATAAATAAACTATTTCTAAAAAACCTTTCATACTACAATTATTTGAGCACATTAAGGATACTTTCTTTGTGTTTTAGTCCGGGTTCGTGGGTGCGATACCTCATTTGATTATGACGTCATTGGTGCCCATCGGCGGAATGTTGGCGGATTATCTGCGTAAGAACAATATAATGTCCACTACCAACGTGCGCAAACTGTTTAACTGTGGAGGGTTCGGCTTAGAGGCGTTCTTCTTTGTACTCGTCGCCTACGCTAATAATAAGGTAAGGATTAAAAAGTATTGTCTCAAAATAAATGTCTGTTATTAAAATAGCTCCGTGGATGGAAATTAATTGGTGATTAATTAATGAGTTATTAATTAAATTCCCGTTAAAATTATTTATTTAAGAATAGGTAGAGCTTTGCCGAAGCTCGTTAAAGCTATAGTAGCCATGGGTGATTTCAACCGGAGTTACTTTATTTGGGTTGCACTGTACTTGCCACGTGCATTGTAGTTCATTTTAGTGACTTTGCCATGCCACAAACAAAATATTTTCCTGGCACTTAGTACGGAATATATTTATAATATATTTTATTAGTGATAAAGGTCCAAGTGACTTTTAAATTATAATTTGATTTTTTTCCGACAGTACGTGGCCACTATAGAGCTGACGCTCGGCGTGGCTTGCAGCGGCTTCGCGATATCAGGCTACAACGTCAACCATCTGGACATCGCGCCGCGGTACGCCTCCATACTGATGGGCTTGTCCAACGGCATCGGCACCATCGCCGGCTTCGTCGTGCCCATTGTCATCGCCTACATGACTCAGGAGAAGGTGAGACGCATACGAATGCTAAAAAGCACAAAAAAATAAAAAATAAATACGGAATAATTAAAAGTAGGCTTGCCATAATATATGCAGACGTATCTCCTAGCATGACTGGTTAATATGTTGCTAGAGTATATGCCTGTCAAAGGCCTGCACTCCGTGAAAATATATTTTATAGTGATTTGAAGATTTATGTAAATTTAGATTAATATGTTTTTTATTTAATACATACATTATATGAGTAATAACTCACACTTATTCACTGTTACAAAGTAGAGTCGTAAAACACCAATAAAATGTATTCCGTCTGTCACGTTATATGTTCACAATAAGTTACGCCACGCATATCAATCAAATTCTTCATGCGGATTCGAGTTTCTTCAATTCTAGCTCGTGCGTTTTATTGAAAACTTTGAAGTGGCACACCCTATGTAATGTAAAGCCGGTGTTGCGAGTCCCGTTGCCGGGTTCCGTAGCTCGCGAAACAAGGACATTCGGCCGTAGCTAATTTAAAAAAGGAAATGGAGGCCGGCGTGACGCGCGCTCTGAATATCAAATGAATAGCTTTGTGGGTGCGCGACGATGCGTTACACACTGTATTTCTCGCTGAGCACTTTATTATCGCTTTTCGTCCCGTTTCACCCCCCGCCCATACTCGCAGTCTCGCGCCGCGCACCAATCATTTTTGTATTGTATTCATATTGCTCGAGCTTTCCGATATTTTAATGTATATATCGTTGGAAAAGTTTCTAAGAAATAGTAATAAGGATGAATTCACGATTGATTCAATGATTAGTAACAATATTTTATCGCATAGAAAACAAAAACACCAACACGTTTTGCACATAATAAAGTGCACGCAACGAGTAACTATATTATACATGTTTCCTTTTCGAAAATATCCAACAAACATTAACCATATAATTTATAAACATTGCATTAAAGCCTATCATGTTCTCAATTAATTTATTAGTAAGTGGTCGCTTCATCGAGCCGATTGAAGCGAGTAGGTACTAATTATAATCCCTGATATCTGAGGGAATAATAAATACATACGAATGTGTAACAAATACAAACTTTATGTCCATAACCAGAATACGCTGGAAATGGCAATACGGGAGTGGCGCGCGGTGTTCCTGATGGGTGCGACGGTGCACTTCATCGGCATCACTATATACGGCATCTTCGCGTCCGGCGAGCTGCAGCCGTGGGCCGACACGACCACCGAGGAACCCCCCATCCCAATCAAGGCCTTGGATCATGAGACTACCTTTGTACGTAACCATTAACCGAGTTTTCCACTTAGACCTCCACTGCGGATCCAGAGCAATTTGGAGGAGTTATAAAAATAGCATAATTATTGACTTATATTCTACCGATAGACGAGACACGTCATAGAAAAAAAGTGCCCCCGTATTTTAAAAGCACACTGCAATAAAACATCACTTACCTGGTATTTTATTAAAATATTGGATCTTCAGACTATTTGCTTTCGGTTTGACGGCGAAACATTCATTTATTACTTTTAAACGTATGCGATAAGGCGTGGGTACTGCACTGTCACTGTCACAAAGCAAACTGATTCATGTGCGGTGCATGCACCGCAAGTAAGTGGGACACATTTTATGTACTGAATGTCTTATCTAGTGATATCGATGAGCATAATATTAAAAACACCTAGACTTGGTAAAATATTGTAGGAAGTACAAATACTTTTCTAACTTAAGCTAGTCATTAATTGTAAATACTTTTTTTTTCAGTCTTTATTCGCAAATAATATATTGAATTTAAATTAATAAATATGTTCCACCTTCTAGATGGAAAAACCAACAGCGCCTCTGAAAGGTTCGGAACCGCCGGCGTACGGAGCGATCGCGCCGCCGCTACCCCCTGTCCCTGCCGTCGCAGGGGACCCTGCCGGCGCGCCGCAGCAGCACGTTCCCAACAACCCTTTCGTGTCAGGCGCCTACTACCAGACGGAGCCTGTGCAGCCGCCCACGCAGCCCTACCAGGACCCTGCAGACGGTACCTATTAAATCCTCTATCCTTATCTGTCCTTTCCGAAAAAAATCCTTTGACATTTATTATTTATGCAAAGTTGATTAGATATAAATACAAAAATATTTTTAAATCTGTTTTATCGAAGATCTTGTTTCTTTGATCCCAGGCTGATCAATAGGGGTTAATTTATTAATCATGTGATTGTTATTTTCGATCCTTTGCGAATTTATTTTTTCATATAAATAATAAACTGATTTTTATATTTCAAATGGGGTACCTCCCCATTTATACGTCGGTATTTAATGTTAATATTTTATTCTAGTCAATGCGTATTTATTCCAGTGATGAATGATCTCCAAGAAACGATGATACTTAATTTTTTCTACTATTTATTCATCTTTGTAACAAAAAGCAAAGGATCAAAAATAAAAATATAGCAAAATTAGACGAAATTTATAGATACGTGATTATTTATATTATACAAAATTTCGAATGAATAGGTATAACTCTAATAGTGTAATGCCTGTAACCGGTGAACGTACTTGCCACGATGGAATTAAATGTAATATAATTATCACTCGCAATATTTATCTATTTTACACGTGAAAGCTGTTTGCATCTTATTAGTAATACGTACGTGTATCTTGTTACTATATCATCGAATTCAACAAATCCGACTCTTCGCCGCATATTAAAACACTTTCATGCGTAATTAGGTTATCCCAAGTAACATTTAAGCGGAAAAATATTATATTTACCAGCGCATTACCAGCTATAAGCTTAAAAAATGTTGTACAAGAGTGTAAAAATATGTTTAGGACTGGACTAAAGTATAACTGTACAACTGTATACAGTATAGCTGATTAACGGCTATATAGAGCCTAAATTTTTACCTTTTGCTTTTAAATAGCATTGGAAAACGCTAAAATACAGACCGCGGCGTAAAAAACTGCGTTCAGCAACTTTATACGACAATAACTGTATATTGCTCTCAAATTATACTTTTGTATAACCTACTTCTGTACAAGAGCACTAAATATTGTTATAGCCTGAATATTGGTGTAAAATTACTCTGTTGTTCAGCCTTCAAGTTAAGCTTGATAATAGCTGTACAACGGAAATCTAGGATACTCTTACCAAGCAATTCCCTTTATAATAGTGTAATACAATTCTATCTCATGTAGAAGAGTTTAGATTTACTCCTTTTTAAAGCCAAATGCGATTGGCGTACATTTTTCCCTTTTTACAGTTTTTCGTGTTTTAGAAGATTAAAGTTATTATTATAGTGTTGGCATACACAATTATCCAGCTTATAGATTATTTTGAAACTAATATAGCCTTAAAATAAATTAAAATAAATTTCGTAATGTAATTATTTATTTTTATTTTATTATAATAATTAATGTTTTTATGTTGAAATTGTGACGTGTAAATTATTTTATTAATAAAGATATGATATGATATGATATGAAAATATTTGGAACACTTTCGATAAAACAATCCGATTCCTTGCTCACCGCCTTACGGGCCTTGGTTTTTGGTCATAATGAGGTTTTCTATATTTTCAACTGAACCCTAATTAACTGTATAAATGAATATGAATAAGACTTTAAGACAGCTTCTACAGTACTTAAATAGTAATGTACAGACAATGTTACTCTTTAGGCTGAGATGCGTTCTTAAATAACGACTCTGTTATGCAAAAAGCTGCATTAAGAGGTACTAGAAGAGCAAGAGCTGTATAAACTAAGGACGCCATTTTATCATAACCTATAAATTGCTTTCCAATTTTACGAAATATTTTTTGGTTTGTTTTTGAAATTTCAGTACAAATTTACAAAGGATTTTAACTGTATAGTACACACAATTACGTTTACTATCAATAGAACAGTCCGGGTTACTCTTAAAACTGCTTTCAGATATGATCACATATTTGTTGTTACAGAAAAAATGTATGTATATCCTTTATTTCGAAGGGGCGTGAGTTTTGAGCTTTAAATAGTATACATATTCACATAAAAATATCAGTCGCAAGCATAATAACAACGATAAACAGGAAAGAGTACTTAATACCACTTAGTTATCAAATTTTTTTTTCACTTATACTTCACATATGGTCTCTGCCTTGGCACATAGTAAATTAAGAAATAAAATGGAGAATGGAAATGGAGAAACGAACACAATTATAATATATTTATTCTTCTATTAAGATTTTCACAAGCCTGATTCTGTATAAAAGAATAAAAAGGAAAATTAGAGAATGGAAGCTGTATAAAAGTATCTAAATAGTATCTTAGCCAGCCAAATAGTACAGCTATTATGCAGCTGTTATACAGCAAAATCTACACTTAAAGCTGTATAATTTTGGGGCCCATTTCAGAGTTATAAGGGCTGTAGAGCTTGCTATACAGTCTTTATACAACAACGTTTAACGGCCTGTAGAAAACAAATAGTCTATAATACAGCTTTTATACAGTTCAAAATGTTACTTGGGATGTGACTAGTCGTCGGACTGTATCGTGGACATTTCATGGTGTTTAGCACTGCATTGGTTAAACTAATTCTTTAGACACGGGTTTAGCTTAGGAATTAAATAATATATGCAAAACGTTGTCTTCTTTTCCCAAAAGTGTCGTATTTATAATAATTGCTGTAGTTTGTTTAGTTGAGAATGAGTTTTAAGGTCGTGGCTAGCAGGTCTTTAAGATATCAATAATGCGTTTTTCGTACTATATCACGTAATAAAAAAAGAAATATATTGGGCATTTATAGAGAAGACTTAAAACTAAAATATATTCCCATACTTAATATGGGACAGTAATAACATAGTATGTCCGATGAAGTTTTTCTCTTTTTTGTTGGCACTTAAGTTTAAAGAGATATCATAATTGTAAACTACTATAAAAAAACCAAGCGCTTATAGAGAAGCCTCTAAATTATTTTCCAAACAATTGTCTGTAATACCTTTATGTTCAAGTAAAAACGTCGCAGACGTATATTACATTATTAACGTAACCTACTTATAATTATCTAGACTAGAACGAGAACAACATGAGTCTAGACGTTAATTACAAGTCTAATTCACATTACAAAAAGTGTTAAGTACGTTTATCATATTAATGTCTAGTCACGGCCTGGTTTGCGAGTTACCTATGTATACGTCGATCTCAATTTACTTTAGCTGACTCTTGTACAGATGTATATAAGTTACATTGGCATATCATCGAAGTATAAATGTTTTATATATTTTGTATGAACAAACATATTTGGCATAATTTTGTTGAGTTATTTGATCGCACATCTCGTCCTTGTTGCTAAGTTTCATAAAGTTGTTGTAAAATGTTTATAAATATTTACTAAATACTTAAATTGTTCAAATCTAGTATTGTATTTATCTTCTTAACACGACTAAGTGTGGGTGCAGTCGGCCATTTTATTATCTCGAAATAATTCGCTCATGTATAGAAGGGAAATTAAAAATCTGAAAATCCAATCGAAATAGCTAGGTCATTGATCTCATGGACGACTGTGCCATAGATGTAGAAGATTTATTAAAATGTTAATATTAATGAGGGAAGTAATGTTACCGTTTTTGTTTAAATAAGTTTAATATTTATGTGTAATTATGTATATTATTAATGTTTTTATTATATTTGTAGGACTGAATGGAATAATGTATTGCAGTGACGCTTTATGTTACACTCAAAGATTTTCCTCTCTTTATGCAATTACGCTAACATTAATTGGTATCATATTATGTACTTCGAATCTGCTGATCAATTTGAATGAAATATGAGGCCCATTATAGTCAGATAAATCTTACAATTTGGTCGATTGATTGAATAATTAATCTTGAAAATTCGTGTGGGTGGTAAAAATAAACGTAAGTGCCGCAAGTATGGAAATGAGAAACTAGTGAATCCCGAATGTTGTATAATCTTAGTGACGATCATTTGCAAGCTTCTGTAGATGTTAAACGTCACAGTTCAAAGGTGTTTCTAATACTATTACAAAATTAAACCTAACAATAAGTACATAGTCTACTAAAAAAAAAACTAAAAAACACAAAAAAAAACATTAGCCTATAGATGTAAATGCCGTATTTTATTATGTAGAGAGCTGTAAAAAGATTGCTTTTTGAAATTGATAAATAATCTAATATTTATCTGTATAATAAGAAACTGACAAATAATATTGACAATAATTTTGTTGTATATATAATGTGAAACCCGACGTTTTTGTGCCGTAATAAAATAATTAATATGAAAATCGACAATAATATTGAGTGGTTGTATTTGAGACCAATACACACTTGTTAAATCATGCACAATGCGATATGTATTTTTGGGTCAGTATTGATTTTTAGAAATTAAATTCAAAAACAAAAAACGTAAAAGTGCAAATTAACCGTTCTGAATTAAAACTAAAATAAAGATTGTTCAGATTTATAAAAGTTTAAAATGACATAAAATTAGTTTTCAACGATTAAAAACACATAAATAATGTTGTTTATTATATCGGGTATATCAAGACTGCAACAGGTGGTAGTTTTAGTAGTTATAAACACAATGCAACTAAAAATTTAGTTTTTTTTTTCTACAATGTTTTAAATATCATCGTGTTCGGGTGCTAAATACCTAGTTTTTGCTAAAAAAGGATTTTAAACCCTAACATAGCATTGGGTCTTTAAAAATAAAAACGGTGTACATCATTATTTTAAGAAAACTATGTATATGTCACCAAAATAGAGCGATAAGTAAAAATTTACAACAAAAATTGACGGTTTTTTTTTGCAAAATTTTTAGTTGCGTTGTGTCTGAAGTCACTAATACTACCACCTGGCTTCGTTTTCGGTCGCAGTCTTGATATACTCTGTATAACAATAATCAATGTCTATATTGAAATGTCGATCTCTAAATATGTAATAAAAATAAAAAATGTTCTGATACCAAAAACGCAAAAAAAAAAACTAACGATTTAAAAAAATACCTTGCACAACATCGCGCTTGATTGACAATAAAACAAAAATGTAAATCTTACAATAACCACCAAAAAAGTTAAATTGAAATACAACTTGTTAAGATATTTTTGGTACAAAATACAAAATACAAAATCATAAACTACATTTGTTAGACAGTTCTTTAAAAAATACAGATATGATGTTCATAATTACTTGTCACCTTACGCGTCCATTCTAAGATTACCATCAAATTATTTGGCTCAGCCTCCCCCCCTTCCCTCAATAGCATGGGAGATGGGTTTAAGTCGAGGCTTTGATAAGGTCTTAAAGTATTTTGGGAAAATAAAGGATTTAGACTAGTGGCCAGTCTGTTTCCCAATATATTAATGCAACATAACAATTGGTGACGATTTTTACTGAGCAAATGTGTATTGAAATATATATTAAATTATATGCATTATAAAGCATACTCATGTCAAAGTAATGTGAATGTAACTGTAGTATATATACATATTATGTATGTATTTATGACGCGTCGCAGACCGTCGGTACTTGGTACAGCGTAGTGTATATTCAGCTTATTCGCGTATACATATATATATATATATTAGAAAATGCATGTAGCTATATTTAAATGACAATAAATGTAATATTTAGTCTATTGGACATCGGTGAGAATTATCATGTTTTAATTTCCTCGGTTTTATTTTCAATTAATATTACATTTGAAATAACACGATCATCTTCAAAACTTTTCTTTATTTTATCAGCATTATGAGTGTCAGCAATGAAAATCTAGCTGCACTTGGATGTTTAGTAATAAAATAGCTAAGATAATTATCCTTCACGATAAATATCAAATGAAGTCGCTAAAACAGGGTACTAAGTAAAATACACATTGATAATCGTAAATATTAAGGTTCTTCAATCTTTATACACATATACCTGCGCTTCAACATAAAACAAACCAAAATTCAGCAAACTTTATAATTAATTTGTCCAATTGTTACTCCCGTAAGGAATAGAAAGTCCAATAGAACAAAGCATTCGTATTTATATTAAAAGTTTATTTTGTTTTCTCATTTAAGGCCACTGGTAAAATATCTAATTTCACAGCATTTTATGAACTACATGTTCGAAAATTCAAACGCGGCGTACAAAAATTATATCGTGACCATACCTCTTCTAACTAAAATTATATACTGCGGTGGATATAGACATGACCCAATCTTAATCCACGAATCGTGTTCCAGGTATATTTTTTTTCACTTGCAGTATTTTAGTTTTATTTTACGTGAATTGGTAATGCAGCAGGAGGTGGGAATGCATTCATCGGCATGTAAAAAGCATCGTCAACATCGTCATAGGCTATTGTAATTATTGTAATAAGAGTACTTATACTATTTATTTATATTTCCGTAGGTATTTTTTTTTCTATCAGGCTGGTCTGCAATGTGCTTTACTTATCGACAAGAGTTCAAAAAATATTTATTTGTTACAAACTAAAAAATATTCAAACTATTATTGAACTTTTTTTAAATTCTGGAATAAAATAATATCAATTTGCGTGAAGCAAGTTATGGGAAATATGTTTTATTTTCTCCATAAGCTATCAGTAGGCAAAAATAGAAATAACTTACAATACTTTACGGAAGCCAATACTATATTCATTTGTAATAAATGTGATTCAAACATTAGACGCGAAATCCAATTATATAAGAAAACAATTAGGAACTTATAAGTAAAATATAGACCAAGCACATTATAAAAAGGCGTGATAATATTTCAACGGTAGCCCTCTATGTAACTTAACTTTAAAAATTAATTTCCACTGTGTTTTAAATTACGTTAAATATAATGATTGTTAAATATAGTTAATTGTTGTAGTCTATAGCAAGAACATTGTTTTAAAGAGTCTCTACACCGTCAATTCTGTGATGTAAAAATGTTTTGAATAACTTTGAAAAAATTATCACTTGGATGTGTAGTTATTGTATGTATTCATTAAAACTAAAACAACATAGAGTGTTATTTTAAGTGATTACTAATTGTATTTACATAATTTTAAAAATGATATATGCCGGTAATCAAATTTTTAATTTCTGTGATTAAAACAAGATGGAGGCTGCGCACGATGACGTGCGACAGATTTAACTGTTTGGGCTCGTCAGTTGTTGCTTTGCGTGTACATAGTAAATATAGTGGTAAAGAATCAACTCGTCAGTCCTTAATAATCGTATGCAGCCTTCATCCATAAGCTGTTTTATAAAGCGTGATATGGCAAGTGTGACTTGTCCTTTATGTTGCAATAAACCATATTATTAGGTTTACTGGTCGGGAAATGTGCATTCACTAACACTTCGGGTAGGAAAAGCAATGACGTTGCACTTCCCACGTTGTTTAAGGTTTTCTATGATAATTTTCACAATGTCCAAGACAATGGCAGAAAGGGTATGGATCCCCCCTGCACTTGTTGACGTGCACATAATATTAAGGGTTTAGGATATAGTTACAGTATAACATTATAAACGTATAACTACATATTATTTTCTTATCTTTCCGACTATACATTTTCCTAAAAAGATAATAAATAATATTCTCCACTATAAAAAGCCGTTTCGAAACAGTTATATTTTCTATCACAATTTGCATTTTAACAATAATTAAGATAAACTGTTATGTTTCTGAATTAAATTCTTCTTTGCTTTCTACAACGTCTTCTTTTTTTACATGTAATATTATCTATTCTATGTACAATAGCCTTCTAATGGCTCATTCTGTTCTTCCAAACATGATAATCTCTAAGCTTAGTATAATATTAAGACAATAATGGGGTGATCTCACTCTATAAGGCTGTGTTGACAATAAAGCTGAATAAAGCGACCTTAGCGTGTAAATACATTAATAATATAAGAATTGTGAGTGGATGGGACAATAAACATGGGTAAAATGTAGCTTCGACAATATTATCAAGCATTATATAGTAGTCATATAAAATGTAAATACTAGAGTTTCATGATAATTATGTTGTAGCCTGTGAATACTGTAGATTAAGAGACTTAATACCTATTGTCTGGAGTGACGAGCGCAGTTTCGTACTATGCAGGTCTAAATAACAATTTTGAGCATTCTATCTCCCGTTTAAGGATAGTTATGGGGTTTACCATCAGGAGTGCAGCCGACTGGTCTCGTCATTTCTGCTAATAAAAAATAAAATAAGTTATATACGCCCGAATACTCAAACGCCATTTAAATATTAAGTTGTTTGTTATTTTAGTAATAATAAATTGAGACGTCGCGGGTGGTTTTGTACAGCCGATTATGAAATTTTGTTATGGTAATTTTAAGTACATGGGTAAATCAACTTTTTCTTGCTTTGGACAACCGTACCAGGTCCCAGATTTGTATTAATATAAATAATACCAAAACGTATTTTCTTTATAATAAATAATCAACGAATACACACTTAAATCAATGTATTTAAGGCAAAAATATATTTTTTATTATTGTGTCACCTTCATTTGAGAGTGGTCCGGGGGACATTTGGGTAATTTTTATGTCAAATTCTGTGTCCCCTTCACCATTTCTAAACTAGAAACTCATCTACACCGAAATAAATCCTCAGACGCAGTGAATATAAAATCATAGAACAGATATTTATGGTTTTTATTTTTAGGAAAACATTTTATAAAAAAAGAAATGTTTTTATTTTATCTATTTTTTTGTGAATTGTTCTTGTCCCACAAAGTTAGTGCATTGTACTGAGTCATTCGGACAACTAGTCTTTGATTACAAATCCAAAACAGAGATGGCCCTGTAGTATCTGAGATAACAAGTAAGTCAGTCTAGTAAACAATAGTTCAAGCTGCAATGTTGAATTAACGTCAGCGAAGGCGGCAGGCGGCCGAACATCGTGACGCGGAGTGGGTGTGTTTATTGTTTGTCCCCTGGACCGGCGCGAAAATTGAGTAAGTAGATAAGTTACATTAATCAATTGCTATTGATCAGTTCACTTTAGTTCTGCACTTTATGTTAACAATGTAATCAAGCACAGTAAACAAATACTCTTTATGAAAAGACACATAATTTAAAAAATGTCACTCGGACAACCAGTCTTTTGGACAACTAAATCAGTTGTCCGTGGGACTTTAAAAGTTGTCCTTAGGACAAATACAAAACCATGTACCCAACACGGGATGATCGGTTTCTTGTGAGTCGCGCATTGAGAAATCGCAAGTCTTCGTATGTGTACCTTAAGAACAACCTCGAAGAAGTAAGAAATGTGCATATTAGTCTATGGACGGTCAGGAGGAGGCTTCTCGCGGCCAATATACGCAGTCATCGCCCGGCCCGCGGCCCTACGTTACTCCGTGAGCACAGAGTTGCCAGGCTTAGGTTTGCTCGAAATTGTGAGTCATGGACTCAAGAAGCTGGAGTAGGGTATTGTTCTCCGATGAAGCCAGGATATCTCTGTTCGGTGAAGATTGACGTCGGCGAGTGCTACGAAGACGAGGAGAACGCTTTGCAGAGGTTTGTTTTGAAGAAATCACACCTTATGGTGGGGGCTCTGTTATGTTTTGGGCAGGAATAAATTCAATGGATCGTACAGAGTTAGTCTTCATTGAAAACGGCTCACTGACTGGACATCGATACATAACGGAAGTTCTAATTCCTCATGCACAACCCGCATTGGCCGCTTTAGGCGAAGACTCAATTTTTATGGACGACAACGCTCGCGCCCACCGGTCTGGCGATGTGGAAGCGTATGTGCAAGAGGTCGGCATTCGTCGTTTGGATTGGCCAGCTCGAAGTCCCGACCTCAATCCTATAGAGCATGTCTGGGACGTTCTGAAACGGCGCGTGAGATTAGTACAACCGGCTCCGTAGACCATCAGAGAGCTGAAGAATGTGATTACCGCGGAGTGGGAACGTATTCCGCAAGCAAGTATCCGGGATATCCTCGCTAGCATACCCAGACAAATTCAAACTGTGATTTCATCTAGAGGGGGTCACACTCGATACTAAACATTTATCTGCTTTTACTTTATTAAAGAAAAAACAAACAAAAATCTTTTTTTTAAACTTTTACTTCACGAGCATATGCACTACTAGCGAGCATACACTACTAGTGAACTTAGCATTAAAACCCATACATTTTATCAAAATTTTGTGATAATACTGACGATAACGATTATTTGCTTATTAATTTACAAAATTGTGAAAGTAAAACTACCTATAATTATCAAACAAACCAATAGTAACATTTGAAATGGTTCATTGCTTAGGTGCCCGTTTTTTTTGCAAATGAGTAAATATCAAACCCAATTTTCCTATGGACAACCAAAAGTCCATCGGACAACTATGATGTCCCCATATAAAAATGGAATCAAATCTCAAATAGTTTTGTTTTAAACATTTTATTATGTAAATTTCATATATTGACGGGTAGCTAAGTATAAAAGCAACGTAAATATATATATATATTTAATATTTTCTGGTTTAATACTATGTAAATTAAACTTTTAACGTCATACAAAATTGATGGTTGTCCAAGAGACACTATTTCTTAAAATATTAGGAGTACTATGCGTAATATCTCAAATTGACTACTTTGAAATTGAGATATACACCCAACTTGATTTATATTTACAGTGTTAAATTACAGATAAAAAAATATTCACACTAAAAAAAATATTGAACTAGTTGTCCAGGTGACTGATTTTATAAGACTTCAGTGCGCTTACAAGCTAAAAATAGCCAATTCTGAAAGAAAAGTGCTCTGCTGTATGCAGATTCGTAAAGTAGAATATATATTCTAACTTCTGAAACTATTAAATATTTAAAAAATCAATACTTGAAAAAATATGGCAAAATCATAACCTGTGCACTAAATAGTTGATTTACCCACATAATCCTTTTTTATTCAGTGATTTTATAATTTTACTTGTGTTTATATAAAAAATATTAGTACATTATTTCAGTAACGTTGTGTTTAAGCATATTTCTTGGTCGGTATGATTTTTAAAATAATTTCAATTTCGTTTTATATGTAAATATTGTAGGTAGATATATTTAAATATTGTATAGTCTTATTGTAACATACACGCATGTAAGAGTAATATAAATATCTAGATATAGGTTAGTAAGTATTACTTGCTCGATGGCACTGATTTGTCAATTATTGATTAGATTCATATTTAAGGATTTTCCTTTAAAGTCCTGATACTGCACTGTAAATATTTTCAAACGCTTATTCTTTCTTTTGCTAATTTTTTATGACTTTACTTTCGTCGGTTTCAGTTATTGCTTCAGGCTGTTCAATTTGACTATATAAATATAAAATATTATTTTATTATTTTGAAGCCAAATATTTCTGCACAATTGTTATGATTATTTATTGTCGACAAGGAAGATCTCTGCTACTATTTAATGAATATTTATAATATCATTTCTACGTAAAGAATATGTAATTAAGGAACATCACACGGCTGGAAGGCCAGGAACACTGATATACCCCTTTCGGCCTCCTTGGGGTACCGAAATGAATAGCTAGGAGCTTAACAGCTTTTCCTCTTGGACAACAAAAAGATGACCTCTAACCGATGACTGCAGAATTATTCTAGTCATTTTATATATTTCCATTCAAGTATTTAATAAATGTACATTTATTTATCGCAAGTGTTAAAGGTTTTTTGCTGAACGCTCTATGATATTTTAAAAAGCTTAGTATATAATCTTGTACTTTGTAGTATAATGCAAGTATATTAGTATTAATAATATTAGAATTTAGATAACTTCTAAGCAGTTGTTATAGCACTGCTACAAAATATTGCTTGTATAAATGCTTGGTGTCTGTATAAACGCTCGATATATTAATAATTAACATACGTAGTAGGTATAAATATAAAATTAAGCATTTTAATTCCATTAGTATCAGAAGTAGGTGTTTTAGTAAAACTGAAATATATTGTGGTAGTAGTGGAATGAAATGTCTAGTATAATGATGAAGACATGACAACTATTTACAACACCGACGCTACGAGTTGATCAAAATACTATATTATTCACATCAGAATTCAAAAACCTATTTTTGAAATCAATTTAACCAAAATAGCGTAAAAAAAATATTAATTCAGCGTGTTGGACTATAATATTGCCTAACCACTCTCAATCGTACTCTCGATTGTAGAGGAGGCCCGTGCCCTGCAGTGGGACGTATGTGGGCAGATACCGACAGATACAGATTAATAAAAATAAATTCTACATTATTATAATTAGTTTAGCAAAATGATCTAGTGGTAAAGTATTAAGCATAAAATTCATGATTTTTGCTGTCACCTGTCAGTGCGAACTGTTGACATGTTAGGTCTTGCATCAACTAATGCTGTCATGTCATCATATTCTAGGTATAACAATAAAGAAATAGTTAATCACTTCTTGTAATAATGATAACACTAAATTATTTGGTTAGCATACTCGGGGTATAGTTGAAGGTTTTGTTCAAAATATTTATTATATTGTGTAATCATACTTTGTTTCGTAATTGTATAAATGTGTATATATAAATAATTATGTATGTACAATAAATGATTTGAAGAGTTGCGTTTCGACCCGGCCTACAAACGGTTAGAAAGTAGAAAAAATAATAGTTATAAAAATAAGTTTTGTACATATAGAGCAAAAAAAAGCCAATATACCAAAGATTAAAAGTAGAATATGTACATATATATTTAAAACTCAAGGTAGGCTAAGTAACATAAAATAACACTGTATAAGAACTGTTTATAATTTCGTTGTCTTTTTTTGTGTAAGACAATCTATCTTGAACATTATTTATTTTACTATGCGTACATTAACTTGTAGATTTCTATTTTCAAAATTGACCGATTTTAGTTAAGTCCTTTCAATACTCCTAAAAGTAAGTAATTCATTTTATTTTACAACGTATAGTTTGTTTGAATTTGTTTCTTTTATTATTAGACTTTGTAAAATGTAGACGTATACCTACTTCTTCTATGTAAAAATAATATTCTATTGTAAAATAAATCTTGATATACTATACACTTTTCATGCTAGATGTAGAATAGTAGATGATAAATGTAGTTTTTAATACTCTAAGCCAAATGCTTTCCACTAAATATTTCACAACTCGGATAAATTACAGCGGTCATAAAAATGCACTAATTTTAAAAGAGAGGAAAATCGGTTACTTTGATTTTTAATAGGCGAATTGTCTTATTTCAATTGAAATTATTTTTTTATCACATGTATGAAGGAAAATTGTTATTAGATAAGATAATATTTGTTTTATGTTTATTTCATTCAGTCAAATGTTGTTTAATATATTTTTTGTGTAGAAAATTAATTATAATCAAGTCATATATGATCCTTATTAAATCGATATTTTATTTATATTTCGTGGCTTAATTAACCGTTATGATCTCATTATTGTACAAATTGACGATAGAACAGTTTTATGTAAATTATTAAGAGATGTAGATTTACTGATTCGTAAGTACCTCAACATTGTTTTGAATGATTAACTATTTTTAAATAGTTCTGTTATTTCAAAATGGTGACATTAACTTCCCTAATATATGTTCAAAAATGTAATCGTGTTTTATTTATTTTCCTTCCTGCGTAAACGATTAAAGGTAGCGATAGTTTCAAATGAAAAAATATGACTATAAAATCCAAAACACAACCAGTTTTAAGGTTGTGTCTGTTGAAAGTAAATAATAAATAATAATAATAAATACACCCAACAGTCACATACATAGTTCTGACCGCACATTAAGATCAATTAAGTCTTGTGTTGTGGGTGTCAGAAGCTACGAGAGACTTTTCGGTCTCACAAACACCCAGACCCGAGACACATACTTGTGGGCCTTTCAATACATTTTCTCGGTGCGGGGAACGAATGCGCGGCCTATCGTTTCACAGTCGGCGTCTAACCAACTGCTCTATGGAGGCTGTCACTTTCGTCTTTAAAAGACTTTGCAGATCCAATCCAAAGGTACATGTAAAGGTTTAATAATATACACAGTCTTATTCAAAATATATTTCCGTCTCACAATATTTACAAATATAAATTACTTATTCTACTTAGAAACTAACACACGAAAACCCACAGTACCAATAAAAGCCACCTAACAATTTCTATACTCTACTCTATGGTTCACTAAATATTTCAGATCTATTATCACAATTTATTTTCTCATCTATTATTCAGTAGGTACGAGTATATTGCATTGGTATAATGGCTTTGAGAATAATTTACTAAGAGATGTGTTGAAGTATCAGCTGTATGGAGAGACGGAGCGCAGTCTTCTGCTCTTCCCGGGGAAGCCGCGCGCGTACGGTGGCTTGGCGTTTGTCGTCACGTAGTATACACCACGGGCACTGAAAAACCATCATCATCTTCATATTTACCCACAGCAAGTCAATAAAAAAGGGAAATAGTTCATTATCATGTTCAGCTATAGAAAATAAACTAATGGGAGAAAGTGGTTAAAAAATATATAAGATAACTAGTTTACGCCGCTTCGAAGGTGTAGTAGCACGTAGCAGAATCGTGAGGTCCTGTGTTTGATTCCTACATGGGGAAAATTACTTTGAGTGTTTCCGGTTTTTTATTTCTCATACACAGGGTAATCAAGACTGCGACCGAAAACGAAGCCAGGTGGTAGTATTAGTGACTTCAGACACAATGCAATTAAAAATATCGCAAAAAAAATCGACAACTTTTTTTTGTAGTTTTTTACTTATCGTCGTATTTGGGTGATAAATACATAGTTTTCTTAAAATAATGATGTAGAATTCTTTATTTTTAAACACTCAATGGTACGTAAGGGTTTAAATTATTATTTTCGCAAAAACTAGGTATTTACCACCCAAACAAGACGATATTCAAGAAATTCTAAAAAAATATCTGTCGCTGTTTTGGTGAAATTTTTATTTGTATCGTGTCTGTAACCACTAAAACTACCACCTGGCTTCGTTTTCGGTCGCAGTCTTGATATACCCGGTATGTTGCGTTGGAGTTAAATTTGTGCCCGATTCAGCGCAGCGTGGTAATATGCTCGTAGCCCCTATCACTTTCAAGGCAAGAAGCGCTTAGCACGGCCTAGTGCCTACCATTGTCACATAGAATTTCCCTTTAACTTTATTTCAAGGTCCATTTTAGGTATTATTCGATGTATATTACAGGTACGAGTAGTACAGATCGGTTGAGGCGCAACGCCCCGGCAGTGTGCCCAACTACTCCGATGTCATTTTTAGGTCGCTTCTTAAAAGGGCAGGGGTCAATATGGAGGAATTTATTATTAATTATTTTAAAATATTTAATTATTATTGCTAATATTATGTTGGTATAAATTAATTTACGTAATGGCTAACATTAAGAATATTGACCAGAATATTGAAATTTAATAGGATTTACGCTGTAAACTTACTTCCGGTTGACATGTTCGCCCATTAGAACATAGTCGGTGTCCCTGGGTTCGCACCATCCAATTAAGTACGAGAATAAACTAGAGCAGGGCCCCGCCCAAAACCCTTCGCGGCTGTTGATGGATTCAATGAAGTAAGGTGTCACTTTTGTGTGATCGCATGAGAGTGTTTCTGTAAAAAAGTGAAACAAATTTTCATAGGCAACTATATTACAATTTAGTGAAACAACATAAAATTATATCGGGTATATTTTAAAAACAAAATAATTTTATGATATTGAGAATTAACGCCATCTATCAGTAATATGTGGAAGATATTTCAATTTTAGTTATAACGCCATCTTTTGAATTACATTGAAACTAAAATGATTGTTAGTAAACTAGTTTACAAAATTTTAGGTCCGCCATCTATAGGATTAATGTAAAACTAAAATGTGTAGTAGTGAAGTACTTAATCACTTGTTTATAGGTGTAATACGAAGATGGCGTTGAATTAAAGTGTTTACTAAATACTTTATTTCTAGTTGTATGTAATCATAGATTACCTATGTCAGGGTAGGCGAACCTTTATGCATTAACGTGCCATTTTTTCTAAAAAAAAGTTTAATGGGGTCATTCGCGTGCCATCAAATAATTTTGACTTTCTGATTATTTGGAAAATAATAATTATAAATACTATCAAAACTCTTTATTAAATAAAGTAAGCAAAAGAGGTACATTTTGGTATGTTTATATTAAATTTCAGTAAAATTAGTGTGAGTTCTGTTGCTGCAGGTTAGATGACAAATAATTTATGTTAGGGTTGTAAGATGTTACTTTTAGCAAAATGCATGCTGAACTAGATTCATCTGTCAAACGGTTTCTAACCGAGTTTTTAATGTTATTCATCTCTGAAAATAATGACTCGCAGGCATATGTAGATGAAAACATGGTTAAAATAGCATGAGCCAGCTTCTTCAAACAGTTAAATGTGTCTGGTAACGCATTCCATGTTTCCAGAATTTTATTATTAGCATTTTTACTTCAATTACTTGTCGCGTACTAAAATACCTAATTCTGCGACGTGCCCAAAATATTGTGTCGCGTGCCATCAATGGCACGCGTGCCATTGGTTCGCCTACCCTGACCTATGTGATATAAGTTTTATTCCACAATATTTTATACCGAATATTCTCTACGGTAAATTATTTTCTGCAAAATTTGTTTTTTGTTAAACCTCTTCATAAGAGGTAATAAAGCGCCCATACACATTTCAACGTATTTCAACAATACTAGTGTGTAAATATCAAGTTTTGTAACTAACTCTTACTAAATTTCACAATGAAGCACCGATGAGAATATCAATGTGATAAGTCAGTTGTCAATACTGGTTACTTGATGAGGGCGCGTGGGGTCACATCAAGGTCAACCAACACTTTCAATATTGATTAATTGAACCCAAATTATATGTGGATGAAAGAAATACGGGAAAAGGGTTTTCCTAACTCACTAATCAAACACATAGAATTAATTTATTCATAATTAATTAGTTTGCAAACCTACATAAGCAATAAGCATCATGAGGCAAATTAGGTAATCAAAATTACCGACAAATGATGCCTTGGTAACTACCATTACTCAGTCAATTAAATAATAAATACTTACGGAATATAGTATCGTGAGCACAGCCTGGTTGGCTGGAACCGCCGTTGACGTAGAAGTCGGCATGTCCGTTTGGTCCCCACTGGCCCAATATTCCCGCTCCAGTGTGAAGGACGTCCACGAAGAGCGCATCAGTGTGGTCCAAGTCACGGGACCGGTTGGCGCCCATGTAGAAGAATATTGTTGGGTCCAACCCTAGAGTGCACAAACCTTTATGTGATTATGTCCCTCAAAAGTTAATTGGCCGGCAGTGAAACAAACATTTACGTGATCCACAGGTATTTGTTTCGGGTCTGGGTGACGTGTTTGTTGGCTGTGCGATTTGCTATTACTAACCATTATAACTAGGTACTTTGGAATGCAGTTCAAATATCCCAAGTTAATAAATAAAAAAAGCAAGACAAACGCCGTTGGATGCATTTGTTTATTTATATATATATTTATTCTAATCTCAGAACCATATCTAACTGTAAGGTGTGTACTATATAACAGATACTAGATATCATAAGTACACAGGTTCGTGTCCTACGATAATTAAATGCGGAATTATCACTCGGCTCAATGTCGTCATTCCCTTCACCGTTTAGACAGTAACGCGAAATATGCACTACTGCCTACATCTATCCACGCAACGTGTTTTATTTAAGTCTTAAATAACTCCTTTCTAAAAAATTATAAATATAAATATAACTGCAATGATTATTAATTCATTATTGCTGAAAATAAGTAGGTATATTTATATTTTATTTATCGGTTGATCTTTTTTACGTATTATGTATATTTGATTTTTGCTAGTATTGTATTGGCATGACTAAATGACTACATCTGGTGGTATGTACAGTAATGTCCAGTACTGATACAATAACCACTGACACCTGCTAGAAACTAAGTATACACAAGCTGAACCAATAACGCGACCAACTTGTGTGGGTCACTATGACATATTTATTACCATTGTATAGTGACCGCTATCCGGACTAATACGAACTTACCATCAGAATTGTTAATAGGTATTGATAGGTAAATATGATATAATTTTATATCACGGCGACATTGACCTCTTTATTCCTAAACTCCAATGAAAGATCCAGTTATCCTACCAAGTTTCGCAAATTAGGTACCTAGTTGGCGACAAGGCGAGTACCTATATGTATTATGATGATGTCAGATTTTAATGAATAAATGAATAAAAATTTGATAGCTACCAGTGATCCTGCCGAGTTTCCCCACTTTGAGGTAGTTAGCGACGAGGCCTAGGATGTGGGCGCCGACGCTATAGCCGATGGTGTGGATCTGCTCCGGCTGGACAGACTTCACAGGGTGGTTCTGCAAGTACTCCACCAGCTGAGTGATGCAGAGCCCCGCGAACCGAGGAGCCCACTCTATCTGGAAAATATAACAATTTACACATGCTCCTATAATAAAAAAATACATACATACATAAACTCACGCCTTTATCCCCGAAGGGGTAGGCAGAGGCGCCACCAGGACACCCACATTTCGCCTTGTATGTTCCGTCCCATGATGTGATAGGGGGCGAGCCTATCGCCATATCGGGCACAAATTCCTGACTCGGGACTGATAATGAATAGAAAAATCCAATATCACTTTGCCCGACCCGGGACTCGAACCCGAGACCTCAGCTTTGTAACCGTACTGTAATACAACTACGCCACCGAGGCAGTCAAATAAAAAAATACCATTTTAGATGTGGTAGAGCCACGCTGTCAGTCATGACTCCGCATTCATGGGCAGGCTCGTCCGGGGTACCACATTCTCCCAGAAAATCGACGTGAGGCCACAGCTTTGCTGTCGCGATTCGTTCGGTGAGTGAGGTTGCCGGATGCCCAATACCCTTTTCCTCTTCCCATCCTTTTTCCGTCCCGCTCCCCTCCTGATTTCACGGGCATCACATCTATGATCCAAGTGTGGTGAATGGCATGGGCAGTAGTGCTTACTCGTTTGTTGGACTTTCGCGATAAAAAAAAACCCGAACTATGTGCAAGGGTTTGTTTTCTACTCAAAATTATGTCATGTCTTTTTGATGTATAATATTTTAAGCTACGTTTTTGTATACTAGAGAATAGACTTTTAACTTTTTTAGGAACATTTTATAACATTAACTAAAATGCAAGGAAAATACAAGCCACTTGGGAATGCATAATGAGGCGCCGCGTCATTTATTGGTATCTCAGTGGGCCATCTAAATATTGCACTCATATTATCTACAAATTATGCATCTTGTTACACAATAACACATTTCAAATTTAACCATACATTCTAGAAGTTAATTTAAAACACATAATTTGAACTAAATGAAAATCCAGTTAACGGCACTGATTATTCTATAATTAATAATACATAACATGCCACTACGTTTATTAAGCAGCCGGTTTTACTCGTTTATAAAACAAGTTATTAAAGTGGTGCCCTCATTTACCTCATAGTAATTATTTTAAAAGTAAATCTATATTCATCATGTCCCTATTAAGTGTCATAATACGGGTGTCTATTCCATTAGCGAGGCAATCAATTAAATATTTTAGCTTAGATCGAAGCCAGTTCGAAAGTTAGGAACTAGTTTCGCGAGTATTATAAAAGTAATATTCATAACTTCTGACTTCCTGGTAGTGTTTCCTCAATTTAAAGCATGGTGTTTAACCTATGCCAAGCTGCGAACCATTAAAGCGTTAGTCTTACACACGTAGTCAACGTCGGTACCAATTACCTCTTTTAATAATTATTTATTTATACTAACTAAACTGCACAAAAAGAAAGTATTGACAGATACTTTAAAAGATTACGACTCACTACATAAAATAAATAAACCCACTAGCTCCCCATAGCACTGAGCTTACTTTCGTCTTAAAATATGACAGAGCGCAAACTCTTGAGCAATTGATAAACTTTTTCATATTAAAATGCCTTTATAAGCGGATTCCCTGACCTAGGAATCGAACCAAAAACCTCACAGTACACAGCCTACATTTAAACCATTGAGGCGATTATCCAAAAATTTGGCTTTTATCTAACAATTTTAGTTACTATCAATTTTAGTTATATTTCACAAATTCATACACTACCTGACTCAAGCATGGTTCCTTTACTAAGCTTCCATAGTCGACGATGATGATGTTATAATTTCCGTTGGCGAAGTATGCTTTCCTCATGTCGGTACTTGGAGAGAGATTCCGCCCTCCTCCGAAGCCGTGCACCACCACCTTCGTGGGGTGGGTGGGATTGAACTTGGAGGCAGTCAGCGAGTCGTTGTCTAGAGTGTTTAGTAGCTCGCCTTTTGCTTGTGTCGATCTAGAACATATTATCAAATATGAATTTTATTTTTAAAAATGACATGGGTAATAATCTTTTTTCAAGAGGCTTTATTAAACTCCCCTTTCGGTACCTCAGGGGAGGCTGAAAGGGGTATGTCAGTGTCTCTGGCCTTCCAGCTCGACAAAATGCGGATGTTGTGACCGATAAAGTATTATCAGACAAAGGTTTAATTCTATTGAAGTTCCAACGAACACCTGAATAAACACTTTGTTTTTATACTCCGTTTGCGGCACATTTTAAACACAGAATTACGAATTTCATATGAGACATTATAGTTTAATACTGACAGCTTAAAAAACCAATTAATTTTCTATAAATGTATATTCAGTTTCTACAACTCTCCTCGACGAATCTTACAAATAATTTAATGCATTAAGTTTGTATATAAATCAACTTTTTAAAATCTTATGAGGTCATGGCTGTAAATAAAATTTAGACATAAAGTAGCCTCCGATAAAGAAGCTTTTATAAGCATGTTAATTCGTTTATATTAGTGCGAACCTATTATCTCGAAGGGAATTGCGAAATAATTTCATAACCATTACCTTGTGTATAAATAAAACTGCATTTTGGGATGAGGACATCTGTATGGCGGCGGTATGCACGATGTCGTGTTGAATAGTTGCCGCACTGACTTTGGTTTCTCTCGATTTGGCTCTTCAGCATTTTGTTGCGTTTCTGACACTGCGTAAAAAATCAAATATATTTAATACGGCGTACCACGGAATAGCAAATTTGTATTTACCTAATAATATGTTTAAACGGCATTATATGGTGACTATGAAAAATAAAAATTGCTGGGGAGGTATTTGATGTTTATTTATTTTTATTGGCAAGAGAAAGTAAACAATTAATAACTAACAATATAATTGATGGAAAGTGTATTGATATCCAAATGCTATCAATGCAATAATGCCACCCTGTTCGAAACCGGATTTACAGGTATCAATGCAATAATGGCCGATTTACACATGCCGAACCCGAAACGTGACACCCCGGAGGTCACTATGACGGCATTTACACCATTTTATACGGTGAAATACCGGTATCGGTTTCTTAAATCGTGCCGAGTTGTATAAGTAATAGGTTTCCATAAGAAATGGAACTATTTACAGGCGCTGGACTTTATATTTCAACTTTTAAGCGTTTACACGGGGAGAGTTTCTAGGAGCGAGAATCGTATGTTTACAATGTTTACACGATGCAACTTTTTTATATCCTTACGATAATCGTGTGAAGATATTTAGAAGGAACGAAGGAGAGAAACTTTTCTCGTGTAAATGGGGCTTTATTGATGTTAACTAGCTGTTGGTAACGGACCAGACGCGGCTGCCTACATGCTCACGGTGGTCGCGGGTTCAAATCCCAGGGCACACCTCTGACTTTTCGGAGTTATGTGTGTATTGATAGTCAATCACCACGCACTTTAACGTTGAAGGAAAACGTGACGGTTCGTGAGGAAACCTGCATACCGTAGCGATTTTAAAGAATTTTTACGGTATGTAAGACCGCCAACCCGCAATAGGCCAGCGTGGTGGACTATATGGCCTAACCACTCTCAATCGAATCTCTAGACTGTAGAGTAGTCCCGTGCCCTGCAGTGGGACGTACCTATATGGGCTGATATAGAATGAAACAGAAAATATATTTCAAAAACTTCGCTCTTTCTCGTACCTAATAATAAACCCGTTATTGGTACACGACAACAACACGCAACATTATTTTTCGTAATCTGAGATCAGCTACACGTAAGTTTGGGTTAATATTTCTCGTTAGTATTATAATTAAAGAATATTAACGATCGTACCAGAAAGATGTTGCATAAGCATCCAGCTCAGACACTTCCTAGTAACTAACACTGGTATTTCACCAGAGCCAATAAACAAAATTGTTTCTTCACGTTGGTTCACAGGTGTGTAGACTTATGATTGATTTTATTTTTTATTCTAAGAGATTTTTGGTAATTTAAATAATTCGCAATTTACTTGTAAAACTAGAGGCCCCGCTGGATCTGGATCTCCCCACTCAGATAAATATTTGTATGACCCAACAACAATTATTGTTTCAGGTCTGGTTTCTGTGAGATCAAAAATTATTTGTAGTTTCTAATACCCGCCTAAGGACTTACCCTGCTGTGGGGTTAGGACTTTATGAATGAGTGTTGGATGTCTTTAGATAAAAATAATCTTCTTTTCTTTTAACAAACAGAGATTAAGAGTATGTTATGCTTCTTACAAATCTTACATAAAGGACTTTAGGCATTAAATGTTGCTCTTAAATATTTAGCAGCTCTCTTTAAACAAGGTTGTTGACCTCAAACTAAAAACAATTTGTAAAATAGCATAGTGCATTCAGCAGGACTTGTATTGCAACAAATGCTTGTTATTTTTATTACAAAATTCAAGGTCTCAGAAACGCGTGTTACATGAGTAAGTAACGTCTAGTACATTTTGCGCTCTGATTAGTTCATACAATTAGAAGACATTAGTAAACACGTAAGTTGCTTACGTTTGACAAGTTAGATTGCGTATGCGTAAAGATGTTACGTCAATTCCAACGTTTGTTTAGTTTGCTTTAGAAAATTAGTTAAATTAGGCTTCGGTGGAGTTCTATATGCAAGGGCGTATGTGAAATTATTCTCCAAATCATTGTTCAACCTGGCAGCACAAACTATGTTGCTCCTACTCCAAAGCTGACATTTGAACAATTATTCTGGGGTTTGACAAACAATTATTCAAAGGGGTGCATCAATTTCAACATTAGGAAAATATTGGCATGGCTAAAGTAACTAAACAACTAACTAAAAGAGTAGTCGTGCGGCTTTATTCATAGAGAAATTAAAAACATTTTTTAGCTATTTAATGTTTTGTCTTCTTCATTCAAACTGAATTCAAAAGTCGTTCGAAAGGGACAAAACATTCGATAACTAAAATAGGTTTTAAAACTGTCTATGAATAAAGCGCTTGGTATTAAGACCACGCATTATAACAATAACAGAGTCCAGACTTTAAAAATTGCAAATCATTCGTTCTCGTAAGGCTTTTTAATGTAAACAAATACCTTCAACTCGAATTAAGATTACATTATTTTTCGAATTTCAATTTATTTGACACATTTTGCGAAACTGCTTTATTTAAATTCTACATATAAATAACAATAAACCATAAAAATTAAATGATGTTTATAATTTCGAGTGGAAAAAGTACTCATTGTTATTTAATATGCGGTAATACCTACTTATTACGTGACTTTTTACATATTATATTCACGTTAAATTCATTCCCCGTGAGTTGTTACGTAACTTTTCTTTGTTTATATTAGTTACACAGGCAGTTGAACCTATATTTGAGATTAAATTACAATGTTTACTGACCTTAACGCGTGCGGCGCGGCGTCACAAGATTGTAATCGACTGACAAATGTTAGGTCAGGGTTTAAATTTTTGCAAATGTTTGTGTAATTCGTAAGTTGCAACAAAAGGTCAGAAATGCCATAATATAAGGTTTAGTATTCCATATCATTATATCTGTCTTACTCTGCGCATATACCTCTCACGCCTGTTTTAGTAAGGTGTAAAGCCCCATTTAGACGGGGAGAGTTTCTCGTCTCGAAGATACGATTATCGTAAGGATATAAAAAAGTTGCATCGTGTAAACGTTTGTCAGAACACAATAATCTACGGCGGTTATGTCATGCGATAATGGCATACGATTCTCGCCGCGAGAAAATCTCTCCGTGTAAACAGAGCTTAAGGTTTTAGTCCTCCATGCGAGTTCATTGCGAGTTGATAAGTAAAGTACAGGCCACTGAGAGAATTGCGATATAAGACATATTTTATATCAAAATGATATTTCTTATTACGTTACCTTGAAATTTCGTAACCATACGCGCTCTCAATATATGTATTCATTTCTTCTGCTTAAGGACACGAGATTGTTTAATATCAAAAACTTGATACACACAAGTAAACATAAGGCTGCGGCTTTAAAAAAATATGCAACTCGTACGAAAGCCTCAATGATTTTCTAGAATATTAATCGACAATGAAGCGTAGACTTGGTCAGAAAAATTAAATTAATATGCACAATAAGCACTCGCGACCACACTCTCTTTATTTATTGCATACCTACACGTGATACACGTAGACTTATATTATTCAAATTACTAATTTTAACTGTGATGATAGTAGTTTGTTAGACTGCCTCGGTTGCATAGTTGTGCTACGGTAAGTATGATTGCAAAGCCGAGGTCTCGGGTTCGAATCCCCGGTCGGGCAAATTGATATTGAATTTTTCTATTCATTACCAGCCCGGAGTCAGAAATTTGTGCCCGATATGGCGATAGACTCGCGTCCTATCACATCGTGGGACGGAACATACATGGTAAAAAATGGGTGTCCTGGTTGCACCTACCTCTGCCTATCCCTTCTGTGAAAAAGGCGTGAGTTTATGTATGTAAGTATGTATAAAAGTAGTTAATGATGGCGACAAAACTATAATAACAACCACGTGGTGTAAATCCTTATAAATTCAACTCAACAGGCGTTTTAACAACGGGTAGGAGGGATTTTAATTCAAGAATTGTTACAATTCATATCCTGTTTTAACAAATTAGATACTTCCGATACAATACACAATTATAGTACGTAGAGCATAATTATTCGCAGGGATGCAAGCCGATTTCCGCCACTTATACATCTAGCGCGAATAATGTAACATGTGTATAGTAACGGCCTTATTCACAGACAGAATTATTTTTTAGTTTTCGAATGTTTTGTCTCTTTCGAACTGCTTTTGAATTCAGTTTGAGCGAAGAAGACAAAACATTCGATAGCTAAAATAGGTTTTAAAACTGTCTATGAATACGGCAGTAAATCTTTATTTTTATTTATACCCAGCACCTAATTAGCTTCCGATCTGTATTAATTAGATTAATCATTCTTTTATATAATATCAGGAAGTCTGTACCCAATGCCAAGATTTATTTAAAATGTCATACTATCAGGTTTTAAATGCATGCAAAAGAATTATTTATCTTTAGTCACACAATGAGTAATTAAGATTTTCTACTATTTATACATTTGATATTTTATAAGCGACAGTTCGCAGGACAAAGCTGGCAGACGTAACAATATCAGAAAGTGCTCGTTCCGGGAATGATAGTGTTTATGTCAGGAAAAGATTGCAGATAAATTTAATACCACTGTGCTACGGATTTTTAATAGTAGTGCTTAGAGGGAAAGTAGAAGAACCAGCGTTAAGTATTAAAGAAACATTGGCATTTCGTTATCGTATCAGGCTCTTCATCTCTTGACCTAACCTTCTGTTGAGGTTTCATCATGGATTTTGCAATAACCTGAGTGGGTATATCAATTTCATTTTGTACGTGTTTCATATTAAAGCGTATACTTACATTCCAGTAACGAAATAGCAACATAAGCGTACACATTTAAGAAGTGACTGATATAAGATTACAAATAAGGGAAACTAGGGCATTTTGTAACGAAGTCATTATTTTTCCCAGACAAAAGATTAGAGGCACGATTGCCCTTAACAGGCTCAGCTTACATAACACTTGAACCAGATTGTGTGGTGGAAAGCGCAGTGCATCCAGTGAGCAGTGAAAGCGTTCAATTGTAACTTATTAAAGTGAGTCATTTGTATGCGCTAAACGCAGGTTGACCTCAGCATAGTTCATAAGCGAGTGACAAGCAGCTCAGCTTATGTTGGTTAGCATTTGTTTTACAAAACGTTACGTTCACATTGTTATTGTTAAACTTTTTGCCGGGTTACGCGAATTGTTACGAGAGGTTTAAACGCATTTATGAAAGCAGTAAACTATGTTTAAATTAACATTGTTGCGGAAGCATTTCCTATTTAGTTCGTGTTGATTTTTGTGCTTGTTTGTATTATAACGTAATCTAAATAATTTCAGTACATTTTATGATTTTACTATAACAAAACATTAATTAAAACGTAATATTGGTCTAATTATCTATGATAAAATTAGGTTTTTATTCTAAGAAAAGGATAATTATTAATTAGGTACATAATACTGTCAGAATAGTGATTTTGATCTTGGCCGATATTTTATAAAACTATTATAACAAGTTCATGTACTACGCCTCTAACAAAGTTTATTACAGTTGTTTATTAAATTAAATAATTAAACTGCGCACTAAGGCAATATTTACGAGCCGACATAACGTGTTACGTCTAAGAACATTGCTACAAATCAAGGCAGACATCTTAATTGAAACATCTAGTACATGAAAATTGTTTTGTGTGTTGTAATAATATAGCAACTGCCCTATGTCATAAAGACGTTCGCACTGAATTTATATCAGGAACACACGCTGGGCTGAATGAAAAGTATGTAATCTACTCAATTCTTAGTATATATCGACTCGTAATAGTTATGGCCTTTCGTAATATACATCTAAGGCCGTAGTTTATTTGATGTTGTGAAATGACATCCATATTTGAAATCAAGGTTCGTATTGCATTGTGACCTAAAGATATTTTTAATACATACATTACAGTATACCTTTAAGTATACCCTAGAGACAATAAGTCAAACTAGTCAGCTTCGTGACCCAGTCCGCTCCGTGACCACGAAAGCTGTAAGGCATGCTAAACATGTCGGGAAGTTAAAAATGTAAAATTTAACGCGCAAATCCGTGGGTAAATCCGTAAAAAGTAGCTTTTTCACGACGAACTAATAAATTTCATAGAATTATAACTAGTAAAGCCATACTTTTTGTCAAATCTGCGGTAGCAATAGGTCGGCTCGACTAGTTGATGTCACTATCTCATAGCAAATTAACTTGAATTATCAATTTTGCTGTTGCGTTTCGTTCGGTGAGTGAGATTGTTGGATTTCCTATAAAATGTGGTGATGTTTCTATTTATCCGGATAACAACCACTTTGCATGATGGTGGAAATCATCTTAGTTCATGGAAAACTTATTAGTTGTCGAACAAGTTGGCGTTGTCTCGATCCATGGCAAATGGACATCGGATGCATTGTAGTTAGTCACTTTGCAGTAACAGTATACAAATTCTACTCACAGAATTAATCTGAATCTCTCTACAGAATAAATTTACATAATTATATGGTTAATTGAGATATTTTATGTAACAGAAGTGATATTTTATTATTGTTATTGCCTTGATATTTACGGAGACGTCCTCCATGTGTTACGAAAGTACACATAGTTATTAATTTAAAATTGATTTTTAACAATATGATACATATTATGTTAAATATGCGATTTCTAAAGTCGGATTTTAATGGGTCATGAAAGCAACCTAAATAGAGTACAGATGTAAATAAATAAGATTCGCAGATGATGGTGTTAAATAATTTATTATTTCTATTTAACATCCCTACTCTACAAATGTACGTTCTACAATCGGTGTAAATTTTGGCAAATTTTGAAAGTTTGTTTTTATGACTCCAATACAAAATGACTACACGATGACTACATAATATCGTCTACGATCCTCCGGCGCCCTAATGTGTTGTTAAAAACATAAGAATAGTCTACCTCTCTTCACATTTTATTACATTGGACATGTGAATATTATTAATTTACGAGTATAAATGCTTGTTATATTAAAACATATTTCAAACAATGAGTAAAAGATAAAATGTTTTATGTTTATTTTTAGTTCCTAATTTCACCACACACCAAGAGTTCAGATGATCTGTAGATCATACACTCGTATATACCATAGAATTATGAGTTATTCTGTAACCAATAGTATAAAAGTTTATTAGACAGTAACACGTAACTTGGAAAGACGTTGCATAACTTGTGAGACGCGGAGATGCTCGTTTCCGTTGCATATTAATATGCTCGTTGACCACGCATAGACCTTGCAGTAAAAAATAAGGCCAAGTATGGTCGAAGTAATTTACAAGACGAAAAGAATATTATGTTAAATGCACGCGTGATGCTAACCACAGATTTTTTTATTGCAAATTACTATACGGCTCACTCAATGTTAAATGATTACCGGTGTTCAAAATATTTACAGCAATTGAATCGTGGTTTTTTTACTGGGCCTCTAAAAATGAGAAGAGAAAATGACGGAAGGACAAAAGGGGTTTTCGAAACGAACGAAACGAGACCGGAAAAATTTACGTCTTTTTTCTGTGAGACAGTAATACCACCCCGTTTGAGCCAGCCCTTTCCCACCGTAGTCCAACGGAACTACGGTGGGGGACTACCACTTTTAAAGCATTAATTATACGTGAAAATAATGTAATAAACCATTAAAATTCCTAAACATTATGGTTAATAATTAGGTGTTGCTAAATAGTCCGGTTAAGCGGCCTTTTATGCTAATGAGAAGGTCGTCAGGTTTTTAATAATTCTTGATGCATCTTTAATTTGAAAACAAATATAATTGTTTAGTTTAATCATCCGTATTAATTGATTGCCCTAGAGGCGCGGTGGTGGGAATCCAGCTATGAAACTAGAAGTCGCGGGTTTGAGAATAATATTATAATTGTGATCGACTACATTTTTATCAATGTCTGCATTAATTAGTTATAATAAATTAACTAGACATTATTTTCCGAATAACATTGACCAAATAACGTATTTCGTAATAAAAGACTAAGATCTTGTTCACAATTCTTAGGAATTAAGAACAAGTTATTTATCGAAGAAGTGATACTTTTAAATTAATAAATGTATACCGAATTCTGCGTTAAGATTGTTGTTTCGTAATGGAATAGTGTAATACCAGAAATAAAAGATTTTATTCGTATAAAACTATAAAGTTAAATTTCCAAGGAATACCGTACCAGTAGCTAAGTTTCATTATGAATATTTAGAAGTACGGGTATTTATGTTGTAAAGTGAGCATTTGGGTCTTTTAGTCGTATAATTACAATGTAATCAATAACTAAGTATATTTAATATTTTTTAGTCGACCAGATTGATGTCACCTTAGACAAAGGTCAAGTTAAAAGTACCCTAAACCGACAAGAATGCATGATGAGATTGATGAAAGAAGACGAAGCGAAAGTAGTATGTCAAAATCGAGCAAAGTGGAGATCTATAGTCTCTGCCTACCCCTATGGGATAGAGGCGGGACATTTATGTATGTATGTTTATTTTTTGATTTATTACATATTTTTTCCAATATAACATTCAACTATGTATGTTTAGTATGACCTCTTTACTGTTATTATTATATCAGACGATATACACGTATGATATGAATACAACACATTACATTTATTTATACATTATACAGTAATTAAATTGAGCATGATTCGACAAGGTTTTGTTGTCACGAGAGTAATAAAAAAGAAGTCCACGGCAACCTCCAGCTGAGGTCATTTATCTAGGAAATGCGTCGACATTACATAATCTAGACTCACTCAAACTACTCAATTAAATATTATTATTTATATGTCTAGTGCCGGAAATATGAATATATAATACATTAGGGTAATCAAGCCGTAATTTTTCAACTACAGGTGGTTTCTCGGAAGTTCATAAAGTGGTTTGATACTGCCTTGTTTTAAAGTAGCTATATATCAATTGATAGCGGGACGACTTGCACAAGACGTCAGCGACTGGATGCATAAAGCAGCAGACCGGGCTCTGTTGTGCAACTCGAGAGAGGCCTATGTCCAGCAGTGGACTGCAACGGGCTGATGATAATGATATTTATTTATTTATATATAAGGTCCACCAATATGATATATCAATTTATCGTATAGACCGGCAGCCTAAGATCATTCTCTTAAGCTAATGGAATGGATCGATTTTGATTGTACTGTTCTTACCAAACAAGTTTTAGTCACTTTTCCCTGCCTATATAAAAAGCAAGCATTTTTGTGACACGTTCCGATGCTAGCTAACATAAGACAACATACATTTTTGAAGCGGTGATCGAATCTGAATTCAACACTGAAAAAACAAAACACTAAGGTCCTATTATTTTCTTCCCGTTCACCTCTAAAGTAGGGGCTTTGGTCGGAGTTTAAATTTATATTTTGGATTTAAAATAATTAGAAAACTAAGGTAGAGCTCGGTCTCAGAGTTGTGTTCTCAAACTTATTTAATTTTTATTTATATATTCTTTATTTGACACCAGGAAAAACAAACAGAGATTATAAAAAAATTTAACAACGTATGTATTATTAGTGTTTAGTTTTATTCTAGCATTATATTATATAATAAGTATTCTCGACAATTTAAAGAGCCTTGTTTGTTTAAGCGCTCAAACATTTCCTTTTCGTTATGTGGTTGTTGGATTGTTGTATATGGGACTATATATTTAAACAAAATGTCTTACAGTATACAATAAAGTAGGTTATTTTTATTAATAACTAAAATCGGGTTCAATCAACATAGAGCCCCAATTTCAATATGCATTAAATGTACCAATTCCGTGATATTATTAGAAGGCAGCAGTGGACTAGTATAGGCTAGTATAGGATGATGATGATTATTATAAGGCATCCCTGTCATCATAAAGTATAAGTTTTAATTTAAATATTAAAAATACAAATAAGTATTACTTAACCTGGAATTCGCATACAAAATCTCATAGTACAACGCTAGAGGCGAACGTACGGCGTGTGTTTGCGCCTAAATAAATAAAAAACAACAATAAAATACGTCATCGCAAAACCCGAACCGCGAACCGAATACGTCGTGATTCGTGAATCGAGATGAATGTATTACGCAACGCGAATGTCGGCCAGGTATTTCGGAAGTGGTCGCCGATAGGTGCAAGCTGTTCCTCACCTACTTACTTATAACACGTTACACAATTGGAGGATTATACGCGGTGCATTAGTATGCACCTTCCGATTTCTCACGTGTGATTAATTGCGTAGAATTCGGTTTACAAAAGTGTGTTATGTCATGCAAATTGCGATTTATGGTTGTGTTGGTTGAAACTTGAGTGCAATAACATCCGTGTTGTGCGTAGTGTTCTAGTTTACGTTAACATTGAAATGTCTTTAACTCACGGCATGATAATCAAATTTAACGTTCACATCTTTTACTATTACAGACACATGTATTATTACTGCATTACTTTTTGTAATTTTATTTTTTATGCTCTTGGTCCGTGCAAAATACAAGGGTCAATAATATTTGTTTTTCCTGCCGCTTATCCTTATTATTAAGGGCAGATTTTAAATTTTATTTATTTTTAGCTTCCGAACATACAAGATTTTTGAAAATTTCTAACACAAGTTAAATCTCGAATATTCACCACTTACATCACAATAAACTCCTCAATTTGCGTACCGTTTAGCACCAACAAAGGAGGAAAGTGAACGACGCGACGCGAGCGACGCGACGCGTCACGAGCTAAACAGACAGCAAAACAAACCCACTATTATGTAATTACTTGCGTGGAGATTACATCCGAGTTCCGACTGCTGGCCCGTGAAACAACACTTTATTATTTCATACTTCTATGGATATTTAGGATATCGTGAAAAGTTCAATGTGAAATAATTGTTTGTTTTAATATTAAACATTGTTTTTGGCGCATATTAAAAACTTGTATAAAATATTATATCCATATTCATTATTACATATTTTTAATTAATATTACTTATCCAGTCTTAACAAAAGTTGTCTATAAGAAAACGCTTGAAAATGTCGATTCTTATAAAATTATTTAATTTGGGTTCACTCTTACTTAGAATAATTAATTATTATCAAGACGTACAAATAAATGAATATAAATAAAAAAATGAATAAATAATATTATTATGATTTATAATTTAGGATTGCATAATTTTTTGAGAGAATGAAAATTAAGAAACAAAGTTATTCGTAAAAAATACTTTCCTCATGCACAAAAAAAATATGTCATGTCTATCCTCCTTATGTGCGCAGCAAGGGCATGATATACGAATATATAGTTTATGCAATAGTAGTATGTATGCCACATAACATTTAAAAAAACCTTGCAAATCTTGTACAAAATATTATAGTTGTAATTTTAATACAACAACAAGAATTTTAACCTTTACGTTTGAATGTATTTCCTGGAACACTGTACCATTCTTTTATTTCTACATAAAATATAGTAATAAATAAAATCAAAAGACTTACCGGTAATTTGTACAGCAGTAATTCCAATCAAAATTAACCACTTAGAGCTTGTTAACATTTTTGCAAACGCCTATAACTGCTTAAAAATAAATCACAATTTTAATCTGTACATTACACTAAACCAGATCACAGTAATATATCACAATAATGTTTGTAGAGTGCGACTGCTGTTCGTAATGTGTTGTGGCACAGTAGGTGGCGTGTGCAAGGTTCGTTTTTCGCTGAGGCACTACACTGTGCAGCGAAAGTGTTGGAGGCGACCTCACCACGTGCTCGCTTCCCCACTCATAAATCGGACACCCTTTACATAATTTGTGGAATTTACTAGAACGATGTGGATTCCCGCGCGGCAACGAAATGAGGAAAATATTTACGAACAAAACAAAAAAAAACAAAAATAAGTTTTTGTTTTTTATTTATGAACTATATTTTGGGCGGAATTCTCACTCGTCAAATATTTTTTGTGGAATAAAAAACAATATCAGCAAATTGAAAACGATTGTATAATAATAATTAACAAATGTTTTTTCTTCGGTGTCGCCTTTACGAGTATATTTTGTTAGATTATAAATTATTTACATACATATACATAAACTCACGCCTTTATCCCCGAAGGGGTAGGCAGAACTCTACCAGGACACCCACATTTCGCCTTGTATGTTCCGTCCCACGATGTGATAGGGGGCGAGCCTATCGCCATATCGGGCAAAAATTCCTAACTCCGGGATGATAATGAATAGAAAAGTCCAATATCACTTTGCCTGACCTGGGACTCGAACCCGAGACCTCAGCTTTGTAACCGTACCGTAATACAACTACGCCACCGAGGCAGTCGTATAAATTATTTGATGGGTAAATTTTATCTGACGTCAGAAAAATCGAAATTGAATGAACCTCGTTACGAGGTAAATCTATCTATCCATTTAAGTTCTTTGGATAATTCAAATTAATAGTACGAGTATATTGGTATTTAAGAGTAAAGAGTTAACGTGTAAAGCGTGTTAGACGTGTATTTAGTAGTAAAATAATTAATAATTGGTATGAGCACCGTACTTAATTCTACGTCCTGTTTTGCAATGTTTTTTCCGGAATACACTTCACATAATTAATTATAATATTAAACTAAGCGATGGTCGTGGCCCAAATTTGAAGAATATAGAATCCATTCTAAATTGTTTTTTTTTATAAATAGACTTTTATGGTTAATCTATTTGTATTGTCGTGTTCAGATTTGGAGAAATTGGCATTTGATTCTATTTTAAATATTGGTTCAAGTCAGTAATTGCGTGTAAAAAAAAGAAAATGTAATGGGTCATATAAACGCAAATAATTTATTCATTATAACAGGTTGCCACACAAATACCAAAGATATTTAGTGATTTTTACTCAATATTAATTTGCAAACCAAATGTAATACCACCTTGACCGTTTTAAACAATAAGGTGTTGTACTGTGTAATGGAGTCTAATGGAATGTTAAAAGACAAGGTGTTGTTGCTATTTGTTTTCTTTAAGAGGATTTGTTATTGAATATAACTATGGGTGAAACAATATAAGAAGAATATTAAAGTGTTAGTTTAAACAGGGTTTCACTTACAAATATTGTCGTATAAATATACTAAATGCTACTTATATTAGATATAATAAAGTAAATATTGATCTTATTGTTTTGTGATTTTCTTATGAGTTAGTTCATCGCCCATTAACTGATTTACGCAGTGATTAAAGAGTTAGTTGCCGGCGCTAAAATATGCGGTCTTCGTGAAAATTTTAACTTTTTATGTCCCATTTCGTCAATAAATAAATAAATACACCCAACAGTCACATACATAGTTCTGATCCCACACTAAAATCGAATCTTGTGTTGTGGGTATTAGGAACTACGAGAGACTTTTCGGTCTCACAAACACTCAGATCCGAAACAAATACATGTGGACCACACAAATATAAATAAAAAAAATATTTATCTCGGTATTGGGATCGAACCCGCGGCCTCACCGTTCACAGCCGGCGTCTAACCAATTGCGCCACGGGGGCCGTCAATTCAATGTTCACAACAATAACACAATTAGCAAGCACAAATATAAATCAATAACACGATATTGCATCTGCATCGGTGTCGTAACATGCAGGCGTGGTCGCATCGAGAAGTTCATTGACTGACTTGAGCAACAATATTACCTAATTACGGACTTACGATGCCCGGGTGCCGCCTCGCCTGTTGCAACCAAACGAGGCGACAAGGATGTTCGAAAGACCTACTTCCTTCTATATATTGCTTAAACAGGATTTACAAACAGGAAAACCTATACTCTTTCGACCGAGCAATGTCACATCCTGGTCACAAGGGGTCATTTAGTCAATTGAGGGTTTTGTGATGTGTTGTAAACGCAACTAACAATAATATTATGATTTTTTGAGGTCGAGGTCAGAATTTCCGTGGATTATTTGAAACTATTTGAAATTAATACTTTATTAAAATCGTCCTCTATATCTCTCTCTTTCTCTTTTCAATCAAAGGAAGTCCACTGCTGAAAATGGCCTCCACCAAGGATGTTCACATCGACCTCATGAAGAGCCTACATCCAGCGACCTCCTACAATCTTAACTAGGTCGTCTACTTAATATACTTTGAAAAGAATTCTAATGTAGGGCACGGTGTATGTGTGCGACTGTTACTGTATTTATTTAGAGAAGCCCGGCCCAGCTTCGTTCGGGCGCAGAAGCCAACCTAAAAATATAGACATGTATGTTATCGTGGATTTTTTTTTGTAAGAGGAACAATTATGTCATATATTATTGTTGTAAAATTATAACCTTTACACAGCGCACACAACGGTAGCTTTCAAGAAGAGTAAATTTTCTCCAATTGTGCAAAACTTTTCATTGCTGCCCCCCTCTTATTAGTCGTAGCGTGATGTTATATAGCCTATAGTCTTCCTCAAAAAATGGGCTATCTAACACCAAAACAATTTTTCAAAACAAACTTCAGTTTATTAGTGTAAGTTAGTTTGCCAGTACTTTGCTACGAAAAACGATTTTTTTACATTCCAAGCCATGATAGAACAGAACGATAAGGAACTAAATATAAATTCGAGATTAAATTAAAGACGTTGATATAACATATTGTAAAATAGCCTCAAGGCGACATTAATGATTAAGTGAATATAAAATGACCGTGATCGGAATTTCCCGGCGAAGGCTACCTCGTAACAACTATCAAGTAATAAGGAAGTAGAAATGTGTCGTCATACTATACTTAATTTTTGAAACCGATCATATAATATTAATGCAATTAAAAAGTTCCTTTCTAATATTGGACAAAAATGCTTACATCCCTTATATGCTTCATTAATCACGTTTATGGTATAATTAGCCACGTTGATGCAAAATAAAAAAAACATAATTAAATTTTGATTATATTGCTGTGGGCATGGTAGAATCTAAAGAAGGTTATAAACAACAATAATATGCATAAAGAAAATAAATGGAAAAATATTTTTTATCAATGTCATTCTACCCTTAATATCCGCGTCTCTTAGGTATTAATCAACCTACATATTAAAAAACATGAATCCGGTATAAACTTAATACAAAATTCAAAGACAACCTATCCAGCATATGGACTTTATGCGTACTGTATATGAATTTAAACTGGCTAATAAAATAATATATTAACTAACTTTTTTGTCTTCTGAAGCAATTTTTCAAAGAAAAATCTTATCGTTATCTGGAAAAAAAAACACAGTGTAATGTAATATTTAATTGTTTTAGTTAACTTCAGATTCGAACTCTGTATCTCTGGTGGGTCTTCTGTCGTGACCGCGAGCGTACGGCGACTCTGAATTTGTGAAGAAGAAGTACAATCCCGAGGCACTGAAAATTAAAAATGTCATATTTTAATAAAGCATGCAAATAGTATTGAACGCTTGCAAATAGATACTATGCAAAAACACATGTATTATAATAATGAAATATTAAATATTTTTCATGATAAAAAAAAAATGGTGATTTGGTGCTTTTCAGTCATAAATTTCATTCTTTTGAAATATTAACTTTAAATTTACCGTAGTTAAAAAAACAGAGCATGTTAAGGGATGTAATAACGTTCTACGTGGCCAGTCTTAGTCTGGTAGATGTAGATCTAATCTATAACCTGTAGTTATCCTTACGTGCAGTGTAGACTCTTTGCGGCATAAGTATAGAAAAGAGTTAGCAATATTATTCTCGTATCTACGGGTAAGTGAAAAATGACGACACTAATTCTAACCACCAACGAATTTTGTAAGAATTTGTACGAATTTTGCAAGAATTCCTATAGTATGTAAAGAAAGCCAACCCACCCTAGGCCATCGTAGTAGACTATATTATAGTCTAACCCCTCTTAATTGTACTCTCGACTGTAGAGGAGGCTCGTGCCCTGCCGTAGGATGTACTTGGGCTGATACAAAACAGTACTCAAACATTTACCTCGGCGCGACCTCTCGTTTCATAGCTGGCGTCTAACCAACTGCGCCATCGAGGGTTTCAATATCATTGGTTGAATATGGTGTACAGGCAAAGATTCTTATCAGATTAGGTATCATGAATTAGATAATTTTGCTATTGAATGTATTATAAACATATTGGTTTCATAGACTGCCTCGGTGGCGTAGTTGTACTACGGTATGGTTACAAAGCTGTGGTCTCGGGTTCGAATCCCGGGTCGGGAAAGTAATATTGGATTTTTCTACTCATTATCAGCACGGAGTCAGGAATTCGTATCGTGGGACGGAACATACAAGGCGAAATGTGGGTGTCCTAGAGGCGCCTCTACCTACCCCTTCTGGGATAAAGGCGTGAGTTTATGGATGTATGTATGTATGGTTTCTGAATGATTGACTCGTACCAAGCGTGATAACTCTGTATGGCAGTATCTTACAAGTCGGGTGCATTTAAGAGTTACTTAATATGTCATACAGCAGTTACACACTGAGGTTATTGTCAATTTTGAGCCGAGATAAACGATTAGAGAAATGTAGTGAAAGCGGGGAAGTGTTTCGGTGCTTGCACTTAATCGTACTATAAACACTTACTAAGACAGGGCATTTATCGCCGGCGCTTATTGTCGCCTTGCAACAGTTAAACAGAAGTATGCAACATCACAACATTATGTGGAATACTATTAAGACTATTCAGACCACCTAGGAGTATTTGTAAAAAAATGTCTATGTCGATATAATTTTACGCCCATGGAATCTCTGCACTACACAGCATTAAAGTTTACGTGTTCGGTTACTTTACCGTGTCATTATAAAAAATCCATTGCCGGTCACAAATCTCTGTCACATTCGGAATACTTTAAACCTAAGATTACAACATCAGCTTGGTACGAATTAGTGAAACGCCATATATGTTACGAATTTTTGTGGAAACTCTATGTTTGTAGGTTTCCTGATACAGTTATTATGCACTATTAAGTCATGCAATAAGGGTAACTACTTATACCAAATTTCGAAAAGTTTAATGTTTGCGCCCTGTCCTGTCAGTCCTTTCAGCTTTAATTATGCATTGCAGAATAGTATAAACTTTGGCATATAAGCAAAGCAGGTTTTAAATTGCGACCACACTATTTTGGTTTTCGTTTGCAACACACGTCTCGATGATATTAATAAGATCATGATATATAATAAGGTATAAAACAGAGTGTGGTAATACTTCTGCCGATTTGCAATTTACTCAATAACTGTCACCAGCAAATGGCAATCACCGGGCCCGAAGTAATTCCGTGATTGCCGAAGCATGGAAGGGTCAGATTAACGTCAGTCTTGCGTGTGGTGTCATGAAATTGCGTTTTATAATTAAGTTATAAGCTATTTTTATAATTTCATTATTACTATGAATGCAACAGTGATGATTTCTTCATTTCACAATTAAAATTTAATGGATTTAAGTTAAATGAATGGAAAAACCTGGACATGTATTGTCATTAATTTTGCATTTCCCTAAACATAGACGGTTTGGTACGAAAGATGAGACAGGGATTTAAACAAGGAATTTTTACTGGTGGTAGGTCTATCATATGTGAGAGCCTGAGAGACCGCCTGGGTACCACCGCAATGTCCAAATTGCAGTATAAATGCACTGTTGTGTTTCGGTTTGAAGGACATTGGAGCCAGAGTAACTACTAGATATAATGAGACTTAACATCTTATGTCTCAGGAGCGCAGTGGAATGTCAAGCTTTGCTTTGTAATTCATGTTGTTTGGTTTTCCTACTGTCCATGAGAGGAAATAATATTGCCAATATACTTAGAGGAAATAATATTGCCTTACTTTAGCGGTACATGTTCTCCAAATGGTATGTCGTCTTGCGAATTTAGCTCGCACCAGCCGATCATGTAAGTAATCCAAGACGCACATTTGGTTGCGTAAAACCCGAGTTTGGTCAGAATAGACTCGGCGAAGTAGATCGGAGCCCGCGCGTGATCGCAACCTGATTTCGCTGAAAATATATAAATGCACAATAATTTAATACTATTTTTATTTTCTTTTTGACATACTGGGCAAATTAATAGTGTGTAGGAATTCATCGAATGCAGGTAGATTTCCAACCTGTGTAAATATTTGGGAGAGCTTTGTGTTTCAGTGTCAAAAATAATAATGTAGATAATGGGTGCAGGAAGGAAGAGTCTATAACGCTACTCGGACGACTACTGGACTGTAAATTACCATTTTATTTTATGATATTATCACTCAGTACTTAGACCAGACTATTTATAACCATTTTAATATTGTTTCACAAACAAGTTATTATGGCTCTACATATACGAAAGTATCAATGTTTTTATCGGTAACACTACTTAATTATAGATCTACAATGCCTGAAAGGTATTTAAAACCGCAGTATGGAATACGGGCATCCTTTTCTGATCCCTACGTCACATATACGGGAGTGGTAAATGATTGATTAATTTTCATATTAAATATCGTACTGTTTACCACGCTGAATGGTCGCCATGCGATACTTGATCAATCAGCGCGTGTGCTGCGGAAAGTTAGCAAAGAAAATGGCGCGATATGTGGAACAATTTGTGCGATGTGCTAAAATATACTTAGATTATCGAGGCTCTGGGGGCTCACAGAGAGTACAGCAAATTTTACGATTCCTGTAATTTGCACTTTATAAATACCTAAAGCCCCATTTACAAAGGGAGAGTTTCTCGCCTCGAAGACACGATTACCGTAAGGATATAAAAAAGTTGCATCGTGTAAACATTATCAGAACACTATAATCTTCTGGCGGTTATGTCATGCGATGATAGCATACGATTCTCGCCGCGAGAAACTCTCCCCGCGTAAATGACGCTTAAGAGTAAATATTGCAGGTAGCCCAATATGTATTATACGACGTTTTAGATCTGACGTATTGACGTGTTACGGCCGGTCTCTATATTCTATCTATCTTTAACTAGAGCTTAACATAGAAACCATTACTATGGCGATACAATTATACACTTCAATAAACATAGATAGACATGTATATTCATCTTACCTAGCTAAATACAAATAAATACACCATATCAATATCTCTCTATCTTTGTTTACTGAAACATAAAATTCATCTAAATATGAAACGAAATCTCTTGTGAAAGATAGATAGATTATAGAAACTGGGCGTTAGAGAACTTTATCAGCTAACTAAAATGTTACAGGACTTCTCATATAATATTGTGTACAGAATGGCTTACTCTGCTCAGCTGACGCTTTGCAGCCAGGTTGTGACATGCCTCCATTGGCGTAGAAGTCAACATGTCCACTGGCTTCAAGTTTTCCCTTTTCAAGAGCATTAGTATGAAGAATATCTACAAACTCCGCATCGGTGTGATCCACTTTTTTCTGCGAGTCGGTTGTGACAAAAAGGGGCATCGCCGGATCTAATGCTAAAATGTGTGAAATATATTTTTGTTTAGATTCCATATTAATAAGTTATAATATTAGAGCAACTTTTAAGAAGTTTCTACTGTCGTTTACGACAAAACCACAGAATAGTCGTGATTGAAGGGTGTTTATATAGTATGTTTGCTTTCAATCTTTCCTTGGAGTAGTATTAATGAACTTTTTATTGTTAAAATTAATGCACTATAGCGGTGGAGGAAAACATCGTGAGGAAACCTGCGTATCAAAGCGATTTGTAAGAATTTCTATGGTATGTAAAGTCCGCCAACCCGCACTAGGCCAGCGTGGGAGACTAACCCCTCTCAATCGTACTCTCGATTGTAGAGGGGGCTCGTGCCATGCACTGGGATGTATACGTATATGGGCTGATATATACTATATTGTAAAATATAAAGGAAAATTGTGTAGGTACATTTATATTGAGTATTTAATGAACTTCTATTTATTTTTTTTAAGATAAAATAATAATCGATATAGAAACAATGAGTAATTTATTAAATATCAAACTCAACTTCATACTGCCTTTATCACTACTGACTGTTGTTACAACTTATCACGAATATTACGCGAATTTACTATAACAAATTGCAGTTTTCCACCCAAATTGATTTCTTTAAAAGTAACGGATTTTATATTGAATCGTAAAAAATGTTAGTGTTTTGTATGAAGTATAGGTTCCACAACCGAGCTAACGACTTAATGGCAAAGTATCTTCGCCGACCATAAAATTCACGACACTTGGGGTCACTGGCGTATTAGGGATCTTGAAAAACATAATTATAATGAAAGAGGTACATAGAAGGAAAGGGGAGGTAAGAATTGTAGAGACCCAAACAAATAGACGAAATATGACAAATAAGCTGGTAAATAAGTTTCCTATAAAAACAAACGGAACGGAAGCTCTCTGCTGAACATTGACCTCCCCCCATTTGATAAGGTCTTTCCAAAATTCGGCCCCCTATGTCGGCAACTTTTTGTTGGCGGCTTCACTCATTCCAAGTCGGAAAATTTTGTCGAGGACATAATAGCGGCTCAACATAACATGAGGTACCTATATAGTGTTTTATCTGTGTGAGAAACATTCTGTGCGCTTGCGTTGCCAACATGACGGCGGGCAACACGTGTGGGCGCTTGTTGCCGACAATATAATTTTTCTTATAGGCTTAAACAAAGCGGGCTGTGTTGCCGGACCGGTGACTTTGGTATATAGTGCGCTTAAAAGGGGCATAGGAAAACTGTACCATTACTTACAAAAACAAATACAAGTGAACTAAGTTACTTTAATTTCAATTTTCACTAGCGACCATATCTGGCTTCGGCTGTATACATTTCTCGCTTAACTCCGCTCCTGTCCATGCTTTGCTACAATCCACTTCAATATAAGTAATCCAATTTTAAATTGATCTCTCTTTCTTTCATAACTAAACCACACGTGCTGTATTAAAGAGGTACAGTTTGGTTTCCATCGCCACCTTTACCCATACCAAAAAGTTAAAATAATCGTGAGTTTTTTTAAACGAAGTTTGAATTAGTATATTATATATGTTTTATACGGAAGACATCGCACTTATTAGTATTTCTTTATGATGACAGTAAAAAATAATCAGATAGATGCACATTATTTGCCATATAAATTTTACAACCTCCTTCCTTCTTTTAAGTGTTGAAATGAGGAATATAAAGTAGTTTATGTCCTTTTCTGTACCTCTACGAACGTATATACGCATAATTTTTTGTTAACCAGTACTAAAAGTACACGTAGCAAACAAACTCACATTCCCATTTATGATAATAGTTCTTCAGGATGATTTATTAATTTTCAAATCAATGTATAACAACTTTTTAATCGATTTACACTTCACAAGTTCACCGAGCAATAAACATCAAACGTGTTTTCTGTTTCTTGTATGATTTGGGTTTTTATTCAATTAACTTAGAATTTCGCAGGTGCAAATTGCGTTCTTAAGATACTTGAGCAAAAACGATAAGGTTAATTTGAGCAAGTTACTGATAAAAATATAATTTTGTTTTGTGTTTCAAACTTACCTTTTTAAAATAACGTGTGTTTTGTCCGATAAATATCCATCAAAGGGAATAGGATTATACTTATTTTTAATGTTCGTAGTACAAAGCCTAATAGATTTTTGAGTGGTGGAGACGATGCCAACTTCAGCTTTGGTAGGTACCAACATGTTATCAATAAATCAGATCGATCAATAATACTAAGGCTAAGTGATGGGCAGTAGAGTCTTTTAGTGAGAAGGGTCAAGTACTACGCTTATTGGCCTGCTTGCCCGAGATGTGTGAGTCTAGGTATCTTTTAAATTCATTTTAAGAGCGTTATTTTGAAAATGTAGGCCTTGTTCTGCTCTGGCCGAAATCGTCAGTATCGTTTAAATCGGAAAAATCCTTTGGGATACCATAACAATGGCGAATAATAATAATGCAGAGGTGATTTTATACACTTACCAGATATCCTGGGCAACTGACCGCAAGTTAAGTAATTTCCCACATAGCCGGCAATCTGAGCCCCAAGACTGAATCCTATGAGGTGGAATTTCTTCAAGTCAAAGCTGTACTTTTTGACCAGCTCGTCAATGAGATGAGCCGTACACTTGCCCACGACTTCTGTATTTCTCGCTGATTCCATGTAACATGGTTCTCTTGCTATAGGGTTATAATCGACCGAGATAACATTGTAATCACAGCAATTCAAGTAAGCTGAAATTATACAAAATTAAGTGTCAGATATTGCAATAAGATTGCATGCCTCGTCTTCATATTGGTTATATTTTAGAAAAGTCAGGATCATTCCCTATCGGGACTTAGTTTGTACGACAAAAATTAAAAGAATGAAATCACAATAAAATAAATTGTAAATACAAGCAAAAACATTCAATTAAAAAGAAAGAATGAAATGCACTAACCTGGCCTTATTTCAATATTTGGGGAGTAATCTTTATGGCCCGTGTACCCGTGTATCAATATCTTGATAGGTGCATCTTTAACCCACGGAGCATGCTTGATTGAATCAGGCTCCAATGCCTTCACTTCGTGAGGATTATCTTTGTTTGCTCTATAATATTAAAGATAGTATTGATATACCTCTGGAATTGGATACTAATTCTGCGAAAGTTCAATGTCGCACATCCAGAACTATTATGTTCTGTGTACGTTTTCGAGTTCAAATATTAAAGTTTTAGTTAATTGTTCTACCTTAAAATTACATACATACATAAACTCACGCCTTTTTTATCCCAGAAGGGGTAGGCAGAGGCGCCACAGTACACCCACATTTCGCCTTGTATGTTCCATCCCATGATAGGGGGCGAGTCATTGCCAAATCCGGCACAAATTCCTGACTCCGGGCTGATAATGAATAGAAAAACCCGATATCACTTTGCCCGACCCGGGATTCGAACCCGAGACCTCAGCTTTGTAATCATACCGTAGTACAACTACGCCACCACAACTACTAATTAAATAATTCGGCATTATTTTCAATCATGTTTATTAAACGACAAAATGAATAATAATATGTACATCGATTTACTCCTACAAAATATGCAATTAATTGCGATGCTCTGATACAATCAGACTTAAGGTAAAGGGGTAGAAAAGGGTAGATAGTGACGGATGAAATGAAAATAAGAAAAATAATGCAACAGGGTACTCACGATATCTCTCGTCTTACCTTGTATATAGCCAATATGTAATGTTAGTACTGGGACATTCCATTGGGGGCATGACACAACTTAAACATTGGCTGAACCCTGGAAACGAATTGTTAGCAATAATAATTTACTGGCGCTACCAAAACTTATGGTATGGTTGCATGGAAACATTATGCGACCACGATCTCCTACCCCCAGCGTTACACTTAGATAAATAACTATAAGATTATATTGTTGTTTAATAAATCTAATGAGGCTAATGATTCATTGATTATAATAACCTTTATAATTTTTTTTTTTTTTTTTTTTTTTGGTTCGAGAGGAAAAGCTATTAAGCTCCCCTTTCGGTACCCCGGGGGAGGTCGAAAGGGGTATGTCAGTGTCACTGGCCTTCCAGCTCGGAACAATGCGGATGTTGTGACCGAGCTGGGTCCCTAACAATATCTACGCCAGCATACTGACTAAAAACCCCTCGTTAACCGTCACACGCATTGTGGGCGGTACCGGACATCCCAGGGCGAAAAGCGCCCCGATTTACGTCCGCATTACCGCCCCGCGCAAAACCATTGCTGTTCCTTCAGTGTAGGAGGCGCGGATGACACCCACTTACGCCTATTTTTTGAACGCCCGTTTAAGGTGTTGTGGGCGTCCCTGACAGAGACGAGGCTCCGTCTTACATCTCGGAGTCGTTATACGTGTGGGCACACCGCCCCCGCAGTGTACCCAGCGACTCCGATGACCCCTTTAGGTCGCCTCTTACGACGGGCAGGGAATACCGTGGCGGAATTCTTGCACCCCCAGACCACAGGGCAACGGCGCCAGTTCAGCCGTTTATCAACTGGCGCCTCCTTCTTTGCGGGCGGCGGCGAGCGGGATCGTTCCGCTCACGATCCCGGTCCGCGCTCTCCTTCCGCGAGATCACGATCTCGCAGAACGAGAGCATCGCCTGCCACGACCTCCGACTCTCGACCATGGAGGGAATCACGGCCGAAAGCGAGAGGTCTACTCCGACGGCTGCACGGAGTATTCTGCGCTCAACGCCCCAGGCTGGGCACTCCGAAAGAGTGTGCTGGGCTGTGTCCTCCGGGCAGTTGTCACAATGGTGACACACAGCGGTCGCTTCCTTTCTTGCCACCCGCCACAGGTATCTACCGAAGCATCCATGCCCCGATAGGACCTGTGTCAGGCGGAACGTCAACACGCCGTGGCGTCTGTTCAGCCACTGGTCAAGAACAGGACGCACTGCCGCAACGGTCCACTCACCAGCACTGGGATTGTCCAGCCTGGAGCGCCACTCCTCCACGGCGGCCACGCGTAGGGAGGCCCGTTTGGCCTCGACCTCTCTTAGGGCTGGTAGTTCCCCTCGACGAGACGCTTCCTCCCGCCAGTAATAAACCGACGACAGGGCTTTGGCGTCTATGTCCCAGGGAAGGAAACCAGCCAAAACGCAGGCCGCCTCATGGGAGATCGTACGATATCCTCTGATCATCCGCTGCGCCACCACTCGTTGCGGTTGACGCATGAGAGCAGCACAGCTTCTGCTCAGAGATTCAGCCCAAACGGGACACCCGTATAGGGCCATCGATCGTACGACTCCCGCGTACATTCTCCGACAAGGGATGCCGGGACCTTCGAGGTTAGGAAGCAGGCTAGATAATGCGCCTGCTGCCTTTACCAATTTTGGTCTTAGGCTTTTAAAATGGGCATGGAAGTTCCATCGGCTATCTAGAATAACTCCAAGATACTTCATCGAGGAGCCGACGGAGACTTCCACGCCACCGACCACTATGTGGGCCTGTGCTGGTGGCCCTCTCCGAGGCCCGTGAAAACAGATAGCCTCAGATTTATGAAGGGCCACCGCGAGGCCCAGCCGCCGTATTCTCCTTACTACGTTATTAGTGCCCAACGCAGCAAGGGTGGCAGCTTCCTCGAATGTCCCGCCACACGCTGTTACCAACGTATCGTCGGCGTAGCAAACTACGTCGACACCCCGAGGGTTGGCACCACGGAGCACCCAGTCGTAACCGATGTTCCACAAGAGAGGTCCGAGAACCGAACCTTGTGGAACACCGCACGACATAGCTCTACGGTGGCACCCTTCAACGCCCGGGTACACCACGTATCTATCTGAAAGGTACGATTGCACCAAACGTTGAAGATAGAGGGGCACTTCGTGGTACCGCAGTGCTTCCTCAATGCAGGGCCAGGGCAAGGTGTTAAATGCGTTGGCGATATCTAACGACACCGCCACAACACATTTTCCCCGGCCTACTGCCTCCTCCGCTTGTGTTTTCACCCGCAGAATCGCTGAGATGGTCGATCGGCCTTTCCGAAACCCATATTGAGTCTCTGTCAGGTTCGGACCGACCCTCTCGAGGCGCTCGACGAGACGCGTATGAATAATACGCTCGAAGAGCTTCGCGACCTCGTCGAGGAGCACTATGGGCCGATAGGCCGATGGCGACTCTGCGGGCCTTCCAGCCTTCTTGAGCAAGACCAACTTCCCAGTCTTCCAGCACGACGGGAATAGGCCCTGCTCCATACAAGCGGAGAAGAGGCTAAGGAGTCTCACCTCCAGGTACTCAACTGTGAGCACCCAGACTCGTCCCGGAATACCGTCGAGGCCGGGGGCGGTGTTTTTCCTCCTTAGCCGCAACACTGCTGCCCTAAGTTCCCCAGGTGTTACGCTGGTAACTTGGGCCTCCGGGGTCTCCCTTGCCGGACTAGTTGACAATGCCGCCGAGCGTCCGCGACTCGCCGACCACGGACGTGGCGGCAAACCTTTATAATAACGCGGAAAAAAAAAAAAAAAAAAAAAAAATTATACCAGTGATATGCAAATATCCTATTGGTACATATTATAAGCAATAATTAAAAATCAATGAATTGGTGGAAGTCGATATTCTTTATTAAAATTTAAATACAAAAGAAAGGAATATTCTTCTGATCTAAGAAGATAATGTTTTTCTACTGTAGTATTATGGTAGCTGATCATTGATATACATCATATCTGTTAAGTAAAATATATGGTGAGTAAACGCGATCAATCGATTAATATCTATCTATCCACTTTTATCGTAAAAAGAAATTTGTCTGATACTAGGAATAAATTAAGTCATGACGTTTTCAAATATATTTATATATTTTTATCTCTCCCCAGATGTGAAAAATAATGTTGAATCCCATCGGTGATGACAAGGAGTTGTTTATTTTAAGTTTCAGGATTGAACCATAGAAATTCTTTCAAATCTCTATGGTATGCAGGTTTCCTCACGATGTTTTCTTTCACCGTAGTGCGGGGTGATTGACTATCAATACACACTTGACTCCGAAAAGTCAGAGATGTGTCCTGGGACTGGAACCCGCGACCACCGTGAACATGTTGGCAGCCGAGTCTGGTCCGTTTACTAACAGACCACCACGCACTTGATAATAATATATTTATTCCACGCATTTATAATATAAATGCTTCAAGATAATTCGCAAACTTTCTCCATTTGGACTATTGCATATTTATTTAGTATGTCTATGTTTATTCAAATTCTTAAACTACAAAGGCTTTAATGAGCTAACGATTTCTTTAAAGAAAATTATTTAAATAAAATATATTATAGATACGCAAATTAAAATATTTTTTAAACATTATAATATAAATTATATATCGAATTAAAAATAATGTTTTTTGATTGAATAAAAAATAGTGTACTTACATAACGCATAAATAAAAGTGGAATAAATTCGAAGGTACATTGTTGTCAAAATATGATATGATTATTTATATATTTAGTAAACAACCACCACTGCACTTTTATATATACCTTTTGAGGTTCGCCCCACTGTGCCACCTAAGCTTTACCCGTGAGAGAGTACAGAATCTAAATAGATATTTGAAACAGCAAAAACTATGTAGTCGCTATTTATATCACTATTTTTGCATCGAAACTGATTTTTAAATTCAAAACTAATTGAGTTGTTTGTTTTTGTGTGTTAATTATGTTTAGTATTATATTATTTTTACATTTCTGTGAATATCGAACAGTAGCTATTTTTAATTAATTTCGTTACGCTGTAAAGTGGCGGCTACATTAGCTTACGTTTTTATCATACTGGTATTGTTTTTCTCGCTCCAAAGGACTTGTTTAAGAGTATGTAGACTATGATATCCACTTTGTGTAAATTTATATACGTAGCTCGTGTTCTTATTATAATATGAAAGTGGTAACGCGAGGCATGTAGTTAAATCCTATATGACTTCTTTTGCTGGCTTCATTATCTGTTTTTATTCCTTTATAAAATAGTAACTTTAGATTTCCACTTGTCTCTCCCATCCTTCGCAAATAATTTACAATTTGTGTACATGCCCTTGATTAATCGGTATTTCGCCAAAAAAATAATCTGCTGAATATATTTTCCTTCATAAGAAAATAATTTGAGAATTCGTAGTCTAAGCTATATTGCTTATCAATGTCTAGGTGTGTTAAAAGGCGCAGTTATAAATAATATACGACTGTTTGGTCACGAACAACACAACAAAATACTTTTTAACTTGCTGTGAAATTTTCAAATTTTAAGAACTACATAATCGAGCATAATAGATAAGTACCTACACTGTCAAATTGACAAACATCATTTGAATATTTGATGCTGTGTGTCAGATAAGGTCCGCAAAATTTTCTTATATTTCCTAAGTTTTAACACAAATTGGCTTAATAGTCGCCCAATAAATTATTTCTATTTTCTTATATTATAAACATTGTTTACAACATAGTTGGTCACTTGGTATTTTAGTAAACAGAATGTTCAATAAAAGTTACTTTAAAAAAATCGCATTTAAATAAGCATCTTAATTTTTCTAAAATAAATATAATATAGCGTTAAATGAGTCGACTCTTCAGCACTTTTGTTCCAAATTATGTAAATGACATTAATATTATCGTGAAGAACACGCAGGTATATCTTATCGCGGTTACGTGTATTTTAGGCGTTTGCCGTGTTTCTTTATAATTACAGTCAAGTACGCGACTGATAATGAATTAAGGGCATTACGGTTTATGTCTTAGGATATGTTTTCCTAACTTTAACTACTTCCTTCCTGTTTCAATTACAAAAGCAAATAGTTTGGTGTTTGTGCCCGAAGATGTTTGTTTACCAACAGCATACAACAATAAGGTTAGTTTATGTTATAGGAAATAAAACAGTCAAGTGTTTAAATTATGTTTTATTGTTTACATAAACTTAAATCAGTCCATTCTTTTGAAGTGAAAATGCATTTGGCACTTTGTTTGCTTACTAATATGGCTTGCAACAAACAATACATCGAATCTATTAGATAAAGTTGTTCAAACTAAAGTCATAGCAAACTCGTCAATCCGTTGGGAGATGTAATATCACAATGAAAAGGCATAATTTATTTATACATAATAATAATAAGCGTAACATGTAAATTTATTTACACACAAACCTTTGCTTTGCTCTTTATTCTGAAGTGAGTTTAGAGCATCGGAAATCATTGAGCTTCTGTACAAAATACAATGAACAATTTAAGTACAATCTTATCCAAGTGTTTTTCTATATCTACAATAATATGTACAAACCAAATAAAGGTTCACGAACTTATAATCTATATCTATCATATGGCAAAAACATTTGGTGACCTTGATACAAGGTCCCAACGATACAATTTGTACATAACCTTAAAACTACTGAATTATTTACAATTTTATTACACCGGCGATGTCATTAAACGTATTCCTCAGAGGGCTTTGGCGTGCCATTTTGATGTCTTAACGAAGCAGGCATTCGGCCGTTCACGGAGTCGGGCAGTTCCGCGAGGTCTTTGAATACGCCAATCATGCTTTGAAAGTTAGGGCCCCAATTGAATATGTTGTCCCAACCAAGAGCTGCCGACGCAGGGGATCCATTAGCCTGCCTGTACAGTGCGGCGCTGACGTGTGGAGCGAGGTCATCATCAGATGCGACTAGAGTGCTCAACGAACCCCTAAATGAGGAATCGAAACTTTCGTATGGTGGTGGCAATATGGGCTTTTTCGGATTACTAGCACTGCTCACATTTTGTCTTCTGACGTCTTCTAATTTATCTGCATTTATGCTGTTGTTATCGTATTCTATTTCAGAACACGTGAAACTGTCGTTACCACTTTCGTCGTCGGAGCCGGTCGAACTCCTATTGTCATCTGGTGGAGAGTGATGCCTGTGTGACATGTGATGGCCGACACTAGTGGTTCTCGGTGCTTCACTTGAACTTGAAACCGCATCCAGGGTAGACACTAAGCTGGACGTTCTTTGTCTTGCGTTCATTCTTTCTATTTCCTCTGCTGTAAGTCCAACAGCACCAGTACCGACGGATACGACTTGGGGTACTTGTGGTGTGGCGCTAGGCGTCTTTCTGCCTGCAGATGAACTTTGTCCACTCAGTTGTGACATAACCGGACTATTTAAACTACGTTCACTGTTACTATGCAACGCATCTTTGCCTACTCCGCCGGAACTAGATGTTGTAGCCAATAAAGCGCTTTGAAGTGGTTTTCCTGATATATCATGTAATGTTAATATTCGTGGTTGTTGACTCAGTTCACTGCTAGGCGACAACCTAGCCAGTGGAGTTGTTTGATGTTGTCTAGGTTGTGGAGGAGGCTGTGTAGACTGTGGCAGTACTCTTGAAGGGAATCCGCTCGGATGATGTGGTGAATGTCTGTGTTGAGGTGTTTGATGTTTGTGATGGTAGCCCGCTATGGGCGGTGGCGTTGCTTTATATTTTCTTGCCCCCGCAGCTTCCCGAAATCCTTTGTAATGGTAAACAATGTCAATGTCAGAGGGGGCGATAGAGCTCGCATTTTCAAGATCATAATGCTCTGGAACTTCTGAATTTAAATCTATGCCACTTGGATGGTCATGATGATGGGATGCATTTGTGGACGGAGGAGGGGGTGGATGATGATCTTCTCTCAACGCTGGACTTTTACCGACTACTTCACGCTCTATGATATCAGGACGTTGTGGCCGGGGTGGATCTATGTTCATGATCTCTCGATCTTTATATTTCTTAGACAATAGTTCGGGTCCTACAATGTGTCCAACGTTACGTGTAATATCGGCATTTTCAGACATATAACTAGTAAGACTGGTATCATTGTTATGCAAATTTCGGTTCATCATGCTATCATTAGTTCCTGCAATAAGATTCGGTGCGTTCAGCATTGCCGGGCCACCGTTTTGTTTGGAGTGAGCACCATTGCTCTTAGTTCCCGTTCCAGTCTTTTCTTTCTTTTGTTTACGTAAGCGGTAAAATACTGCAACTACTGCTATTGCGAATAATAAAATAACGAAGAAGACTATTATAATTATAATTCCTGTACGTAACGGGTCCGAATTTTGAGTGGAACCCACAGCGAAAGCACTGTGGCATCCATTTAGTATTTTACCTCTTCTTACTGTGTTTTTAAATATGCTGCCATTTCCAGCAAACGGTTGGATTTCATTGTTTATGGTAAAATTCGCTAAACATCCTTCAAATTTATTTTGGCTCGAAACACTCAACCACTCTGCTTTTACTCCTCCCAGGGATAATATGGTTAAATAAGGATCTAAAAAATCGTGAACTCCAGCCGCATCAAGCTCTTCTCCAACGTTTTTACTGTCTACTATTAAACTGATGCCCCTTCCCATGGACAGCAAAGTGACGTTATGCCAAACTCCGTCTGAGACATCGCTCTGTTCTATTTGAGTCATATTTACTATTGAATTCTGTTTCGAAGTATAACTTACTTTTCCTCCTATTAATTCTATCAGTGTATAATATTTATCAGTTGCTGCATAAAAGAGTATACCATCTTTTTTGTGAGTTCGAAAAGAGAACGACAAGGTTTTCGTTGGATTGCTCAATTTTACATTAATTTTTCCCGTAGATTTGCTATTTCTTTTATCCCATACTGTATTTCCGCCATAGAATGATTCCAGTAATTGTATTCTTCTATGTTTTTCTGATATTGTGTATGTAATAAATCCATTTTCGCCGACAGAAATTGATTGTAGAGAAAGACTGCAGTCGGGTGAAATGAAGATTCCATCGCATTTGCAATAATTAGTTTTCCATCGATCTTGACATTCACCTGAACCACACACATCTTTTTTGTAACAAGCTCCTTTTTCAGAACGTTCACAATTGGCTTCAACTCCGCGTGAATGCAAAGGATTAGTCAGATTCAACAAGCGGCCGTTAATTGTTATACTATGCATACATCCAACAAAGTCATCTGAATGAATTTGTCCGGGGCGTTCTAAAACTGGATCTGCCTTGTGGAGTCCTCCGATGAGAAGTGGTTCGTTGTTGAAATTTAATGTTCTGAAAATAAAAATATTTAGATATTAGCTTTGAAAAATTTGTTTGCACAAACATATTTAGTTGCTTGAAATAGTTGTTATTTATACATACCCTGCTTGTCCAGTGTCATCACTGTAGCAAGAGTCATCACCAGGTTCGCATTCCATACAAACATCACCATGGTCTGTGCACGATGTGACGCTCAAAGATATGACTCGCCCATTTCTTGTGGCGGTTAGTTTATGCCAATTTCCATCAGACAAATTCCTATTTGAATTTGCAATAGCAACAGATGTAATTGAAGTTCGTGCACCACCGAATGAAAATATTGGTTTTCCACTAAGCAGTTCAATTGCGATGAAATCAGATCTACCACCGGTTTGTGCACCGTAGTTGTATAGTAATAAAGCATCTGGTTTGCTGGTTGCGAAGATAATTGTTATATCGTTAGTTGATGCATCAAGAGCTGGGAATTGCATGTACGATAATTCGCTAAACCCAAAAGTAGTGCTTTCACAATGCGTTCCATAACGTCCATTTGTACAACTACACTTGTAGCCCGGTTTCAAGCTTATGCAAATTCCTCCAAACATGCACGGATTTGGTCGGCATGAGTCAACAAGAGCTTCACAATGATTACCGCGATAGCCAGGTCGGCATAAACAGAAGAATGAATTTCGGTCTGAACTCTCTTTGCAGGAACCGCCGTTTTTACATGGGTTACTGCTACAGACGTCATCTTTCTCCAATTCACATGTTTTTCCATCACGGCGTGCTGGACAAACACAAACAAAATCATGGCCTTGTTTACGACATTGACCTCCAAAGCGACAAGGGTTTGGTGAACAAGGATCTTGCCGTTTATCACAGTTTTCACCCATAAAACCATCTGTACAATGGCAAATGTAGTCATGTCTCACTAAGGGTGAGGTGAGAATAAGCGTGGAACTCTCGGTAATTTTTGTGTCGTCTAATACACGAATCGAGTCGGTACAAACGCCGTCATTTTGGCACTGAAGAGAGGCACATGGATAATAAGCTACAATGATTTGACTCTTCAGTAATCTGGTTATTTCAAACTCTTTATTTCTGAGGTGTCTTTCAGTATCTTCTCTCTTTGATATAGTATGATTTTCTGCCATAGCTATTGTTAAATCTAAATGGCCGTCGATTTCGTTTATACTGTAAAGGTTAATTTTCTCTTCACTATTAAGACCCCCTCTTAATATCTCCAACAGACTTCGATAGTAGTGTGTCAAGAAGTCAGACGAAGTCATATTGATTATTCTTGTAGTTATTGATTGTTCAACTGTAGCATTGTCGAATGAGAAATATTCAACGCTTATAGATGATGTAACATCTTTATGAACTCCATCATTGCCTAATACTGAAAATGAGTATCCTTGTCCTGGTTTTACAGCATTGGTGTACAGATCACATCCTGTTTTAATACTTAAAAGAATAAGCGTATTTTCCGAGGTAGAATCTCTAATAATCTTACATTTATAATCTCCAACAATATCAGGATCGTTTGGTTTAATATTTGCAATTTTTCCACGTGGAACTTTATTATTAAAAGCATATACTAGTACATGTACCGATCTTGGTGAAGGTGGATTGTCGTTTTTGTCCAACACTTTAATCTGTATTGTATAGTTGGATTTCATTACTGGTGTTCCACTATCTTCAATTAGTACTGTTATTTCTAAATTAGGAGTTTGTTCTCTATCTATTTTCTTAGTAGTCAAGAGTACACCAGTATGTCTATGTACTTTAACGTAACTTTGGTGTTTTCCGCCAACTACAGAGTAAGAGAAAGGAGCGCCGTTAGGTGGCAAATCTGGATCCTTTGCAGTGAGTGTAGTTATGCTGGTGTTAGGTGGTTCATTTTCATACACTGAGCCCTCAAAGTTAGCCACATCGAATATGGGACCGTTGTCATTAATGTCAGTGAGCATAATCTTAACAGTAGCTGTTCCAGTTTGTGGAGGAGTACCTGTATCTATAGCACCTACGGTCAGTAAATAAGCTGATATTGTTTCTCTGTCTAAAAGTCGTGCAACTTCAATCACCCCAGACTGTGGATCTATTTTGAAATTTTGATCAACATTTCCTCCTATAATCGAGAAACTGAATTGATTATTTTGAGGACGGACGTCTTTATCGACTGCTTGGACTTGGATTACTTCTTCACCAATATTAGCACCTTCAGATATTGTAGTTTCATAATAATGTCTGGAAAATTCAGGAGGATCATTGCCATCTTGTATAGATATTATAACTTGCGCTTCATCCGTATCATTTCCATGTATACTCCCAGAATTCTTTGCTAATACTGTTAACACCACCCTATTCTGGGTTTCTCTATCTAAATATCGGGCAACTCGTATAACTCCAGTTTGTGAATTGATGCTAAACCCTTTATCATTGCTTGATCCTACAAACAAGTAATAAATTATACCGTCATCCCCACTGTCTTGGTCTGTAGCTTGGATCACACCAATATTGGTTCCTACTTCAGCTGATTCTGAAACATCGAAGTGGAACACTGGCTGCTTAAATTTAGGATAGTATTCATTGACTCCCGTTATATGCACAAATACCTCTGTTGTATTTCTCATGACAGAGTCAGGGTTCTCTGCGCGTATTTCTAATTTATATAATGACTTTTCTTCAAAATCAAATACTTCTCTTGAAAATATTTCTCCACTGTTTTCATCTATGTAGAAAATAGATGACATCTCATTATTAATATAGTATTTGATAATTGAATTTTTAGGCGAGTCTATGTCCACAGCTTTCACCTGGTATATGAAGCTATCAATAGGTGAGTTTTCAGGTAGGTACGCTATATAAACCGTTTGATTGAATTGAGGTGCGTTGTCATTAATATCTGTTAGTATAATAGTTAAGGTAGCTGTTGTTTCTTTTGATTTAAAGCCCAAATCTTTTGCTGTAATATTAAGGCGGTATTCCTGGATAGTATCGTAATCCAAAGATCGCATAATACTTATTGTTCCTGATATAGGATGTATTTGGAATTCTTTGTCAGTGTTACCAGAAGAAATAGAGTATCGAACAATTCCATTGGGGCCTTCATCTTCATCACTTGCTCTAACCGTCAGAATGGATGAGCCTATCGGCTCATTTTCTGGAACTATAACTTGATAGCTAAGCGCAGTAAATCTTGGACTATGAATATTTTCACCAGTTACAACAAATGTTACAGTTGTCTCGTCAGATTGCGGAGGTACTCCGCGATCTATCGCTTTGATTCTCAATTCATAGTATTGACCCAGATAATAAAATTGTTTGTTTACAATTATCCAACCATTTGCCTTGTCGACAGTCAAATACGCAGTACCATTTCCACCGACTATGTGGTATTCTATTTCAGCATTTATACCAAAGTCTAGGTTGTCCTCTGCTGTGACTTTCATGATATGCTCACCAAGTACTGCGTCTTTTGGAACAGGTACAAATTTTTCATGATCGATGAATTTAGGTTTATTATTATTTGCATCAACCACATTTATTGTGACCAAGCATTCCGAAGACATTGGAGGTTTTCCGTTATCAGTAGCTACAACGACAACAGAATAAGTGTTTTCAGGGGATGAGTTAACAGATGTCCTTTTATAATTCATCACAAACTTGCTTAATATTTCACCCGTTGCTGGATCAATCGAAAACAAGTCGGAGGGTTGTTGAAGTGAATAGGAAATAATAGAATTGGGTCCTTGTTTGTCTCTGTCAGTTGCAATAACTTGACCAACAAAACTATTCTTCTTTTGTAATTCTGGAAAGTTAAAACTATAGAACGAGTATTCAAATTCTGGTGCGTTGTCGTTTTGATCTTGTATTGTTATTGTTAAAGGTGTTTCCGAACGCCATGCTCCATCAATAGCTGCAACTTTCAAAATATACTCGTCTTGAAGTTCTCTGTCTAATGATCGAGCTACTGTAACATTTCCACTGATGGGATCTATTATAAACTTTTCTCCAGGATTTTCAACGAAACTGTAGGTAGCATTAGCGTTTGGCCCTGAATCCAAATCTGAACTAGTTACTCGTATCACAAATGAGCCAATCTCAGCATTTTCAGTAACATTAACGCTGAATAACCGGGTAAATCGGGGTGGGTTATCATTCTTGTCTAGAACTGTGACAATGACTGTTGATGTACCAACTAATTGCGGTACTCCATGATCTACTGCTTCTACCAAAATCTCGTAGAAAGGAATCGATTCGCGATCCAAAGCCATGTTAGTGTATATTTCGCCAGTTTCAGAATCAATGCTAAATGTTTCTTCGTAATCGTTAACTAATTTATAAGATATCCTTCCATTTTCGTTTGAATCTTCATCATGAGCATGAACTTCGATTACTAATTGAGGCGGAGATTCTTCTTCTAAAACTGTTGCGTTGTATAAGGTGTTTTCAATGACAGGTGGGTTATCATTTGCGTCTGTAACTTTAATTTCTATTTCGATGAAAGATTTTAAAGGAGGATTGTCCGAATCTCGAACTTCAAACCATACCTCATACAATGGCATTGTTTCGTAATCGAGCCCTTTTCCTGTAATGAATACTTCACCGCTCATTGGTTCAACTCGTAATGCATCACCAACGTTTCCACCAGCTATACCATACTGCAAAAGTCCAATTGTTCCTTTTTTCGGTGAAGTAGCAGATAATCTAGTTACCAAAACACCCTCTGGAGTATCTTCAGAAAAAGTAAAAGTTAATTTGTTGGTGACTGTAAATTTTGGAAAGTTTCTTACTGATTTCGGAATTAAAATCAATTCAGCTGTACTTTGTCTCGGATTTTCCCCACTATCAGTTGCAACTATTATTAAATTAAAAGCCGATACGTTTTTGTCTTTATATTTCATAAGATTCTCTTGTGCTTTTATTACTCCTGTTTCTTTATTGATTGTGAATAAATACTCATGTTCGCCTTTTAGGTCGTACAAAATCTTTTTATTCAATCCAATGTCGTTATCGTTAGCTTTCACACCAAAAACAAAATCGCCTTTAACTGTCCGTTCCGAAATATGTGTTTCATATACTGGGTGAGCGAATGTTGGAGTATTATCATTCTCATCTTCCACAATGACAGTGAGGTTAGCTGTAGCAGTTCTTGGATCAGTTGTGGATGAATCTTGAGCCATAATAATTAAATAATAAACATCCCATTCTTCCCTATCTAACGTGGCATTTGTTGAAATAACGCCGGTAGAAGAATCAATTTTAAATCTTTCTGATTTGTCACCAAGAAGACTATATCTAATCTTAGCATTATTACCAAGATCTTTGTCTGTAGCTTTTGGGGTCAGTATTATTGTGCCAGGTTCTAAGTTTTCTCTTACACGCGTTCGGTAACTTTGTCGTTCGAATTCCGGACTGTTATCATTTACATCTTGGACTAAAATTTTAACTGTGCCAGATCCGGTGAGCGGGGGCGATCCTGAAATTTGAAATGTCGTGAATTAATATTTTACCACACTTTTGCATGAATTGTGAAAACAGTATTTACTACAATTGCTAAGTGGAAAATTATTTTAAATACTTTTCCTGTCATATTAAGAATGTAATCGTTAATTATTATATTTTATTGAGATATGTTATAAATGTGCTTGACGATTTAGTGCTTAATTGAATGGGGCACTTTTGAAAACTTCCATGAATGGCCATAATATTGATATTTCTTTTGATTTTAAGACTATGTAGCATGAAAATATATCGTTAATTACATATAACTTACCAGTGTCCATTGCTACAAGTGCTAATGTATATTCATCCTGACTTTCGCGATCCAAAGTTCGCAGTAAGGAGATCTGTCCAGACGAAGCATTGATTTTGAAGAGGTCTGCATCGCCTTCCTTTATGAAATAACGCACTTGATTGTTGAATGGCGGTGAATCAGCATCATAAGCATGAATAGTTATAATGTATCCTCCGTTTGGAGGAATTACATTTTCCATAACGTACGCTAAGTACGGTGAGTCTAGGAATGTAGGCGGGTTGTCATTGATATCTTGAATAGAGATAGATAACTCAGCCGTATCAAATCTTACGTCATCTTTAGCGCAATCTTCTGCTCTTATAGTGAGGACATAACGTGATTTTCTTTCAAAGTTTAAATTTTTGGCCACTCTCACTATTCCAGTATCTTCACTTATACTGAAATCTCTATTATCATCACCAGAAGCAATGGAATATCTCACTCTTCCATTTGCATCTTCATCAATATCCGTTGCTGACACCTGTAAAATATGTTTATATATGGATTTACATAGAGAACATTAATGATAGTGGATAAACCGTTTTATAAAATTGCTAACCTTACAAAACATTACTATTTACGCTTTACAATATATTATACAAAGGATTACGTACTTGTAGGACACTCGCTCCAATGCTTGCATTCTCCGGAACTGATGCACTATATTGCTTTGGATCAAATACAGGACTATTATCGTTTTCATCGAGAATATTTATAGTTATTTTACTTTTGGTTAAATTAGGTGGATCACCCCGGTCTTTCGCAGTTACAGTTATTACATAACTGGATATCAGTTCTCTGTCAAGTTTCCCTGTAGCTCTAAGAATTCCATCCACATTTCCTAATGAGAAGTAGCCATTGATTTCTGGGTCTGGTGTCATAAAATATTCCACGTATCCATTCCTTCCTTCATCCTTGTCAATAGCTTTTATAGTCATCACGACAGTGTTCAAAGGAATATTTTCAGATACTGTGGTTACGTTTGGTGTAATAAATTCCGGAGCCATGTCATTGATATCTTTCAGTTGTATGGTAACCTGGAAGTAAATAAAATTACATATAGTTACTAAACATGAACCACAAGGTCCTTATTGAAGCAGAAATACTTCATCGCCTATGAAAATATTGGAATTTAATATGGATAGTGTCTAGGACATTGTTTCGTTGGCCTAATTCTTAGGAAAATGTATATTTAAAGCGAATGCATACAAATATTTCATTTAAATTTATACCGTCATGTTATTTTCAAACGTCAGTAAGTAGAAGTGAAATAATAAAAATATTATCCTTTGAAGGAGTCTCATAAGGGTCACATTGTGAAATTCAACAATAGATAAAGTTAACAATAGGTCGTAATGAACGCGTGTGTGGTTAGAGGTGCCAGTGCTTCCGCCGTTTATTTAATCATCAGTGAATTTAATTTACAATAAAATTAAACCGAGATAAGAATAAATTTTACAATTAGATACATCTATTTTATGTATAACTCTAAAATATGTAGTTTGCACGTTACTAAATATCCAAATCTACTTATTAATATTTACGACACGCCTAAAAGAGTTCGCACAGATCTGTATCCACCGTATAAACAAAAATAACCATATATGACTTCTGAACGCTGTGTGAAATACTGATAACTAGTTAGTAAGGGCTTACTAAAAGTAACACTGTCATGCAAAAGCAAATATTGTATCCCCGGTAAATTCTAACAAGTCATGTCATCGGCTATTAACCTTCGAAACTTCACAAGCAGGTTATACTTGGAGTCTCCCAGCCGACGGCAAACAGTCCTTTTTATATATATAACTCAATCAGTCTGTGCGTTATGACAAATACGCAGAATGCACTTTCCTGATTGTAATCAACATTATTCTGGGAAAATTTTGCGCACTTGTTATTGCCGTCATTTATATTTATAAAGTACGTACCTGCACAGTGGATGATAACTGAGGTTCCGGTGGTTTCGCTAGATCCCTAGCAGTGACGACCAAGTTATAAATGGGAAGAGTTTCTCTATCCAACATTTTTGCAGTGTAAATAGTTCCGTTGTCAGCTATTTTAAAATCATGATTTTCGTCTCCAGACGTGATACTATACGTTACTTTTCCATTTAGTCCTGTAAAATATATGAAAAAGTTTAAATAAATTATGACGGTGTTTAAAGTGTAGTTAATATTCTCTCATCTCAAATACTCACTGTTTGGCATTCCATAAAACGCAAGCAATAAAATAATAAATGTATTAATATAAATTTATGGATACAAAAAATGTGCAAAGTGTGTATTAATAAACATAATGAATATTAAAAAAGTTAACTTTGAACCAACCTGAATCCAAATCAGTTGCACTAATGGTGACCACAGAAGAGCCTATCGCTGCATCTTCCTGAATTTCATTAGAGAAACTCATAGGATCAAATATGGGCGCATTATCATTTAGATCGATAACGTTTATGTAAACAGTGACCGTGCCAGACAAAGACGGGTGGCCACTGTCCTGCGCTTGCGAAACCAGAATGTAGTGTTGAGTCTGAAACATTCATACATCAAACATTTTTTGGTGCGTACTCGTGACAACATTATTGTTTCGTATCGCTTATTGTCAGCATCAAATGAGACAATGGTTGTATAATGCACGGTATTGCTGCAACATTTTATGAATGATGTCGGCGTTTAGCTTTCCCATATAATAGGACACCGAAGCTTTCCAGCTATGACAAGCTCCCTCATTCAAGCGAGATGACGACTTAAAAAACGAGGAGTGGACGCGGAATCCGGCTCGGGGATGTTTTGCGGACGGCCGCTTTGTCAGACATTGTTCGAGCCTTAATTTCGATGGCGGATCGAGCGGACAAATGCCGAATATGATGCGCGACGCGAAAAAACTGTGCCGGGATGAAATTAGCAGCTCTCTAGCAGGGTACGCGGAATTGGCGGGCGGTCGGGACAACCGACGTATGTATGTACCCTGCGAATTATTTTTACTAATTAGCAGGACCGGCGACTTGATGATTCCGTGGCGACGGACGAGGCTCCGCGTTCGCGTTTGTGAGACTTGCCCTTATGGTTCGAGTCTCGGCTACATTGTATTGTGAAAGACGAGCTCGGCGAGGTTTCGAGCCTTTAAAAACAATAGAGCCACTTTTTATATCATTTTATATTTCAAACACTTATTTGCAAACTGTTATCGACTTTTGAAATGAACTGAATGTATACAAATTAGACTCACTTAGACATTAATAGTTTCGTTATAAATATTGTAATAATATTGTAATAATTTATAATTTGTTGTTTTTGTTAAACTAAGGCGAGAAGTTGTGCATAATATGCATATTAATATCGATATTTAATAACATGTAGACATTTGATCCTGTTTGTCTTTTTATATCATTCTTAGAATCAGCGATCAGGCAATTTTACCACTTGGTTTTTTATGATTATTTTGTACTAAAAGCGATCGTCGGGATCGAGTGTTCACAACAAAAAGTGCAAGAGTAAGAAAGTTCACGAGCAGTGTCTAAATATTTAAACGAAATTCCCACCTCGCCTAAACTCTTCCATATTTCAGAACGACAGCTGATTTATGTCCATAGAAATTTTAACGACTTGTTTGTCATTTTACTACGGCATTGATGAGTATTACAATAAGGCAGTTACGATGCAAGTTGCCGCAAAAACAGGTTAAAATAAGCTTTGAGCTCTCTGGCATTTTATGAAAATAAAAATAGTAGCCATAACCCGTAGTCCGTTTATAGCCGTACCAATACATATGGATGTAGGCACTTGGAGTAGGTGTATGGCGATATCGTATTTGTTTTATATTCCATATTATTGTTCCTTTTTTTTTCAATATCTTATTGTTTATTATGAAAATGGGAGACTCGCTAGTGTGAAGTATCGAATTAAAATTCCCGCTTGTACCGATGAGTTTTTTAACTTCAACTCCGTTATTAAAGACGGCATAAATTTTATTCGGTACAAATTTATTCTATGGATATAGAATATGGATAATGATGTAGGTCTTGGGTTATTTACCTTTACTTATATATAGTAATTGCGAAAATGAAATTGTCTTACATAAACTAAGGTATCTGTTATTCGATTCAAAAAGCTATTTATAGGTCAAAACAATAATTAAAACGAAAGATAGCATAGTGCATTTTAATAATTGATTCGTTTTTCTTTATCAGGGATAGTAATATTTAAATGCATTATGATGGCTAGTTTTAACAGTCATCGCTCCGTATCAAGATGTATGTTACGGTTGTGCTAGCTGCGAAGCCCGGTAAACAAGAGCGGTGTGTGCAAATCTCCCACGAATCCTCACATTACTGTTTCACTAGCATCACATCACATAGCTTAGCAACACCAATGTATAATAAACATATCATATTTTGATAGTAAGCACTCTACATAAACCCCAAGCTACTATATCGCTGTAAATAACTTTGATAGAGCCCTTTCCTCAATGGACTTCCAGCGGCTGAAGAAGAACAAGCACCCTGTAAAGATGACGGTACTAATAGCTAAATATTTTATTATGGTTTTAAAAATATTTTATTTAAATACGGAGTCATTCTTTAAATTGAATACAACTTTTATTAATTTAAACTTTACATTTTTATTGACAAAGTTATAATGTAATGTGAACTCATGCTGGCGAAGTAGATGCATGAATCAATCTAGTTATACCACATATTATGCTCATCAATAACATTGATGCTGCGTAAACATTACAAAAACTTTAAACATCTGGCTTTTCAATTAAATTAAGTACAAAAAGCCTTAAACAGATTACATACATTATAGGTTAATAAGTTACTTTCGTTGTATGCGAGCGCCTATAAAGAGACTACGTTGAGTGTCAATATTAAATGAAAACAAAAACTGCTATAAAAATAAAACACAGGTAACTGCCATGAGACACAGTAAATTAAGAGTTGGACTGAAATCAATCAGACGTACAAAGTTACCCAGGGGTAGGCATCTATGTTAACAACGCTATTAAGTGATTTTATACTTTAAACACTCGTCTTTACGTTTAAATTGAAATGAATAATATATGTCAAGTTGTAATCAATGCTGACAAAAGTGTATCTGAGTTTTCGTATTCTGCAAATAGTGGCGTATTTACAATTTAAAAGTTTTGTGCTGGACGTCCGATATGTCAGGGTGTAGTGACCGCCGCGAGCTTTGTTTCTGCATCGGCTTGCAAATATTTTTCACAGTAATCACTTAATCTATTTTAAGTGTTTTTAATTGCACATTTCGTCCCTTTTTACGATGATGTCTCGCCGTTTTACGAGTGTTTTTAAACTTTGCTCGTCAGTCGGCCTGAGCCCGCTGCGAGTTGCGACTTTATATTGTCAATATACATATTTACAGCTCAATCGCTTTAAAAACCCAATTAACATTTTCTTATCATTTTATTCCTCAGTTCCTTTATGTGCGAGTAATAAGCGTGCGTTGGTAATTTATTCGGCATACTAATCTGTTTCTTATCCGTGAATTGTTTGTGTGTTACCTTCGAAGCAATGTCGCACAACTATGCACTTAATAATCCTATTGTTATTTTTGAACGCGTTCGGTTATAGGAATGCGTATCAGATGAAATTAGGTAAAATAGAGGATGCATAATGGAATAAGTGATGTTATAGAAGCGTAGTGCGAAGTGATATTACCTCTTCGTAGTCGAGCCTGGCGGTGAGCGTGAACACCCCCGACTGCGGGTTGAGCGAGAAGACGTCGTTGGCCCAGTCCGAGATGACGACGTACGTTAGCTGAGCGTTGGCTCCCGAGTCGGGGTCAATGGCCGCCACGGTGCCAACTACAGAACCTCTCGCTGCGTTCTCGGGAATGTCGAAAGAGTAAGCGCTCTCTTTGAACACGGGCGGGTTGTCGTTGGTGTCCGTTACCTGAAATTATTACATCATATTTGCGTATTATGGTAGTTGGAAAATTCCCCGTGCAACAATGTTAAATTGCACGCTAACCGACGGTAACATTTAATTAATGACCTAAACAACTTTAATTAATAAATACATCAATTATACGAGTAAACAACAAAACACCATTAAACATAAGCACTTGTATCGGCTTAATCTGTGGTAATTCTTTTTGTACCACATAGCAAAGCAGCAGTAGGTGGATAAGAGCACTGATCTAAAAGCTTCAATGATTATTTAATCGCCAGTCATCCGTCCAGCCGACATGTGGATGGAGACGCGGTGATAAGAATTCTACTGATTGAGACCGACATGCGGCAGCGAACCGAGAGCCACATTTAGAAACACATGTACATATAAAGCTGTATGTATTGTACACACACACAAAACAAACAAAAAATGGTTTGGGTAGAAGACCGGTGTGAAGTAAACAAAAATACCCGTTGAATCTTGCTTAAACACTGATGAAAATGATATTATTATCATTTATAGCTTGTCATAAATATATGGTGATTAAAACACATGGGAATGTGGAACATAAGGAAGTGACGTTATTATTTGTCATAGCTTTCATACCGGCACTACAAGTGAGGGTGTAAGTTATAAGTTCGTACACTTATTGACATTTATAAATATGGTTAATACGCATTGGCTATCGAGTTAATTGCCGACGCATATAAATGACCCGGAGTGTACACAACGAAATCTGTTGGAGTATAAATAAATTAAATAATAAGACGCATCAATCTTTTTAATGGTACGATAAAGGTAAAAGAGGAAAAAGGTTTCATGTCGAATAAAAATTGAGTTCGGTCAAGGGAATATAAAAATGATGTTTAATCTATTTTTTTCCAATAATGAACGAACTCTCCAACATGAATGGAATGAGAGGTTTTGAAGTCACCTAATAGGAGCCTTTGAAATGTTGAACATAAATAAAATGGATAATATAATTGTATTAATCTACTGTTGCAACGCTGGTACGAGTATTATTAAACTGTTTAAAACTGAATTAGTATTAAGAAAATTAAGTGATCGTTATGAATCGTTATCGTTATGATTCATTTGTAAACAACAGTTCGTTTGATAGTGAGATATTTAGCTGTAACATTTGTACCAGTGCCCGGAGTGTTACAGGTGTTCTTAAGCGACGGTGACCTTTTACGAGTCAAACTGGCCCTTTGTTTATTTGCTCTCCTTTTTGCAGTACCTATGTTGCTTTAGAATATTTATCGGCGATACAAACCTGTACAGTTACAGTAACATCAGTGAATTGGATGCCGTCGTCTGCCCTCACGACAACTTGGTATTCTGAAACAGTTTCTCTGTCCAGAGGGTCTTCGAGGGTGAGTACTCCAGTCTGGGCGTCGAGGACGAAAGGCATGGGCTCGTCGTTCCGTATACTGTAGGTGATGGTGCCGATGGTGTCCGGGTCTTCGGCTGTGATGGTGGCGATGCGCTGTCCTGGCGCGAGGTCCTCTGACGCCATGTACGCTGGCGGTATGTTCTTGAACTCCGGTGGACTGTCATTTTTGTCCAAAATTACGACTTCAACCTGCAACAAAAAAGAACATTTGAATAACGATTCATCAACATTAACATACATCTGATATCAAAACTGCTACTACTACTATTAATAATACTAATAAATACTTTAACGAAAAGCCAAAAAAACAGCAGAAAAAGCTGCGTTTCCAAAAATCCATATAAAACGAATCAGTTAAGAATCGTTATAAACTATTTAAGCAAACATCGAGTGATACAAAACACAGGCAAGGGACGGCTCGTGATGTTTTATTTATGAGCCCGATTCAAAATCGGCTACTTTAACACACTATAAGAACATGAACTAAATTAATAATTCTAAAAATGCAGCCAGCGAACGACTGTCTCGGTCAATGTGTGACTCGGACGGGCGCGCGGGCCGACGCGACGGGATAACAAAATGTGCCCGTGGCTCTTTTATTTGAAACGGTTTTACATTCACCATCGATTTATACACGTTTTATACTAAATACACAATATCACGCAACCTAACGGCTCAAACTAATTAAAGTGTAAATCAGCGCTTAATGTTTAGTTGGTTTATAGTTTTACACCAATTATTTTTGTAATAATTTATATGTTTTGGAAAGTGTCGTTCTTAAAAAGTACAGTAATTTAGATGCTAAACAATTGCTTTTATAACATTACAATAGTTTTGAGTGCATCTCCAAGCTCGTCACAGTATGAAGGCATGTGCATTGTCCGATATAGATGGTTAAAGCTTACCTAAATCTAAAGGCAACTTTGTTTCCGAAAGTTAAAATAAATTTTACGTGGGACCCTCTGAATCGATGGCAGTATCCATGATACTAAGTGCATTCATCAATATGATTAATGGAGCAGTTTTTTCCTTTCTCGTAATATAAACTTTTTTGCTTTTACTGGGTAACGTTTTTTCACATTTTGATGGGTTTTTGTGTAAGTATTTCGCAAAGATTGATTACATCAGAATTTAATTACCTGCATATTGAATATCATTAACGGAGAGCCGATAGTTTTTCCCGGAGTGACTTATGGCATGCTTGACTTGTATAAAAACATTTTTATTTTTAGAATTAAAATCGATTGGAGCGTTAGATATTCAGAATTCGATAAGCTTTATAAAGTCGGAGGTGAGCTTAACGGGCGTCGCTCGAGCTCGTTAATAAAAATAATCGAATAGAACTCAACAAGTCAACAAAAGTACGGAGAAGTAAAAGAACAAGTCGAGGTATATTTCGTCATCGGAGCTGTTAGTGGCAAGCACGAAGCGTCCGGAGCGTTCGGGACACAATGATCGCAGCCGTCACAGATAAGAAGAGGCCGATTGTAGAGCTCCGAGTCGGCTGGCCCGGCGTGGACAGCTTGCGCATTTGTTATGATGACTCAATCTTTTCTTTGTGAGCAGACGAGGGTGCCGTCTCAAGAAGCATGTGTGGAATACCTAACTCGACGCCCACAACGGCGAAGAGCAGCAGCAATTAACATCGATTGTAGTGTCGTGCCCCTCCAACAAATAAATTGTGATGTGTTAATAAAATTTATTGTTCAGAAGAGAAGTATAGCTGAGAAAATGTGGGATGTATTGTAAACATTTATACAGTCGTTACCGTACAAATTCCCAAAGAGTTTATTAACTTTTGAATAGGGCAATATAATACGGAAATGACAAAGTTTGTTCGTCTAATTGATGAATTCGAGCTCCCGTAATGTCGAGAAACGTGAAGTTATAGCGCAGCGCTTCAAACAAAAACAGTGTAACTAGTTAACCTATCGGGCAAAACATATTTCACTACAAAAAGACTAAAAGATTTATTATGAACAAAAAGCTTAGACACATGTACGCATAGCTCATCTGTACGTTGTGGACCCCCTAGAGTTCATGTTTGAAGTAATCGATTAAGGGAAGAGAAATGACAGTACGTCGGTTTATTGGGATCGTCGATTAGTCAAGTTTCGATAATTGATTATGGTTTGCTACTAGATTAATAATAAACTCCGCAAGACTCATTGTAATCGGCGTGTTTTATAATTGTATGTAACATTTATATTTCAAATTATTACACTTGACGTAACATATACTATACATATAATTATAAATAGGATAATGTTTACAATTAAAATATTTGACTTGACAGACATTAAATCTAAAAAGCCCAATGTCCGATAAATGTTTTGAATTTTGATACATAATAATTTACGAACATTACGGGAATCGTCATTTGCCAAAACAGTGCATAAAATAATAATCCACATATTTTGGTATGCGTAAATGACGTGTATACAATACAGTGTTATACAAGTGAGTTACAAGTTAATCTTAATATTGTCTTTGACCTATTTAAGTAGTGTGTGTTGAATATTCAATGTCAAGATATGGTATATTGTCATGGCGGACAACATGATCCCGACAAGTTCGCGGGGTCAGTCTACGCCACTTATTCCTTTGATTTATCCCAGTTATAACTTACACAGATTATTATTGAAATGAAAATTACGTGCACATAAGGATAAATTGCCGCTATTTGTTTACAACCAACTTTCTGTTTACGTTGAAAAATATGCTTTAGAAAAGCAAGCGAATAAATACATCAACAAGTCGCCTAATAAATATCAAATTTATATCTAAGTATTTATTCACGATGTTTAACATTCCCTTCGAGTGGCTATTATCAAAATAGTTCGGCAAATGTTCGAAACGTGGGTCGTAAAAATAAAATTAACACAAGAGAAAAATAAAATCTCAAAGCGTATAAATAATGTACTTAACATGTTTTATAAGTATACGTGTTTTACCGGCTTTAGTAAGTAACGTTCGGTTTTACATAAAAATCTTTTTTCTGCTCTAACGCGGCCATAAAAACATTCAAAATGTTTATAGAACGCGTTATTAAAAATAGTTATTAAAATCTCACGACGTCTAAATGAAACTTTGCTTCGTGTAGACTGTAGGATGACTATACAGCTTTGTCGTTTTTGAAACACTGTAATTCCACGAACATCAATCACTCAAGTCGTTTACCCCAAAAATTTTGACATCACTCCTTTTATTGCCTCATTTGATTTTTTAATGTAATTTTGCTTCATAACTCTAAGGAATTTAAATTATATCGCGTAGATGTAAACATGCATGCGGCCACATTAAGTGATCCGCAATGTTTATCGAGCACTAGACCGCACTTTAGAAGCGAATAAGTCACTGCTACAAGCGATGTTAAATAAATACGAGACAAGCGTTCAATCGGCGCTGATACGATGTAGTATATAAACCGTTTTATTTATACAAAATCGGCGCCGTGAGCAAGGGCTACACGAACTTATGAGTGGATGTTGTCGGCCGACGGATATGGTGGCATCGTTTAGGGCTAGACTCTGTGTTTAGAGCGCTTCGTGACCGCAGCGCGCTGCGTTCTCGGCGCTGGAGGTTCTCGCGCGCCCGCCGCGCCGCGCCGCACCCCGCCGCACCACACCGCTATACCCTCGGGACTATGCACAATTATGTTACGGTGTCAGAGATTAGTGCGCGCGAGACGCGATACCGATCTTTATTGCTTCTATTTATTTTGTGTCGCAACATTACAAATTTAAATTAATTACGAGTCAATGAAAATTGCAACAGCTTATCTAGATACATTATAAAACACACTCATTTAGCTCTCGACCGGCGATTGCCGATTGGCGAGTGGCGACCGGCGCGTCGGTTTAAATTATAGAAACCTGAACGAGAAGTAGTGTTTTGAGGCGGAATACAAAAGCAGTAGGTACTGGTTCTGTGATGTTAACTTATGTTTAAATTACCTAATTCCGCGTCTGCGTGTGCTCCGCAGTTTGCGGCAGCGGCGTGCATTAGCATGCGGCCGCTGGGTCCGCCCACACCGGCTATCGCATCCCCGCAAATATATGTAAAATATGTACAAAAGTACCCCGGATAAAGTGCACCGATAAGAGGCGACGCAATTTGCATCGCCTTCAGCACATCGATCCAAACCTTTCGGACCTATATTTACCGAAAACAACGAATACGCACTACACATTGCCTTATCTAAAATTATAAGGGGCCATTATCTACGTTCGTATGAAATTATTGAGACACTTATTGATACTTTAAAATAATGATTATCGCCAGCGCTCCATATCAACAACTGTATGTCACACAGATTTATCGCGGCCAGCTTATTTTACGCCGTGTGCGAAAAATTCTTAAGTTTTTTAAATTAACGAGACTAAATTGATTAAGTAGGCATTCCGATATAAATAGGATACCGTTAAAGCAATCTTCCCAGAATTAATCAGCTGCATTTTTGTGTGCGTTAAAGGCATCGAGCATGTGATCATGTGGCATATGATCTTGTGCGAATAGTCTTTATTGTTATTATGCATGAGAGGATTATACAGCTGGCGGGAAGGCACGCAAGCACCCTCAATTTCTCCTAAATTCACCACCCGCGGGCACTATCCTCGTGTTATTGCCTGATCGATAGTATAATTTCGTAATAACTACGCGCATATCAAACATTTTTTGGAAAAACTTGAACAGCCGCCTCGGATTCTGGAAACAACGTACTTTATTCTGTACAATTTTATTTTATTAAATGCCGCTGTTGTCGCAATTTAGTAAATCATGCAGATATAAAATGTAATTTCACTTCGATATTAAAGTGTAATTGGCTGTTGTCTAGAAATCTGGGCAAATAATAAATGCAATACTAGCTTAAAGAAATTTTCTAATAATGTTAAAAGCCGGAAACAGGACTAACAGTACTGCAGTAAACAATATTCGCAGTCTCCCGCTCTCAGCAAATAAATGAAGTACACGAACCAAAATCACGAGCTCTGAATTTTTCAACGTCGGTCTTGGATCGAGATCGGCGCAAGCGCAGCGGCGAGCACAAAGCGGCTAACGATTAACCAACTCAAACCAAATGAGACCATGTAATTTTTTTTAGTAGATAATGTTTTATTTGATTATTTTACGACCAAATTGTTGTTGGAAAAGACAACAAAACAATGGCGTTCAGTTTTCGCGATCGAACATGCCACGTAATCACGAAGAATGCGCTTATGAATAATACACATTCGTAGAACATACCGCGGGCAGACGTTAAACCATTCTTTAATTTAAACAATTTTTTTTCCAATCGATGTTATCTATCTGCCAATACCGACCAAATATTACGAGTCATCGCGATGAAAATAATAGCAATAGTAACAAAAGAATTATAATGTCCGCTGCCAAAACTGTACAATAAGAGCGACGGTATCGCAGGTGGTTCTAGCGATTTATCAGTGGGCGATGCGAGCGTTCGATAATGAGTGGCCGCGCCGCCCGCCGCCCGCCGCCGCCCGCCGCGGTCGCCGACACAGGAGAGAGATGTCGCAACTCGCTCGCCGATTTCGGTCTGCCCGTCGGTCATCTCTAACGATGGAGCGATAATTAAGATCGGACATCGGCATTATTTACGCCCGCAGCATCCTGGCTGACCCGGGCGCGAGTCGGTCACGACTTTTTCCATGTCGAGTAGACTATTGTTGCCTTTACTCGTGTTCACCCAACTCAGATTTGTTGCATGATTTGTTTTCCCAGATAGGATCGTTCGCGATTTTTATATTAACTTTATAGCTTAAATGTTGCTATTTATATTAAAGTAGATGTAATTTGGAGCTACGTGGGAAATATATGTATATTATGTTGAATCCTTTACCAATACTTATATATCAATCAATATCGGCAATAGAAATCAAAACTTATGTCTTCCTCACGATCCTTCATTTACAATAAACTGAAGAATGAAATTGTATTAAGTGTTTTCAGATATTAATATTTTTTCATGTTTCTGTGAATCCTTCGAAAGAACGTACTTATTTTCGTAGTCATTCTGTTTTTAAGTTATTTATAATTAAGCGGCATTTTATATCAGTTGGTTAAGTGGCGTGTATTATAGTAATCTAAAGCCACGAGGGCAATAAATTGCTAAATGGGAATGATTGCTTCATTTGGACACCTGGATATTGTTACCATTTAAGGTTTTACGTTTCGATACGAGCATACTATTGCATAATTGTAAGTAAGAGAAGTTAAAAGTGACATGAAAACGTATTTAGATGACGTATTTGGCAACAATAAGTATTTTAATGATAAATTACATTAATTTAAAATTAAGAAATAACGCAAGATGCATATATACATGTATTGTATTGTATCAGCCCATATTCGTCCCACTGCTGGGCACGGGCCTACTCTACAATCGAAAGAATCGATTGAGAGTGGTTAGGCCATATAGTCCACCACGTTGGCCTAGTACGGGTTGGCGGACTTACATACCATAGAAATTATTTAAAATCGCTACGGTATGCAGGTTTCCTCACGATGTTTTCCTTCACCGTTAAAGTGCGTGGTGATTGACTATCAATACACATGTGCATTGATATGTACATGCAATAACTCAAATTGGTTCGGACAAAGATGCCTGTGTTATTTATTTATTTATTTATTCGATACTTTATTGAAATCTGGTATTCAATTAAAAACCTCAATTTAAGTAGATAACATAACAAAAAAAAAATGTACAGTGGCAGTCTTATTGCTAAAAGCAATTTCTGACAGACAACCACGTGTTGTGCTTCAAATATAAACATGAAATAAACTTTATACTTCAATGGCTTCCTTCACATATTGGACTGAAGGGAAATGAGGCAGTCGATCGTTTAGCAAACGAAGCCGGGTCTGATGGAGAAATGTTTAACTGTTTACCATCGTATACCGAGCAATTAGTTATAGTTAGACACATGTGCCGTGACTTTTGGTCAGAATACTATGACGAAAGATCTTTGGTCAAGGGCATATGGTATAAGGTAATTCAACCCTCCCTTCCTCGTTCGCTTTGGTTCAGTATGAGCAGGCTCAACAGGCAAGAAATTGTAATGGCTTTGAGACTCCGATCTGGCCATATCCCGCTAAACAATTTTAGTTTTATGATGCGAAACTGTATTTCTCCATATTGTACTGTATGTGATGTAGTGGAGGATGTACATCATATACTTTACGAATGCAAACGCATTGAGACACAGAGACGCCAAGCTTTTGGGCACATTAATCATAACTTAGGTTTTTATCACATCATTTTGGCCTCTCCAAAGTCAGATGAAGCCAAAACGTTATACAAATTAATTAGAAAATGTTTACAGCTGCGCTCAAGTTAATTGTTATTTATAAGTGAGTTGTCTGCTTTATAATCATTATTACTATTGTATGTTTTTTTTTCTATTCCTTTTTGTACAACTGTAATTTATTTTTTATGTATTACTTACTTTGTTGTTGATTTTGTATGCAATAATGGGGGTGACATATTCAAATTTGAAAAAACCCCCTAAAAGAAAATAAATAGAAAAAAAAACTTTTAAGTACATACTGAGTATAACGATCGAATCATTTAATACAGTGCAAAGTTTAAGATAATTATAAAAATCGCCTATAAATAATTTTATAAACTTAAAAAACCTGGCTAGATAATATAATTGAAAATCCGTAGCTACATTGTTAAGTATTCACGCTTGGTGTTTTCATTAAAATTCTGCTTTTTAACCGTAAGGTAGAATGTTATCGAGTGGATCCAAAGCACACAATGGGAGTGAGATCGTTGTCGGCCGACCGGCCACGACGCCGTGTGCCCGGGTTCGATTCCCGTTCGAAGAAATTCAGGTTAAAGAACGGCCCTTCGGTACTCTTGTTACCTACATACCTTTTTTGTCAAAGGTTTACTTTGTTTGCTAAGAGCACTTTAGAAATAGACGGAATTATCTTTTAAAGTGTGACAATTATTGCTCCCTTGTGCATAAACTCGAAAAAAGAAAGCTTCGTTAAACAATAACAATACATTCAGTGACTACACTGATGTAGGTACCTACTCTAAGATACAAAGAAAGGCATACTGATGTGGTTTTATTTTGTCATAAGAAAATATGTAAAGATGTATATTACAATGTCCAAAAAGTGATGTATTCGAATGACGCTCAACAATTCCCATTAAGACCTAACATTCCCGGTATAATTTGACGTTAAAAATCGTAAGTAAAATGTTGAAGAATGACGAGCCCGACTAATGTAATTAGCATGGTATCGAGCGCACCAAGCCTTCATTAACATCATCCCGGTATTAATCAAAAAGCCAAAAATTGATGACGTGTCACAACAAAAATAATTCACACTCGGGCGCGGAGTAATTTTTTAAAAGCCCATGCATAGGAAGCTGCTTGAAAATGATTCTTCTCGGCGTTTTCTGTAAGTGTACATTAAAATATACGTTGTGAGTACGTGAGGCGTCACTTAGTATTGTCACCTTGCCGTATTGTGTGAACTAATAACATTATCTACAATTTTTTTGTGAAAACTAAACTTCCTAGAAATGTATTCGACTTAACTTTTTGTTAAGGTTGTAAGCCATTATGTTAAAAGTTAGAAATACGGTTCGAATCTGATTTGTTTTACACACCCTTATCCAATTTAGTACTTCTAAATGGAGTTGCCACATTGCTTTTATTTTCATTGCACCTATAATAAATGTATGACAAAGAGCTGTAGGTGCGTTACCAACATTGAGGATAGAAAGTGGAAATGCTTGAGTTTAGGAAGCGCCTTTCCTTTACATCCATCATTAAACCTTCATCAATATCACTGACAGACAATGTAACTGACTGGTTAATGGATAGTGGACCTCGGCAGAGCTGCCCCGATTATGCTTTACTACATTCTGCAGAGTAAATCAAAATAAGACAAGTATTTTAGATTTGGCTAAATTGAAAGCCATACCAACGATCAATCTTTTATAAGATATAAATCGTTTTTACGCCTATAAAGAAATAGATTTTATGTAAAAAAATTCAGACATTGTTTAGCTAACGGCGACTTTTTATGAAACTTTAAGCTACGCAGAAATAAATCAAATTGAAAGTATTCAATTTAAACAACTGATTCTGAACAGATTCCAAAACAAACACAACAATTTTTTTTTCGCAAAAGATGGACTATCTTGTAAATTGATTCTTTGAAATATGAGATAAAGGCTATTTTCATTTTGTTCCACAACAGCGTATATTTAAAAAAAATGTGGAAAAACATGTCGGGTTTGGGAAAAATAATTGCCATTATTTCATGTTGAATTAAATTTCAATTTATGCTCAGCTTATCTGACGAATCGAATCAGCCTGTTGATGATTTAGATTTTAGACTATAGCATCTCTCGACAGTTTTAAGACAGTGTAAGAGTACCTCAGTGGCGCAGTTGTACTTCGATATGCTCGCAAAACTGGTCGGGTTCGAATCCCGGGTCGGGCAGAGTTTTATTGGATTTTTCTATTCATTATCAGCCTGGATTCAAGAATTTGTGCCCGATATGGTGATAGGCTCGCACTCTATCACATCGTGGGACGGAAAATACAAGGCGAAACATCGGCGTCCTGGTTGCTGCCAGGGGAACCTCTGCCTAGTGCCTACACCTTCAGGGAAAAAGGCGTGAGTTTATGAGTTTATGTACAGTTTTATTAAAAATCCAGAAATTGTATTAGGTATGTACTATATATATATAGCATATAGCACTATATAGTGTAATTAATAACAAAGCCACATGTGGAATCATTTACGCAGTAAATATTTTTTAACATTCACTCAGCTTACATTTGTTAGTTCTTAGTAAAGATCATTTGCGCCATAAGTTAAATAGGCATCCAGTGGAATAAGATTTGGAACGATAGTGTTATTTTCTTTCAGAGAAATGTATATAAGCGCCCGTGAGAATCTGCTCAGCGCGTAATGAGGAGTACTACTTACATTGTAGAAAGGTAAAAAGCCAGTATATTAAAACGGGCACAACCCACTTTATACCAGATACCTCGTTAACAAACAAGCGATAATATTAATCAAATAGAGCAGTTAAACACCTTCTGTTATAAATAAATCTTCTCGGTATCCTAGTGCGGTTAATTAAGATTTGGTGATTAGTTGTACAAAATTGTGTTTAATATTAAATTCTCAAATTAGTACACCACAAAGGGTGCTTCCTATGGATATTTTGGTATAGTTGTTGATTATTTGGTAAAATATTTTTTGGATCCAGGTGTTATGAGACCAAAAATGTTGTCGTAGTTTTTGATACGCATGACATATTACGAATATTGTCATATTGTTTTGGGGCTATATGTGTATAAATAATATATGCTTAGCAATTAAATTTCTGTGGGTGAAGATATTACCACATCGGTAATGATAGTACAAATTTATTCAAATATTCAACCGTATGTACCTGCATGATGTACCTACATTTAAAGTACGTAATTATAAGCAAAGTCCAATAACTCCATAACACCCAATTAAGCGACAGAGATGAAACGTACTTAACGGAATAACCGTCAGCAAAAACGGAGGATACCGATCTAGAATGAACGCTCTAGAGAAATGCTCCAGATACATAAATATTAAAACTTAGCAACTTTATACCTCGCGCCAGTCCGATAGCTCGCCGCAACGGGACACGTAAATCAATTCATGTTAATATCCACGCCGGCATAACTGTCAAACTAACAGGCCAAAAAACTTTGCCTCTATTCTGATAGGACATTCCGACATAAAGTCCTAATTATGGATGTGAAATATGAGTTTATGTGATAGGTTCTAAATGATGAACCGAGCTTAATTTGATACTAATAATATTTTCTTATATAAAAATGACCAATTGCTGACGTTTCTTTCTTCCCCCATTGCTTGTGGAAGTAGCTTATATCAGGCTAATCATCCTACTGCTAAACCCAAGTTTTCACCTAAATATAAGCTGGAGGTAGAATATTTGTATCAAATAGCGACTATCATATAAGATGGTGGAGAACCGGTCATAGCGAATTAAGGATGTCCCGTTTCGCGTTCAGCTTGTATACTCGTATGTCGACCTGACTGGCATGATTGCGCCGATGATGACAGATAACCTATTCTTGTCAGTAGTTATTATATGTATTTGGATGGTATTTACCATAAAGTTGCGGTTGCAACTTTGTCTTTGTCGTGCCCGCATAAGAAATGGTAGCAACAAGCACACGAATATAGCAAGAGATACTTTTTACTAAAACTGTCATTCTCCTTGCATTCCAACCCACATAACTCCAGCATAATTATTAACAAAATTAAATTCTACCAATGACTGAAGCATTTAAAAATATCGTAAACAAAATTAAATTTGGAAATCGTTCAATGTAAATTATATCCCGTATATTAGAAGTTTTAATTTGCACGTCATTAGTGAATTTTCCATGGCCGTTTTGCACTTAACATCACCGTATTATAAATTGCACGAACGAGAGACAAGTCACGTTAATGTAATGAAGGCGGGTATTAAAAGAAACCCCAACTGATTTCATTCAATAACATACGTTAGCTTTTTTATTCACCGTCCTTTTATAAGTTTCTTTTTTCGTTTTTTACTGTAACCAAATAACTATGGTTGTTTTTAAGTTTATACACACTTCTATTCAATTAGTGTATACCACGATAGCGTTTATTCGACTATTCGTGTTCATGAATGTTCTAAAATTATTATTTTTTTAGTAAATCTTACAGTCTCATAACAAAATATAAGATATCAACCATAAATAAAGAAAATTGCTAATTACAATATACAAATATACTTCTAATACCAACAATAAAAAATAATGTGACAAACTTTTTAAAGAAAAGTTTCTTTAATTTATTTAGCCCTTATTTTGTACCATTTGTGCGCCACGTTGATTATTCCAACGAAATAAATTAATTTTGAAGTCATGTAATTTAATATGCAAATAGCCTACGAGCTACATCCCTTGTAGGCATCGATCTATCAAGCTAGCGGTTTCCAGCCAGAGTTATTTCATCATAAGCTACATTTTACGGCCGCGTATGACTTTATAAATGTATCATGTACAATATATGTAAATATATTATTATTCATTATGGTTTCATCCTCCACGAAGTACAAACAATGTAAAGATGCGGTCGTAATTATGAGTGTAAAGAGAAAAAACAGTATTAAGTAATTTAAAACAATTTGAGACCGCAACATAACATCCGTTCACTACAGACACATGCAATGTCCAGATTTAATTATTTACCGAAATGACTAACGGCATAGGCGAGGCAATTAGCAGTGACGACAGCGATCGCAACACATCGGTGTTCTAATGCAGCTCGTAAGGCAATAAGCAGCGTTAAAAAACCGTTGTTCCTACTATCTCGCAGCCGAGTCTTGCGAAACGATATATCCGCCTTTCGGCGCAGTTTGTTTTAGATAATTACGGCTAGCTGTCCGCCCTCAACTGGCCTTGAGTTTCCCTCTAATGGCCGTGCCATCGTTCAAATGGTGCCAGTTGTGTGACGGCAACATGGGTTCATTAGCGCTATCACTCCGCTCCGCACCCGAGATTGTGAGGATGTAAGTATACCTTATCTTTAGATGCTTTTTACGCTCAGATTGCTGTTTCTAACCCTTTAAAAAACTACTCGTTTCTGTCAGACTTTTCAATAGATTTACTTATCCGTGGCAGCGCTCGTTTGTGACTTCTCTAATTGGTACCTACCAAATAACAACCGATGCATATAAAAGCTTAAAAGGCTAGTACGAATAAATTAAACCGCTCAACAATGTAAGATACAGAGGTGTTTATCTATCTGGTTTTGTTTCCAGTAATTGGCCGAGGCAAGCAATGCAAAAGAAAATCGGATATTTTGAAATAATTGCTATTTATTTATTCTTTTCAAAACGGTGTAATGCCGCATATGTAATCCAAGATAAGTTCGGTCAAACAATTTGTTATTCAAATGTACTAGAGAACCAAAACATGAACGGCTTTGACAAGTGGTTGACAAGCTACGAGCGCCGATAAAAGATGTAACTACCTTATAGACTCGTACTATACACTGCCCGGTACGATAATTTGCAATGTGGTCCGCGGCTACCGAAACTTGCACGATCAATCATAATTGACAATCTGATGGTAGCAAAACACATTTAAATATGGAATGCTATTAAAGGCGACTAATTAAAGATATGATATGATGTAAAGCAAATGAAATGTAAATTCATCGGTAAGGGAGTGAGATCGCACGGCGACGCGTAAAACTGTCGCGATAAGAATCGATTGCTAAGATACTGATCGGCTCGGGATCGCGATCGCTCTGACTCCCTGACGGCCAGCGGTACGACAATTGCGATGTGAAAGCGGCTTAGCACTTAGCAACATCGACCTTAATGAACATCACATAAAAGGTTTACCAACGCCTGAATCATGCCCGCCGAGTGAAGTATGCATTACGTGTTTTTGTTGATCAAATTAAATTAGGCACTCCGTTTCCTATTTATCTAAAAGGTGCTTACAACTTAATTTCATTTGTGTCCGTAATCTACGTTCGAAATTACTTGTCATAAAACTAATTTGTCGTTATTAAAATATAGTTTAAACTATAAAATGTCTATGGTGAGTAATTAATACAAGAACTTATAACTAGTTGAGTGACTTTTAATTATAGTGTGTAAAAAGTGTTAAGTATAAGGTAAGAAAAAAGTTATAAATGGTTCAATATCAATACATTAAACTCCAAATACAACTATTATTGTTTCTATGTACATTAACAAATCATTGATCAGTTTGGAACCTTTTGCATTTTGTCCAGAATAACTTTAACGACTATAAATAAATAAATACACCCAACAGGCACATACATAGTTCTGACCCAACACTAAGATCGAGTCTTGGGTCGTGGGTATCAGAAACAGGCCCGAAGCAAATACCTGTGGATCACACAAACATTTGTTTCGGTGCGGGGATCGAACCCGCGGCCTCTCGTTTCACAGCCGGCGCCTAACCAACTGCGCCACGGAGGCACGACTTCAAGTTATACAGATACAACTTTTTTGACTTTTTAATTGGCATACGTGCCGTTATGTTTTCCCAGCAGTATAAAATTATAAGATAAATATACTATTCATAAAGAAGAAAAGAAAAAAACATGATTACCTAGTACCGAACTAGCTCCCTATGTTTTGTTCATAAGCACGGACAGTCGTAAACTTTGATTGGAATCTGTAACTTTCCACCATGATTTTAATACCTTGGCGTAATAGTCGCTGGAACATATCGGCTGTATCGACATACACTCTGCGCTATGGAATGTAGTGTGTGCGGACTTTCTAACAATCACTGTCATGTCTTCGGAGCCATACTCGTTACGTACTTTACTGTCGATTGCTTGTAAATAAGTTTATACTAATAAATAGAAATAGTTCGATATATTTTCGAGGCCTCGGGTGCATTATTGTCCCACGTTTATCCACAATTTCATTGAATGTGATTGTTTGAATCACATTGTTTCAACGATAAAGTACCGTATATCGTCTAAAGTGGTTGGTAGAGCCATATTGGAGTTACTTTGCACTATAGCAGGAATTGGCGGGTTCAAGTTCAAGTTACCTCACAGATAACCAACGTGAAGCAACGCATCTGCTGTGATTTTACATTCGGTGAGTAAGGAATATTGAAGACCTAAGACCGCTTTAATTTAATACTTATGGTCCACTTAGACATCGATTATCGTAAATAATGTATTTCCTAAGGGAAAAAAAATTACCATAAAATACTAATAAGTAATATAATACTTAATATAATAAAATTAATATAAAAATTACAACGAATATCTTGTAAATAGAAAATAAGTAGGTACTATGTGTATTGACTTGTCATAAGAGCCATTTAATTGCCTACGTGACCAATAAACGAATTTCATTTCATTTCATAAACGAATTTCATTTCATTTCACCCAAGACCTAAGACCCTATTACCTTTTTATTTTGAGAATGGGACGACCTCCCTATAATCAAGGTGTAGATAAACCTAGATGTTCATAGGCAATAGTAATCGATTACCTGATTGCCGGACCTCAACAACACAAATATTGTAACTTCGAATTCGAAGAATGCTTGTACCAGATTTTTGAATATAACCGTCAGCATTTCATAACTCCTTTCATATATGAGAATAATAAAGATAAATAGGAAGTCGTATATGACTAAAATGCAGTTGATACTGTCTCTTACAACCACTTTTTCTTCACTTCAAGTGTACAGAAGGTGTAATATATTAGTGGGCAAACACATTGCCCGGACAGGCACTTTAAGAAATTGTTATATAAGTAGGTAGGAGCGATGCCGTGGGCCGCTCACTCAATCTCGTCCAATTTATTTACTTTTTTCCCAGGTGTAGTGTTACGCTATAAAATTCAGTTTTTGTTGGTCGGGCGCATGCTCCGGCTAGATCTCCCGACGCGAGATATGTTGATTTACGTTTAACGCGCGTGACCCCTCGTCGGAGCCGATCATAGACTCGATAGACGATTCGAACTGGCGCGCTCCTATGATATCGCTACATCGCACTCGTGCCGATGTATCTTGAGAAATATTTCGCGGTGTATAGCCTCCGCTGGCCAATCCCACAAATATTCGACCATTTCTTTGTGTTTCATATGATTCCCTCCAATATCAGCACACTCCTCTTACCTAGCCACACAGTACAGGTAATTAGCGTCGGCTGTCGAGTTAGAAATGTGCCTCGTTACGAACAAGGTAGGGTGTCTGTTCGTGTCACTTGAACTAAATTAGGTAGGTAGCTTTAGGAGTCTTACAAACCAATGGGCATGTAGAACGCTCAAATAGAGGTTATTTCAATTAGCTTCAGACACAACAATGTATTATTGTATGGAAATATTGGACTCATTACATTAAAGTCTCTGCGTTAGATCCGACGGCCGCGATGTGCTTAACCTTTCCCCTCATAAGACAACATTTGTCTTGTAGATCCTAGATACATTCCGAAACGAAGCTTAATATTACCTTAGAAGCTGTATCTGTTTGACGATCGAGGTCATGAATGAATATTTTTTTGGTCTTTATTTCATTGAAACAAAAGACAATGAAATATTTTAGGCTTATGTTCACAAACCCAAAAAGATTACTGGATCCGTAATACGGCATCAGTAATAACAAATAAAGACGTCGTATAAAGACATCATAATATGTTTTATTATAATTATTTCATTATACCATGAGAATATATTATATAGTGGCCTATCGATAGCTTATTAAACCTGCTGACATTTTTGTCAGGCCGTAGAAACGGCGCGCTAAAAGAAATAAAAAATAGTTAAAAAGAAGCACGAAACAACATCAAAACTTGAAGGTGAACATATCTTTAAAACACATTACGGCTTATCCGACAAATAAAAAGCTTCGGCTCAGATAACCACACTTCATTAGCATTTCGCTGTGTGCTTAGTTAGCGACGCGTATATGAAATAAGCATGTAAAATATGCAAATATATCGTAACACAAACACATTTTTTCCAACGTAGTTGAAATTATCTATAAGAGGTATTTTTAACATAATTTATTGTCCGATTTATCTCGTATTTACATACTAAATTAGTTGGGGTTTTAAAGCGATTTTCTCGAAAATATACAAATTTTAAAACGGATTTACTTAGACTAATATCCATAGACAATAAAAAAAAGAATAAATATTATGACACCATCGAGGCGCTTTTTTTTTTGTAAATTGATTTATATTCAAATATTCCATAAGGCTATAAATAACAAAATACTTTGTATTTTTTTTATCGTGTTTTAATATTTCAATGTCATTAAAAAATGTACTTATAAGCAAATTTGTACGTTTTGGGCTAACAGCTTTTTTTATTATTATGCAAATGCATCAGAAGCTACAAATATAGCGAATAAATACCCCGCTGCGAGTGTACGATGCTTATTTATGGCAATGTTATTATTTTTCACAAAGTTTATAAAAACTAAATTTTAAAGGCGTGTAGACGTGTCTTTTGAAATACCCCGCAATAAATATAAATTACGACTTATTTATACAACGTACTAAAACATAGGCGGCTTCTACTTATCACCCCAATAAATCATACAGTGTGTATGAACACATACATAGGTGTTGCGAGTGGTCAATCGCAATAAAGCACCACATAGTTGGCCGGCTTCCGGCACTCGTCACTCGGACAAAGTTACGCAACCCGCCACCCAACTAGTTGGGAGTCGACAACCCACCAACCGGGGACAATTGAGTGATTTGTCAACCTTTACATTAGGTAACCGGTCACTGGAAGCGACAGCCCATTCGCCGGATCGTGTGCTGATTATTCCCCAACCAATTCCCCTTCAACAACACCGATTTGGATAAAAGTTGGTACCGACGCGGCAATGGATACTACATCAATCAATAGTGACGTGGTACCTCTAGCGTGGGTAGAAACGAGAGTTCGCAAGAATCGCAAGCTTCTTACGCAAGATATATCTGCTAGGAACACAATGGACGGGGAATTCTCGCAGAACAAGCTTTTTGGATATTTATTGGATGGATTTTGTGTGGGATGGATTTACTTTGGTGAGTTACACGCAACGTCTACCGACATTATAGTAAATAGTTTAGCTTAACCTGAGCTTAAATTATTAAATAGTGACAATTCATACATAATTTATAAATACATAAGTACATCGGGTTCAGGTATTTAAGCCCCTGAACATACATGTTATTTTTCTGTGATAGGTGCAGCTCGTCGCCGAGATTTTCCTTGTTTGGGAGCCGATACAATACATTTAAACATTTCCTAGATGTTGGTATCGAAAATACAGCAAAGCTACAATACTATCAGGTCATGACGATCGAAGCGGGTGTTATTATACCATGTAAGCCATAAATATGTAACTATAGAACTGTTTAGTGGCATTATCAGATATCTTTCTTCAGATACTGTTTTCACATATTAAATTCAATTACTATTCTATCGATGTGTACGATTAAATAAAAGTATAAATTAGAGAAAAAGGGTTAGAATCGTTTTAAACACATAGTTATAGCAACGCCCCTGAGTCCTCGGCGCGAAACCTCCTTCCAATTATATCCTTTGCATATTTATCTCATTTACACGCTCGTCGATTTCTATCAAAGAAGTATTTATCTTTATTTCTTCTTCGCGCGCAGACTCATAAAAATGGGCGTTTATATCAGTAAAGATTTTTGCTTCAATTACGGTTGGTACGGTATCAATTTACATTACAAACTTATTTGCGCGACCCGCGTGAACCCTAGCTGGAGTTGGCAACCGACACCCGGTTTACTGGGTCGACATAGATGCTCGCCTCGCGGTGCGAACTATTTGTACCGTTCAAACCCACAGTTAAGGTTACACGCGTGCTAATCCAATACCAGATAAATGATACTCTGCTATGTAGGACGACGTTTTGCCTTTAGGACAAGTTGCCTTCGTGTACTCCACGCGCACTTGAAAATTATATTACATTTCTGTGTTGACATTCACTGAAACGGCACGCGTTTGCTATGAATATTTTAAATCCTATTTGTTGCTAGAGGTTTCTTAGCTTACTGCTTAGCGTTCACAGTTCTACTGTATTAGTTTGGAAATACTATAATCTTATAGAAGAATAGTTAATTAAAATAAAGTTAACTCTTCCTTCATATCAATATTAGTGGTAGTGCCATCATCATCACTCTGATATCCAAGGGAGTGTTCACTAAAATGTGGAAAGGAAACATCTAAAGTAATGCATAAAATATTGATTAAATATTACTGAGTAATTGCATGTCAATACATGCTTCTGTAAATTATAAACCAGATAGCTAGATACTACATTACGTAGGACGCAAACCGACAATCCGATTCAAGATAGATACCTTATTACATAGCATTAAACTCGCAAAACACCAACATAAATCAAAGGAATATAATTAGAAACTTATTGAAACTGAAACGCAATAAACAAACGTATTTATAACAATAATATACAAACATTTTGCATAGTAAAATGTTATGCGCTCGTAAAATCAAAAGGGTATTAAGAGGAGAAAGTCGTAAAGTTACAAGTTCCTTTAAATACTTTTATATGACCGCACAAAGGAACAGTAACAAGGGACCGCTAGAAGCGAAATTCTTAGGCCGGTGAAAAATGTTTGATTATCCGAAAATGTACTTACATATCATAACGGATGTAATGAATAGATAACAGAAGTGGAGTATTTTGACTTCCGAGGGTCAACGAAAGTTTACAAGAGGTCTATGTCAACGAAAAATATAATCCATGGAATCCGTATCCGCGAAAGTAGATCAAATTTTAGCCGGCCATAAGTTTTATTCCAGTTTCTTAATTTTTTAATGTTAAAGTGAGCTACGGCAATTGCAAAAAATATTATAAGGTAAGCAAGGCACTCTATCCAAAACCAAAAGATACGAAAACATTTATGTATTAAAAAAAACGAAGCAATTTGATGTTTTCTAGCCAGTAATAAATTTTAAAATTAGAATTGGAAAATTATTTACGCCGAATATTATGAAAGAGTTCTATTTTAAAATCTTGATCTCGATGGTGGCGGTATGGTCCTGGCTGCATGCTGCAGGCGGCAGGGGGCGCGGCGGGCGCGTGTGCTCGGACGTCTAACGGTGGATGCGCCCACTCTAGGTGTCGTCCGATCGCGCCGCCCGCCACCCATCCGTCCGCCGCACCATCACCGATTTACGACACACCTTTTACTTTATTGGGAGAAGGAATTCACAATCGTCTATATTTTAGATCGTCGATGGCTTTTGATGCTGAGGGAAGTAATTACTACGATAATGAAGTTAATGTGTAAGATTCTTTTCTTATTATTGTGAATTGTGTCTATACCCGCATATCATAGAATAAATGATCATAGATCACATACAAAAACTCAAGCCTTTTTCCCAGAAAGGGTAGGCATAGGTGCTACCAGGACATCCACGTTTCGCCTTGTGTGTTCCGTCCCACGATGCGATAGGAGGCGATATCAGGCACAAATTTCTGACTTTAAGCTGATTATAATTAATAGAAAAATCCAATATCACTTTGCCCGACACGGGATTCGAACCTCAGCTTTGTAATTACCGTAGTACAACTACGCCACAGAGGCAGTCATGATCATATATAAATAAATAATCGTTACACACAAACCTCATAATAATATTATAGTTCTTAAATCGGGACTTTGTCACTAATCAAATTAAAAATCAATAAGATTCCATTTCCATTACCTTGTAAAGTACCTCACTAATTTCGTAGAGCCTTCGCCAAATCTAATTATTGTAATTGACAATGTCACAAACCATTACATAACAGAATAGAGCTCATCAAATCTCAAGATTCCATCTAAATATCTTGCATAAATTGAAATCGCCACAAAGTGCGCATGCTTCCATTGTGCGGGCAAGTTTGTTGGACAATCTATTAAGTACGAAGAGCGTGTCCGCGGGAACGAGCCACATGAAGGCAGTAAAATTTGTTCAGTGTCGCATGTACTACTTATTTGTTGGGTTTGCTTATAATCGGCTGAAAGATTGAGTGACAGGACAGACGCGACTGGGCCGTCACGGCGCGGCGTGTACCACTATACGGGTACGTCTTGACTGAGCTGGACGCGCCCGTTAGGCATTCAGCCTCGCACACAGTACCTGGAATCTTGCTAGATATCATCTCTGACCGTTCGTTATTTGTTGACTTGGAAGTGGACGGAAATATTGATGCGACAAGTAAACTTTACATAGCATCATACGTTCTTGCTAGATATCAAAATGTTATGAATTTGTTACCATTAGGTTTACGGTAATTTAGCTCGTTAACGTGGATAAGTAAAAAGTTGTATTTAATACAATGTTATAAATGAAAGTTAAATATTATAAAATATAAATATATTTATTGTTTTGAATATTTATGGTTTGATATAATTTTTTAGGAAATTGGGAGACACTAATTGCTCCAAAAAATCGATTTTATTGTGAGACAGACAGTAAAGCTTCAAATAAAAGAGAATAATTTCCATTTTCATAACCAATATATAGTTACCCTATTTAAGTAAATGAATGTCACATGTCAAAAACTTACCCATCTTTTCATCTTGCCGGTCGTTGATTACTTAATAGGTAATAGAGTTAATATACAAAATAATTGTGACAACGGCCGTAACAGTACCTGTTTTATTTGCCACTATAAATTGGTATCTGCCGAGACCGCGGGATAACGCCACAAATCAAGGCAGACATAGTTGATTACCAGCCGTGGAGCTGTCGCTTCATCCCAAGTAATATCGTGAAGCGAAATGTATGCGTTTTGAATGTACCCAACGGAATACTTGGAAATAACGGGATTTTTCTGTTTTGAGACCGGCAAAATTGCGTGTTTTTTAAATAATTTTTGGTGTAAATTCATTATAATGTTTACCTGTACTATGCATTTATATTATTCATGTTTATTCAAGTACTGAGAGTTTAATCGACTTCCACAAACATTACAAGACTAAGTGTTATGTCTATTGCGGGTTATTGAACTCGGAAAACCTAATTGCCCGGATTTGGTCATTTCTCAGAAGACTGACGTTAGCAGACTGTAACCAGTAGCGTATAAGTAATATTTGCCACAACTAACATTTTACAGGGACAAATAGAAAAAATAAACCTTTGCTAAAGAATGCATTGAACTTTGCTTCAATAATGCGACGCAGATAACCTTTGGATAGAGATAGTTTGCATCTTGCGTAAAAATACTTGTATAAAAGACTTTGTTTATGGTATTTTTGCTTACAAACAATATGTCAGGTGAAATCCGAACATTTGTATTTTAATCACACGCTGTTTAACATTATATTTCTACGAGTAAAGTCACGTACAGAATACGATACCGCGCACAGTGTATCTAATATTTTACTATCAATATTGAACTAAGCAATTATAAGTTACAACTTTTAGAACATTAAATAAGGTCTAATTTATTTTCGCCATCAAGTTAACTTTCTTTCGATTTATTATTTAATTAAGACGGAATAGATAATGATTATGTTTGCAATCACTCCACATGTATTATTTATTGCAGTAATAATTATTAGAAAACAGAGTTTATAACAACTTGTAACTTTGAAGGACACTAAGTCAAGTCTAATTTACTTATTTTTTATTTGATTACAAACAATATTGAACATTGAATTCAAAATTCACAATATTGAATTTCGTTAGTTTTTCCACTGTCCTGTTGAAATCAGCCTACCTCTTGACGTCTTCATGTGTACGGCGCGGCATGTCTGCGTATAAAAATACAAGAAAACTGAAATAGATTCATATTTGCTTTGTTAGCTCAACGCCTCGTGATCCAAACAGCTCAGAATTTTATAAAGCAATTAATCGTGTAAACATTAATTATAAAAATAATGGTTGTATTAAAATATTTAACCGGCATTAGCAACGTCGGGGCTGGTCTATAAAAGTCAAAACTATTTTTATTTCATTACACGGGGCCCTCGTGACGGCGGTAATTGAGTACTTCAGAAAAGTTAAAAGTTGCACGATATCTTCATCTCGATCGCAGATAACAGACTTTCTAATCGGGTCAAATAACGTTTGTGTTTACAATCTAGATGGCAGCGGATGTTACTCGTTCATTCTTGCGACAAAAGTCGACCGAACACTCGCATAATACAACTAAAAGTATTGATACACTTTTTATAACTCACTTCCTAGCCGTTATCTGTGATGATATTGTAATAGTGTGATGCGATAACGTTTTCTACAAATCAATTAAAAAGTTTATTGCTCATTTTAATCTCTGCATTATTAAAAGTAACATTAAATTGTGTTTTTAAGCGCCGCGGTGGAATTTATGACATATTTCAATGTTCTCAATATATGCAGCACACGCAACGGCGCTGTCGTGGCGCAAAATGAATAAAAAGCCCACAACAAGGCCTGCGGTCAGCAGTTTTATATTTATAATCATCATCTACTTCATAATAACGCGTACTGAAAAAGTTAAAAAGCGTATAACCTGCATTTATTCACACGTACGGACGTGCAGCTAGCGTCTAAAAAGTTTTAACATAAACACAGAATAACTACGGGCCGGTGTAACTTTATGGGATAATCTGTTGCTGTTTTAATTCTTGTAACACTCACGAGTGCGCGTCGTTTATAAAATATTTTATTACACATTTGAGTTCCGCGCCGTTATTCCACATAATCTCAGTTTATGTGTTGCGACAGGTGTTTTTAAATTCAAATTGCTTAACGACTATCTTTGTGACTCATTTGGAGCGCTTAAGTGCGTTTGATTTTCTTCAATAACAAAACTAACAAATTCTCTTAATATGGCATTTGAATAAACATAGGTATATAATTTATGCTTTAAAACGTGGAACTTATAATTATATGTTTTGCTAGACATACGAAGGCAATTTTGCGGTATAATGAAGCATTTTGATGTTAAAGGGCTTATGTTTTAAATAGGCATAATATGCTGGATTGCTTTCGGATAGAGACATAATACGTTTTAGAGTCATTTCTTATAAGGAAGCTTTACTAATAAAGCGTGATTAATTCCTCAGCGGAGCCGCGAGGTGTGGTCGGCGGCCAGCTCGCATTAGGACCTGCCTTCAGGCATCACGGACATTTCAACCAGTATTTATTATCCGTGCCTACAAATTTTATTTACGAAATAATTCATAACACTAGGTATTACAAGCAGGCGAGCTGAATTATTAATGAACAGATTTCGTCACTGTAGCAAAATGGAGTCAAATTTGGAGTACTTAATGAATAATTTTATACTCCGTGACATTATTATTTAGTAATATATCATTTCGATAATGTTAACATTAGCAATCTATTTGTGGACTTAACGAAAATTTATTAATAATATCTGTTTATAATTTAAGTAGGTACTACCCTAATATAAAAGTTTCTTAAAGGATTTCAACGTCAAAATTAGTGTTCCAAGCAGAGTAGTACCTTTGCATATTCACTACTTAAAGTAAAAACAATTATAATAATTTAGTCCATTAGTAATATACTAAACGATTAATTAGGACAACAATAGTTTTAATAAAATAAGACAAATTTAAATTATGATAATTCAAAGCATAAAGCGAACACAAGTTTACTCAACTTGCGAACAGCGATATCGCTATACTATCGGTGGTATAGTTCACGGAGAACAATTTAAACGCCATAATAATGGGTGCGTTTATTATCCGCAGAGATGGACAGAAGTGTGTCGGTACATTGGTAGTAAATAGCCGGTCGTGATAGCCAGCCGCGTGTGAACCCTGCCCGGCCACCTAGCAACCGCGGATTTGTTTTTAATGCTTTTATCATAAATGCTGATAAAAATTACATTAGCAACGTGCCTCGCGAGGCAATCAAAGGTTAATGGACCGCAGGATAAGTTGCACTTTTAATTTGTCTATGTACATATCCGTGTGCTTGCTTTTTATAAAGCAAAATATTAAACTCTGTAAGCACTTTTTGAAAGAAATTGCGTTGCAAACCGCATTTCACCATGGATAGCGATGAAAAAATGTTTCTTCTCCTATAAAATAGTAAAATTAAGGTTCGTACCTTTCTTATTTATTCATATTAACAAATACATTTCGGAAACAAGGGGTACACGAATATAAAAACAATCAAAATATGAGTTTCATAATCACCATTGCTTGTGGTGTCCGTAGTGTTTATTGTATTAAAAATTATAAATGTAGATTAAAATGAATATTTATAAATTTCATTGTGTGATTAGTTACAACGTAATAACCGTATAATGAGATGGCAATTACTATTAGAAATTGTGTTTCATATTATAGGATGTAAAAGTTTGTTTTAAGATTGAATTTAATATATTATATTCATCGATATCAATGTTACACTAGATAAGACTTTCAGTACAAAAAATGTGTCCCACCTACTTGCGGTGCATGCACCGCACATGAATCGGTTCGCTTCGTGACAGTGAAAGTGCAGTACGCCTTATCGCATACGTTTAAAAGTAATAAATGAATGTTTCGCCGTCAAACCGAAAGCAAATCGTCTGAAGCTACAATATTTTAATAAAATACCAGGTAAGTGATGTACTATAATAATGCAGTGTGCTTTTAAAATACGAGGGCACTTTATTTCGTTGACGTGTCTCGTCTATCGGTAGAATATAAGTCAATGACTATATTACAATTTATAATTAATACGCAATAAAAACTAAGACCGGCTTAACACATAGCAAGGTGTGTTTACACAGACAAAACGCATTCTAATCGACAATTTTTCACTTCTAACTTCACATAAATTACGATTTGAAATTAATGAGATGTAATCACGTAACTGACACACAAATAGACAATACCAACACGCATTGCCAGACTACAAATCACAAGTAGGTACGCTATCTGCGGCTAAATCTGCGGGAAGGTGGCGAACGAACAAAAATTGATGAATCACAACACAACGCCGACCGCGCCACCAGTGCCTACTCGGCAACGTTCGATTTACCCATTGCCAATAACAATTTCCCGGACGCCATCTTAGTTCACGATTCAGTAAGCCACAGAATCATAAAGCTAGCGAAGGGTTCTCATACAAAAAATGTCATTTTTATTGTTAGGAAAAAAGCAGGAAGAATTGAAGGTATAATGTTTGTTAAGTAAAATGATATCAGCCGATTGATAAGTATAAATGGTTTTTAATAAATATAATTACGAAAAAACACACACAAAAAATATCAGGTAGCCAAATGTGATCACGATACTACAAATACCAACAAATGATTTTCTTTTTCCATTTTTTGACGACCTCCCAAAAGTCGGCCCCAGCATCCATATAAAAGAACAAAAAGCGTCAAAAATGTCAGTAAATAGACGTTATTTATAACACAAATAAATAAGTCATAAAAATAAAATATTTAAATTGTGTGTGCATGTATGCGTTCATAACTCTGTGTAGATATTCCTGCGCCCAGAGAGCGATATGATCGGACTCCCCGTCGCCTTATTGATAAGGTTTCCATACTTCCCGTGTGTATCGGAATGCTTCTGAGTTTATTTAATGTAATTTCTATACGAGTATAGTTACCATGTACTTACACGGTTTATTTATTTATTGTTTGGGTCGTGCCGAGACCGGGAGCGGAGTTCAGCGCCGCGATCGCACATTAATACAATTAGATTGGTAAAAACCAATACAACAGCATACCAGTAGACAATTCCCTAACGAACGAACAAGTTTCCTAAGTCAGTAAAATGGAATACCGTTACACACGGCAATAGGTTAAACAATTTCATGCAACAAGCAACATCAACAATCGAACAGCGCCATACATCAAACGATAGAATAGCCACCGTAAATTGAAAGCAGCGATTATGATGGGTAAAATAGATTTGCCCGGGGTCGAGGCGACATCACGAACCGAGCTCAGGGTTAAAGAGCGATCCTTCTAAGCTAGTTCGAGTTATGAGCTCGGCCGACACAATGGCCAATTTCATAGAATTTCCTTTGATGGATACGAGTTAAGCTGAAACTTTTAACGGACCTTGGAAATAGTTTAAGGCTCCGAGACGTTCGTTATATCGATGTAAGTAACGATAAATAGTTACTGGATAAATATCTATTCAGGAGGTATCTGGATTGGTGATACATATCGGATACTTTTATTAATCGCTGAGACCTCGATTTATGATGGATATCATTCAAGATATCCGTAACAAGGGGGCGGAGAAAGGGAGTCTATTCATAGATGGATTTGTCACGGGCGACGGTGGGCATCGACGCCTGTCACCAGTCGCCTGCACGCCTCTCTGGCGACACTGTTCCATTCCATCACTGCTATTAAATTTATTTGAACTTTTGTAACATTGCACAACGTTTATGATAATTCCACGCACAGAGCTTAACAAGGCGCCTCATTGAAATTTGTTATTATTAGTAGAAACTTGCTGTGTCGCCTATTAAATTGTTGACAACAAAACTCGTTAGTGAAGGGTTCCGCGACAAAAATCATATTATAGGAGATGTTAAGGTAAAATCTTGTTCGAATTTTGTTTACTTCTATATCACGGACAGCCTCAACAAATATTTGTGTGATCCACAGTTATTTGTTTCGGGTCTGGGTGTTTGTGAGACCGAAAAGTTTCTCGTAGCTTCTGATACCCACGACACAAGACTCGATCTTAGTGTGGGGTCAGGACTATGTATATGACTGTTGGGTGAATTTATTGGGTGTATAATTAATAGCCACAACTTATAATGCAGCGAAATAGGGCCTATTAGTATGTGATTCATGCTCTACTTTATATCACTTTAAAATTCGGTTCCACTTTATGGACGGTTAAAAGAAATTAACTTCAGCACAATTAATGTTTTCATTTGGTTCAGTTCAAAAGTACCCTCTTTATATTAACTTCACACTTCTGGCTCATAATATAAGAATCTAACCGAATGAGAACAACATACCGTTACTTGAAAACTCAAAATGAATACTGGAACATGTGTAATTTTTTGTGAGAATTATGAACATTGAAGCAGTCGCAATCCTTGTAAAATAAAACGTTGAACATCAGAGCGACAATTCGACACAGAGTCGAGTGGCTCAGCGATCACAAAGCTTTCTCATTAAACCGTCACCGGTCGAAGCCGTGACACTAAAAGTCATTCTTACAAAAAAATTCTTCAACCCGTTTTGTTACATTTCTCAACGGTCGAGAAAAAAGCACAAAAGACTTTTCTTAGTTGAAGCGTGACTGTTGTAATTAGATGAGGAGAGTGCGCTCTCCGCACAACAGCGGGACCATCGATATGCCTGGCATCACCAGCACTGAAGACATATACCATAACGGTCTATAAACTGATGCGGAAGTATGAGAGAGACAGTGCTACAATGCGGCTTGAAGTTACCTCTCAACATTAACAGCGCAAGAGCTATGTCCTAGTCTAGACAATCATCAGTATGTGAGAATTTTGACCGCAGTTCAATCTCTATGATCAGAACTGAATATTATACATACGAGCAACGATTTTTAACTTATACTAGGTACACCGAAATAATATCCACCATTAAGCAACATGTCGCCTCGGCTGCAATTAGCTGGCCGTGTTTACGAGTATTCGCCTAACCGCTATTAGTTTAAAACATGTACGCCCTTGCACTAGGCACTCAAACATTTCGTTCTAAACTTAATTGTGAAGAATTCCAGTTTATTGCCACGTTACAATGAGCGGCAACGCATTCGAACCGCTAATCATTTACAATGTCCCATCACATAAAACGCAAGTTTAATAAGTTGCTTCCAATTTAAAATCAAAATTATTTTTAAGTCCGCTGTCTCTCAGAAGAGGGGACCCGTCGGGGGCCGGATTATAAATCATAAATGCCACGTTAGCCCGGCGAGACGACCGGGTTCGTATCGAAATTATCGCCCGCGAGCCCCGCGTAAAATATACAAAACAGTTTCAGGTTACTCCGTCAAATATTTCTCCCGAGACGTCTAAAATAAACTGCGCTGACTCATTAGCAAATAATCCTGAGCTTCTTATTTTACAAAAACAATAACCCTTTTGTATTTTCGTGTTCCCTGCGCGTCGGCGTCAATAAAACAAATAGATATATTTTACACCGACGGACGTTCCGCGGCAAACCATAAATTTATTTGTTATGAACTCGATATCGCAGCGATGTACACCATTATAATAGATCGCGCAATTTATACATCACTCCAATGGAATACTAAGCTTAGTTTTTAAAACAGGTCTCACGAGTCTAATAAGAATACAACAACGCAGATTTACAAACCTATTAAGCTTCCAGTTATATAGAAAATAATTAATTAGAGACTTTAATTGAACGATTCTATATTAAAAATCGTTTATTGACTCATTAATAACTAAGATACATATGATTATCTTGAGTATTATAATTAATCAAAGAATGGACCTCCCATACGAATTGTGGCCATTTATCTAGTTATTCTCACGGAGCCGACGCGTTACTGTTTACACGCCACTTGAACTGGCTCATGACTTCCGTGCACACGCCCCGCCCGACATTGAGACATTCATACAATGATAAAAAACAAAACGACCAACCTGAACGACAACCGAAATCATGTTAAGTGATCTACATAAAACAACTTTCTTCCTTTTTCTGCTATTAAAAATGTGTCCCATGTCACTTTCGATCAATTAATACGGATTAACGTTCGAACGCGACAAGTTACACGAGAAATTATCTTTTCTCGTAGATTATTATAAATGGAACGAGATCTGCGACGTTCACATGCCACTTAGCTACACAAATGAAGGAAGTAGAGTCTGAAATATATAACCAATGAGGCAGGCAAGTTTAATACCCCCACTAAAATTCATTAATTTCATTATGTTTTATCTATTTATGCCTCCAGTAACTCATGGTCTTGGTACAGCCCGTTTGACATGTACGTCTGCCCACAATCTGACGTATAAAGATTTAAAATCTATGTCGTGCACACACATCGAACACCGGGCTCGTGTGGGCTAGAAAAGCTAAGCACATAAATTATGTGCTTCATTGTTCCGAAAGGTACATGATAAATGTATTTGTGTTCTTAATTTAACGTAAGTTATTGGTAAAAGTAGACCAGTCCGGTTCAGGAAATCTCGAAAGTTACGTTAGAACCTTGTTTGGCAAAGTCGATTGGAATTGGGTAGGAACATTAATTGGCCAACGTTTATTGTACAGCTAACAAATGTACACTCCTTTTTATGAGTTGTTCCGTTTGGTACAATACATTTGATGCGATTGTAAAGTAGAATTTGTTACGATGAATATCAAGTGATCGATTATGAGCTTATTCGTTATTTAGAGTCACGTTTGATGACGCCATTTTTGCGGTTTCGTGTCTGTCATTTCTTATTTATTTCATTGTTTTTATATCAATCGAAAAGTACGTAAATAAAAAAATATATAATTATACATATCAAGACAACCGTTCAATCATGTAAAGCTCCGTACAAATACGGTTAGTTTTGGCATTTCAATAGATTCATTAATCACCGAACGATTAATTTCCAGCAACTATAAGTTTTCTACATTATTTCTTGATTGTCCTGCTAAAAGCCGACAGATTGTTTAACAACATAAAGTTCAGGTTAAAATAGACACGGCACATTTACATCAATGAATACATTAATCGAAATCCATATAAATGTTAGGAGAACTTACATAACAATTATTTCATGCTAAACTTTTTAATTAAAGTCAAATGTTTTAGTTTAAGCAAAAACGAATCAAATTTATTGCTCTTTTTTATTTCCTGATAATATCATTTAGGCTTATGATTAGTACAAAAATATAATTTTATATTCAAAATCTCTTCTCTACATACATTTATTCGGCCTTGTTTATAGAAAGTTTTAAAACCTATTTTAGTTATGGAATGCATTGTCTTCTTCCCTCAAACTGAATTCAAAATTAATTCGAAAGGGACAAAACATTCTATAACTTAAATAGGTTTTAAAATTGCCTATGAATAAGACCGATTGCCTTTAAATTAGACGAGCGCGTGCCAGTTTAAAACTGTGGGAAACATCGAATGCATAAGTAAAACAGTTTCTCGGAGACAATCATCAGTCGTGCCATTGGCCATTAATAGTCCTGTTTTACCGTTTAGGGCCGTCATCCTAAAACGACATAATTTGCAACATGTAACGCGACGTGTGTTTCTATTTATACTGCTTAAGATAGTTAACAGTGTGTTTACACCATAGAGATCGGTATAAGGCGAGGCTTTACGCAGCGTATAATTCTCGTCCACCAATATATCTTCGGAAAAGCAAAAACTGGTGTCAGATCGTAGCGACAGTAATCATGGCTGCAAAAACTTCCTCACATGCAACTTCAATTACAAACCATTTATGGCGGCTACGTGCCTAACATATCTATGATCAAATCTATCATTTTATAGCGCTAATATTATGCACTTTTATTCTCGACTATACGTATTAATATTTAGGTTATTACATTTGATTAGTGTAATACGAACATGGAACATTAGTCGTTTTGAATATTTAGTGGTACTAACAACTTAAATTGTTTTATGTTGTGTGGCATTGCATTTTTTTTCGATTTTAAGTTACTAAAACACGAGTGCATGTGTCACATTATAAATTATCGTATTTAATTTCTCAAATTGTATTTTAATGAGTGACATTGATAAAAATGAGCTGTTTGATGACTCCAGTGGGAGTGATATTATGGAGGAAGAGAGATTATTGGATAGCGAGCAACAAGTTTACTATGAATGCGGAGGCAGAGTAGAGAGAGATGGTGACAACAATAGTGATGCTATGGAGATTCAGAGAACGCAGGAGAAGAGAGCGCGGGAGGACAGTGAGGACACAATAGGTGATAATGATGGTTTTACAACGGTCAGTAGAAAAAATAAACGATTTGCAAGGATTTTGTCCAAGAAAAATTACAATTCGGAAAAATATCTGTCAAATGTCAATCATGACTCGTCAGTAGTACAATATGATGATCGAATAATAGTATGTATTACGGGAAAGGAGGTTCTATTGAAACAATTTGGTATGGCAAAGTTGTTGAAAAAGGAGGATGTTAACAAGATATTAAAGATTTATTATAAAACTCCTTATAGGGTGCTTGTGTATTTAGAAGACAAAATAAATGCGGAAAAACTCATTAATTTAAGCATATTTAAAACCATGGGCTATAGATGTCAGTATGCGAATGAAGTTAATTTATCATATGGAGTAATAAAACAAATTGATTTGGAGACGAATGATGATGATATTTTAAGTAGTTTGGAGTGTGAAAAAGAGGTAGTTACAGTAAAGAGATTAAAACGGCAAACTAATAATGGAGAATGGGTAAACAGTGAGAGTGTACGCCTTTGTTTTAAAAGTCCGACCTTACCTCCGTATGTTTATATATTTGGCTGTAGGATAAAAGTTGAACCTTACACTTTTCCTGTTACCCAATGTTCTGGGTGTTGGAGATATGGGCATATATTGAGATCATGTCCAACAAAAAAGATTTTATGCCCAAAATGTGGAGAAAGTCATAGTAATTGTGATACCACTAATTTTAAATGTTTAAATTGTAAGGGCGCGCACATGGCCCTGAATAAATCGTGTCCTATGTTTTTAAAAGAAAAGGCTATAAGAAAGATTATGAGTGTAGAAAATTGCACCTATAGAAAAGCTTTGTCGATGTTTATGAATAAAAAGGCTGTATGTGAAAGACTCGACAATCTGAGAAGTCAAAGCGTGCAGTCTGCTAATAACCCTCAGAATAATAAGAGAACATCATATAGGAATGTATTGGAGGGAGATACTCGTGTTAGTAATAATATGATATCTTGCAGTATGAGCAAAAATAATGAATATGTGAAGGATCAATATGTGAGAAATTCGCCAATTTTAGGTGAAAATTCATTGACTCGCGCGGAAAATAGAAATCCAAAAAAACAGTCAGTTTACAAAGAGTCACACAAGCAGGAGTCAATTGCTTATTCGTCTGAAGAGGCAAGAAGTAATACAGAAGAAACTGGAAAAAGGAATAAATTTAGCCGTTTGAAAATCATTATGGATAGATTTAAGGAAATTTGTGCATCGAATTCGGAGTTGGATGTTAAGATTAAGTTGATATGTAGTTTTGTATTTGAAGAGTGTATTCGGGTTGTTGTAACATATTTTAAAGAGGGTGATATTATTAATAGTCTTTTTGCTTGTTTATATAATGGATAGTGGTCAGAAAAAAGTAACGTTGAATATTTTACAGTGAAAGAAGTTATGCATTTATTGGTGGAGTGTAGTCGGTTTCGAGATGCGAGACAACATATTGTGATGAAAACTCCAATGTCCGTCCGACCAGGCTTACAAGTTATTTTTCAGTTTTTAATGTTACGATTCTAATTTTTACGATATTATCTTTTTGTTTTCTTTAGTATTTTAGTTTGTTTTAGTTTAATGTTAGATTTGTGTTTTGCTTGTTTGTTTTTTGTAATTCTCTTAATTTGTTGTGTAGATATTTATTTATAAGGTACGATGGGACTGTCATGTACTTCTTATTAGTATAAAAGTCCCTTAAATATTGCTGGATAAAAAAAAAAAAAAAAAAAAAGTTACTAAAACAAAGCAAGTGTTTCTAATGATTAATATTAGTTTAATTATAATGTACAGACCAGAGATGGACCGTAAAAGCAACCCTATGGTCAGGCCCACAAGGCAAGAGACGTAGAGGAAGACCAGAGACCCGATGGGAAGACCAGATAAAAAGGATCGCAGGTTCAAATTGGATCAAAATGGCATAAGACCGAGACAAATGGGCATCTTTGGAAGAGACCTTTACCCAAAACCGGGGTTCTTGTATAAGAATAACAATTTTACAAACACAGTAACAACTATTTAAAACAACCGTTAGAAAAAAAAGCCTGTAAATATTTAACTATTAATACCTTATTGTATAAACTTACTATTAATTATCTAATAAATTTACACTCATATATCTTTTTATATTACTCTTTGTTTAGTTATAACTATTACAAACTACTTTTTGTTTATATTTTGCTTTCAAAGTTTTTTTTTTTCCAATAAATAAAAGGTTTTTTATTTTTATTTTTTATTTATTTTAATTATAATGTAGGCACGTCCATATAAGTGTAGTTAAAAAAATATAGTTCAGTCACCTATCTTAGTTCCAATTTAGAAGTCCCACGCACCGTTTAAGCTATTAAAAGCAAACTTAAGTTTTATGTTTTTTATTACCACTGCAAATCAAACGAAACCGAGAAGTGGACGCCGCTTTTTAAACATCATAAAAACAATCAGATGCAGTATACTTTGTACAGGCAAACATTAAGGACAAACAACGCGACCGTATCAAACACCATTCGCAGTATTTTACTATTTTATAAAAAGTGCTCACGGCGAATAGCGTCGCAATTATAGTCGGAGCGTCTTCTCGTCCGTCCGTTTGTTCGTCCGTGGAGCCAAGATGGCCGCCACATGCCTGCCCAAGATTGACTAGTAGCTGAATGCTTCGCCGACGGCGATCTAGCTTGTAGACGATCTATCTGAGAGCATGCTGGCATGCAGGAATGAGGCTCTTGCCCCTCGGTAAATTAAAATACTTTTTATTTGATAAACGTTCTGTGATTATCTTAAGTGTAAAACGTACGTAAGCGCACATCTTGCCACAAAGGCTAAAGGTATTCGCTAAGTATTAGCTCACCCACACGCACGCACTTTCGCTACGAACGCGCAGACGCAGCGCGACGCGAGTGCGCGACGGCCACGCTAACATCATACCTGAAACATTAAAGAAGCAAATTAATTCATATCGCTCGTGTTAACGAGCTTGTTACACATTTTAATAAATAAGGAAAACAAGAAAGACTTCGTGTTGGATAAATTGGAAACGCTTTAACATCTGCGCGCGTTCTCTCAAAAACATAATCATAACGTTCACACATTAAACGGTCCACGCCTAAACTGCACAAAACCCGTCATTACACAAATGCATTTGCCGTTAACCCGAAACCACATAAGTCACATTTATCGCCACATCAAAAAGCAATCAAGCGACAAAAATTGGAGGGAGTCATTGGAACTTGGACCAAAAATATGTTCGAAACGCACCTAATCGATTCTCCGGCGAGGCACAGGTAAGATCTGCCTTCACATAATTTACACAGATGCCCTATAAAAAGATGGGGCGTCAGGAGCTCGATATAGAATTTTATTAACAACAATAAAACGTACTTATTTATGCGACTGCACTGGTGTAAACCCACATAATATACTCGCGTTGGACTTCATTGGTACGAAGTACGAGCTATTTGCTGGAATAATTACCCGTAACTTAGCAACTGCAAGCTGATAGACAAACGTTTGTCTTTACTCGAACCGAAGGCGTTTTATGTGGACAAAACGTATAACAAAATCTTAAGGACGAAATGTAATAATAATCCATTCCAATTAATTATAGCTGCATCGATGTTCCCGTCTCCGGTTTGAGGTTGGCCCAGAAGCCCCCCGCTGCCACGCCACTAGAAATATTACCTGCCGGCAGATGAAGGAAATAGCTAACCTATTGACGAGCTAATAAATACCCAAAATAACCGTTTATTCCAATTAAAAATCTCATTTCAGCGTGACTTATTTGCCTTTTTAATTTTAACGTTCGACTTAGATACGAGTAATACACTTTATTTTTCTTTCACAGGATATTTGCTTTTACTGTATTTATTCCTTGGACTAAATGAATTTATCCGAAGTGATAAGAATCAGAACACATTATCTTTCCATCGCCACATGTATAGGCGCGTAGTAAAAATGGTACATCCGTTAATTTTAATTACAAAAGTGTTTACATGCGACCTGTCTCGCGTAATATATGGATGTATTTAACTATAGGCACTATTAACGCTAACAATAGCGATAATGTTAGCCATAAAATAATGTGGTATGAAGTTTACGGGCACGCATAAAAGGTAATTCACTAGGAGGTCTGCGAAAGCTCCGCCGTACGCCGGAAGCCTATCTACGAACTTGCTGTGAATCTGCGACTTACCGCGGTAAACCGACATTAACTACTGCTTCAACCCAGTTAGGCAACGCCTTACTTTTGATTACACGGTAATTACGATATGATTTGTTGTTTAAATCGCTTTGTGATATCGAGACTGAGGAGAAACTTTTAAAACACGCATGCTTGATGCTTGCTCATGTTAGTGCAGTATCAATTAATGCGTTACATTCGTAACATAGTGGTAGAAATATGAAATGTTTATCTATTACTAAATATTGACAACGAAATATTAATCCTTCAAACCTGGATTTTCTTTTGTGTTTTTTTTTTTGTTAATTACGCGTGTAGATTGCTATCATAATTTATTTCAATTATTTAAAATAATTGCATCTCTTACATAAGGGATTCGCAGCATGCTTACCTAGAATAATTGGTAAATTGACATATTCTAATCGATAATATATAATTCTCCTACAATAAAAGAATAACGCCGGGGCCCGTGTCGTAGTAACTGACTAGTTGGACTATAAAAATGTTTATTGCTTTTCTTCCCACTTGTTCATAAGTTCATCAACCTCATATATTTGGAGTTGAATTTACAATACAACTAAATATGTACATACGATTATCATCAATTAATCAATATAAGTTTAACTATACTCGCACATCTCCGACTGTCACATTAATTATATAATTTATTTTATATTATGTTATAAATAAATCCAACAATATTAGACCGGACACGGGCGTTGAGCGTGCTTGAATAAAACTGTCACTTCAGTGAATAACCTTTAGGCCTGCAACGGAAATTGAAAAACTATTACTCAGTACACAACGCAGCAATTTCGACTTTTACCAAACGGAGATAATAAAATCTATCGAAAAAAGGGGATTCGACAACGATCCGATAGGCACGTAACAGTTTTGTTTGGCATCAGTGGTGAGAATAGTCGTGAGAATAAATTCATCCGGACTCGTGACTCGGTGGGATTATTATTATACTGCGAGCATTCGAAACGGAGGATCTAATTATAAACTTTTCATATGGCCAATGGAAAGTTTGTCATACAGGCAGCGCGGAGACCAGCGCGGGTCCTTTATCGACATTTTCATCTAATTATGTGTACTTGGTGTGAACGTATTGAATTTCGCTGTATACTGCGCCGTGGCGCGCTGCAATCGCTCGATTACGATCTGTGATTGTTCCCACTCCGATATAAAATGAGTATGCAGTAAACTGACCTTGGCGGCGAGATATTTATAGAGCAATATTAATTGTATGGGAAATACAGGATCCCATTAAATCACCTAACTCAAAACATGCTACCGGTATCGAGGACTAATTGAAAATAGCGAATACCCAATGCCTAGATTCAGTGTATTAATTAAAAGTAAAGATTCTCGCCTCTCCTCGCTTACGCTCAAATACCTAGTCACTTGTTACTATTTGTACGAGTTAATGTTCACGTATGTTAATACAAATTACGCATTAAGTCTGAGTATTAAGGATTAAATTTCATCGTCGTACATTATTAGAACGGTAAGCAACAATGTACCTTCAACAAACGAATGAAGGTTTATTTTTAAAAGGGCTCGGTAAGTATGAATGTAAAATCAAACAAGAAGCGCAGTTAATAATTTATTGATATAAGACATGCGAAGCCCATAAAGTTACCTTTGGCACACGTCTCGGTCTCTTTTAATTTGTAACTCGTTAGCATTAAGCAGCCAGTGTAGGAGCCGTGCTTAGATTAAGATTTTAGCCGCGGACAACGAATGTTTCCATATCTCAGTATTTTATTTTGTTCGCCATTGTCAAACCCGCTCGCTATAATTTAACGCCTTTACCTTTTCTGTAAGCACAACTAAACACTCTCCGCGGAATATCACGTTTTCTTAATTTTTAAAAAACCCTACTGCCATGTTTTACGACAGGAATAATACCCGCCCATAATTCAAATAAATTGTTGCTAAATATAAACATAAGAGAAATGAGGTAACACAGCTTCATTATGAAAGCAAACACTCGCAGTAAGCATAACAAGGGTCGATGTGTCGAACAATAGTCATAAGTTCATAACTGTTGAACAAACAAAAGTTATCGGTGGAGCCAGGCGCTTGGCCGAAATAGAGGGGGCGGCGCGCGCGGAGAATGTTAGAAAAACTTATAGAAAATGACAAGCAGCTGACGAGGACAGACATAGTCCCACCGTAGAAACGACAAGGACGGATAGAAAACTTGTTCTTCGGCATTCCGCCGCATGGTGGATTTAGGAACGGGGGCAGAACGATACGATTTAGAAGGTTATGCTGCGTTATGTTTATGATTAGTTAAAGTAATTAGATATCTATAACTAAGTGGAAAATTATAGCTTCTAAACCAGTTACATATTATTGCTGAAAATTAAGTAATTAATCATGCAGTTTTTTTGCAAATAAATTGGTTGACGGTTCGAAATGAAAATCAATTAATGATTTGACGATTGATGTTTGCAAATTGAATAAATCATACCAGCTCTCGTGGTTGGTCGCGACATTAATAATATAAATTATATGTACCGACTTCATGGACTTTAATAATCCTAACGCGGCCCTACGCAAAAGCTGCATAACCCCGGAACAAATTTATAATTGAAGGTTTTTAAAATATCGTTTGGGTTGTACCATAACTTTATAAAGTGTAATAAATATGTATATCATACCCGGTAGACTTAAGACGGAAATTATTAATATGTAGATTACAAATCTAGGAACTCTCATTAAGCTTTCTATGCATCACTTATGTCCACCGAAATTACTGACAGGAAATCACGTTTTGTAAACAATGGCAATGAATTATGATACACAATTTAATTACATTTCTCATTAATTATACTTACATCACATTATGAATCACACTTATAATAAAGTTTTAATTTTTTATCTAGTACATTGTTACATTTGTTAAATGAATACCGTGTTTAAAATTTAAAAAAGGAACAATATATTTTTCTTCAATAAATAATCGACTAAAAAAAATAGATCTGATTAATTTTAGTAAATACTGGCCGTATTTGAGTATTTGATAATGTTTTGAGAGTATGCGTTGGGCGGCCGCGGCCGGGCCGGCGCGGCGCGGCGTCACGGGCGACGGGCGACGGGCGACGAGCAACGCGCGCAGGGCGCTCGACTCGGCCGACACAGTCGCACGCAACACGCAACGCGGTGTCTGGTTGCTTGTCGCGTAATGTTACCGGCGTGTACCTCACCGCGCCAAGTTATGACACGACAACAAACGCCGCCACTACCCGTGCTAACAATTTTAATTTACATCTGATATGCATTTTTTTTCGTGTTTTCTTCTTTAATTTTATTGAAAATTATGTTCTTGAACATATTATAAAGAAAAAAAAAATGTTTTTAATTATACATCGCAGCGCATCCAGATAGCTTAATTAGATGATCAAAATTATAATTTCAGTTTCAATATCACTTGTGGTACCTATAATAACTAATCTTATATAAAATAAATATCAAGGATAATTGGTATGTAAAGTGTAAAAATATTTCCGAGTATTTCGCTAGGCGGCTGCGGCACGGGCGGCAGTCGGCACTATCTCATGGGAACAAACGCTCAGATAGAAGCTCCTTCCTCAGTTAGTTGGCGCATAATACGTGCATGTTAGTTTAGCTTTCATACACACAAACCTGTGCGGTGCTACGTTTACTCTCAACATCATTATTTATTATTCATGATTTAATTACTTGCTGCATGTATTAAATACTACCGTAGCATCGCTAGATAAAGTCAACTGTGCGTTTAGAAATGTAACTAATGCGTAAGCTATTTTTCATGTTTAATGGCTTTATTAAATTGCATTAATTGCTATACTTCCCGAATGCCACTTATATTGCTGGACATATCAATCAGATAAATGAATATATGAAAATATTCGCTTAATACTGCTTATGTGATATTGTATAATGTTGAAGTATATATAAAAATGAGCGGTGTCGGTCGCGTACAGGAACATGTGCATACTTAACGAGGCACGTTCAATCATAACCGTGTAACTACGTATTTAGTGCATTAACATAAAATAATAAAAAATATCCATCATAAACTCAATCGATACCCACAACCCTCGAGCAACAAATACGGTATTTAAAAAAATTTAAAAACGATATGTTATAGGGAAAAATTCCGAACACGGGCGCGACAATCCGCAGGCAACAAAGTGTCCTAATAATATAGCCATAAGTCATAAAGTTCTTTGGAATAATTTTACCCTCTGATACTCATTATGAATAATTCGCCTGCGAAACTTTTTCGAAAACTGTGTACACAACAGGAATTTTTAAGCAGCATCCTTTTTGTACTCATTAATTGAATTCGCCGTGAAACACTACTTAAGTACCTACATCGAAGTTAGCTTTGACGTGACGATCCTACCTTTACCCAGATAACGTCATTAAACCCTCCATAAACATGTGAGTATGGTAACGCGACAAGGAATAATATGAGACGTACAACATAATCCGAAGCGCTTTCTGCCCACCTAAACAAACGCACAACACATAGTTATAAAAGCGATCTCGGCTTAACTTTATTTACCTAGCAACAACATGTGACTTTCTATGGAAGTGAAAAAACAGAATGAAAAACCTACAGACGTTTTAGTTTTTTCTCGGAAATATCTGAGGCGACGCGCGAAGTGATAAAATACACGTCTGTATACGGTATGAAGTCGTAGAGACAATGCGATGGTTTTTGTGAGCTTAGCCACTGACAGCTCCTAGCCTAGATCACAATAGCATAAAGTAGCCAGTTATGAAGCGGCGCGGCCCGCAGGTAGCCTGGTGAGAACGCACTCCAACCGGTTTGTATGCTTTAACGCTTTTTATAAGAAAGACGATCCGGTGTAATCCGAGCAATTTTTCAATACGTCGGAACTTTGAAAACATGTCAATAATTAGTCATTTTTACAATCTAATGTTGCACGTATGACGTAAGAAATCATTGAGAACGCGCCAGTGGTTTGGGAGCCACCGGGCGCGTCGGCTCGTATCCTCATATGTATTATAACATAAAAGAACGATCTCGAATTATCGATACACCGCGAACAACCGATCCATAAAAGTCACAAAAAGAAAAATGGAATATCGTATAAAATGGTAACAGCAAAGATAAGGGCGGCGACGCGTCCGTGTTGCGTAGCCCACGGCTGCCACTCGATATTTCAAGAAAGGCCCGATTTATATTCGCTGCCGCGGTCCAGCGAAATTTTAATGTGCGCTGTACATAATTACTGCTGCACAAGTGAATATAAAGCACAATAACCGAAACACGAACCGTCCGCCTCGTACCTCTCATTAATACCGTCATGACTTTATCTCTCTTTCATATTTTTTATACTTTGCACACGGACATAACCGTTATGCCTTCAAACATATAAATAACGTTCGCCTCCATTGATCTGCCTTAGAGCGGTTCCCAGGTACGGAATCTAATTAACTGTCGTTCAAATTAGACATCTTTATACAAATATAAATTTTATTATAATTATAAAATTACAAATAACAAATGTGACAAGATCTACATAGAGCCATTAAATTTAATCCCGTACAATTCATTAGGCGACGTCAATTTTACGAGCTGAACAGTCCACACTCAACAGTCCGCGCTCGGCCCTTAACTCGTATTGTGAAATGACGTTCTGGATTTATTTTGATGACGTCCATAAATTTTTATTTAATCCAATGAAACCGTAGCATTTCTAATAATAAGAAACTTGTGTGTTTTTTTCAATTTAGTTAATCAATTGCTTAGAGCTTACATCGATTTGCTTCAATTAATTATCGAACTACTAAGTGAGGGATTAAAAAGTGACACGTACAAGTAGTGCGAGTTGACAAGTTACAACAATAATAAGCGAAGTAATTCGAACGTTTCATTTAGGCAGTGGCTGCCACTTGTCAGTTAGAACAGTTATCTGGCAGAATGTATCAGCGACTCACATATTTCAGACCTCGTGTTGCTACACCAGTTTACTTAAGATGCCTATCTTGATGTATTTGGATTTTAGGACAGTTACTTTTTATACGAAAAAAACAAGCTTAGGACGCGTTTAGAATAGTTTCGTCTCAGTTCCCACATACATGCGTATGGCATTATGTGGTAATAAATAACGTATATTTAACAAACTGTTAAAAACAGTGTAGGTAAAAATATAAAAGAGCATATGCGCAGTATATGTCGGGTAATGAAACATATCTAAAAACGACCATTAACACTTCAGGTATAAAATAAAACTTTGCAATTTTAAAAATCGTTACAAGCATTCTCAGATTCTATAAGATGATATTAAAAGCCACTTCAACCAGTTCTCTTCAGATAAAGATAAAGGTGTGTTTTATATTAACACATTATAATATTTTCCATGTACGAGTACTTACTAGTGATGTGACGAATATTGGATTTGAATATTTGTATAGGATACTTGACTATACTGCCTTGGTGGCGTAGTTGTACTGTGGTACGACTACAAAGCTGAGGTCTCGGGTTCGAATCCCGGGTCGGGCAAAGTGATATTGGGTTATAAATATTTATAGCCTAGGTGTATAAGATTTATTAACAGGATATGGACAAATATTTGTAATATGTAACAATAAATAATATATTATAAGTAATTAATTACGCTAAGGGCCTCGTTCACCATCTTCAAGTAAACCATTGATTACTTACTTTTTGATTGACGTTATTTGACAAGCAAATGTGCAGAGTATCTTCCGTCGATTTCACAAGTGAAAATAAAGTAAAGTGCTGGTTAAGTGAATGACATAAGAAATTGAACGAATCATTCGTTCAATATTGTGTCAAATGCACAGAACAATGAGGTACATAGAAAGAGCCTGAAAATTACTCATATACTTATCCTGTTTTTTCCAATGGGCCAAATCATGGGAGAGAATGAGACAAATAGTATGTGCTAAGGACGGCTCATGTTCACTCATGAAACGTCAAATTGCTATGTTTGGTATGATTACGCAGCCGAATTAAAAAGTGAATTTATATCAAATTTACAAACCGGCAACGCGCCAACACGATTTAGTTACGTTATACTTTCGTGCGCGCTTGACATAGTCGTCTCCCGATTTTTTAAAATATTTTGTGATATTTTAATAATTAAACAGTGCCTGTGTACTTTACAATCAAGCCAAGCGAAATACCAATGTCTTGCATTATTGCAGGATGCAGATCGCGTTCTTCGCGCACTCAAAAACAAGCTGAAATCATCAGCTTCCATTTGTGAGTAGACAATAAACAAATAATATTTGCTAAAAACTTATACAGGGTTGCAAAATATCTAATTAAACTTAAACTTTATTATGTTGGTGTCATATTCTAATAACCCGCAGGCCATTCGATTCAGTAATTTTTAAATATTGTTCATTTTTACCAATTTGGTAGTCATGTTCAATAGTGATGTGGTGCACATTTTATCGATAATATAAATAATGTATATTTTGGTTTACTAGCCATGTTACATAAGTTGGCTTGTACTTTAAATACTTACCTGGTAGTGTAGTTGTAAAAAGCGCTCGGCCACTGCGCGAGACCTGTGGTCTAAAATGCCATATGATATAATCTTAGTGTTTCATATTATAATTATTTTTCAATGCAGATTCCCTACAAATGAAGCTATGAAGCAAAAGTGGATTGATGCTGTCGCACGAACAGATTTACAATTGAAAAAACAGCACCGTATTTGCTCAAAACGACTCTTTTCTCTGCATTAATTTATTAGTGAATACTACTGTATTCTCTACAACATTTATATGTAATCTATATGTTTAATTTTCTGTTTGTTTCCCAAATAATAATAAATAAACAAATTAATTATTAATTGTTTCAAAACATTCCTTCTAGCTACCCAACAACCCACACTAGGCCAGCGTGGTGGACTATATGACCTAACCATTCTCAATCGTATTCTCGATTGTAGAGTAGGCCCGTGCCCTGCAGTGGGACGTATATGGGCTAATACAGAATACAGAATTCCTTCTAGACACTACCTTCCTTTCCCCAAATTTATGATCAGGAGATGGTTCTCCATACATTTATACACTTGATTTAATAGCATATCGAGAACTCGCATTTTTTTGCCAATTTTACAATTTTCGTCAGAAGTACCCACTAACATGTGAAATGGTACCCTATATAATGAATAGCGAAATGACAGAAATCCGTTATTAAAGTTTGTATAGTTTTGCAGGACGCTTGTGTAGATTATAAGTTTATTCTTTTGTTATTAATAAATAAAATAAAATAATAATAATAATATTAAGTGTCAATAAAGAAGTTCCCACCTTACTCTTCACAAATTTCGATTTCATCATGTTCCTTGCAAAAATTGACTCTATAGAGGCTTTGCGTACTAGCAGAGTAACGCAATCAAACATGTATTGTTTTTTTTACATTTACATGATTCATGTATGAATATCTACCGATGTGTTTTATATCAAATTAAAGTTTATTTTATCATGCCTACGAATTTGCTATAAATAGAGTTCATCTATCGATATCGATAACTATCAGACGAGATCACAGCACAATTATTTCTAGTTGTCAAAATTAGAGTGTACGTTGAAATGTCATTATCGTTTCTTCTATGTACCTCATTGTTCTGTGATTTGACCACAGAACAATGAGGTCCATAGAAGAAACGATAATGACATTTCAACGTACACTCTAATTTTGACAACTAGAAATAATTGTGCTGTGATCTCGTCTGATAGTTATCGATATCGATAGATGAACTCTATTTATAGCAAATTCGTAGGCATGATAAAATAAACTTTAATTTGATATAAAACACATCGGTAGATATTCATACATGAATCATGTAAATGTAAAAAAAACAATACATGTTTGATTGCGTTACTCTGCTAGTACGCAAAGCCTCTATAGAGTCAATTTTTGCAAGGAACATGATGAAATCGAAATTTCTGAAGAGTAAGGTGGGAACTTCTTTATTGACACTTAATATTTAATAACGGATTTCTGTCATTTCGCTATTCATTATATAGGGTACCATTTCACATGTTAGTGGGTACTTCTGACGAAAATTGTAAAATTGGCAAAAAAATGCGAGTTCTCGATATGCTATTAAATCAAGTGTATAAATGTATGGAGAACCATCTCCTGATCATAAATTTGGGGAAAGGAAGGTAGTGTCTAGAAGGAATTCTGTATTCTGTATTAGCCCATATACGTCCCACTGCAGGGCACGGGCCTACTCTACAATCGAGAATACAATTGAGAATGGTTAGGTCATATAGTCCACCACGCTGGCCTAGTGTGGGTTGTTGGGTAGCTAGAAGGAATGTTTTGAAACAATTAATAATTAATTTGTTTATTTATTATTATTTGGGAAACAAACAGAAAATTAAACATATAGATTACATATAAATGTTGTAGAGAATACAGTAGTTTTCACTAATAAATTAATGCAGAGAAAAGAGTCGTTTTGAGCAAATACGGTGCTGTTTTTTCAATTGTAAATCTGTTCGTGCGACAGCATCAATCCACTTTTGCTTCATAGCTTCATTTGTAGGGAATCTGCATTGAAAAATAATTATAATATGAAACACTAAGATTATATCATATGGCATTTTAGACCACAGGTCTCGCGCAGTGGCCGAGCGCTTTTTACAACTACACTACCAGGTAAGTATTTAAAGTACAAGCCAACTTATGTAACATGGCTAGTAAACTAAAATATACATTATTTATATTATCGATAAAATGTGCACCACATCACTATTGAACATGACTACCAAATTGGTAAAAATGAACAATATTTAAAAATTACTGAATCGAATGGCCTGCGGGTTATTAGAATATGACACCAACATAATAAAGTTTAAGTTTAATTAGATATTTTGCAACCCTGTATAAGTTTTTAGCAAATATTATTTGTTTATTGTCTACTCACAAATGGAAGCTGATGATTTCAGCTTGTTTTTGAGTGCGCGAAGAACGCGATCTGCATCCTGCAATAATGCAAGACATTGGTATTTCGCTTGGCTTGATTGTAAAGTACACAGGCACTGTTTAATTATTAAAATAACACAAAATATTTTAAAAAATCGGGAGACGACTATGTCAAGCGCGCACGAAAGTATAACGTAACTAAATTGTGTTGGCGCGTTGCCGGTTTGTAAATTTGACATAAATTCACTTTTTAATTCGGCTGCGTAATCATACCAAACATAGCAATTTGACGTTTCATGAGTGAACATGAGCCGTCCTTAGCACATACTATTTATCTCATTCTCTCCCATGATTTGGCCCATTGGAAAAAACAGGATAAGTATATGAGTAATTTTCAGGCTCTTTCTATGTACCTCATTGTTCTGTGGGTCAAATGTTCCTAGCCCTGCCTCCCGCTAAAGTGTCAACGTGTTTTTTTCTTAAAAAATAAAAAAGGAGGTTGAGATTTTATCCTTATTATAACCATTAAGTAAATACGTTAATCGGCAGACGATGCAGCCAGTAAGTTACTTATTAATGTAATCATAGGATTAGTATGACTGGAGCATGGTGAAATCGACACATGATGTTACGCATGACTTTTACTGATGATTAGCCTAATCAACGATTTACTTGAAGATGGTGAACGAGGCCCTTATTGTAATAAATACATGTCTAGACTTTTTAGCTATACAAATTTTTAAATACAAATAGACCAAAGTTAGAAGGGTTGTAGAGGTCAAGTTTCTGCAATAAGAAGAATCCACCTATGCTACATAATTGTCTATAAACAAATAAATTTTATCTGGTATTTTATTGCGTTATATTTTCTTTTTTCATTGCCAGTTGGTTTAAGAAGATATTGGGATAAAAGTTCTGTAGGTAGCTGTTGTTTTATTAGATAATAATTTATGCAAAAATTATAACATAGAATATAGGATATTATAATCGAAATATAAATCATTATCCATACCTATTTGTCTATACATCTAAATATTTTTGATTGTTAATGAATAAATAATGAAGATTTTAATATATCTATACTTTTTATATTACTGTAGAACGTTGCTACGGAACCCTAAGCATCACAGAGGTTTTTTGTCCAACTCATGCTTTAATTCTTATTACTGTGACAGGTATATGCCCTTATCTGCGGCCAGTGTCTGATGGATCGATGTTAAAAAGCCACTCTTGTTGCTCGTGGGCTCGCTCCCTAATCGAATGCTCTTTAATGGAAGCCGCAAAGTGTTTTTAGATTTTGTATTATAATGTTTACACCATTTTTCTGCTATATGTTTTTTTTATTAATAACAATTGAATATGTAGGTGGGTGTGTGTGTGTGTGTTTTTATACATCTTAAACGCGCGATGAGGACAAGGTGGATGAAAAAGTGATCACTGCATATGTACAATAACAACACCTGAAGAACGATATTTACCTTCTTGTCTTTTGATAAAAAGGACGGGGGAGATAAATTAATGTACTAAGTATACGACTTATTCTCTAGAACGATCGACTTGTTAAAAGTTTCTTTCTATAAGTTGCGGCATATTTTTACACAATATAACATATAACGTCGTATCTTTAATAATACATTCTCCTAGACAGAAAAACTCGGGCTGCCACTAAACGTGTACATCGAGCGGCCACAATAGAACATGTCAGATTAAAAGATGAATGATTCGTATTTTGGCGTCCCACCCAACTCTACCTGAGATAAAACACGTTATTCAGTTAATGCAACTCACAAACGTAACGATTTAACATCCAACATACAGTGGAATGTGCTTTATAAAATACATTTTTTTAATTAAGCTGTGTTCAGAAATTTTAATAGCTGATCGTGAATTCATCAATGCCATAGCTAATTATGTTGGGATTGCGTTTATTTAGGATTGAATTGTGCACGGGCGAACCAGTTCTGCATATTAAGAGTGTCGGATATCCGACGTTCAACTATAAGTACCGTCAGCTATCGCGGCAAAAATGCAATCAAATTAATTTTGCACTCGACTCTAAATTCTTAGCGTTCTGTTTGTATGGCCCGGAACAGGTTTAGTAAAGATGATCGCACATTACCCGCTCGTGATACAACTTCGAAAAAAGATGCAAATTCAAATACTGATGAGAAACAAATTCAATCAAAATGAGCGGATTAATTAATGCGTACACATTTTTCGTTAAATGCGGTCATTTTATGTGGCAATGCGTCGAGTGAGCTTCTGACCGTACCCGAGCAATCCCGAACAATGGCTGCTAATAATAAGGGACGTCGTATTTACGAGCATACGTGCCCTCGGAGCTGAGACGAGCAAACCCTATTGTGCTCAGCCAGACCTCCTATGATTATTTCAGTCCCTTACACTTTTCCAGAAATCCCCTTTTTAAGTTTAGATTTTATTGCCTTTAGATGAAATGAATCAAGCGTTTGCCGCGTAAATCTAATTTACGATTTACCGAAACATTCATTGTGTAGGAATTTTAAGCTGCACTCAGCCATAAGTCAGTTTTAATGCTAGCGCTTTGCTGTGACTGAAGAAAACTTGGCTATTTTATTTTTATGTGGCTAAATCTACGACGCTATATCATGCGTATCGGGAATATCTTCCCAAGCTAATGTTTATTTAGAAAATACTAAAAACAGTATGATGTTGTAATGTGAGGTAGAGGTAAGCAATGTGGATTTGTGGGAGTTGTCAGTGGTTTGATGCGATTGTTAAGAGCACTAGTGAGGTAGGGGCATGTTGTAATATTTAGCCATGAATAGTTATTCCGGCGGTTGCTATACTAGACCCACGCGGTGACCTAAATACATGAGCGCCTGCGCACCGGGCGCCCGCCAATCACACACTGCCATTCAATTCATGAGCCGACCGCGGCGCCGCTGTTTCCAACATCTATAAATCTAACATATTATGTACACAAATTATAGCCAACAAACCTATTAAATAATATTAGCCAATGCCCTTTGAATTTGTATACTTATTACTTCTATTAATACAACCGTTCCGTAGAATATATTAAATGAAGGACTCTATTATTCTTGAGTGCTCTATAATTGTCGTTATTTAGGTTTAGTATTATACCGGGTATATCAAGAACGCGACCGAAAACGAAGCCAGGTGGTAGTATCAGTGACTTCAGACACAATGCAAGTAAAAATTTCGAAAAAAAAATCCACAACTTTTTTGTTGTAATTTTTTACTTCTCGTCGTATTTGGGTGATATATACATAGTTTTCCTAAAATAATGATGTACACCTCTTTATTTTTAAACACGCAATGGTACGTAAGGGTTTAAATTAGTATTTTTGCAAAAACTAGGTATTTACCACCCAGTCACGATGATTTTTAAAAAAATCTAAAAAAATGTCTGTCACTGTTTTGGCGAAATTTTTATTTGCATCGTGTTTGTAACTACTAAAACTACCACCTGGCTGCGTTTTCGGTCGCAGTCTTGATATACCCGGTATGGATTGTAAAAGGCCTAATCAATACCTTCGGTCCTTAAACCACCATCACCTGCATTTGTGCACCCTACTAACTTGCAAGGCTCCGGCAAACGGCAGAAACTAAGACGGGAAAACCAACGCAGAGATAGCGCAGCCAAAGCACATGCTGAGGATGGACAGTAGCGTTATCAGCTGAAAAACCTTCGCCCTACGCTGCTAAGTAGTCAATACTTATCTATGAGTATTGACCAACCTCAATATCCAGCGAATGGCCTATGATCAACAGCGGAAGGCATGTGACTAAACATGATTATATTTCATTAAAGTACTTAATTTGACCACTGTTTTGTTGTGGTCTATATTTTTCTAACAGCCATAGAAAAATTAACGTTGCAATATTTTAAAAATATAGAGTTCATATCCATTATTATACATGCAAATTTAAATAGTTATTAAATGTTAACTATTTTATATGTCTTGCATATATTTTGATACACATATAGTATACTTAGATATCATGACAAATTACGTTTAGTACGTAACAAAATTCAAATTGGTGGCAATTATAAATCAATCTCATAAATAAAATATAATTTGTATTTTCTTGTGGATTATATGGTAATTGAAAGTAATTATTTTAACGTTAATAGGCACAAACGGTAGCCAATCAAGGTTTAGATAGTACTGTAGCGATGAACCTAAAAGATTAAATACTTCGCAATGTTGCAGATTCTTGCATGGCGCTTAACTTTCCTTTGTTAGCTGCGCCGCAATTGAATCATTCTGTTTCGTCATTTACATTATTATAATTACGTAATACTAAAGTATACATTAGGTTATAATACAATATACTTAGTCAAAAATAACTACACGACGTTATTTTGTTAAAGATTATAAGAAGGCGGGATGTAAGCCTCTTCCAACAGAGCACTGTAATAAGTAACCGAGTTTCTGATAATTCCTTGTTTACTAGATCTGAATATCGTCACGAACTTGTATTACATTAATACACAAATTATACACATCACAATTTTGTTAACAATTAGTTCAAGGAGACAAGCGATTGGCTTTCAGCCTTACTGAGTAACTTGGATTTAAGTGTTTCTACTCCTGAGTTTTGTCCCTTATAAATATAAAGAGTAATATTTTTACATAACAAAAGGTTATATTAGGGCTAGTGGGATTGTCGCGGTGCCAGTTTCCGGCTTAATATTTGCCTCAATAAATCCGTGCTGCGGCAAAAAAGTTAAAGTCCTTTACACAATTCCAATGTTAGGAACACGAGAACCGTTTCTGTTGAACAGCCGACAAAGCGGTTTAAAGCGAATTGTTACGTCTTGGCCGTTGCTGCGTAAAACTGTCGTAAAATACGATAGAGCCGAGTCACTGGGGTCACTTAACACGTACTTTTAAATCGGACAAAATGCACCACGCGCCACGCAAATCTTATTTAAGCAATGGTCTTATTGAACATGTCTGCGAAATATTTTACAACACTACACACCGCCCTTTGTACCGTAATCATCAATTCAAAGTAACAACCATCAATCAATATTAATTAACGTAATGTGATTTTTGCCACGAGCACTTGCCGAGTAATATAATAAAAATTGTTCAATAGATCCGCAAAAAATAACAAGTAAAAACGGCAACACAAAATCTTCGCTGCGTTACCAACTTACCTGTGTGTGAGCAAAAAATATTATTGTCCACCTTCTATTTTTTTCTCACAAATGCCTAGCAGGCAATAAACGTTTTAATGGCCGCAGCGGAGATTTGACAGAGATTAAAATGCATGTGAGTCATAAGGTCCGTTCATGCATAATGTAGGCCAGTGATTCCCAAAGTGGTCCAGGTGGACCCCCAGGGGTCCACGGGAGACTTGCTGGGGGTCTACGTAAGCGTGAACAAAATATGGGGGTCCATAAGATGTTAATGGGGGTCCACGAAAATTTATCTGCTTTTGATAGTAAAAGCAAAAATAAATGTAAGCATAGTTTTTATAAGGGCCTACCTACATTGTTTTAAGTACCTAACTAAGCAGATAATATTTTAATAAGGCAAGCGATTGTTACTTGTCCAAACTTGCGTACTCGATATTACGTACAATTTCGTGTACAGACTTGCAAAGCGCTATCCGCCCGACAATGCTTAATGCTTGTTCAGACATGAACTTGATCACCACTATAAATACTTGATGCCAAAGGCAAACTCATTCATTTGTTTCCGGAATTTCGAAAAAAAGTGTGAGAAAATTTATATCAGTGTTTGCTAGTGCCGGAGAAAAGTAAGTACCTACCTTTTTTTTGTTATAGTACTTAAGTACTTTGTTTCCGTGTACTAGTCGGTTGATCACAACTGCTTGTATAGATAGGTAAGGTAGATTAGACGTGTATATAATCTAAGATAGGTAACTTAGTAACTTACAGATATTTTAATTGTCCTCTTTCGATTTGAAGACAAACACAGCACGTTTTATTCCATTGTTTTTTCACGAGAGAAGCACTGCCTCTCTAAAAAGGCCGAATAAGCAATATTGCAGAGCAATTAATATTGTAATTTTTCTTGCAAATAACTACTAGTTTTATAAAACAGTAATTTCACAATCATTTTATATTAAATAAATAAATACACCCAACAGTCACATACATAGTCCTGACCCCACACTAAGATCGAGTCTTGTGTCGTGGGTATCAGGAACTACGAGAGACTTTTCGGTCTCACAAACACCCAGACCCGAAACAAATACCTGTGGATCACACAAATATTTGTTTCGGTGCGGGGATCGAACCCGCGCCCTCTCGTTTCACAGGCGGCGTCTAACCAACTGCGCCACGGAGGCTGACTAATTGAGGCTAATTGATTTTGAAGTAACTACATATTTTATCAAAATTATTCCTTTTCGGAAAAAGCGAGCGGTGCGCGGGCGACGGGAAAAGGGCGGGGCTTGGGCTTCGATACCAGTTTGTCACGTTTTAATGTGCGTTTTAACAATGAAGCCGCAGACAAAAAATACGCAAATACACGGAGCGCGTGAACTCATTGATTTGATGAAATGTTAGTTATCGTTTTTATGGAATTTTGAGATTTCGACTTTTATTTTTTCCTACACAAATATGATCAGTATTCGATACTGAGTACACCAATTTTTATTTGTACTATTAAAAATTAGTGGTAAATTAGGTACTTTAAAATTGATACCGTTTTGTGAAAACGTCTGTATTTGTCTTAGCGGTTTATTAGTTGGTCCCTTTACAAGCCGTAATTCTATTTCCGCGTGCTGACAAAGGCTGCGGTGTGATACCTATATTCAGAAAAAAACTTGGTTACTAAAACATTTTTTTTTACAGGTAAGGTAACTGACACGAAACATGGCTACAGCAAAGAAAAAATGTCGACAATATAGTGTCGATTATTTGAAATATGGTTTTGTTCCATCAGAGGCAGACAAACAGTTGCCCATGTGCCTATTATGCAACAAAGTTTTGAGCAATGACTCTATGAAACCATCAAAGCTCGAAGATCATCTAAAAAGGTATCATACTGATAAAATAGGTAAAGATTTAAAATATTTTCAAACATTGAAGGAAAAATATGAAAAGAGACCCACCATGCACAGTATGTTCGCTTCAACATCTCAAAGTAACGATGATGGCTTGCGGGCATCTTACAATATCTCATTACTTATAGCAAAATCTGGAAAACCACACACTATCGGAGAACAATTAATTTTACCCGCTGTTGAAGAGGTTTTAAAAACTGTTTTGCACAAATCTCCGTTTGACGTACTAAAAAGAATTCCATTAAGTAACAATACTGTACAAAGACGCATTGATGAAATGAGCTCTGATATCGAAAGTTTTTTGTGCAATCATCTGCAAAAAAATCATTTTTCTATACAACTGGACGAGTCAACGTTACCCGGTAATGAAGCATTATTATTGGCATATGTCCGATTTATTATGGAGGAAGAAATTCACGAAGAATTGCTATTTGCCAGAACTTTGGAGACTGATACTAAAGGCGAATCAATATTTAATGTCCTGAGTAATTTTTTCACGGAAAAATCGATTCCATTTACAAACATTATTTCAGTGGCAACAGACGGAGCTCCTGCAATGGTCGGGCGATATCGTGGGTTTATAAGTCATCTCAAAAGAATTATACCAGGACTTACAGCTATTCATTGCGTAATCCACCGACAACATCTTGTGGCAAAACATTTAAGTGACAGGTTGAACCAATCTCTTCATTTTGTAATAAAAGCTGTCAACAAAATCAGAAGCAATGCATTGAATACGCGTTTATTTGCTCAATTGTGCGACGAAAATGATGAAGACTTCCAACGACTGCTCTTACATACTGAAGTACGCTGGTTGTCGAAAGGTGCATGCTTAACGAGATTTTACTCTGTTTTCGATTCCGTATTAGAGTTCCTAGAAAGTAGAGATCCAGATTTAAAAGAAAACTTGATCAAACTCAAAGCAGACATTGCGTATTTGACAGATTTGTTTAAAAAATTTAATGATATTAACTTGCAGTTACAAGGGGACAGCCTGAATTTAATAAAAACAAAGGGGATAATTTCGGCTTTTCTTGGGAAATTGAAATTTATGAAGCAAAACATTAGTCGGCGCGAATTCTCTCAATTTCCAAACTTGTCGCAGGTAGAATGTATTGATGAGGATATCCATACCTACAGTCAACATTTAAATGCCCTGCATGATGACTTCAAAACCAGGTTTGAAGATATCCTGACGATGGATATACCACCATGGATCATAAATCCATTTGATGAAACGGAAGTGGCCAATGTTGTATTACAAGAGGAGCTGCTCGAGCTAAGCACCAATGAGGAGCTGAAGGTGAAATTTAGAAAAGGCTACCAAACATTTTGGCTGCAAGCAGAAATACCCGAAAAATATCCTGGACTGTGGGAAATCGCAAGGAAATTTTTAATAGCTTTTCCCTCGTCATACCTTGTCGAAAGGAGTTTTAGTGCCGTTACAAATCTCTTAACAAAAAAAAGGAGCAAATTAAACATCACAGAGCGGGGGGATTTGCGGTTATTGCTCACAAAAATAAAGCCAAACATTGATCGTTTGCTGACACTCCATCAAATACATCCTTCCCATTAATTAAAATTATGACCTGAACCTATATTACCTTATTATTTTTTTCTTGTAATTCTATTCTTTTAATAAATAAAGTGTTATAAAATTTACCATTTTTCGTTTTTATTTTACCTATCGGAATATAGGGACAGAACTCAGAAGCGACACAATTTTTATTTTTTGGCGACTTTAAGAATGTGGTAGAAATGTAGCAGCAGGGGGTCCACCAAAACCAGTAAAATTTTGAAAGTGGTCCACGAGAAAAATAAGTTTGGGAACTACTGATGTAGGCTGTGCTACGAATATTTCCATGAACTGAACGGCAATATTTTGCGTTTCGTGCATCACATTTTCAAACAAAAAGAAACAGCTTACAGTGATTTCACTTAATAACTTTGTTGTATATGAATATTTTATAAATATCATAAAATTCTAGATTTTTATCGTGCAGACGTTTTTAAAAGCATAAATTGTAGATCAAAAGGCGTATTAGTCAAACTGACAACACATAACGACTCGTATATTTTAGTCCAAACAATATAATGCATATAAATGAATTGTTTAAAGTTAAAGTATGTATTATTTCCCACGGCATTGAGATATACGTATTAAGAAGAAACTCACGCGGTACTGTTTTTGAATTTAGTGTAGCATATCGCAGCTTAGTTTCTAGATAAATTTAGTTTTAAGTACCTATACACATATATAGTACAATAATCTTGATATTCTAGTATGTATAAGAAAATGTTTTACATAAATGATCATTGTAACTCTAAAATTGAGGATATCCAAAACCTAAATTATCTTAGCGGGATAGATACCTTGTAAAATTTCGAAACATGGCGAAGTTTAAATTAACTATATATGCGTCCATAATCGTAAAATTAGTTCATTTCATTAGAATATTGTCACCGAAACCCTGTTACCTCATTCCGAAGCAGTAGTTAAAATGCGTTGTGACACACACAAATAAGATAATCCTAATCACCGACAAGACAGATTAGTGATTAGATCCGAACAAGATAACTCGCGCCGACAAACGACAACATCAAAAATTACCTCCAACAATGTAAATAAACATTAGTTAATAACTTCATAATAAGTTATTTGTGTGTTAGAATAAATAATGGCTGGATATTTGCAATTTAAGCATCATAGGTATGTGACAGGTCGGCTCGTTAGATTAATGATTAGCTATCAGAAATGTTGTGATACGCATAATCAACTACTTAGAACTAAGTCGTAACAACGTTGTGGCCGGACAAAGTGTCTACACTGAATATTCATTGAATACAGTCTGTGTATTAAGTTTTTATTCAAATGCAATACATCTTAGAATTTATAAATACACTTTAAAAGGTTACATAATGTAGAGCCATTATGTATTTTGTTTATGCTAATGTTTAAATGCGCAATATATTTGCTGTAGCAATTTCAGACACTTGCCCACAGATTAAAAAGATATTGATCACTTATTTTAAATATTGCAAGCAGATTATGACTTCCACGCCTGCGGCATGTTGGTAATATTCTATTACTTTGCTCACAAAATACCTTAATACATCAAGGTTTAATAATTTGGCAGTAATCTTGGGCTTTATAAAAAAAGCGTCTATACCCCTGGATCAACCCTGGATATCAATGGTTTTAAAGTTTATTCTAAATTTAAAAATAAAAATAGTTTTGAATTTATTACTTTTAATATTGAGCATTAGGATAACATAAAAATTATAAACATAGGTAGAAGCTTGTTTCTTTCTTACAATTTTTGCCACAATTAGATTTTTCTATTTAATTTTTACTTTTAATGTGTAATGTACGTTTCAAATAAACTTTTACATTTACGTGGAGCCAAACAAGTAAGCAGTAACAAAACCGAGCGTGGCAGCGAACAGTCTCGTGTTTACGGACATGGGCTTCGTCGTTAGAGGGATGAGCGAACATTTTAAAAGCTTTTCCGAGGCCGTGCGGGGCATTAAGCCAAAGTGAAGATAAACTCAGTAACAACCGGCCGGCGATATGCTGACTGCGCCATAAATACACTTATCTACTTTGCTTTTGTTTTGACGATAAATCCAGCCGTTTGACTATACCATCGTTTTCGGATTGAAATATAAGTTTTATGACGCGTTCACTTTGTGAATGTAGGGGATTTCTTGCGTGTTTTCACATATATTATTCCTTTGTTGTGCTTACACAATCATTACTAGTGTTATTTGGTTTTAATTATGGCGTGCTGCGAGTTGCGACTACTGTTTTCAATTTGTATCGGATCTGAGTATTCGTTTATGTATACCAAAATTTTGTAAATACAAGTCGACAAATCTAAATGTAAAATAACACAGTTATTGATTTTTTAATGCAATAGATAGTTAATATTTTGTATAGAATTTCGATATCGTACATTTAATTTACTAGCTTTATTTTAACAACACAATTACAAGACTTCTATAATGAGAATCATGTTTATTTCTCACTTATGAACGTCTATTCATTGGAACGCGCCGTGGCGATAAAATTTCAATTATATTGTTTATAACTATATCTCGTAAAATAAACTTATTACCGTTAAATCATAATTATTATCCTTGGCTCGTCTTTTGACGCGGCAAATAAAATATCTTATTCCCTTTAATGTGTATTGTAAATTGGTTGTCTATTCACGGGCCTTCTCGATACCGAGTGTTAAATATTGTGTGCTTTTCTTTGGATCAATAAACGACATTCCTTTAATATACTAAGTTTATATTACATAAAGAGTTTTACAAAGTGGTGAATTGTTTTACCCTTTCTTGTTGTAGAAAATTAGTCTATCTGTTATCATAATTTGATGGTTTCTATCAGCCAACAAGTTAAGCAGCCGGTTGTGAAAAGAGACGTCGCGGGTTCAAATCCCGCATGAAGGCACACGGTTGTGTCACCAGCAAATATTTGCCCACGAGACCTAAAATCCTTCTTATTTTAAATACTCAACATAAAATATATTCAGTGTATATTTTGTTTATTTTTAGATACAATGATAGAAGACATGAGCAAACCGTCGATGTATGGAGCAATGTAGGTATATAAGCACTGATAATAATCAAGTTATTTAAAAAATGAATCCATTAAAGATATCCGAGTCTTAATATGAAAAATAATAATCCGTGCGACTGTTTTTGTAATGCATACATATAAAATGAGAGGCAGCCGCGTACCCTTGTCAAACAAATTTGTTCAAACGCACCTTTTACACAAGAATTCAGTTATAAAAACATCAATATCCTTGTATTAGGGTAAGAAGGACACGTCGCTGACATAACATGACATTTACGATTGTTTTACTTACTTTTTTGGTAAATAAACCTACCGAAATGATCCCGCTACTGAAGTAAATGAAAATAATTTAAAAGGCCAATAGATCTATACAATTATTAGCATACTTGCTGATAACCCATACTTAAGATTCTTTAATATTTGCAGGACAACTAGATTTTTCATATTACGTCTGATGTCAATCTTATTATACAATTATTGAACCTTTTGAAAACAAATGAATAACACATACAAAATGTTCTTTACAGAGCTAAAAGTTAAGTCGAAATTCAATACAAATGAAGTGTTATAAAATATACGATAAATAATTTTACAAAAATGTAATATAAGTATTATTAACATACCTTAAGTTGCCAACTTACCTAAAAGAAATGTCTTGTAAATTTTGCTAGTTGTCAATGGAAATACCAACATTATTATAAATGCAAAATGGTATATGTAAAACATACATGTACAGGCGTGTGAGATAAAAGTAAGAAAGAAAAAGAAAAATAGAAAAAGCGTGAAACTCCAACGTAGTTGTATAAACCGTAAAATAAATTATTGCATTACATTACAATTGACGATCACAAAAATAAAGTAATCCCGCTTCAGAGCCAATGACAAAAACCCCCTCGATCCGGAAACACATTCTTAGGCCCGATAATGTATGAGTGTCGCTTAAGCAAAAGTAAGTTCGATATTTCAAGCTGCAGTTAAGTTATTGGACGTTATTAATAACGCGCCTTTCCTAACTTAATCTGACTTGAAAGGCATTGAGTCGTATGTCGTGTAGGCAATGCATTGTTCAGACAACAAATAGAATACTTTATACGTTGTCTCACTTATCCCCTGACTATACAACGTGCTGTTTAACACTCGGCTTTAGTGCGTGTGTTTTATCACTTTCATAAAATAAAATCTTCATTAATCTCTTCCTTATTATTACTCGTACAAAAATCTAACTCGCATTGTCGCAGTAACAAGAAATACTAATAAAATTAATAAAAGGAAACACTTCAAATCCTTTAAAACACCACATACAATAAAAATGTAGATAATTAAAAGCCGACAGAAAATAAATACTGATTTAACAATGTACGAAAATTAAAATTTATGTTAAAATACTGATAATACAAAAATAACAAAATCTCTGGTATTTTTCTTCGTCGTTATTTTAATATTTTACCATGAGTGAAACAATACTCGAATTTTGTGACAAGCACTATTATACTAGTTAGTACTTCTTATAGCTGTAAGCCATTGCTTGCAACAAATAAATGTTTCTTTCTAATTATAATTACAGAACAAAGCTCCATAGAATCCGTCAATGTTTCTTTATGACTATCCCGGTGGTCGTAGGTTGTACCGAAGCACGACAGCTAAATTTATATTACAATAACGCCTAATCACCATAAAAGAGAAAAGCAGAACGTACACAAAGGTTCAATATGCAAACGCGGCTAATCAGGAACAGTAAAGTTTACAACTTCCAATTATAGATTTTAGTTTTTATAATGAAAACGGTCACATCCGATCCCTTGGACCCCATTTGAATTGAATGTGGAAACATTGAGCGCACCGCGTAGGCGTGGCCTGCCGACTCCTGCTACAAATTCAAATGTTTGTATAAATAAATAACCTGTGACTGCTTTAAATAATTAAGTGGCTAAAAAATGGTACACCCATGACTTTCCAACTTGTGTAAACACTTCTATTTTATTGAAATCGACGCGTCTGTGACGCAATCTTCTACTAAAAACGTAGTGGATTTTTTAAATCAGATTCAATCTGCATTGACAATTTCTTAAATGCTTGAAAAAACATGACCATGTACTTTATTTCGTTGAAAAGGAATTTGTATAAAAATAGTCTCCAAATAAGTTTATTTTAAAGAAGTAAGTGAATATGTAAAAAAACAATTACAAACACAATATTCAACGAAGAGAGAGAGTACTTGCAATTCAAATAAATGAATATCCTCGCATGTGGGTAACAGTATCTCATTGTTTATTGTTATTACATCGGATATTATTTATAAATCATTAAGGCATCGGGTTTATGTACTCAAAAGTGCTCAAGTCAATCGTTACTCGTTAGCTGGCCTGGCTCAAAGTTACTTCTAAAGAATCGAAGTACCTCTTCACAGTAAGCGCTGTGTCATTGCTCTAAGTAAATGAAACAGAAATTTAATGAGTAGTCTTTATTTTTTTGTTTATTGTTACTTCAACATTTTAATTTAATCACCATTCCAATTGGTATACCGTTTGCAAAACAGTTAGCGTTTATTTAACCAATTTTTATTTCTTTTCAAATGTCAATCTTTGTACATGTCTCCAGTGTACGTGCTATAAAAAAAGTTGGATTTTATTCTAATAATAAATACACAAGAAATAACAAAAGTAAAAACAAAAAAAAACGCGTGTATTATTAAAAGTTTTAGTGTGCATTGATTCATCTCCATGAGTTTTTGTGTGCTACTGGTGGAATACGAACGATTGAGTGGCCATAGGCTGGCGTGTGGGCCGTCGAGGACTATTGAGGATTTATTTTTTTTATGCGTACGCGCCTCGTGGCAGCCATGACCGAGGTTACGTCGGCATTGTCCACCGTAGACTAAAATAACCCGCATTTTAGTGCTCGAGCAAAATGTTCGAATAAAATGAATTTCAACTTATAGCGTTTGAACGCGTGCAACCTAAATGATTTATCGGCCTAGCATTTTTACTGTGCTCTTGTTGTCAAACGCATGTGGAAATGTACGCTCATAATATGCATAAATATGTTAATAACTATTCATTTCACACAAATATATGAAAGTGGAGAGCATCTATTAGGCTTGAAGTAAAAACAGTGCGAGCAATTACGAACAATTCATAGAGCATTGTTCATTAAGGTTGCATGCGCATTGTTTTTTCATTAAGCCATAAGCAGTGTAGGCTCGTACGCTTTCAGAGCGGTTAATAAACATGTGCGTCATATTTTACCGCATTGTTTACGGGCACTTCACACGGACACTCTAATGTCTTGTAGGAGACATAAAAATCACCTGGACTGCACGAGGAGAGATAGCAACTATCTGAACGATTACTCAGCGGGGACATTGGAGGAATAAAGCGCAGCCTTATCACATTGTAAGTAAGGACATTGGAAACAATGTCGTAATTTTGAACGTAGTGCCCCGGCGCACAATGTGTGCACTTACTAGGCCTCTCGGTGATTTGTCGCCGCTTTTATTTATAACCGCTTTTTACCGGCGTCTTCCCTTCTTGCGGTGACAAACCACGCTATAGTTCGTTCGGGTAAAAAGAGTATTTAATTTCAATATTATGAAATGAAGACTCTAATGGCTAATATATTGCGTCAGCTTATTACTATTATTTGATAACTTCGGTTGTGTAGTAGCAGCCTACAAGGGATGTGAATTTATTTATGCATATAAATAAAAAATCGAATAATTTATTACTGTTTCAAAATAAACGTTGCAAACGAATTAAGGTAACACGCAGTCCGAAAAGTATACACTATTTTTTGTGACATATGCATGAATTTTTTTTTCCTCCAGTCAAATTAAGTGTAGGCTAAGCGCAGGAAACACAAACAATCTTTCCACTATATCACTTAAAAGTATAATACAACCTAATAACTTAACAATATTAAAGTATGTACTTTATGTTTATTGAGTTCAAACAATTAACTTTTTTTAGTTAATAACTTAATCATTCTTTTTATTAAAAATTCCTAACACTAAATGTTATTAAAATATGCTCTAAAACAGGTAATTATGTATCTTAATACCTGACAATAAACACTTAATAGATTTACTAAAAGCTTTAACGTTCAAATTGCGCCATGGGTTGTATCGTGATGAGCGTAAATATTTTCTAATGCGTTTTAAACGCGTAGGACGAAAATTTCTCCTTATCCTACCTATATGGGCCCTTATCACAGGTTTAGGCGTGGTCGTAAAGCCTAATGTACTTTACGCCAATTGCTTTTAAAATCTAATTTAGAATAAAATAATAGCTTTTACAATAAACATTCCACCAGACACATTCGATTTAAAGGCTTTTGAAAGGAATTGTTATGAAAGTTATTTCATTTTGTCATAATAAAGTACGTTGACCTCAAGGAAACTTTAATATACTAAGACCAAATAGAATTTCTGAGAGTCTTTGTTGTTACATGCGGAATGTTTCTGTTCATATAAGGAATGGCTAATCAAAATAATAAATCTAATATAACGCACAGATCTTTAAAGCGGGGAATAGTCTTTGCTGCGCGCTTAAATAATTATGTATGTCTCATGTCTCCCACACGCACGCGCCTGTATTCCGCAGAGGGTAGGCAGAAGTGCTACTATTGACATCTTTAATTCACCGAGCTTACTTTCGCCTAAAATGTGATAGGTGAACCAATCGTAATACCAGGTACAAATTGCAGGCCCGAGAAACTCATATTGAAATAATTTTCGCAACGAACAACTTACACAGATTGGAGTGCCCGACCTGGGATTTTTATTTCATGACTTACTGAGCTGTAATTCAAACACGCACGGTTTATAATTATATCAACTGCCTCGGTGGCGTAGTTGTACTACGGTACGACTACAAAGCTGAGGTCTCAGGTTCGAATTCCGAGTCGGGCAAAGTTATATTGGGTTTTTCTATTCATTATCAGGTCGGAGTCAGGAATTTGTGCCCGATATAACGATAGGCTCGCCGCCTATCACATCATGGGACGGAACATATCTACAAGACGAAATTTGGGTGTCCTGGTGTCGCCTCTGCCTACCCCTTCTGGGATAAAGGCGTGAGTTAATGTATGGATGTATAATTATATCAGTAAAAATATGTTTCACGTGTATTATAATAGAACGCCAAGCAATGGTAAGAAATTGATGTCACAGGGGAACCAAAAAAGTTGTTTACACTTTCCCTATTTTATACTTATTTAATCGAGATACACCATACAGCCATGATTTTCTATATGAGACTATAAAATGACATTAATACGTAGTTGGAAAATAACTATCATTAAATTGAGCGATAACGCCACCTTCGGAAATACATTGTAATCCTTGTAAAGTGTAATGGCTTTATAGGGCACATCTTCATGTAATCCACCAACCTTCGTTAGACACATCAAAATCATTATCCAAATACTTGCTGTACATAAAATTTTAATTAATAGCATGGTAGTAATTACCCCACTACAACACAGCCGAACCGTCTAAGAGAAATTTAAACTATGCATGTTGGTAAGGCTCGATAAAATCAATTTTGTACTTTACTGTCGGATGTCATAATAAATACTGCTATATAGCTTTTCATTCCCAGGTTTACTTTGAATTAACTACCGTGGAGCCGTTTAACCGAAAACAAGTCTTAGCTGCTTTTATTTTAGAATAAATTTGTGTTAGCAAATGTTTTAATATGACGATATTACCTTTCTCATGTTTCGTGGACAGTATTTATTTTTGTGTGAGTCCAAATTCTTGTTAGAATCGAGTGGCGCGAGGAACTGGTTTCGGATTGTGCCTGCTATAAATATGTAGATAGTGACGCCCCCGAGGTGATCACTACTTGTTATGAAGCATTTTAAATATTACATCGCATATCAAATAATATCATATTTACTATCTCTATCGGCCAGATTGTGTTTACTTTGACACGCACGTTTTATTAACCCGTACCTATTAAATTCTACAAAGCCGTGTCGTAAATTTTAATAACAACTTGTCTATCTCCAGGAGTATACATTTTAATTAGAAGTAATTAATAAATTACTGTGAATCATCCCGAAGAAACCAATTTGTTCATATTACTTTTTAGTTATACTCATATTTATAAATCCTAAATTTTGGACAGTAAGTTACTCATTTATTATACAGTTCTAAAATATATCCTTAGATTATAAAGCGAACCTGTTCAATTTCATTAATTTCAAAGTACTATATTAAAACCAACACGACATGACACACGCATCTTACTCCGTGAAATTTTTCAATCGATAACATTTCTTTAAATTAATAAAAAAAGGAATGCAATAATATTTTATTTAAAAATATATCACAGTTTAAGAGACATAATATGTTGCCCAATTATGGTTACAAGTTTGTATAGGAAGGTATGTACATCTCGGTAGCCCTTGAAATCAATCAGTATTCAGATCTCATGTGGCAGTGAGAAAGAATTAAGGCAACATGTTGTGATCGGACAGGGAACAATAGAGACGGAGCACGGACAAAAACCAGCACTCATGCAAGCACAAAAGCAGCTCCGCCGTGCCTGCGCGCGGCCCGCGGCCTCATCGAGAGTATTAATTAGTAGCCATAGGGTGACAATGCATCAAAAAATCGATTGCCAATCATTACGCTAGCCTACAATCCTACCTTAACGACCACTTTAAAACACTATACTACAGAATTTTAAAGACAAAACGTGATCCCGATATTTCGAACCGTTTACATTTTGAATATCGTTTAAACAGTTCTAGTTTTTGCCAGGGCCCACACGAGTTCGTTGTCCGGAAAATTAGCCGTAATCATGGTTCTCCTAATTAACGAAAAAGTGTCGCCATATCGAGGCGCCAGAAAAGGATGCCCGAATTACTCGTACATTGGCCGTCGTGAAACTCAAAAAACCGTTTAAAAATCACTCGCTCCGCCCATCGTCCGCCCAGCGACTCCTGCTCACTTATGATTTATCGTTACGAGGACAACCCGCCCCCCAGACTAACTAGCCGGCTTCCGTCCCGCTAATTATACGTACACATCGCCCTTACAAAATCTCAAATCGCATTCTTAAGCCCGGCGTCGCGACTCACGGCAACTCGCGGCAACTCAAGTCACCGCGCGCCGTAATCATATTCGACGCGGCTTATCCGTCTTAATCGTTCGACTTCTATACACGTGCTGTATCCGCCGCATCCGCACTGGCTGGTCGGCAGCTGTTTACTTCTTTTCGATACCTCTCGCCTCCACGCTGTTCCTTTTTAAAACACACGATGAAACGTCACTTCCACTTATTATAACGAGATTAAAAAGCCCACGCAAAACTGGCTACTGCAAGTAGGTTCGCGACGTCGCAGGTTAGTATAATCCTAGTATTAAATGTTTATAGTTACATATAAATAAGTAGCCGTACTTGCTTTAAGTACGTGCAAAGTAAAATAATACGTCGTTCTTCGGTATTGTTTGCTGATTTAGTTACCGGTCACGCATCAAGGACGTGGATCGAACGTATTCAGAATAATTTGGAAGTGGACATGGCCTGTTCTCACGCTATAGGCATTCTTACTCTGTAGATAAGAGCTGTTCATATGCATACGCATAATTGCGTGATATCTTCAAAATTTCTTCGTTGTCGTGACGCGCCACTTGCCACTTCCACAGTCCAGTTGACATGTCCGACGCGACACACACGTCACACGTTGGCAAACTAATGTCCGGCGCAACCGTGACCTCTGACGCCGTTGAATATTTTATTCAAAAACATTAAATAATTCTTCTACGCGTTTGCGTTGACAGCCAACCATAAATTTCATAACGTATAAAAAACTAATTTAAGCGAGTATAAAGTAAATTAAACTAATTTATGAAATAATATAAATCCAGTTATTCCAAATATTACAAGCACAGAAAAGTTGTTCACATTAAAAGTGATAATTTATAATGGATGCGTTCTAAGTTTCGTTCAAAACTTACAAGCACCTTCAAAAAGGCTGCCGGTAAAACTAATAGCTAGACAATTTTATCCATGACAAATTGGTCGCTTAACCGACGCACGCTGTTCTGAATAAATTATTAACAAGCTCAGTTGAAAAAACGTTGTTGTTTAATGTGGCTCGCCGAGGATACAGCGCTGCTGGCCCCGCGCGCCGAGCTCGCAGTGAGGGGCGTGCACATGCAGCGGAAATATCTAAATACAAATAGAATTCACCTATGATCATAATTCGGTATTGTAATACTAATCCGATAACAAAGGAACTGAATAGTTATCTTTATATCCCTAATGTTCATTTTATAAACCTCTCTTTACGTAGTTCAGCATAGTTTCCTAAGCTATATAATTAGTAGAATAACTCAGATCAATCAAAATAGTTGGCTTTATGCGCCATCATTTAAGTAATACTATTTAATAATTATTGCTTTCCTCAAAACTATTAAGTAAATAATATTCAACACGCCATGTTTACGAATGCCCCTTCCGCTATGGTCATGTAATATATGTTTTCAATATCATTATTAATGAAAAAAATTTTACGAGCAAGCATGCGGTCCATTTACAATATTACCCACAATATGCATTAATCATTTCGCTCATTAATTTATGATATCGTTGCACACCTTTTAGTGCCAGTACATAAAGTAGTCATGACTTATCTATAGATGATACGAAATCGTATGGGAATCGATATAAATAAATTGCCCAATAGAATTGCCCGAGGTACACGCTTGGCCCGAGATCAGATACTATAACTCAACACGCAACATATCAATTAAAGGGTGTATTAAACATCCTCATCTACATATACAGAGTGTGATTTAAATGCGAATACACAATTTATGTATTTATTAACTTGTTACTCGCAATGACAATCTCAAGTGTCAACTGTGAAATAATACGTTGGATTCGTTTAAACTACTCTATACGTAGTACATATCGTGATGTACTTATGTACGTATATGGAGAGCGTAGATGTTCCCAAGCTAAAGGATATTGTGTGGAATAGAAATTACACCGATATGCACAAAGCGTCGCGAAACATTTTGTTTTAAATCTCGATGCTATCTCGTAGTGGATTACCTGAATGTTTTGGAATATACGAGTGATACGGCGCAAGTTTAAGGATGCAGTTAAACGTGTAATCGGCGGCATTAGTTACGTCACTTTGTGAGTTCGCAAGCAATATTATTATGCGATTATTTACTTGAAAGCTGACATTTCCATCAGGCAGGGGAGCAAAGGCTATCGCACTGTGTGTTGGTACCACTTTACACGCGGCACTAACGCCGCGAGATATCTTTGTTTTGTCATAAATCGCGACTTTATTTACGATCAATATCTACCGGTGATTTATACGTCACTATTACACCCTATCAATACACGGGGTATGAGCATCCTTTGTCTCACGGGACGCCCATAACGTCCAGCTTATTGGAATATAAATAAAGTAGCTTTTCTTGGATGTTATTGAACCTTTTGAATTGTGCAGCCTCCTGGGCAAGCCATTAGTTTTCCAGACGCAAACGCTTCGTATCAAATGTTACAATGGTAAAAGAGTTTTGAAATTCTTGCTTCTGAGCTCTCCTTTAACAATAGGGCACGTGGTATACCTGCTATGAAGTCTATCGATTTTTTATGTAAGTAATATAGCATTTATTAACTGAATTTCTATACATTTCATTACTGTGAATAAGGAAAAAAAGATGTCTACCACGTCAACTTATTAAAATTTGATTACACTTTTATCTATGCAAAAAATTGATTGGTTCGTCAACCTACCACAAGCAATTGTAGCAGAGCTTACTGAGCCTAATATAAAGTAATATATTTATTGCAAAAGGCCAACAATATTGGCAAAGTCAATAAGGGCACATAAAACTACAAACAGTTTATTGTGACTTCAAGTTGAGATTTAAAAAAACCTATGCTATAACTTCTGCACACTTAAAGAGCTGAGCTGAATACTTTTATTTCTTTTACAAGTCTGCACCAATGTTGTTCGCAGACTTGTTGACAAGAAATAACTTTACATAAAAAGGTAGTAGAACATCAATTTTGATAAATAACTGCCATATCCAAAGCTGAATTGCAAAAAGGTCACAATGGCATTTATGTGGACAACTTGATGACTACGTCAAGAATTAATTTATTATCTGGCTCCGACGATGGGGCGGATCACGTACGGTCTAATTAAAATCTACCATCAGAGTACTTTCTACATATTCTACTAGATAACTACGTGAGCTTACCTGGACGAGTTTTTTATAATCCCTTAATGGGTTTAGATACGACCCGAGCTCCGAACCGGTGAACATAACTTTCTACGGAATGGGAAAAATTTACTTGTATCTACATTCAACACGCCTTTCATGTTCATCCAAAACCTGTTTTAATTAACGCTAAATGAAACTGTCTTCGTCAATCCGCTAATCTTTGATTTCCTCAAACAAAAAACGCAAACAACAAATATTTCCCAGTACCTCACACTTTATATTGTAAACGTAGAGTTCTGATACCAAGAACCTTTATAGTTTGGTAATCTGGAATTATTATGCGCAGTTGGTTAGACGCCGCCTGCAAAACGAGAGGCCGCGGGTTCGATCCCCGCACCGAAACAAATATTTGTGTGATCCACAGGTGTTTGTTTCGGGTCTGGGTGTTTGTGAGACTGAAAAGTCTCTCGTAGTTTCTGATACCCACGACACAAAACTCGATCTTAGTGTGGGGTCAGGACTATGTACTCGTATGTGACTGTTGGGTGTATTTATTTATTTATTTATTATCGGACCCCGAACAGTGGTATTATTTTATTTTAATGTACTAAATGTCTTTATAAATTAATTACCTAACAAACAAACGTGTTAAACGAGTTTGGAAATAGAAGTAGAAAAGGAAACCCTATGCCTAGGCTCAATATATTACAATTCATAAAACAGATGTTACTTCCATAAAACCACAATCAATAATATCAAAAATAATATTACAGTACAATACGATACACATACAGACACAATAAATATGTATATTGAATGTTAATAATAAAGTTTACAATGTGATTAGAAGCTGTCGCGCCGGGTCGCTGGGTTATCTTGCTTGCGTCTACGATCCTTGTCAGCTCCTCGTAAGCACACGCACTAAAGCAGACTTAGATCCCTTAACGCGGTTATCAATGATAAATTAAGCAATAACCACAATTGCCCGGACAAGGCTTATTAAAAGAGCAACATAGTTAAACGATAATGCGATGCGTGCCTACATAGACATAGTTACGCGGCAAAAAAGCATCGGGTCATATTTTTTTAAATAGATAAACACTCTTTGTCATTAGTATTGCACAGCCCATATACGTCCCACTCTTGGGCAAGGGCCTACTCTACAATTAAGGGTACGATTGAGAGTCGTTAGGCTATATATGTATATGTCATTAGTAGGTAAATGAAAAATAATGAACGTTACCAATTGCTGTTTTATAGGCATAAACAATTGACCACAGCGTACCTGACGATAAGTGCTGTGGAGTTGTATGTACCTACAAGTCGGCATTATTATACGAATCTGTTCGAACTGAAAAAATCGATACATGTATGTGGTCGCTACCAGAGCGGATATCCTTCCACGAGCAAATCCATGATTTTCGCATAAATTAATTTAATTAAAAATAATTAGTACCATTACATAGTATAAATGTTGAGAGCACTTTGACCTAAATATGTCCAATTAATATTGAGGACGTTCCTATGTTAGAAAGTTGTAGCCGAGCGTCAACATGTCCACAGAAACTGTAAAAGCGACTGGAAACTAACAACACACTTCCATTCACTAAAATGTCCAATTAACTTGCATGAAAACTAACATTATTCGTCATTAAATTAAATTATTTATAGACACACTTGAAATTTGGAGATAACAAACATCAAAACACGAATGTAGGAAAAGCGATTTCGTTTAATGTAAAAACTTTAAACAAAATCACTTATGTATTGGACAACTTCCAATAATGTCTGATTATTGTCTTGAACCAAAATGTTACCAATAAATAAGCAATATCAAATAATCTTTGTTTTAAGTAAAATATTCACTTCGGAGTGCGTAGCTCACTGGCCTTTGCAAATATTTGACTCCGTTCAGAGATCCACGATTAGCCAAAAACGTGCGTTTAAGACTATCGAGATCTAAACATTTACAGATAGGCCCAATTAGTTGCTTATTCACTTGAAAACCGCTACAAAATGTTAACATCTTTGTGTATTTCTATAACAAAAGCGGGGTACACACAAACAGTATTAATACAAATATTTAGTAAATAAAAGTAACACAAAATTGCTAAACGAAAAAATATATTTGTTATTATAACAAGGCAACTGAACTTAATATAACTTAATGATACTTAAAAGTTGGGAAAAAATATTTCAAAGCGTTGGATTTCCAAATTTATTTTATTTTAGTAGTCATTAAATTTAATTTATTGCTACGGTGCTACTATTAAAAGGCTTAGTAGGAACTTATCTCTAGTATCTTTTTCGTAGTAGACATTTTAGGGTTCACTGGAGGAAACGTAAAAACGGTGGTTTAATATTAAGTAATTAGTTGCTAATTGAATGTATTGCTTCGAAATTTGAGAGTTATATGATAAAAAAATCTGTTTTGGCTGAATAATTATTTTTATTGCCAACTTCGCAATTTTGCCATTGAGCTGGATGGGTTGAACAAATAAAAATATGCTTAGGATTATTTTAAACCAAATATTGTACCAGTTTACTTACATGTAAGATGTATGGTATTATAAATACTTTTTGTGATAAAAGAATATAAATGAATTTCTATACCAGTCGTTTAGAAGTATGTTTATTATAGTGACCAAGTCAGCAATTTCTAAACACAGTGATAAACATATTACGAAAATTGCACTATTTTTTTACCAACTTCTTATTAATTTTAATAAACTAACATCACTTCGTACATATAAAACGTGTGGTATACTCACGACTGACAACTCTTTCAGAATAAAAAAAAACACGGAACTTACCTGAAAAGAAAAAGAAAATTGTCAATATATATTTTTCCAAGTTATGTGTGTATTGATAATAAAATATCGTTTACATTTTACCGGTGAAGGAGACATTATGATGACTTGAGAGTTCTGGACTGGAAGGCAACACGGTAGACTTGGCCAAAAAATCGTCTTAAGCGTAAAAGAGGCCCAATTCCGTAAGCTTTTAGCTTATTTATTTAACAAATTACCCAAATCATTACTAACATGACTTAGGAGGAGCGCAAACATTTAAAAATAGTTACTTTAAAATAAAAACATTAAAAAAATTTAATCGACTGTTAATAATTGAATTTACTGAATGTAAACCAAACTTCAATAAAATGATACAACGTAACTTTGCCTTGAAAGATGTTTCCTATCGTAGTATTTGATCGGCGAAGCAAGAATCCGATGTGTAGCGACTATCCCTAAAGTTCAAGGTAAGTCATACAAGATATTAGTAGCCAGGAGCGAGTATTTGTATATTATATATTATGTGCTGTTTTATCGTGAGTAGCCCTATATCGCGTGGTCATTTAGATCATAAAACAATAGAACAGTTGCAACTGAGAGAATGCAATGCGCAGTTATGCAAATAGAAGGGGTCGCGACCGTAAGCATGAATATTGATACAGCATTGTCGAGATCGCAGATTTCACCAGCGATAGCCCCGGCATCTACTCTCTATAAAATACAAGCACGTTTCGTAAACGAATTAAGCCGAACTGATTGTCTGACTATGGTGATTATCTTTTTAAAACAACGCTCAATATAGAACATACCTTACATTTAAATTTAGAATTCACGAGCGCTTCATCCGACAGTAATGAGAAACTGTAAAAGAAACATGAACGAAATACCATTCGCCGGCAATAGCGTAATACTTTTAAAATAATAAGAATGGCACGAAGATTCAGCGGAGTGGTCACGCAGCGACAATGGTCGGTCCGACTGAGAAATGGCTTCAAAAACGTATATAACTTCGTCAAATGGTCATAAAATGGGACCCGTTTTATGGCGCACCTTTATAGCCGCGAGCTACGTAAGGATGAGCGGCGAATGCCACGGACCTGGCCCCAAAGTTGAATCCGGCTGTCCATTTGCAAGGAAATGGCGCATTGCACACTGCTGACTAATCATCTACCGATAACAATCTATACACTACACGCTTTATTAAAATTTACAAAGGCTAAATTATACTTGTGAGCCCAGTTCCCACCTACAGTCACGAGAATGCTATACACAGGATTTTGATCATAAATATATTCATTCATTACCAACAGGTAGTTCGAAATTGAACCACCAAACCTGTAATGTAGGATTAGCGCGCATTCCACTGAAACTTTTTGTATTGAGCCTATTTATACGCTGTACGGAGCTATTTCTGACCAGTAACAATAATTGACAACGCTGAAGGCGGTAATTGCGGACGCTATTGTTTCATAGCGATAAATTTAAAGACATTTTAATACATAAATTACATACATACATAAACTCACGCCTTTATCCCCGAAGGGGTAGGCAGAGGCGCCACCAGGACACCCACATTTCGCCTTGTATGTTCCGTCCCACGATGTGATAGGGGGCGAGCCTATCGCCATATCGGGCACAAATTCCTGACTCCGGGCTGATAATGAATAGAAAAATCCAATATCACTTTGCCCGACCCGGGACTCGAACCCGAGACCTCAGCTTTGTAACCGTACCGTAATACAACTACGCCACCGAGGCAGTTTAAATGAAGCTATATCGTAAATGTCCTGAAGATTTATATACGAATCTGAAGTTATTAAGCCGTGTCTATGTAAATTATGTGAATCTTTCTTATATGACTCTACCATATACCAGCGCACATTTTTGTATTATTTTTCTCCTACGTATTACCTACTTATTGCACAGGCTACAATGTTGCTTCGTTACTTTAATCGAACTTTTGAATAATCAGATCTTTGCTATTCAAATTGGCACTGAACATTTTATGAAATTGATGTGCCTTATGCCTTGTGTTGTGAACTAAAATAAGGATAAAAAATTACAACTATGAATGAAATGATTAATTGTGTTATTTATTAAAACCACTTATTAAAGGGGCTTTATTAAACACTTCCTGACTTTTATTTCTTTGCCAATAATTTATGCAGGTATTATAAAGGCGGGCTTATTGTCACGAGAATTCTCTCCCTGTCAACCTTCTAAATATTATCTTTTGAATAGGATATGTCTACGTAAACGCCTTAGAAATTAATAAAAGCCCACTTTTTCAAAAATATTTGTCATTCAGTTGGCAAAAGAAACGCAAAAGTGCGAGATAATGGATTCGTAAGAAAAAACGCCGCCATAGTATTCTTACTGCTACCTGCAGCAGGTAGCACCAACTTACGATGACGTTTACATCTTTACTAAAAAAAAACGGGTCTAATTTGTTTAGGATTTTTTCTACAAGATATTGAGTTACAAGTTTAAATTAAAGAATGTGTTAAGTAACGCTTCTATTTGTGTGGAAATGTGAATACTTCTTCGCTAAAAAAATTAACGGATGAAATATCGAAATGAGTGTAACTGAACAGATGGTATGTAATTAACTATCAAACACGAAATTTATATAAATTACAAGGTTATTTTGCTACGCCTTTTTTTTCCTCGATGATATATTCAATTATTTTATGGTGTCTATATTACTTTGATTTCTATAAAAAAACGTTATAAACGAATCATTGCCTATAATTAAGTATTACATACTTTTAACGCTTTCCCATATCGCAATTGTTGACAAAGCAATAAACACCGATGTATTAATGATTACGCAAACATCTTATATTTATAGTACGTATTTACTGGAGTGCACAAAGAAATAAAGGCTGTGCTAAGTGAATCACTCTAGAGTTTATACCCGCCGCACCGTTGAAAATCTAAAGCCGTGGAGCAGCAAGGAAGAATCAAACTTGTTCCCCGTCATGGAGCGCAGGTTTTGGAGCAAGTGTGAGAAATACTCGCCATTATAAAACAAAACCGACGAGCATTTCGCTTTAATAATAAGCCTATTCATTTAAATAATTCAGTTTAAAGGAAGGGTTGGAACCATTCAACAGTTCGCTTATAAACGAGTTCTATTGAGACAGACATTCTTGAAGGCTTAAATTAAAAGAAAATTATGACGGTAATATATCCGCGCAATTGCCGACGTACAATAAAATTAAAGCGGAAAGTATTTACTGTCGGCTTGTTTTCACTAAATCCCATTATTGATAGACGAAATTAGCACTAAAGAATATTATCTTTCGATCCTTTTTATCAATCGAAATGTTAATTAACTCTTTGAATAAAATATGTTTGCAACCACCTAAAAATTTAAATAAAGTAAAGATATGATAAGTTAAGGAACAGTAATCAGGGAATTCAAGAGGAGGTTTTTACTTGTATTATAGAAAATATGAATAAACATAATAATAATGTTCTCGTCTTAAAACCTAGGTAGGTATTTTTGTTGGGAATTCCTTATGACTTATGATGTAATCAAAGTTAACGACCTAACACATCATCAATACAGTCATAATGTTTATCTGAATATATTCTATTTATCACTGTCGTCATCTGTGCATTTTAATACGAGTCGTGTCTCTAATATCTCCGTGTTTGTCCTGCAATATTGGTGTCGCGCAGAAGGCTCGATCGAGACCCAAATGTCGAAATCCGACGACGAACGCAAGGTCTAGAAGTCGGATAGTCCGTCACGGGACTCAAGTGGACTTGGGCAGGACACGTGGCTAGACGCACTGATGGCAGGTGGAGTAAGGCGCTAACAGAATGTTGGCCATACTGGGTAAGCGCAGCGTCGACTTTCCGGCGGCAGGTGGGTCGACGACATTGTCAAAATCGAAGGCCCAACCTGCGACTGACAAAAGACACAAAAAAGTGGCATAATGTGAGGGAGGCTTATACCCAGCAGTGGGACACTACAGGCTGTGGATGATGATGATGATATCCTGCAAAATCCTGGCACCCCTCAGGATCATCCTCCCTATTCAATATCTTAATAAATTTTTCCTCATTCAAGCATTCCGCATAAATGATGTCATCCATGACAGTATCTTCGTAACACAAATATTATTATTGTAATATATAATATCAAAATATACAGTAGGTATTCAGTTTTATTAATAACTGGAGCCTATTGAACAAAATCGACCTACAAAATGTGGATAAGCATGAATAACAATTCATCGTGTAATTGCGGGTTACGCGATAACCAAATTAAATATTTTTAACGGCCCGTTTCCTCGACTAGTGACGGTAATGCGGCTTGAAATATATCGACCATAAAAGTGTTTTCCACATGCGATAGCGTCAACTAAGCTGCATTCTATTAAATATTATAAAACAGGTGCTTTAAACGTGACTTTTAGTTAGTATATATACGTGCACAGATTATACTTGTTTTCTGTTACTTAGGCTTTTAAGGTCTTGGTTCAAAAAAAATTATGATACTGTATTTTGTTGTTCCTATTTTCCTTTTCCTATCTAAAACAGTATAGAAATCTCCTATTAACTTCATAAAGCAACAATAATATAAATCGAGTCGTGATAATTGTTACAAAAATATTGTATCGATAGTCGAACGCGCGTAGAATCCCGTCCCTAAATACAAAATGGCGTTTAGCTGCCGTAAGGGGGCGGTGGATCATCGTCGGCCGGCACCACGGCCCTATACAATTATTGGATGAAATGTAGTCTCCACCACTATCTATTGTGTTGCCTATCCATTTCTTACAAATGGAACTCCTGACATTGAAATTAAGCAACCTACGTAAGATTGTTTTATTAAATAATAAAATTAAGTATGTAACAGGCGGCGTTTTTTTATTTATCTTTATGACTGCCAGTGCAGCGTGTTTTTTGGAAGGCGCGATAACATTTGACACATGAATATAACTACAAATGTATCCAAATTAACGTGTTACAAAAGTATTACCTCTTCTAATGTTATAAATCCATCCATAAAGAGTTTAACGGCCTTTTTGGTAAATACGTAATCATAATAAAATATCTGTGTGAAAATACAAGGTGAATAAAATAACGGTGCCAAAGCTGGGCGTGGGCGTAAGATTCTTAACATTTCACTAGCGCCATTAGCATTTTACAACTTTTATCGATGTACTAAACGAGATTGTGCCGCGGAACGCGAGAATCGGTACTTCTTCCATATTGCTTACATTTTATCTTATGACCCGAGGCGTTAAAAGGATTCGCACACAAATGAAGTGCGCTTCATTACGCTATCTGTATAAATGCGTTTGTCAAATAAAAATATCTTCTCATTAAACTAATACTTTTTCATGCATCATATAAGTCGGTGCATTTCAATAGTTAAATGATCCTCAGTTTATTCCAAGGATACAACTGATGGTCCACAGAAAAATATCCACTTTTAATTTCAATACTAGAGAGCTAAGATAGTTCTACGCAGCGTATGTTCAGTGAACCGCTGAAATACGCAAAGGATAAAAAATGATTACATTACATTGTTTGCTATTTAGCCGCAAGAAGCGTTAACTGTACTAAGAAACTCCACAGTAATTATGGCCATTGTATTCACTTCCATCGCTTTGTTCTATACAGAAAACGTGGTTGGAATGTTAAAAAAACCTTTATGAAATACGCATAAAATCGCAAAAGCGATACGTCAAGCCGCAAGTCCTAATTGTAATTTAATAGGTAATATTGAAGCGGGTGATATCAAGATCAAAACGTGCCACACTCGTTTTAGCCTTTCCGAAATTTATTTTACTTATGCGAACGCTGAACAGAGCATGTACAATAACGCACTAAATCATATCAAAACGTAATGCGACGGAGGTGTGTCGGGCGAGGAATTAAAATGCAATAATATCCCGGCCGTGCTGTAATTCTGGCCTGTCTCTGATCTCTGCAGATTATCGTAAAGTATTTATTTATCCAACGTTCCCTCCGGAGGTTAGATACCATCAGGAAATCAATTTTGCAGCCAACGTCATTGAGGCGTAAGGCTTGTGCCCTTTAAGTTACAGGTGCCGCTGCTGTCGATTTAAATCTATAGATATTAACTCATACTTCGGTTGTTTGTTAAAAAATCAAGATAACTGACCCATCGCGGTGGCCAACGCCCCACTGATAATATGAACAATTACTTAAATGTAAAGCAATTATTCCACCACATATGTTCCCATTATACGTTTGTATTCACGTCTAATGTAATAAACGGCAATTTGTTAGTATAATATCATTAAGATAAGAAACACATTATATTCACCGCATAATATTACTCCTACGAATTATCAACTTGAATCTTTTCACCATTACAATACATAGTTCTTTTTATGTAACGCGTACGTAAATAAACATAAGCAGTACAGTTTTCAACCATTCAAATTAAAATTCCGTGCATTCGGTTAAGTAATTTGAATAATCAATACACATAAATTATTCCGTAAGGGTTATTATTGTAATTTTATTTTCCGCCGGGTTATTTTATATTTTTGGGCTTGTTTAAACAACGCACAAATTATGGAAACAAGACAACACGATAGTTAATCGTTAACCAAATGTCGAGAGTTTAAAATGTATACCCGGCGCAGACTGCGGAGCTCAGTGCGAGTAGTGCGACCGTGTGCATATGCTTTAATTGCTGTAAGCTCGTGCTTAGGGCAAACGAACTATGTCTTTTAAATCGAAATGTACGATTATGTCTCAATCGGTCCACGCGTCGAACCTTCCAAAGATATAAACCTAATAAAAACGACAGCTACAAGTCCGCTCCAACTAAACTCCCATCACGCCTCCGCCAATGATACACAAATCATAATAAACTTCATACAAGTTCAAACTTATGAACTACATCCACCGCGCTCTCATAACTATCTCTACATAAACGCCGATGTATGACGTAGAAAGCAACAGACCCACTAGGAACCGGTTCAACTTCACATGAATGCACACACATAAAGTGTCCAATTAAGTGAGGCCTATGACAGGCTGACCAGTGTCCCCGCTCAGTAACCGCCGCGGAATGTACGCGGGGGGCGAGGCGGACCACGCTGGAGTGGTAGGTACTTACAGTCAACAACGATAAGAAAGCGGACTCAGTTGAGGGTCTGTCAAGTAACAATCTATATTATGATTACTAACAGATATTGGAATGATATACATGCAAAAATGTACTATTTTCTCGAGACGCCAATAAGCTGCCTTCATCCGAAGACTTAAAGAAATAGTTTACTATCCAATATCGGACTATCTTGCTTAATTATACCTACATATAATTTGTTACTAAATTTAGTTTTGGACATAAAACTAAACTAAGTACCGTTAAGACCGTTCTAAGATAATTTACTATTTTATCTATCACTGAAATGAAATCAGCATCAGGTTTACCATAAGAGGAAAAGTACGCAACTAAGGTTTATGCATCATAATAATATGGACGAACAAATGCGACTAACGGATAAACATAATAACCAGATTTATTATAAATAAAAAATATAGTAAAATGGAAATAACATTTTTATTTCAGATCACGTAACCGTATGAAATTGTTTACTACTAATTACAAATAATTAAACATTTTACTGCAATTTATTTGTTTAATTAATTCCAAATGGTTTGCTCGAATTGCAGTGCTCTTAGAAGTAATTGAAACCATGGCATTATTAAGTATGAATTATTTTGCAACAAATGTAAACCATATTTAGTCTGAGAATACTACCACTTAAAATATGGGTGTATTGAATATCTTCATATCACCTCGTATAGATTAGAAATAAAACAAACACACGCTTTTTGGAATTATATTTTTAATTTTTATAAATTAATGTTAGAATCAGGCTTCGTAATATACCTCATTTTTATTTGTCTGATTGCATATCTACTAATAAAAGCCATTGATTATTGTCATTTCCCAAAACTTATAGTTCGTTTGGAACTAAAGACCGGTCGATAACACAAATTAATCACTTGATATTTTTCCACATCTCGAATAATTTGTCACCGTATAAATTAGTGTCTAAGCTGGTTCTTTAATAATAATACAATGTAAAAGTAGATACGTTTGTCGTCTACCCAGTATTTCCAGTTTTGAATACTGATGTATGTTTTAGAGAAAAAGTGTGACTTGAATTTTATAGGCGCAATTTGCGAGGCCAGATATTTTAGTAAAGTTAAAATATTTTTGGACACAATTTTACAAAGATTAGCATCAAGAGAGGTTTTTGGACCTGATTGGAAGCTTCGTCGTCTGTGTATATATACCACTCTGGAGAAATCGTACTTACGGCTATTATAGGCGAGAAATGCACTTCCCGCTGGTCGACACAATTATGCCGATCTGAACCCAAAACACAGCATTCTTGCGTGGTCCACTATGACGGGCTTCCGCTATCCTGTTCTAGGTTCGCTATCCGAGTGGATAAGAATACCTTAGCATTAGCGAAAGTGTCTCTGGCGATTTTCCCCATCCAACGAATCGTAAAGATAAAGCTAAGCGAGGCAGACAGCGGCCTGGAGCTTTAACGAGCTACAGCAAGGCTCTACCAGTTCAAATGAGACTGTTCACTAAATATAAATAAATATTAAATGAAAATATAATTTGAGGATTTTATTTCATTTTAAAATACATGTTAGTATTGAAAAGCTGGTATTAAAGTGAGGTGCATTTCATCACAACGCGACAGCAGGAAGCCAAGTTATAAAGTTAACTTGTCACCGCGTATGCGTGTTGAGCGAGTGCGAAAATGGCGGCCGTGGTCCGGGAGTGACTTGTTACACTTATTTTATTATGTTCACACTTTATTACACGTTCGGAGAACAGTTAGAACGTGCTGAAATGGTCGTGTAGATACAATAAATACTACTCTAGAATACAGCTTAATGAAATGTTAGAAATGGCTCAAAATAATTATATTTTGCACCTGATGGTACGTAATTAGCGCCGAAACAAGATCTGGCTCATTTTTTTATTGTTCTTGGTGGTAAGTAGTTACCGCTGCTCATGAACATCAAAAATATATAAAATGAGAGGGCCAAGGAAAGGACAAGCGGGCAAGAGGCTTATTTTATATTGGGTGTATTTATATTAAGAGGAGCAGAGGAGTATTGTCTTCAATAATCTCACTGGCTGAACGTAGCCGTAAAGGAGTTTTTTTTTTAATTTACCCACATTTAAGCAGAGAAAAAGTCAGTTACTGTTGCACAGTTGGCTGAAAGTTAGACTGTACTCAGAAAGGCCGTGGGTTTGATACCACCATAGAAAGAAATATTTGCGAGATTAATAAATAATAATTATTCCGGTCTGGATGGCGACCTAAAAGCTCCTCGTTGTTCCTGATACAAGACTGAAGTCTAAGACAACATTTTGTATCCGACTTCTTAGTCAGAGCATAGTATTGTAGCTACAGGAATCATATCGGCCTTTACGCAGAAGTACATGAAGCTTGAATAAATAAAATAAAATACAGGAGACCAAGACACGTTTAAGTGGTCTTTACCCCGCTGTTCTGAATAATTTTAGCAAGAAACTGCCTTGTCTTATAAAACTATTTTAGATACATGCCATTCTTCCGAATCACCAACTAGATAACACTCTTTTGAAGTGATAGGCCATAAAATGTTAACAAAACAAAATTTTACAACCAGTTGAAATCGCGTTATTACGACCTCACAAGGCGTTAAAGTGTGGGGACTGTGATATTATAGAACAACTTACCACCGTTAAACAGGTAATATAAAAAAAAACAACCTGTCTCCCTTTAGTTTTAATTGTTGTCTCCAAAAAATTTCTATTCGAATATTATAAATAAAAATTGAATATTCAATATGGCTATTAAATATTATGTGTTTTTTTATTAATAAGTTAAGTAATAGAAAAAATATTATGCTGTAAATTATTACTCAAATTTAAATCTTGAATAAAATTTGCAGACATTGCTAGATTGTAAATTAAGATTTTTTAAATATCATAAATAATTTACTTTATTTAAATCTTAAAGATGATTAAGAGAGCCTCCTCCGTTTTCAAAAGTCTATTGATGAAGGGATAATAACATCTCAGACTCCTTACTTCGAAATGATACTATCAAGTAAATTTTAAGTTTAATTACAGATATTGCAAATGACATACCCAGTAGTTATAACTGTCGGCACAGTTATATGTCACCTTGGTATGTAAATTGAAACAACAGAACGGAAATCGGTTAATGCACTTTGGAGATACGACAGAATTTTTTGTTTATCCAAGTCTCAGAAAGCAAGGTAAGTGATTTTTTTCCAATGATAACGCTTTTAGGGTGCGTACCACCCAAACTCGTTATCAATTGTGCCTCGGAACGCATTTAGGCGAGCTCCAGATCGAAATAAGCGTTGATTTAACGTTTAAAGGTTTAGTCGAGTTGGCACGTTCATCTTGCCAACCAATAAATTCATTGATAAAAAGCGAAACGCTAATAACTTAAAAACAGCCCGCACTAAATCGGCGAGTGCGTTGGACTCTCTTTGATGATGAGAATTATCGATTTTTGTTTGCGCCAATTAATTTATTAAAACGCACTTATTGGATCACCGTATCTTCATTTTTTAGGCTTCCACTTCTTTCGGATAAGTACTCAATAACTTATTCGCCCAACAGAAAGTTTTTCTTTAATTCTCGTACTTATTTATCCCTCACTGCGATATGTATAAATACAATATTACACATCAATTGTAAAGATAATTGAATTTCCTTTTTATCCATTCCCGTTTTACAGCCTCAGTAAATGGCTGTATGCGGAGAGTAAAAAACAATTACAATAATGGCCGGTTAAACGTGCCTCATAGACACTGAACAATTAGTATCTAGGTATTGGCATGAAATAATGGAAGCCATTTCACACTATAACGTAACTTGTACGTGGGTCAATCTCCAAATCGGGCGTATTCGTGTGATCGCTCTGGTGCTTTTCAGTTATTGATATTTAATGGTAATTATGTAACTCATTAAAAAGAATGATATTCAAATAGCACATTTTTACTATTGGCCTTCAATTTACACTTATAGTTATTGAAATATTAAAGTTCAAAAAAATTCGCGACCAGAGCAATCATAATTGGTGCCAGAGCAATCATAAATGGTGAAATCAGTGAAACAAAATACAAATGTATTGATAAAATATTATTTATTTAGCCGTTTTATTTATTCAGTCTTACAAATAAAAAAAAACTAAATATTTAATATAACATAATTGCTAAAATAACAAATTAACATAATTATAAAAATCAACTTTTGGTTTAGTTTCATATATTTGGACTTAATTAAATCACTTCTAGGTTAATGAGACAAAATTAAAAACATTTTGATATCAACCTACAGTCTTTTATAGTTATAAAATAACTTAGACTCATTAAAATTTAATTTAAAGTATTAAATATTAGTTAAAAGTAAAAGTATTAAATATTAGTTAAAAAAAAAACAGTTTTTTCAAGATTATCTAAGAGATTTGTAATAATCACATTTTCCTTAACTACTATTTAGTGGAAAAGAATTAAATAGAACAACACAAAGTACAATGCAATTCAGAATATGATCAGATCAGATTGAAATATTGTTTGCAAATTATAATGATACAAATTTTAACACCAAGTAAAAAAAAAATACAATTTCTATAAGGCTTAGTTGATCAACAAATTTAATTTAATTGAATATAAGGTTTATTGGAAGCTCAGAAAATTGAAAAGTCATCAGAGTCGGAGTCGGGTAAATCTTCTGCTACAGCAACCTTTGTCAAGGTGTTATCGTTTTGCAACGAAGATAAAACTACCTCGGAAATACTTGGAGTCATTAAATTTTCATAGTAAATAGATGGGACTTCATCAAAAAAACTGTCCGGCAGGTCCGAGTTGTGTAATGATTGTTGACTTTGATTTGCAGTTATAGTTTGTTTATTATTTAGCACTTGTGGGAGCTGAATTTGCTTCTCTTGATTGTAATTTTTTGAACGCTTAACCAGCGACGGTCGGCTTGTCTTCCTTGTTGCCCGTGACACGTTTTCTTTGAGGTGCTTTGGTTCGAATCGCTATTAAGTTGGTAAAAGCCTAAGTGTTTGCCGTGCGGTCATTGTACAGCCTCTTGTTAGCAGTTGTCTAAATCACAGCTTAGTCGCCTCATAGCCAAAACGTTATAGTATTTGCTGAAAAATAGATGTATAACGTACAATTAATGCAAAATATCATCGCTCTGGTCTTTTTGGACAGAGCAATCACGGTCATAGCGATCACAAAAAGTCACAAAATCATAAATATAGCCGAATTTAAAAGCAGTAGAAAGTTGTGATTACGTCTCATAAAAAACATCATAACGATCACTTAATTCACATAAAAAAAACATTCACAAGCTTATTATTTAATTTAAATAACATGCCATAGCAATCATAAAATTCGAAAACCAAATCCAGAGCAATCATAAACTTACCTTCGTAATGTTGGAGCGCGGGAACGTGGCACACTAGTATCCTCCTCGGCGGTTAGACCACTACTGGCGTTACCCCACGGGAGGGGAATAGAGTGTCTATAACGCGTAACCATGGATGAGCGCGATGTTTTACCTCAGCGCAGAGCGATGAGATAAAATGCCCGGTCACGATTTTAAATTCAAATTGTGGCAAAAGTATTGTTCATAGAACTAAAAATATTTTATTACGATGAAGATTAACTATCTGTTAAGTAATCTAAATAAGTTGTTTCATATGAACCTTCTCATTAAAAAGTTAAAGAATATTTTTTTCATTCAATCGGGAGTTCGGTCAACCCAGAGCGATCAGGATTTTAGGGTTTAAGATTTTTTTTTAAATATTTATAATATACTTATTCATAATATTAGCGTTGTATCACGTAGATTAGGCACCAAACTGTATATAAAAAAATATCTTGAAAACGTATTTCGATTTTAAAAGGGGCTTATTCAGCCCGACACGAAAAAAAATGCCTTTGGAGATCGACCCACGTTCATTAAGGCGGGTGTCGATGGCCGCGCTGGCGGGTGCAAGTTGCATAAATCAGTCCGGGGAATGCTGCCCGGCGCCCTAATGCGCTTTCGGTGTCGGTTGATGGCTCACCACTCTTCCCTTCCAACCTTCACAAATCACTCTCCAACAATCATACCCCTAATGATTTTTATGGCAGTTTCGAATAACCAATAATTATTAAGTTTGCATCAAAGTCGTGACAGGCATGTGAGATGGCTACTGGCGAATTTTTTTGGCTTCAACCGTTTCGGTCTTTATTTCATTTAATGTTGGACACAGAATTATCTTGCTCGGTTGTTCATTCACCCAACCATCAAAAATCTTTTTATACCGCTGCTAAACGCTACTTCGCTGAACGGCTATTCCGCTATAAATATATTTTTTAGACCGCTACACACGGTAGGCGGAGAACCTATCGCCAGTCAGTTACAAAAGTTTACAACAGAGAAATAAATCAATAACCACTTCGTTTTCTTTTTTTTAGTCGACTACGACTGCAAAAAAATTCACTGGTGATAAAACAAAAATTAAAACTAATCATAGAGGTTCTACAATTTATATGACTGCTATGTTTTCGTAGAGTATTCAGTCATTACTCATTTTGGGTTACGTTTGGAAAGAGTTATTGATGACTATAATTAATAGAAATGTAGTGATATATAGCTCGTTTTTATTTTATGCTTGTGATTGAGGTGATCACATATCGTAGTGTAACCACAATGACCACACATTTGTTGGGATGCAAACGAAACTATTTACTACAAAAACCTATAAGATATATGTACATAGATAGAACGCGTGCATTTGAGGTATAATCACAATTTGGTATTTATAATATTGAAGTCAACAAGTCAAGTCTTTGTTCAGCAGTGGACTTCCCATGGCTGAATGAATAGACAGAATATTGAAGTCTATTAAATATAAATAAAGAAGAAGAGAAATATAGGCTATTTTTAAATTTATATCATACATGACATTGGTCCCAACAAAAATACTCAGTTGATACTGTTTCAACTATTTGACTGAAAAGTATTTTAATAAATATATAATTTTAATGTTCATTGCCACCTCCTGTAATACAATTTATCAACAACCGATGATCCATATTCAATATTTGGCCTTCAAGATTTTCAAAGCAAGCTCAACAGGGATAATTCTTTTGTTAAAATCTCTAGTCATTTTCTGAACCTTAGTCCCAACCGCTTCAAAGCGAAAAATCAGCCAATGTGTGCTTATATAAAAACGGGTATTATTTATATATGATATATCAAAACAACTATTTTTGAAAAAGCAGTAAATTGGGTGCATTCTTAAAATTACATAAGTTGATGTTGTGATTGAGTGCGATTCTGTCCTTTAAATAAACGCTTGTTTAGTTATATCTCACTAGTAATTGTTAAATAATTATTATCAAAAGTATGTTTTGTAACCTTCAGTAATGTCTGTTGCTTATCTTACCAAATATAATCTAAATAAATCTTTGTTTTCCACGATTCGATCCCTTACATTTCGTCGTCCACGGCTTCTACCTGACTCGCCTTCAAATCAACCTTAAGGGTGTTCCGAACGCATCATTTATTAATTACGAATGCATAAGATATTTTCAATAGCTTGTATTATAAGGAATCATCCCGATTAAAACTCTTCCTATGCTACTCCATACGTAATGCGACGATTACAGTCACGCACGTGAATATTAAGTGTATGTTAATGAACATATTTTAATAACAACATACTTTGTTACGAAAATAAAATCGTGTTAATATCTGCTGTTCATGACGATAAATCGTATCGTCCAGTTAATGGTGCAGTGATCAATAAGTTTGCGTTGGTTATATTAAATATTCGATTCATATTCATTATTCATATGTAAGTTTGAAATACACATTTATTACAAAGATTTTTCGGCGGTCAGCAACGGTCACCGCTTTCGGTTCAGCGAGTTAAAGATAACGGTGGTGACAACGTTGAAGTAACTCAGCCAACGTTATGGTGCGGCCCGTATAATTTGGATGACGTTTTTTTTATAAAAATTACCTGTTGAATTGCTCATTTTAAGCTATATATATGTAGATTAAATTAAGATAAGTTCATATATGCGTTGTTCATAATTCACATTGGGATTTTATATTTTGCAGATATTGTAATTTTTGCAAACAATATTGTCAAACCGCACGTGTCAATCATTAATTATTATCAATTAAAGGCGTTTATTCCGGATGAGGCTGAAGATAATAATTATAGATTACGAAAATTTGAATGGCATGTAAAGGCAATGATCCCAAACACATTACCTACCATAAATAAATATTTAAGGCAAATCAGATTTTGATTTGGATCATTATTGATCCAACATTTACGGCAGTTTTACTTAAGGGGACCCAATAAGAAATTTAAGGAAGGTAAGTAAGCCTGCTCCAAATTTTACTCTGGTTGGGCAGGTTTTTGACCATAAAGTGTGAATATAATAACATTTTAAAATTGAATGGTCGCGTCGTTCCTGTACGCAATTTTAGCGCAATACGCAACTTTTTTATTCGCAATAACTGAAATGTAATAGTTGTGAGGTTTTGCAGAGTTTGAAAATAATATTAAGTACCTAATCCCGATATTACTTTTATTGGTGCAATTACATTACATGAGATTGGGGTAAAAGTCATTTTATTTTTGGAACGTAATATTATATGCAGCATCTTCGTTTTATTCATATTAAAAGCGAAGTAACGTATAATATGCAATAAAATTGAGGAAACTGCGTGATGGGGCCATAAATAATGATAAATAATGTAACAAAATATAAGAGCGGACTACTTTAACCACACCCGTATATTTCAGCCTCAACATTTTATATGCGCACGTCAAAAGGTGAAGAACAGTATCGTAATCGTAATGCGACGAGAACTTTTACGAGCCCCAGACCTGTTTCAGGCGGTTTTTATTCCACAGCTTGGGAAATAACAAAATAACATCTGAACCCGTGACTCAAAATGCTTTTTTACAGTTCGAAGGTTAAATTATCTTGGATTAGTTGGAAATCCACTCCGTTCCTAAAGACAGTGCCGTGTAAATTGGTCTTTTTGAAATATATTTCGGCACCTTGTATCTATGAAATATACTTTTGATTGTTTCCTTAACTTATCCCGGCGCGACGCGGTAAAGTGAGAGCTCTACACCTGAAGTTTAGTGTGGAATGCGACTTTAGTGTAATACCATCCAGAAAGAGTGTAATTAATGATTGACTAATATGAAATGTTTTGATTAGGCAAAATTAGACCGATCGTTATAGTGTCAATCGAGGTACCACTTTCAATCACAAGTAGGGAAAAATATTGTGTTGCAAACTCATACGGCTTCTATAACAAAAAAAATATTAAAAGCATGTGGAATCCAATATAAGCCAACAGAATGTTATAAAATGCCTTTCTCATTTTAAACATACAGCCTTAAAACAAGTTACAAAAGTATACACCATGAGTGATAAGTATTAGTACTTGAATGTTAAATATTGCGAAGCTTGTTAAGAAACTAATATGAATTACAATCGAAAGTTATGTTTCACGTACCTACCGTAATCTTTACGTAGTTTCTGAACGAATGTTTGATATCGTTTGTGAGAAGCGGCTTATCGTAATTTAGAGCCCCCGATTAGACCTCGCCAGCCGACATACGCTAACGAGCATTCGTTTAAATTTATTTTTATTTTAACAACAGTACGGTGCCGATGTTTTGTCTTCTACCGACGATTTTGCCAAGTTAATTGGATTGTCCGCTGTGAATTGTTAACCGTTGTTAGTGAATGTGGAAATAGTATCGTACGATCAATCTCTGCGTGTCATTATTGATTTACGGTGCGCAGTAAACAATACAAAAACCAACAGAGCTTTTATTATTAAAATATGTAAGTAAATTACCTTTGTTTTAGTAGTTTTCAGCGGCGCTCCTGTAGACACAGCGCAGATCTCCACCTCGTACCGATCAATCCCTGCCTCGCGATCCAAAGACACAGCCGTTGACAGAATCCCCAAAGAAGAATCTATGTCAAACAATCTATCCACTTGTCTTCCGTCACCAGTCACATTCACTATGTAATATTCTAATCCTAATTTATAATTGTTTGTCAAATTTAACACAGCTGTACCAGCAGGTTCATTTTCCGCAACGGACACTGATTCCACATTTGACCACGTGACGCCTTCCAGCTCCGTGCCGCCCATGATAACACTCAGATATGTTTCCGTACTCTTTTGTTCACTCAACACCGCCTCGTCCGTAGCTTTTATGACCAAGTTCCATCTAGCCTCGGGCGTCGCCGGAGGATACCGTAACGTTAGAGCACCATTACTTCTATGCAAGTCGAACAAGTCATTCCCGCCATGTATAAGCTTATACGTTACTAACCCGTTTGTTCCTGAGTCCAAATCACGTGCCAAAACATTCATAATGAATATTCCACGATTGGCACTGCGTCCCATTCGTTCAGAGCTAATAACAGCGGCATTCATCGATACGAATATTGGGGCATTGTCATTTATGTCTTCCACAATCACAGTGACTAATTTCTCAGCAGATAATCTCGCTGATGGAGGCTCGGCTCGGTCGTAAGCGACCACAGTTATTCTGAAAGTGTCAATGCTTTCTCTGTCAATAGGCAATAATGTGTGGATGACACCAGTAATGTTGTTTATGGCAAAGTGCCGCCTGTTATCGTTCGGCTCTTGATGCGTTATGGAATAATAAACTTTGCCATTCAAACCAGAGTCTGGGTCTTCCGCGGTAACAGTTACTATTGGAGTATGTTTTGGAATACCTTCTCTAATTTGACGTACTATAGCCGTGTTTGTAAAAATGGGTGCGTTGTCGTTAGCATCAATAACGTTGACTATGAACGATATGCTTGATGATAGACTGGGACTACCATTATCTGTAGCTGTGATGTTTAAAACATAGGATGTTAAATCTTCATAATCCAATTGTTTGTGCAAAAAAAGCTCACCGGAATAACTGTCTATAAAGAATGCTTCTTTCCGATTTCCAGATGTAATAGAAAACTGTAATTCTCTATTTATTCCTAAGTCAGCATCGGTAGCATGGAATTTGATTATTTTCTTATTTACCGGTTCGGTTTCTAGAACTGATACTTTCATTTGTGTCTGGGTAAATACTGGTGCATTATCGTTTTCGTCTAATACATCAACAGTAATAGTGGTGGTGGCAGAAAGACGAACATAAGAAGCAGAATCATGCGCCATGATGGTTAGTTGATAATGATCTTGAGTTTCTCGGTCTAGTGGTTTGTTTATGAGTAATTGTCCTGTAGCTTCATCTAACGCAAACTTTCCGTGGTCATCCCCACTTATAAGTTTGTAATAAATGTCACCGTTCAAGCCTTCGTCTGCATCAGTTGAATAAACTCGCATTATTGAAGCCCCTACAGCTGCGCCTTCGGAAACTTCAACTTTGTAAGGAGTCCGGACAAATACGGGTGCATTGTCATTTACGTCCGTTATGTAAATTGTCACTCGAACAGAATCCGACAACTTCACTTTACCATTATCACTGACTGTTACTGTTAAAGTAATATAATTTTGACCAGTGTTACGAGCCAAGATTTCTCTATCAAAAGATTTCAACGTTTTAATAAATCCATTTCTAGGATCAATTCTGAAATCACTTTGTGCAATAGGGAGTGAAAATGTTAATTCAGCGTTGCGCCCGATATCCTTATCCGTAGCCGTTAATTTCCCCACAAACGTATCAGCAGGCTCGTTTTCTTTAATTTTGAATATAAATGTAGTATTAGTAAATTGGGGGCTGTTATCATTTTCATCCAGAACATGTATAACTACTGGAACTTGAGAAGATCTTGGCGGTTTTCCATGATCCGCTGCTACTATTGTTAATGAATAATAATCACGTTCTTCCCGATCTAATAAACTTTTAACATACAAGTAACCATCCGGAAAAACTCCAAATTTTCCATCCGTATTTCCTTCTTCTATGTAATAAGATATTCGACCACTCATACCTAAATCAGCATCAGAAGCAGAAATGGCAAAAAATCTTGTATTGACTAAAGTCGATTCCAATAATGAAGTTTCGTATGATGTATGATCGAAAACCGGTGTGTGATCGTTGACATCATCAATGATTGCAGATATGGAGTGTTTAGTAGCAAGTGCAGGACTACCATTATCTGTTGCTGTAACCTCAACGAATATGACGCTTCCAGGTTCATTTGTAATGGGCTTATTCAAATAGATAACACCAGTTGTATCCGATATCCGAAAGTTATTGTCAGGATTATAGCTTAAAGTGTAGAATACCGTCCGATTAGATCCAGAATCTCGATCTGTCGCTCTAGCGAAATAAACCTCTTGTCCGACGGCCATATTTTCAGGAATGTGTATTTCATCTTTGTCTTCAATAAATATTGGATAGTTATCATTGACATCCAAAACAGATATATTCACTGTGGTAAAACCATATGCTACACCAGTTTTAGCCATTACTTTCAAGTGGTAAGTCATTTTATCTTCACGATCAACATTAGAATCAGTTGTTATTATACCACTCTTTTCATCTATCTTAAAAACGCGCTTGGGATCACCTTCTAAAATATAATAAGATATTGTGTCACTCGATATTCTGGCACCCACTTTGCCTACATATCGACCAGTTTCAGGTTTAGATATTCCTTCATCTTCAACAATTTTGAAATTATAACCACTATAACCATCAAACTGGAGGGTTTTACTCTGTGATGTTTTCACTATTTCAACAATAGCATCCTCGGTAGCTCGTCTGTTTCCTTTATCTTTGCATGAGATTTTCAAGGCGTACATTGTTTCTGGAGCTTTACGAAAATCTTTCTGTAAAATAACATTTCCAGTCCAAGGTTCAACATCAAAATAACCATCTCCGCCGCTTTCAAGTTTATACATTATACGAGCGTTTTCTCCCTCGTCTAAATCGAAAGCATTTACTTGTAAAACTTGCGAACCAGGAGCTAATTCATCATTTATACTTTCTATGTATCGATGAGGATAAAATACAGGATCATTATCGTTGACATCCAATACTTTTAGAAATATTGTGGCTGTAGATGATTGTGGAGGAAACCCTTGATCTTTAGCGAGCACTTGAATTTCATAAATAGGAATCCTTTCTCTATCCAATTCAATGACTGTACTTAATTGACCGGTAATAGGATCAAGAACAAATGTGTTAGGGTATTTTCTTTCTATGATCAGAGGCAAATAGTATGAAACCGATCCATTAGTGCCTTGGTCATAATCTGCGGCAGTTAAAATGAGAATCTCTTTTATTGGTTTAATATTTTCAGGAAGTGTTGCATTGATTTGACTTTGTGGAAAAGTAGGTGCTTCGTCATTTTCATCCAGAATAGTAACTTTTAATCTAGTATATGCCCATTTCGGATTAGGACCGCCATCTCTTGCTGAAACGTTTAATTCTACAGTTCCTTGTATTTCGCGATCTAAAATAGACTTTGTCGTTACTAATCCAGTTAAGTGGTCAATAAAAAACCATTGTTGTTGATTCCCATCATAAAAATCATAGTATATTTCAGCGTTGACGCCAGTATCTTCATCGGTAGCTGCTATACTGGCAATATAAGTTCCGGATGGTGCAAGTTCTGATAAAATGGCAGAGTATTCAGATTTTTCAAAGACAGGTTCATGATCATTCACATCATTTACATGAATTACTAAAAATGAGGTAGCGGTACGAGGCGGTGTGCCTCGGTCTGTTGCAACAACTGTGAGATTGTACTTACTGATCTCTTCTCTATCCAAAATTCCATTAACATGCACTATATACACACTAGATGAATTTTCTAGGCGGAAATGGTTCAATTCATTACCAGACACTATGCTGACGCTTGTGATTCCATTTAATCCTGCATCTAAATCTGTAACGGTGATGGCTGCCACGAGGGAGCCATTTTTGGCATTTTCATCAACTGTAGCGAAGTTAGCAGTAGACGGCACATAAGTGAACGTTATAACAGGATCATGATCATTAGCATCTATAAGATTAACTGTAACATACGTCCTTGCATCTTGTCGCGGCACTCCATGATCCTTGGCAATCACAGTGAGCACACAAGTCATGTTACAAGTAGTATTGCTACAATATTTTGGACAATTCAATTTCTTTATTGTTGTAATAACACCAGACTCGGGATCCACGGCAAATTGTTTTTCAGTGTCCGTAACTTCATAAGTTATTTTACTATTGTCTCCTAAATCACTGTCAGTAGCTGTCACTTTTAAAACCACTGTCCCAGGAGGAACACTTTCGTTAAGAGAGACTGAGAAGTCACTCTGGTCAAATATGGGAGGATTATCATTAACATCTAATATGCTAACATTCACTTGAAGATACCCGTACTTTGGAGGATTGCCACCATCACGTGCTGATATATTTAACACATAAAAGTCAGTCGTTTCTCTGTCCAGTTTTCCAGTAGTTTCTAAATGTAAATAGGACGTTTGTCCGCTTGGATTTACTGTAACATTTAAACGAAATTTCCCTTCTGTATCACCGTCTACTATTCTATAATCGTTAGTTATACCATTTTCTCCCAAATCTTTGTCTGTCGCAGCATCTAGAAGTAATTTTGTACCAGCGGAAGAACTTTCAGAGAACGCAACTGCTATGCTCGGTTCAGGAAACTCCGGGTAGTTGTCATTCACATCTGTCACCCGTAATCTCACTTCTATAGGATATGTTGGTTGGCTAGACAGAACAACAAACGCGTATCGGTCCACCGTCTCCCTATCTAAAACTACATTTGTCCTTATTTCACCGGATACTGGATCAAGGATGAATTCCTTAGGCGGCTCGTTGAATCGATATGTAAAACCAGGTTTTATAGGAATCCTTCCAACGACAGTTCCGGCGGGTTGATCTTCAGGCACTCGAAGGTCGACGCCAGTGTCGACGGCGCGGGACTGCATCTGTTCGGCGATGGCGTCTACGCGCGCGCCACAGAACAGCACCAGCGCCGCCAGCGCCACGTGCCATCGCCCCATCCTCGTCATGACATCGACAAAAACATTGCAAGGTCTGTTCCTCGTCAGCGAAAGTCAACGCGCACCGGGAGCGCTCGCTATGTCCCGTTCGCGCAGAGTCGCGCACTCGCTCTCCTCAGGTATGCAGCATGGCCGCGACGACCTGCGCGCGCACGAATATCTCACGGAGAGTGCGACTCGCTGCGGCAGCGCCTACGCCGTCACATTCATTCGTAAACACACGTGACACCACACTATCCACGACTGTACAAACAATAAGTCAACCAAACACACTGTTGAACACGTTCCTTAACAGTTACCCAATCGGGTTGTACACAAACGAAAACACTTTTCAGTTATGATTTGTAACTTTGACAGTTTGGTAGGGCGATACGAGCGGCACGCGGGTTGCGTCGCAGTCGGCGCGGCACTGGCAGGCGGAGGCTGTCGGCCGCCCCGCGTCCCTCCCGCCGTCGCGCCGACCCCTCCCCGTAGCACTGAAAAGCTCCCACTGCGGCTGCGTGATGATGATGCCACGATAATGGCCGCCGAAGGATTTTAGTATTTATTGTTCGATCCGTCAGTCGATTTTTAAGGAAATATTCACAATAACTAGTTACGATAAAATACCAACGATAATTATGCATGTGAATGACTTAATTAGCAATAAAAAATTAGTTATTTTCATTTTATTAATTTTATTAAATTTATTTGCATATTAATATTGCAAAAAAAATCATCAAACCGGGTATAAAATGTGAAGAATTGATAATATCATTGATATAGTAATGTAACTGAATAATAATGTATTTTAGCGTGCGTTGATGTCTATTATAGGGAACATGCGGGTGCGTTGCTACGTGACATTATTTGCTTGCAACAACTGTGACTAAACATTATTAATATTCGTTTTAATAATTGTTTCTTTCATCTACCTAATGTATATTTTAAAACAGTAAGGTTGTAACCGAGAACAAAAATAAAAAATCGTAAGGTGCAACGTTTTTTCTCTCAAATAAACACAATATAATATTACCAGTATGAGGAGAATCTAAAATTGTAGAAATGATTGTCTAATATTTATAACATTATATAATAAACGCGAAATACCGTTGTTTTAGTAATTGCTTAATTAACATTTTTATGTACTGATATAATTTTATTATGTGTTAAGAACTTATTTATACTTTGGAGACGTCAACTTACTACAGAATAACAATAGGAACAAGTATTTCTACTTTGTAAAAGCTTAAAATTGTAGAAACAATATGTTCCGGTCTTTAGAAATTTGTAAAAGTTTAAGATTTATAATCAAAGAAATAGACAGAATGTAGTTTTATACTGAAAAGTGAATGTTACGGTATTAAAAGACCAAGTAATTACAAACTTCATAACTAAGATGTATATAATTATTTTACGCTACCATTCATTAAAAAAATGACTTTAACTTCTCTATACTAAACGGTATTTCATAGGTAAAGTCCGATTATATATACAATTTGATTACAATACATAATAGGTGCAGTGCAATGCAAATACCGTTATGCCTTTATAGAGGTGACAAAATTATGGCAGCCTGCTAGAAAACAATATATATACTCGTAGGAAGAATCCGTCATACGACACTTTTACACGGATTATTTTGAAGAGTTTGCCATCCTGTACTGTGACACTATCCAAATGTGACGAATACGAATATTGTACCACCGGCTAACCTTTTCTCAGACTGAAATGAGTAAGCAATTCTCGTGATAGCAAATGATAATCGCCGCTGATAAACACACACATAAACATAATTAAATATGGTAGGTTGAGAAACCAACTTTTGTTAATTTAAGAAGAGAGACAAAAAATGATAACGGAAATCTCTCTCAGTCGATCTCTCTCACTGAACAAATAGTGAAAATCAAGTGCTTATTGTTTTTAAAATTATTATTTTTAAGTCAGAGACTATTTTAAAATTTTAATAGACATCTAGTGCAAATCTTTGTAGTAACTTCTCTTCAAATTATAATGTCAAGTCAATTCTCAAAATCATATTCTATTTGAGTGTCTAAATGATTAGACATGCTATTAATTATTGATTACTCTTATATTCGCAACTACCAATTTTAAAAAAATAAGCTTAAAATTTAATAATTTTATGCAAAGCTATATCCATATGTAAACATTTAAATTAGCAGCACAAGACTATTTGCTATAATTTACTGACTAATCAGCAAATAATATTTATATGTAGTATGTTTGTTATAAATAGAAATGGCTACAAATGTAACATATTGCACGAAAAATCGAGAATATTTAATAATGTGCAATATTTACTAGTAAAATCCCTGTAAACTGACAACTGACTACATACAAAATGAACTTTAACACTAGGTTTAATTAATTCATAGTATAATATTGATAATGAAATACCTAACAATAACATTGACACTTGACACTGACGTCTCAAATCTGTATACGTAATTATAAGAATCTTATTTCAATACTAGCTTCCGCCCGCAAACTTTGTCGCCGTGATTAACTTTATTTGGAATTTTCCATCCCGTCCTGTCTCATTATCACTAGCATGAAATCCAGTCCCATCCCATCCCTTGGAGTATAAAAAGTAACAAATATATCGGAATTCCTTCCTCATACCTCGGGAACACTAAATATTTCGGGATAAAAAGTAGCCTTAGTGTTAATCCAGGGTAACAGCTAGTAAGTTTATCGCGCACAAGGGCACAGACAAACCATCAAAAATTCTAAAAATCATTATTTTGAGTTCTATTACCTTAATACAGCTCGCATTTATTTACCATGTACAGACATCGATCGATTACAAATGTATTATATATGTATAGATAACTTAACGCTTGCTTTAGCAGAAAGTCGCAAATTTTAAGTTATATCATTATTTAACATGGCTAAAATTTATGTTGCATGGACCCCACATGACTGCAGAATAAGGACAGGCAAAAGATTAATAATAAAACCTGTACAATATCAAAAAGGTGTTGTCTTCTTATTACATCTCCTTTAATTTGCAATGCATAGACCAAAATGTACTAGTACATATCAATTGCTATGAACTCCAATGCACTGAACCCTTTAACAAGCCAGTCCGACCCGCTTTTGTCAAGTTTTTATAGCTATTTAAATTTTAATAGAACTTCATTTACGGTTATAGGTTGCATTCCCAAACACAGTGCCGCGAGATCTGATACGTTACAAAATTATATATCAAGATTTACATTACGTTTCAACATAACATATATAAAAATGGCATTAAATTTTAATCCCGTTTCACTCAATATAATTTCTACGGTTCGAAGCTATGAAACAGTGCGCTCTCAAAGTGATAAACTTTCAACAAGTCTTCAGAAAGTATTGTTTAATATATCTTTTTCTTAATGTAAAAATGTAAATGGGTAATGCATACCTTTATAAATACTATTACTTCAAAAATATGTTTTTTCGGTTCAATATTCATCGTTTGTTTTAACCGTGAAGCAAAATATCATCAAGAAACTACCATACCCGAAATTACTTCAAAATATTATAGATATGCAAAATATAAACAGGCCTAACAAATAAAAAACAATTTAAAAACATTATTTTACTACATTCTGCTAATTTTATAGCAATTAAACTTTTACTTTCTATGCAAAAGTTGTCATTAAATATCACATAACTACTTGACAGAAAAACGTAGTCACAACATATTTCAACTTTTCAATATTTGAATTCATACGCATTGCCCACTAAAAAGCTTCAACGCTCCATCTAGCACATTTTATAAAAAGCTCTAGCTTTGGAAGCTTTGATGTGGAACAAATTTTCTTTGATAAGGAAAGCTGTCTTAGTCGATTTGGTCTATTCCACTAGATGGCGCTTTTCAACACCTTAACCAAGGAGTGGCAAATAACATTTTACTAAAATAGTGTTTTACTTAAAATCAAATGTAGAAAAAATAATTCGTTAATTATGAAATAAAAAGGAAAATAATAATAATTTATTTCTTGATGTATATTAATAATTTGAATATTGCGTTTATTTACAACGGCAAATGACTTATTTCCTCTGCAGGAGTAAATCTTAAAAATAGAATCTTTTTTGATCAGTAAAGTTATTTGTAATAAATTTTTATGTAAGTAGTATACATATAATATGAGCGGTTAAATCATAGAGTTCGATTTTTCCACCGCGGGTGGGTTTTGGGCAAGGGGGGATGCTCGAGTGCTTCTGTCTCCAACACAGACAATTTATGGCTGTCTATATTTGAAACGAGTGTCTGGCGGCTATGGATTTCTATTTTTACATGACCTATTGAACCTACTCGCGATTGCCGCTTTATTCCAATAACTATTGAGTAATGGCTGAAACATATTTCATTATGAATATATTAATGATAGTTACTTTTCATTAGGCACTTATGAATTTTAGTTTTATAAAGCAGGCTAGATGTACCTTCCTTTTTTTCCATATTTAAACAACAAACCTAAATATCACGACTTTTTCCCATAAGGGGTAGGCAGACGTGTTACTAGACACCTATATTTTGCCTTGTATGTTCCGTCCCACGATGTGATAGGGGGCGAGCCTATCGCCATATCGGGCACAAATTCCTGACTCCTGGCTGATAACAATTAAAAAATCCAATATCACTTCGTTCGACCTGGGATTCGAACCCGAGGTCTCAGCGTTGCAATCATGCCGTAGTACAACTGCGCCACCGAAGCAGTTTTAGTGAATTTTAGTAGTTTTAAATCAACTAAAATTAGAGTATATTACAAGCACAAAAATGTAGGACATCTTATATCTGTGGCTATGCATTCATTTATCCGTGCGTCAAACCTACATCCGTCCCTGAAAGATTACTTCTTATCCGGTAGTGGGTGGGCAAGTTGTATGGTGCATTTCTACAATACGAATACTAATTCGTATTGTAGGAATGCACCATACAACTAGCATGTTGATGATCACCACTCTACCTAGTGTTAGAGTATTCCACACTACATATTGCCACGGTCTCTACTCCAGAAAGTGATTGTTCCAACCCGGCTGGCTGTATATGTACGATCGATGTCAAGTTATAAATATATTTTTAAATCTCGTGTAAGCCACATGACCTTTGGAATATTTTCAGCTCAAAGTTTAAAGGCACCTCGTACGTTTTTATCACTATTATACTGCCGTGTAAAAAGATGACGTCAATTATTTCAAAGTTTACATTAAAAATTCACAGAGAAAACGTACGGAGAACGGATTATCTTACGGAAAACGAAGATTTAACATTCTTATAGAGTGTTTTTGTTATATGCCTTATTTCATCTAATCAAAGCCCGTTTTGTTGTTTGCGTCGATATTTAGAGCACATTCATGCCGTCGCGGGTACCTTTTCTTCTGACTAAAAATAGCCTAGCATCTGTACCTAGTACATGTTCTATAACACTTGTTGCGCAAAAGCTTTGACGTCACCCCTCCCTTTCCAGTAACTGTTCTGGTTCGGACGAGCGAGGGGGCCGCGCCTCCACAGTGGGCTGCTGCTGACGTAAGGACTTACATTCATGAATGGATTCCAACTAAAAAATATCATGAGCTGACTCACATTCCAGACTATTACGCATATGTAGCTACACGAGCTTAATTCACTAGTCATGCCGACGATCGATACTGTTGTGTTAATGAAATACCTAGTAAATGACTTTCCTGAAACACAATAAATGATTATTGGAACTGGCCATTATACTGTGGTTGCTTTATTAAATATTGATGTAGCAAATCGTTTTCCGTAAAGTGATACTGACGTATGAGCTTTAAGTATAGCATTGGGACAAATTTAGAAGCCAAACAATTCATAATAAACCGAAACACCAATCAATAACCGAAATTTCCAATTCAGTTATACTTTGCATATACACTATCATACTGTCATTACTAACTTAGCCTAAACATTAAACTAACTTATCACATAACAGTCTAAAATTAGATGTGAATACTAAATTTTATTAAATCTAATAAATTCTGACAGGTATATATGAAATCTCGCATGAAATTACAGGTCGTCCTGCAAGGTCTAAATATAGCCCGACCTATCCTCTCGATGTGAGAGAGACGGCACGAGGGCTTAGAAGCAAGCGGAAGGAGGGCACACCTGCGCATCAGGGAGGAAGTCCTCTAACGTCATTTATATATTCATAGAAAGTGTTGCAGCAACAATTCAATTTCAGTTTCCTAGGTAAACTATTTTGCCTTTGCGTTCGACTGAAAATGTCATTAAAATATACATATTCGATCCAAATTTTAAAGTCAGTAGTCTGATATTGAAGTTGTTCTGAGCATATTATCAACACTTTTTTTTCAAGTAATTATATTAATCAATGAAGCAAACAAAACGTATTGTCTGTCACAATATTTTGAAGCACTATCTGGATCAATTTGTTACTTATCAGATCATCTATTTGCAGACATTCTGTGTTTTATTCGTCAACAAAATAGACAGCAATCACATCAAATACTATCTACGCTCGTATATGTGGGCGTGTAAGTATCTCGAGAAAGATTCATTACAGCGGCCCGATCAGTTCCTACTACACATGTTAATTATTTAACGCTATATATTTTGTTAACATAGGATGTTAATTAATAAATTCTTACTAATTCTATCCCCATATCAAACCAAAAATAAACTCGTTATTTAACAAAAATAATTGAACAACACTTTATGACTGTATTTTATTGAAAAATCATTTTTATTTTCTTTCCATTGCTAATAATGTCAAGAAAGTTATTAGATGAATTGAGGCACTTAAGGCAGTGAATACCCTTTCTTTAACCTCGCGACACAGATTCTGCGGCCTAGAGAACACCTGGATGTTACCCCAGCTAGTTTTCCAGGTCACCTATTTATTAAGCTGCGATCAATGCATCCGGGATACAGTCCCACAGTACCAGATTTATGATACACAACACACATATAAAATGTCCTATTATTTAGAGAATTTTGTTATATTAAAACTGTAAACTGTAACAAGCAATATTATGCTACTTACACAAGTATCGTTATTGTATTTGAAATTATACTTAAAAATTATTAAAAGTAAAAAATATTGTCTAACTAATGTGTCAAAATAGATAATTATATACCCGTTTTATAAATAGCAATAAAGCCATTTTAAAATATCTGTAGAAATTCAATAGACATATGTATATACATTGAAAAATTGATATTAAATTAAATGTTCATAGATGTTTATACCACAGTGTGGATACTACAGGGGTATTTGATCACGAGCAATGCTATTTCTAGTAATTCTTGATTAAATTTTGTCTGACTTCCTGAATAAATGATCTTCGTTAGACAACCCAAAATGTTATTGGCCGTTATTGTATATATCCATGAAAGTTTTGGCGTCACGCAGGCGGTGGATCGTAAAATCGTAAGCCAAATCCTCCTGCATCATGCATAAAAAAGCTGTATTCTGAGGATATATCCCAACTTCAAAACAAACATATCCTTTGATGTTCGAAGTGACTCATATTTTTGTTTTGACGTACGTGATATTACTTGTATACCATATCCGATATTTGTTTATATGGGTCTAGTGCGATGTTGGATAGCCACCTTACAATTAAGACAATGCAGTTGAGACAGAGTATCAAAGGCAAGAAATGACTGTAACACGCGGCTCGACCTAATTATGTCAGTCGCTTTCAAACCAGATAAACTGGAACTGGAAAGCAAAACACTTACATACGTCGCTATGATGGGTATTGTCGTCATCCGAATATCCTTGAGTGCCTTTTTAAATTTAGAATTTTACAATAAATTGTTACCAGCACGCTTCTAAGACTGCTATTTACAACTCGTAACAATTGTACCAGATTATGTAGACTCCACTGCAGGACACAGGATTTATATCAGCCGTACAGGTCTCACTACAGGGCATTGACGCCCTCTGGTGTTGATAGGTATTTAGGTCTGAATTCACTACACTTGTCAAATGCTGTTTGGTAGGCACTTGGACTACCAAGTGCCTTGAAGACTACCTCATTTAGCTTTGAAATTCTTGCAAAGAAATATTCAATTATGCAGGTTTCCGCTCGATATTTCCACGCCAAATAGAGCGGTAGTCAATTGTTATCTACTATAAACCACGCGACAGTAGCTAAAGGAAACTGTCGCGTGGAAAAATATACGCCGTTCGAATAAGAAATAGTAACGTGGGCGGATATTAACACTACCTACATAGAAGCGCGTCAGCCGTCGCTGCGTAGGAGGTCTGAATCTAGCATGTTCTTTATATTCCGTTACTAACAAATGGCAACAGTAGAAAGGGATAAAAATATCTTATACGTTCAAGACCTTATCGCCCCGCCATACTTTGTATTTTTAGACTTTAGAAACTTTTCGTTATGCATTAAAATTCAATTTAATTTGGTGCCACTAATTTTATTAAAAGCTACACAATCAGTTAGACAAAAGCATTACTTTAAAACCTTAATTCCTAATCAAATTATGATTATGTAGTATGACAGCATGGGAAACAAAATATTTTTACGTAAAAATAACTTTTATCTGCACTTATAAAGATAAAAGAAATGACGCCAAAAGAGATTAATGTTGTTCATGTAACAGAATAATAACTCCGATAAGATCTTATCTAAGTTTATTTTGTTATTACACTATGCATATTAAATTAATATCCCACAAAAAGCTTAGCCTCACATCTGATAAAATTTGCGTTTGGTATAAGGACTTTCTAGTTGTAATATGTATACATCTAAGCTTCTTTACTTTAATATTCAATTGCGTTAGTTTATTTTGCTTTTACCTTCTATAAATCTTGCTTTTGCATATTTTAAAACTATTGAATTATCAAGACACGTATTTTTACAAGATCCTTTTAAGTTTGTAAGCTAAACTCAGTATGTGTATATAGAAAAATATACATAAATATGAAATTGCCTACTTTAATTTTTTTTATTATAATACTCGTATGAAGACTACAAATATGCATTTGAAGTTGTTGATTGAAATTTACAGTGTAACCAATATACATTTAGAAATTAAAATGCAGAAATAAATATTGAGAAACTGAAAATGTTGTTTGCATAGTAATTAAGGTTATCACTTTTAACTTCCATCAATAAAACGGATGCTGTTGCGGAAAATCTATGTATACATTTTCCGAAATGCTGTACTGTTTTTTTTAATCTTTAAAATGTTGATTATTGCTCTATTAGTTAGTTGAGCAAACTTTGAGTTACCGAATCGTTGTGAAAGATAAAATATCAAACGACGTTTTATACCAATTTATCGTAAATCAAAATAGAAAAATTATTGAAGCAGTCTTATAATTACAACCAGAAATATCTTACAGATTCATATTTATTTCACCACTTTACAATATCCATAAAAGACGTTAAACGACGGTATTACCTTGTATAATTATTTTCGTGTTCTATGATCTCGCTAGTCGACGTTAGGGCGCCAGCCGGTCAATAACCCCGTGTTTGTGACGATTTCCGGATCCGACCTGACGATGCACTTCGACTACGCCGAACTGCACCCGAATTCCCCAACCCGAACCCCCCAGTTTAGGTAACTAAGTACATCGCTGTCGCTTGTCAAAGTAATTTTAGTGGAACTGTAACTTCAATAGTATTGTATGTTTGTTATGTTGGAAGAAGGTTTATCGAACAATTTCAAGTCGGTTCTTTAATTATCTATTATCTATTAATTATTGAATTATATTTGTTACATGATTCGTTTCTGTTATAAGGATGTAACTGTATGAAGAAGGTGCAAGAAATATAATTTTAACTATTTTCAAATTATTCAGAAACAAATCCAGCTCTTGTTCTTTTAGTGTTACTAACAGTAAAAGCCGCTTTAAAATAACAATTGATATTTAGGTATGTAATTGAATATGTTATTTACTAAATTATTTCCAAGAAACCAAACTCAGTTGTTGTATCAAGGAGACCAGGGACGAAAGTAATAAAAACGAAAGTAACAGATGATTTTTTTGTGAAAGTATTTTATCTACACTGATATGCTGTATGACGGACACGAGTAATTTTGACCCCCCCCTTTACCTAAGTGACGTCCACAGCGCTGAGCCATCAGGTTTTAGTTGCAGCGAGTGCACGCTGCAAAATTATACCCCCTAATTAACTTTTCGATGCGTACAACTTTTCGGTTTAAACAATATCAAGTATTTTACTATTTTTTTAGGGTTTGGTCAAATGTTTGTCAAAATCTGAGTAATTGTAATATAGGGACGAAAGTAACAAGTTGTTACTTCCATCCTTTCATACAATTGTTTATGATATCTCAAAGCAATACTTTTGTTTCATATTTCTAAGTGATCAGTCAGTCATAGTCAAGAAAGAATAGGGGAAAGGAAAGATATAGCAGAAAACCAGCAAACTGTTACTCCCTACAAGCTTGAACTTCAGATACAAAAAGAATAAACATATATCCAAAAAGCTCAAGAAACGTTTATATTTATATTGCGTATTCAAAAAAAAATGATTTCGTTTATAATAACCATGTTAAAGTAAGATGTAAAAGACTGATTAAAAATTAATATATTGATAAACGAAATATTTTTTTGTTTTTATTTACAGTGTTACAACAAACGTTTTACAATGATACAAACAACCCTAGAGATAGGGATGATTGTAACAATATCCACTGTTTATATTTGGATATTTTTCTCAAAATCTGTAACATCAGTTGCAATGAAGTTAGTGTTAATAGATAGCGAAAATACCAATATTCAATGTGTAGTAATTAGTATTTTGTGATCTAATAAGTTCTGCGAGATATTACTAGAACATTGAAAATCGTTATGTTCGTCTCTGGTCCCCTCTCACTGATAAATAATTATTATGGCTGATTCTTTTTCACAGAACCATATATATTTTATATCTCTCGTAGACATTTTTTCGCAATGCTGATTTCAACTTAATTATTGCTCGGTATATAAAACACACCCACGCAATTTTATGACAAGACAAAGGGTTTCAGAACAGTAGGCCGTCGTAATTTTTAATTCTAAGGCTCAAATTTCATTAATTTAGAGTGGGCGATCAAAACTTATAAATTACATATTTTTTATCAAAATCGCTCTTAATTAATCTTAATGGAATTATTCCAATACACAAAACTTCTATGGTTTCCATTCACAACCATTAATTGTTACCAATATTATTATTAATTGTTAAACTATTATGGAACTTTAAGTGAATATATCAATTGAATCCGCAGATAATATGTCTATTATATGCATATTCAAATTAATAGAATTCCTTAAGGTAATAGGTAATGTTATCAGTTTTCCCTCCTCAACAGGAATGACGCAACTCGAACATAACGCATAGATATTTGTTACAATAAGTGTCAGCCACAAGGACTTGAAGTTATTCTAAATATAAATCGGAGCTAAATATATTTTTCGACTATCTAGCGCAGCCTGCGAGCCTTGCGTGCCCACCGGACTGAAATTCCCTCCCAAATTTCAAACAGGGAGTCATTAATAAAATATTTACTGTACTTCAACTTAAAATTAGGTTAACTTATAAAATAATAGTCTGCAGAGAGGAGTTTAAAAAGCGCTATCATCAAATAAATGTGCTTAGATTAAAAATAAAGTCTCAGTTTAGTAAGATGAATAATCTGTGGACGCGATCGATAGCAGAATGCCGTGGGTTGAGGGAGCTGGGGGCAGCGGGAGTGACGAGGGTAAGATGGGGTGAGGGGTGTACGCCGGGGGTGATGTTTCATTGAGAACGTGTGGGCGGCGCGCGTGGGCGACCTGCTTATAAAGCCGCCGGGGCCTCCCTCCTACGTGTAGTCGAGTCCCGATCGCGCCTAAACTAACATCGAAGTGAGTGAAATGTGCAACATGCAACTAACGAGCTTAAGGTATGCCAGTATTACGTTCAAATCGCCCCATTTTAAACTAAATTTTAATTTAGCTGTAATATTTTAATACCAAATTTAAAATCAAACATATAACATATTGATAATTTTTTTACCCTAGCCGAATAATTAATTAATTTATTTATACCATATTTTGCAAAAAGTAATTATTAAAAGTATAGTTATTGAAAACACATTCCAAAATTAATTATTATTTGCAGACTATTAGCTGTCTTGCTTGGCTACTTGGTAGCGCAAGTGAAGACCTATCCCGCTCAAGGGTGGCCTATGTATCAGCAAGTATCACGGGAATATCCTGACGATGATTATTATTATGCCCCAAAAATACAATACTATTACGATGCGCCAGCAATGAACGCGCCAGAATCGCACGGCCAAGTTCCCTACCCATACTTCTATGACCCTTATGGTCACTTCATGGAAAATGAGGCACCAAAGAGGCAAGAAGAAAGGCTCGCGGCTCTTCCGATCGGACAAGAGACATGGTTCGAGAGCGACACCACGCCCCGCTGGAGACCAAACGACATTGATGACGTCAGTGCTGCTTTTCTCGACAACTTAATTCTCACACAAATGGCTCAAGACGCACAAAGGCGGCGCGAAAATGCTCGCGCAGCCTTTCCGCCTGTTGATTACGAAGAGAGGGATGTCGAAGATGAAGATGTCAGAGAACTAAAAGCTCTAGCCGGCAAACCTCTTTACCACGAGCCCAAGACAGTTCCTAGATACGATGAAGATGACTATCCCTCTGATGACGGATTTATCAACTGGAATAGCAACAAGAGGAGCGTTAGCACCACCACAGCACCTGTTAGCACTGCGACACCAAAAACAGGCCAAAAAGAAATTGTTGTCCCCCGACCAGCACAAGCACCACAAAATCATCAGGGCAAGCACGCAAAAAGGGCTAACTTTTACGAGACCATCGCACAATTACTGGAGAACAAAACTCCCAACACTCATGATCATGTAAGTGGAACATACAATTTTATATATATGTAATTGACGTACGTAATATCTAACGAGCTAAGGATTTACCTAGCTAGATATGTATAAGTACATTGTTCGCTGCTTCGAATTCAGTTTGTCGGTGGAACCCCCGATGTCTAAAAATAGCGTGGCCGGGCCGGGGGTGGCGGGTGACACAGTGGGCCCAGAGGCCGGGTCAACCGACGCGGGGAGGAGTAAACTGCCAATGCCATCTAGATGTGTCTTCCTGCCTAGTCGAAAACTTATTCCACTTTTTTATGAATTAACTTTGTTCGGTGATTGAATCTTTTTGTTTTTGTCAACAGGATGCTGTGAAGGAGCGACGAATTGAAAAACGCTTCGTGGCTGGCGACTCCGACCTTGTGCTAGAATTAAGGGGATTAAAACATCGCATTGCAACTTAAATGAAAACATCTAATTTTCGCCAAAAAATATGAGACTGAGTATTACGTAGATATATGTATTAGATATGCAAAAGCGGACAGAAAAGTCGCGACACAGGCACTCAAAATGGAAAAAAAATCTTAGACTACTTAAAAATTCGTATAAATCGCCCATCATACACATAATCAGCAAATAAAAATAAAAATTACTATTCTCATCGTGTCATAGTAGTACGTACGATAGTTATCTTTGTGACGTTACTTGATTCCTAAAGTGTTTTGAAAACTTTTTCTATCTTAAAATAATTCACTACGAGCGTGTAAGTAATCGTACAAAATGTGACTATAATCTCCATAACTGAAGAGCAGACTGTGTAATGAATGAATTTGTGACATATTACTATTATTAAATTGTATAACTGTAAAGGTTGCTCCCTTCAACCGGCAGCTAAGATGTCGCACAACGTGATGTGCTTTGTAAATATGTGTAGTTACTAATTATATTTAAGATTTACTATTATTTAGATAGAAATCAATACATCAAAAACATACTGAATTTATCATTGAATAACACTATTACTTTCTAATTATGTTTCATTCTATGTAAGGCCGTTTCTCCGGGTATTTAAAAATTGTAGGATTTAAAAATAATTCGTGGGAACTTCAGCTCCTAAACTTACTGATGCGGTGAAATACTATATTCTTGGCCTATGAATTTGTATAATATATATATTGTTAAATTATTTTTGAATACAGTCTATACAGACAATACCACGAAGTTTTTGCAAAGCAAAAAATAAAATAATGTATACATGTTTATAAATAGTAAATATTAAGAAATTCTCTCTTGAAATAGAGGATTAAGTGATACTTTCAGCTTTACAGCTTCTTACTTAACATATTTTATACGTAATCGGTCTATGAGACCATTAAATGACTCTAAATACTTTATGATTGCGTCCTAATATGCTTTATACTTTTTATTTTATACTACTCTATAGTTGATCAAATTCGAAGTTGATTTTATGAAGGTACTGTTTACTGTTTAATCAATCGCGTCATTCAAATCAGTAGCGTTATATCTTTCTAAAGTACATATCTGTATTATATCACTTCAAACCACATCTATTATGTTAAAATATAAATCCTGCCGACGTCATTTAGAGTATGTAGTTCATAATAATTGTAATGTCTAATGATTGAATCCTAAATTATTTTCTTTTGTCCGTTCCTTAATGCTAACCTAAGTGTGTATACTAAAATCTTCTTACTATGGAATGAGATTTCACAAATCAAACAGTAACAATAATTTAGATGAAGCCTTATGCAAAAATGTTATAATAAATATAGATACTTCGTAGAAGAATGTCCAGTGACCTCTGAACACACTAATTATTGCTCAGAATACATTTCTTACTATAGATACATGGTAGAGTACATTGCTATCTGTGTATTTATATTTTTACTAGATGTAACAATACTGTATTTGTAATAGATAGGTATTTTTTTAATTATTGCCTACTTGTAACTAAAAAATTTATGTATTGATAGATGTGAATTCAATCTTATTGTTAGCGAATAATAATGAAGTTGTATGAATATACTTACATAAATGAACAAAATTAAAATCATTACATCAAAATAAGTGTTGTTTTTCCAAACCTTAACAGAAAAAATTAAGCGGTTTTTTTTATTGCGTTGACTGGCGAGACGAGCTTGCTGTTCGCCTGATGGTGAGGTGAGCGCTCATGTAGTAGTAGTAATCAGGACAATAGCAAACCCAAAGTTAAGTTAAGTCGCATTATGTCCAGTAGATACTCTGACTACAATGTCTTTCAAACCGGGGCACAACAGCGCATTACACTACTGATTGGCAGAAGAAATAGACATTGCGGTGGTACCTACCCAAGTGGCCTCTCACATATGTATGAGAGACCTACAACCAGTAAAACGATATTCAAGAGAGTTGGCCGCAAGTGGGTGGTGGTGAATTTAGTTTTAAAATGCTAGTGGATTTTTGTCTTATCACAATTTATATCAAAGATTATTTCTTTTGAAAATGTAAGCGAGAAGACTTGATACGTTCAACATCAGTCACATAGTAAAAGATTCGTTTAAATGGGTTTATATTTATAAATTTTATGCATGTTAAATGCCTTATCAAGACAAAAATTAAATTCAATTGAAGCTTTACGTCCAGTAGCTGGCTTTGGTGTTAGAAGATTAAGTAATTTATTGAAAATAAACAATTATTTCTTAATTATAAATATTGAAATCAATAACCATGGAAGTAAAACGCTAAAGTGCAAAAACTTGAAACAACTAAAGTCAATTATACTGGATTTACTCTATATATACATATAATAATATAAATTAACGCTATTATTTACACATCAAGAGTATAGACCACGCCGCCATTAAAATATTTAGGTCACACTCAAATTTATCTGTCCACGACATATTGCACTTCGGTAAACTCAACAAAGCTTTTAACGTACATACATACATGAACTCACGCCTATTTTCCATTGGGGTAGGCAGAGAGTATTGAGTGCCAAGTGCTACAGTCCATACATACCTCTTTCGCTTCATACACTGTCATTAATGCATTCCTACAGATTTGGTTTCGCGGACTCTGTTTTTTTCCTTTATTTCTTCTTCTATTTGATTTTTATACAAAGCTTTTAAACCATATTAAAGTCAACATTTTATATTTTTAATTATCATAAAGACGGGACGAGCAGGTGACTCGTATTATGGTAACCATCACGTCCGTGCTTAAACAAGAGCACTCAGAACTTACTATTATTTAGCACTGTTTAGTTTTCCAGTGCGCTCACCACCCTACTACATTAGATGCTAAGACTCTTAATAAAAGACATTAAGACTCATAATCACAGATAATTTTAAACTTTTTTTAACTTATATATTTTTCCAACTGCTTCTTGACGGCAGAAATCAAAAATCCCTTTGATTTAGCTAAATATATTATACACTTCTTTGATGCCTTCAGTCTTCTCTTAAAGTTTAATTATTTTCTACCTATTATCACAGTTTGTAGGTTCCTTTACAACAATATATGTCACTATTCTACACACTAAGAACGTAATTACAGTAAAGTCAAATATCAGTACTGATTCGTAATAAATGCATATTTCGATGTTAAAGATCCTAAAGTTATTTTACAGGTAAATGCAATATCATTGCAATTATGAATACGAATTCGCATTTTGGGTAATCATGACCAATTTCAACAAAAACAACCGTTTAAGAAACTCATTAAAATATTCCCCTGAGCAATGTACCAAGTAATAGACTAACTCTGTAGTGTTTACTAACAGGTCTCTACGGAAATTCAACAACTTATATGAAGAATAAAAACACGGGAACTTGTATACTACTTGTTACTTTATACGATATTAACAATAAATTGGAAGCACTTCGTTCACTACATACACTGATACTAAAATCAAAAATGTGTATCAATGAACAGAGAGAAACCACATTCAAGTACATTTTAATCGTAACAATGCTAACGGACAGAATCGATAGCAAAGGTGAAAGTTCATCCTGGACTTTACTACACCCGGGAATCAAAAACTATGTCCAAATGTACAAAATATGGTTTAAAATACGTAATAAAAATATAACTAATTACGCACGATGATACTCGTAACATATATACATATACCTAATAGTTATTAAAAGTGCTGCACAATAGACGGGCCTAACGCTATTAACAAATACAAGGTGACCACTATGTCCATTAAATTAGTTGCGTTATAGAAATATTTGAGCTACAAGTACAATTACCTATGCTCTTCCCATCGAAAATTAAATCAATACGCCAAGCTTCCGCGCATCGAAATTGCATTGACACACTTCGAACACACGAGACAGTAGGTCACAATATTACCGGGCTCGCAGCGTTAAAAGCTTTTGCTATAACTCTATTATGAGTTGCCCTATGCGCCAAACCTGTAGAATAAACAATTTATGTAGCCTTTACACTAAAAAAATATCTTGATATACCCGGTATATTTAGTCACTGAAAATCAGTTTTATGTCGTGGTTTAGACCATATCATAACATAAGCTGAGTGGACACCTACCGATAACAGTTTCGACCAACCATATTTATTATTTTTATTCTATAGTGTTTATATTAACCATGTACGTGTCTGTGTGACTGTGACTGTAAATCGTTTTTCTTTATTTCTTTCTATTTCCAGTTTCTCTTATTCATTTTACTGATGTCGTTGCTGATTAGTCATGGTAAATACTCCCAGAAACTTGCTGACCTTCGCTTCTGGGTGTGATTCATATGCGTGCCACTGTCAATCCTGTCTCACAGGAGTTGCAGTGGCGGACGTAAGGGCGTGGTACTATCGTCAAGCGAATAAACTATAGTATAGATTGTTTTGCAAATTTTACAGCCATACACATGTATGTACATACATACATAAACTAACGCCTTTTTAGCGAAGGGGTATGAAGAGGTGCTATCAGGACACAATTTTCGCCTTGTGTGTTCCGTCCCACGATGTGAGAGAAGGCGAGCCTTTCGCAATATCGGGTCCAATTTCCTGACTCCGGGAAAATTTTACCTTTTATATTATTTCTTTTGTCCCTGTTTTGGTGTAGAAAAGGGCGTGTCATACTGTGTGGAGAGAATACGAGGAAGCAAAAGCCTCTTAAGTTTTTTCGAGAAGCAGGACATCATGCATCATTTATAAGCACACCCCTTGATTTATTCCCAGTACAGAGAGAGGCTTGCCCCTTACCCCATTTTGGGTTAAGAAATAAGTCCACCGAACTATGAATGAATCTAGCACCACCTCTGCCTACACCTTCAGAGATTCAGACGTTAGAATGTACTAGTTCTTAGTTAACATGATAATATTCTCCCATTGATAGAGGGTCTTCACGCCGACGTATATTATGAAACAAGAAAATAATAAAATTTAGAGCTCATATGCCTAAAATTATCGCTGTCCTTTAGTTTTCCGCATGTCCTTTCTTCCCAGAATTTATTCCTTATTAGCAACATGATCGAATGGTGTAATAATACAACCTGTGTTTCTTTTTTTCAAATTCATTGGGTTCGATTTCTAGCTAGGCTGATTTATCAAAAATCTAAGTATGCAGTTTTAGATTTCATCAAAACCATGTCCATGACTCATTTCTGCATTTTTCGCTATTCCTCTTAGTTTCGGATTTGGCTATGCACACCTAGATGAAAAATTCATCTGTAGGTACCTATATTCACCGAGTTTACTCTATTTGCTCTTCTGATTCCGTCGAAACAATCATGGCCGCCTGGCCAAAATCTGATGTAAACGGGCTGAACCCGAAACGGGATACATCAACGTGTCTTGTTATGTCAAGTTTTCCACAAATGTTTCCGATGGTCGAGCGTTTACGTATATCCTACCACTAGCTATTCTATCTCCGGAAACCTCATTCAGGGAACGAAATGCAACAGCAAAAGTTTTGCCTCTCATCGGTTTACTGTGGGAGGGTGGTACCACCCCATTCGTGGCGATCCATTCGTGCTGTAGCTTTAACGACCTACATCAAGGCGCTACTATTTCCAGAATTAGATAGGTGTAAGGAGAAATAAATTAAATTACCTACCAAAGCCACGTACCGTATTCATATGCCTACGCGTATTTTCGTCGCCAGACGTCTACGTTATAAGCAACATATTCCGACCTTCATCAATAATTTTAATAACCTCATTCATTATTATAAATTGACAGCGTGCGTTATCTCTTAACTCATAAAACGTATTCTAGAAATATCTAGAATACGTTTTATGAGTAAGAAAAGGATAACACATAAAACATCGCAACAAAATTATTCTAGGTACACGCGCACCTATAGCGGTAACCTTTGACATTTTCTCTGTACGTACTTGTAGATATACACGCCTACATTACTCCAATTTACGCAGCTCCGCTAAAACAAAAACAAAAACCTAACAAATGCTAACTTGCTTATTCGTAAATGTATTTTTTAAGAAATAAAAACCCTGAAGTACTTCTCCTTTGCATGAAGCCTTACAAACTAAGTAATAATAAATCTGGAAGGAAACTCGTTATTGTTTAAGGAAATGAAAAATATATTAACGTCGTGTTGACCCGATAGTTAAGAGTTCCAATAACTGCTGTTACAAAGGTCCCGATTTTAATTCAGTGCACAATTCATCGAAGCTATTAAAGCACCGAGCTACCAAGCTTTAAAAACATTTATAGTGATCTTAAGCTCCTAAAAAGAATTAAAGTCATACATACACTGAGTTGCTACATCATCTTATTTGTAATGCTATCAAAACGAATGAGTATTATAACAAATTATTAAGTATATTTTAAACCATCATAATTAAATAGCTTTAATGTACCCGATAGAATTTGCAGTTCATTCCAAAAAGAGTATTCACCGGTTTGAGAAGATTAACACTTGTCGACACAATTGTTCCAGTCGAAACGTGACAATCTTAAATTGGGCGGTAATTGGTTTTTCTCCGTTTTGTAGGGTGATCGCAATAGGACATCTTTCTCCCACGACTAGCTTATGGGTCTTCGGCAAAATCGTTTGGTGGACAAAATCAAACCGGCCCGTACCAAACGGTTTGGAAAGTCGTAACTTGGTCGCACCATTAAGAAGTTGAACAGTTTAGTGACTCACGTGTTCTTTCCTTCCTACAATCCCGAGACCTGCCACCGTAGCGTGAAGAAGCAATTAAGCAGGCCAGCATAATTTGCCAGTTGCCCATCAAGTACTGCACCGTCACTAGGTGCTGAGATAAAAAAATACAACAGCAAATCTGTGATTTTGCGTAAGTATACTTATATAACTTTGTTATAGTGGTACCACCTCAGTCGATCTTTAACGAAGAACCGTATATAGCCCTACCAAATAATATGAAATAACAAATGCTGCAGGCACTGAAAGGAGAATCTGAATATATTATATCCTTATATGTTTTTATACTATTACTAAAATAATTATTCATGTTAACAGAATTTTATACCGCCTGTTTTAAGCGCGTTATGGACTTAATATAGCGTTTTCTTTGTATTAGCCTAATTGGTGAAGCGAGTGATGTATACTACTAGTAAGAATGGTAAATCTTTGAATATTTTTTTTAAATAAAATAAATGTTACTTAAAATGTTAGACCCACAATGTAGTTACCTTGGACTACAGCAGGAATACACCGTATCTACCGGGGTGGACAGATAGTCAGCTTGCAGATAAACGATGACTTTGCTGTCGACTTCCGTTGGGCTCTTTATTACCGGACGCTCAATATCCCTTTCTTCCTGTCATCTATTGTCCGTCCATTTTTCCGCGCATTTAAGACCGTCAACGGATCTACGATCTTAGTGTCATGGATGTTCACGGGTGGCGGTAATCCTTTTTTTTTTTAAATGCGCCGTTTTCTCATTTGTTTGAATTAAGAAGATGACATATTAATTATATACTTTTAAATGGACCTGGCAAATATCATAATCAATACACTATGTCTATCGCTTGACTTGACTTTATATGTATGACAAAAGTTGAATTTAAAATAAACTTCTAGTGAAATCTTTCGCAATATAATAATTTATGCATCTTGTTTGCTTTTGTTTCTTCTAGTTACTTGTTGCTAAGTATAGAATAACCCCGTTATTTTATTAGGTTTTATTATATTGATAGTATCTGTACATATAATAAAAATGTAAATGGTCGATGTCTGTACATGGAAGATATATAAGAAATATTAACGCGAGGGGTCTTTATAACAGCAACAGAAGCCAAAACATTTTTTTTTAGAATTTTTGTCTGTCTGTCTGTCTGTCTGTCTGTATGTTTGCTTGCGCATCACGCAAAAACTACTGCACCAAATGAGATGCGGTTTTCACAGTTGTATTGCAGTAGGTTCAACTTAAAAACTGGTATATGTTGCATTTACATACAGGGTGTTTCTTTTTGTTTACTTGAAAATTAATCAAAAACTACCGCACCGAATGAGATAGAGATTGCACAGTTATATTGCTGCAGGTCCAACTTGAAAACTGATATATATTTAATTTACATACAGGGTGTTTCTATTTGTTTGCTTGCACATTACTCAAAAACTACCCCACGAAATGAGATGCGATTTACACAGTCATATAGGTGCAGTTCCAACTTAAAAACTGGTATATATCTTATTTAGATACAGGGTGTTTCTTATGGAAAATAAATGAGAAAAACGAATATAATGGGTTCTATTAACGTAATAGAACCAAAAACATTGATTTTTAGAATTTTTGTCTGTTTGTCTGTGCGGTTGTCCGCGATGAACTCAGAAACGGCTTAACGGATTTCGACGAAATTTGATATGGAGGTAGCTGACACCCTAGATTAACACTTAGGCTACTTTTTATCCCGAAAAATAGTTCCAGTCGGATGAGGTATATATTTGTTACTTTTATATACATACATAAACTCACGCCTTTATCCCCGAAGGGGTAGGCAGAGGCGCCACTAGGACACCCACATTTCGCCCTGCATGTTCCATACATAGTCACATACATAGTCCTGACCCCACACTAAGATCAAGTCTTGTGTCTTTGGTATCAGGAACTATGAGAGACTTTTCGGTCTTACAAACACCCAAACCCAAAATAAATATCTGTGGTTCACACAAATATTCGCGTCTAACCAACTGCGCCACGGAGGCTGTAGGAAAAGTTTTGTAGGAAAAATCAATAATGGATAGCAATATTCATTATATTAAACAGTAATTTTATTATTCTATCGTACCCTCGATTGTAGAATAGGCCCGTGTTCTACAGTGGGACGTATATGGGCTGAAACAATACAATATACAATTATTATCCGATTCCCGGGACCCTACAGAATACCCTAGTAAGACATTCATATCCTCTCTAAGAGCCGACCACTATACAAGTTTGTGAAAAAAACCGCCATGCTGGCCCACACAAGTACGTCGTGTTTCAAATAAACAAAAAAAGAACAACAGTTTATTTAAAAAATAAACATTTGCATGAAACCTAAGATTTTCTCCGTTTGTTTTACTAATACTTCTGCAGACTTAGTAGACGCTACACAGTAAACAACTTTCTCATTAACGTTGGGAGCAAATAGGTAATTGTTAGACAATGCAAAAAATACTCGTCCTACATAACAATGTACTTCAATGTAACTAAAATGAAATTATTTTTTACGGATTTTATCGCGGCTTTGGTTTATTTTTTTCATTTTTTAATTATATATGTTAGGTACCGGAAATAGGAATTGTACCCAATTACTAAAGAATGTATACAATTCCGAGCATGTTTAGAAAATTGGTAAAATAATGATTTGGGAATTCTATAATACAATCATTTCCTGGAAAATGTATATTGTACCAGCCAAACCGATTTTAAGATGGACTAGTTTCGCCTAGGCCAATCCAGTTCTCCACACACGCGATAGGACAAACTAGTATAGCCTAGGCCAAACAAGTACCTATACCTACCTAACATATATACAACGTGTTACAAAATACCCTGTAAAAAATTAAATTACTTAATTATCTAAGCCAAAAATATTGTCAACCCTAGTAAGCTGTCATGTCAGGGAACCAGATTATTTAACGGAAAGGCCTACGTACCTATTTTACCTAATAATTGTCTACGGTAATAGTTTTTCTATTTTTCATTTATAAATGTTTTTACAATAACTTAAGAAAAGGTATAAATAAATAAATAAATACACCCATATAAGGTATGCCGTATGATTGATATGAACTGTCCTACCTATCTACCACACTATCTACGAGGTTCTGTTATTCTTTGACAATTTTTGTAATATTTCCAGTCAATGAACTAGATGTCGCTAGTGTGCCTTTAAAAATACGGGGGCACTTTGTTTCTATGACGCGTCTCGTCTATCGGTAGAATATAAGTCAATGACTGGAATACATATTTTATTATAGAAATACTATTCTTATTATTTTGACAACAGCAATTTCGTCGACAGAAGATCGTAGAGTGTAGACTTTACTTTCTACTGGATAGTGGATACACAATTCTGATGTCAAAAATGGAGATGAGCAAAAGTTTTGATCTTATGCATGATTATATAGCCATCTCTATCACTCTTGTACATACCGTATACATCTTTTCGTTGTCAGTTTTATGTTTATATTTCTCAACCCGAGACACACTTGCAGATTTGTTTGTGAACTTTTTATTTGAATAATTAGAAAATTACGAAGACAATGTGTTTGATTATAATCTTCAAAGTAAATTTTTATAACTTCGAGACAAAATCGTTGTATTAAAAATGTAATTTAAGAAAGAACCTTTATAAACCGCTAATATTCCCGTTAGCCGACGTTCATAGCTGAGATTCCACGTCAGAAGTGTTTTTGTGGTTTAAATTGTGATATTTATTAATGAGAAAATGCGTCGTGCGAAGGGCTATCAGGATCTGGATGACAGTGCCGTGGGTCCTCGGTCTCCGCCCTCGATGCCGCCACCTCAGGAAATTGAGATGGCATCAGTTACTGTGGTCCCAGACGGTTAGTAACATAATCCAAAACTTGTAATAAATTATAACGTAGTATTGTAACAAGTGTCCATCGTAAGAAACTAGATACAAAGGCCTTTTTAAATAACATGAGACGGACATGGGTTTGACAACTTTCCCTTTTACCCTATCTATTTAATTTGGGCATAATTTAAAATTATTGTATTTAATTACTTTGTTTATTATTTAGGTGAGTAATTCATACACAAATTATGAAAATATTTGGTAACAGTATTATTTGTTATAATATTTGTTGTATTATTGGACCAAATTCATCTTATGTCCTAGAATGAATCTGTTTTTTTTTTATTGCGATAAATAATGAAATGAGCGTGCCATTCACCTGATGGTTAGCGATATGACACTTGTGGATAGTAGCAAAACCAAACTGGAATACAACACTGCATGTACACTTTTGTTTGGGGGGAGAAATAGACATTGCAATGGTAGCTACCCAGGAGGCCTCTGGGCCTCTGACTTAATAATGAGATCCCTACCACAAGTAAAAATTGTTAGGCATATTGCTGCGGGCTATATAGCTTTTACTTAGTATTACTACTTCTTTAAGACCCAACAACAGAACAACAATATAGGTTGAAAATATATCATTTAAGTAAAAAATACAATACACCGTAAAGTGAAAGTCAACAAATTATTTCCTTATCTACATGTGAAATATATAAAACCATCTACATTGTATAATGTTTTGCCATACCCTCTTAAGATCCTATACCCTACCAATTTAACAATAAATCATAGAAATATGTATATTGAAAATATTATACTCTCTAATTTTCAGATACATTTACTGTGACTCAAGCAGTGAATGCACTCGGCTTTGGCTGGTTTCAAGTGAAGCTGTCACTGTGCACTGGGTTGTGCTGGATGGCAGACTCTATGGAAATGACAATATTAAGCATTCTCTCACCAGCACTGCACTGTGAATGGAATATTAGCAAGTATGAACATCTGTATAATGTTACCATACATACATGAACATCACACCTGTATCTCATAAGAGTAGGGACAAGGCAGAGATTATAAATCTTCGCTTTGCCAATTAGTTGAATGGTTTAACAAGTACTTCTTTGTGACAAAGTGGAGTTTTCCCTCCATATTTCGAAAAGATTTGGGTGAATGATTTTATTTTTTACATTTCAAACATTTATTTAATACACTTTAAACTTACATTATTGGCCAGTACATTTTTAAAAGAAGGTTCGTAATTAAGTTGATATACTTAACTTGTACCCTAGACTTTGTTGAGCAATGTATTAGTGGAACTGATAACAAAAAAATATTAAAAAATTTGTTGAATTTTACTATCTAATCAATACAGTAATAAATATGCAAAAAGCTCCATGACACTACTTCCTTAAACCTTTATTATTTTACATTATGAATTAAAGAATATGACAAATAAATATTTATAATTATGTATTAAAAAAATATTTTGTTCTTGGGCCCCTTAGAAATATCTGTGTAAATTCAGATGATCATAGATAGAGAAAATAGTGATTATTAACATATTTTATCTATTGTCATAATATACAACGTGTAACAGGAATAATTCACAACCTCAGACACCCCAACTTTAAAATATTATTGGAATGATAGTAGAAATTTGAAATTGAACTCCAAAGATTACAAATATTATTTATTTATGAAATTAGTTATACCAAATGTAGGCGCGCAACAATGTCATCTTACGAATAGAGTACACTACCTACTGTATAAAACACACGCACACATGTTCACAAGGCCTATTCACAGAGTACAGGCTCAACGCGACTGGCCCGAACCCGAACGCCGCGTCGCCTGGCGGAAACAGCCGACAATAAACGAAATACAAATTACGTACATTACTGATTACCGGATAGTTTTGTAAACCAATTATTATTTATTTACTGTGTAAGCATATTATTATTAATTGAGCTACAAAATGAAATATTTTAACTTACATTGTAATGGGCACGAAGGCAACACAAGACTTTTTTTGCATTCATGGGTTATTAAATACTATTAATTTAACTTCCGTTTAACCTAGTCCATATAGGCAGACAAGATACAGGCGTTATTTATTTTGCATTGCTGATAAATTACATGACGCAATATCATACAACGAAGACTAGATTGGGAATAATAACACAAAAATTAAATCAAAATTAACTTACATGTTAAATGGCACTCATACAGCGACTTCTTGTTAAAATATGTTCGAAATGTCCACCACCTTGCTCAATGCATCTCAATGCACGTTTGCGTAATTGGTCACGTAATTTATCAAAAACTTCAGTGTCACTCTTAACTTTTTGGAACACTGCCACTATCCTACTTTTAAGTTTCTCCACACTAGTAGTTTCACTGAAGTATACCAGAGATTTAATACGTCCCCACAAAAAAAAGTCATGAGTCGTCAAGTCAGGTTACCTAGGAGACCATTGCACGGGCCCGCCGCGACCGATCCAATTCTCAGATAGCCACTGGCTAAACCCTAATCGTGGTTCGTAATCACGTGGAATTAGGTCCTGACAGCGTCTCAGGTGGAAACGACGCTCGCCGTCACAGTGTAGCGTTCACCACACTTTTTCGCGGAACTACCCTACACCGACCGCCCAAACCTTTTAAGATGCCGCCGCGCGCGCCATCGTTTATCGGATGATTCAAATTTCATTAAACAATAGCTGCGTCTTGCTCTGTCTAACCGTTGTTAAATATGCGTAAAAGAGAATATGGTAATTATTTATTTTGGTAGCTTATACGTTTATTCATGCCTATCGTTGTGTGCGTTTGTTTAATGCTAGATTGCTTCCGTATTTAAAAGGACCTTTATAACTGTCGAAATAAAGTTCATATTTGTTTATTACTTGATTTATTAATGTACTCGTTTATTCGTTCATTTAGAAAAGACCTTATACTCTGGAGTTACGTTTCAATTTCGTTTGTTCAGTGGATTAAAGGAAAGAGTGTCTGTTATTTACTTAGTTATAAATGATTATTTAAAAAAAACCTATAGAAAAAAGTGTTTATATCGATTCAGTAGCTCATTCTGAACGTACAACTTTCGGCTTTTACATTAAATTCTGTTACTCGTTGTACAGATATCAACAAGCTTTAACAACTACAGTAGTATTCATGGGTATGATGCTGAGCTCCACATTTTGGGGAAACATAAGTGACCGCTATGGAAGAAAAACTGTGAGTAAAAATACACACTACTCACTATTGTTCTATATACATTAGACATCTACCACACAATATAGCTTAACTGTAATCACAGGGACTTTGTGTTTAACCCTGTACTGGGAATTATATATCTGCGTTTAACAATTACAATTTGATTTAGATACATGTCTATTATGTTGATGATCCTATGTACATCACACTTAGACTAAACTTACCAATTACACATAAGGTGTTGCACAAGCAAACATACGCCTCCTCTAGAGCTTTTTATAGTACTCTACTAAAAACTGGGTGGTTCCAATAATTTGTATTTTTGTACAAAAAATATTGTATATGTATATGAATAATTAATACTCGTAAGTACACCTAACATTTACAAGCATAGTCCTAACCCCATATTTAGATACAATAAATGTGTCGCGGGTATCAGAACTACGAGAGACTTTTCGATCTCACAAACACACAGACCTGAAACAAATAAGTACTAACCTAACCAACTGCGCCACACAGGCTGTGAAGTATATAAGTGAATAATAAGCAAATAATTACTTTCAGGCTCTAAGCATGTGTGGAGTGTTGCTGTTCTACTATGGGCTGCTGAGTGCAATAGCACCTAACTTCCTCTGGCTGTTATTCTTAAGGGGACTTGTTGGTTTTGCTATTGGTTGTGTACCACAATCGTAAGTACATGTCTGTAGTCTGTATGTTTGTTCAGATATTCTATTAAACAAATAAATTAAATTATTTGTCCAAAAAGCAATGTGGAATCAAAGTTACTAAGGAAGATTATAGTGTGATTTTAAATGAGAACACCTTATATTGACGACACACATTGCTTCTATACCAGTTTAAATATACTTAACTAATAATTTAAATAAATAATAATAAAGTTTTATGGAATATAATTATTATTATTCTCAAAATGTGATATTTTTGCAGTGTGACATTATATGCTGAATTTCTTCCAACAAAACAAAGGGCCAAATGCGTAGTATTGCTGGATGTAAGTAATATTTTATAATTTGCACATCTAAAAACAATATTTTATAATAATACCAGCCCATATAATATGTATGTCCCACTGAGCTCCGCACGGGGCTCCTCGAAAATCGAGAGATGAAATGAGCGGGTTTAGGCCATAGTCCACGCTGCTGGCCTAGTGCGGGTTAGCGGACATTACATACCACAGAAATTCTGGGAAATCTCTATGACATTAAGGTTTCCTCACTATTCATACACACATGGAAAGTAAAAAGAAATGAAAAGTCAGAGATTTGCCCTGAGGTTTGAACCCCAATCACAGTGTTAATAGCCGGGTCTGCTTCAATACCAACATGCCACCAATCACTTTTACATCACATGTATCATTATTATTTACAAAATGAATGTTTGCATCGGCAGTGTTTCTGGGCGCTGGGAGCGTGTTTGGAGGTGGCCCTAGCTTTGGTAGTGATGCCCACGCTAGGTGTACATTGGCTGTTGGCACTATCTACTATCCCACTGCTGATATTTGCCCTCATATGTCCAGTAAGTTAATTTATTATTTTTGTGTAACTATTGCTTTAGAACTTTACTTACGTATATGAAGAAAGAAGTAGAGTAAAAAAGTTGGTAAGAATCCAATTAAGTCTGTCGCTTATAGTTATTGATGAATGCCTATTATTATACCACATATTTATTTTGAAGCTCGATTTTCGATTTTTAGTTTCTTGCTTTATAGCCTCGGTGGCATTTTATTTGGCGTATTTTTATTCCTTATGTGAGTTTTTTAAGAACATAACTTCTCTCTTTTTTTATGTTGTTTATTGTTGTGAGTTAATTCTATTGGATATTTTTAGTGGCTACCAGAATCAGCTAGATATCACGTTGCAAGTGGTGAACCCGACCGAGCCTTAGCGACTTTGGAACAGGTATGAAAAATAATTATTAATATAAAATTAATATCCACGATTAAGGACTCACTTTTCTATCAGTACCCGTGACCACGAAAGCTGTAAAAAAACGTATCGTAACTTATATGTATCGAAACGTTGGGAAGTTAAGATATGAAAATTAACCAAATCCTAAGTAAAATGCGTAAAAAAATGTTTTACTTCAATGGATTTTCTATTATCAGAAGTTAGTTATAAAATAAATTGTAAGCAGATTGGATAAAAAACGTCAATTATATTAAAACTGTCTGTTTTTTAAGTTATATTTTATTTCACGAATATTATTTCATTTACCTTATTTTAAATAAATCAGATGTTGTTTTTTATTTTTATTGCGTTGAATGGCGAGACGATCATGTCATTTACCTGATGGTAAGCGATACGACCGCTCATGGACTGTAGAAAACCAAACAACACCATGGATTACAAAGCATTGCTTGGCATTCCACTGCGCTCGCCATCCTGATACATAAGATGTTACGTCTCAATATGTCCAGTAGTGACTCTGGCTACAATGTCCTTCAAACCGGAATTACACTGCTGTTTGGCGGGAAACATAGACATTGCGGTGGTACCTACCCAGACGCCGTCTCACATACAGGGTATACCAAGACTGCGACCGAAAACGAAGCCAGGTGGTAGTATTAGTGAC